>OX638130.1:109454243-110127392 GCA_951804985.1 Dryomyza anilis
TCCAGTATTTAAAAAATTGTAATCTGAGCGCAATTTTTTTAAAACTCACGGTGATATTAGAACTCTAAGTAAACAAAACCAATTCACAAAATGTTCACTTTTTAAAAATGTTCAGAGGTTCAAAATTTCAAACCAAAAAAATATTTTTGAGTAACTAATGGTAATAAAAAAAAACATATTACAACAAAAAAATGTTGCTGTATATACTAAAATTGGAAAATTACAATAAAAGTTAAATTTTGGCCAATTATGCAGCGGAATCTAATTTATTTTTAATATCTTAAAAGCATATTTCATTTCATTTCAATTTCAATTACCAATCAATAAAAAAATACCGCATTCAAAAATATTCACCTCATCAAAAGATACAGAGTTTTGGCCGATTAAAAACGTTTCTGAACCACTGTGCGTTGGTTCCGTTGTTTAGTGTATCGAACTACGAGCTGAAATGTTGCGGTTTCGAACCACCGTGAATGAATTATTTCCTTGAAGAAGCATCTCACCACGTCCTTCAAGAATTTGATAATAGTTTTATAGTTTTTTTATAATATACTTGATTCATTAAAATCGGATTTGTCATTCTTGTGGCAATTTTAGTACCTAGCACATATCATATTTCTTGTATTTGACCTTGTATTAATTTGTTACAGAAAGACGCAATAAGTCAATGATTATTTGCACAAAAAAAATAATTCAAGTTGTAGCGCAGCACTATTTATACTTTAACAAATTCTACTTATTATACTATTACCTGTTATTGTTGTACTTTGTTATATTAAATTATGTTAACTCAGCTTTTAATATTTTGATGTCTAAAATTATGTTGAAATATATTCATTCTACAATGAGCATAGACTTACAACTGTCGCCCAACGAAAAATAAAATAAAATTAAAAACGAATTTGTATTCAAAAAATTTAAATATTTTTTTTTTGATACGAAAATTTGCTGCTATCAATTCAAAAATAACATGCCAAGATTACGACGTTCAACATCAGCATCAAGATTGCCACGATCTCCGTCGAATGAATATGCAGGAAATGCTGGCGGTTTGCACACGGATATTCCACCAGAAGGGTCCACATCCAGGGTACAGCCTGAGCAGGCCCCTTCGGTGATGCTATCCGATGCACAATTAAGAATGCTGTTATGCGACAACAAATCAAACAAAGAAACTCTCAGTGGTTTTCCTGAGCGGTTTGATGGCGAAAATGATAATAATGTTTTTAACAACTTTTTAACGAATTTAATTATATACAAGGACGTTAAAAATATTGACGATGCTGTCGCATTAAAAGAGCTACCTCTCTTGCTACGCGGCTATGCAGCGTTGTGGTTCACTGGTATCCGCTACGAGCTTGATTGCTGGAACTCCGCTATTGATCGGCTCCGCGACCACTTCGCAGATGGAGTGGTACTACGCGGATACTACAAATATGAAATATGATTATTTACCAGAATGTGAAGCATAATCTACATTTGCTTTTAACGCAACTAAACCATCAACATCGAACACGAAAAAGATGCGCCTGCAGGATTGTGAACCATGCGACGTTAATCAACTATACGATTTGTGTCGTCACTCACTGCCTCTACATGTGGTCAGTCCTGCAAAGAAGTCATCCAAGAACATATTCTTAAGACACGCAAGAGGAGATATTGAATCAACTGACGACCGTTTATTCGCTCCTCCAATTCGCAGCCTTGTATTCAACATGGTAAATATTGAACTCAGGAACGACGAAGCAGTTGAATTGGAAGAAAGTTCGAGGAAAAAGTTAAATAATATTTTTAATGAATATAAAATACTCTTCGGTGATATGAGCTCATCACACACAAATGTATTTCATAGTATAACTACCACTACGGATGTGCCGATTGCAACTAGAGCCTATCGTTTATCACCAGCTCGAAAATCACTATTAAAAGAAGAAATTTTAACAATGAAACAAAAAGGTGTCATCGAGGGAAGTAACACATACACCTTGGGTATCACCAGTGATAATGGTTCCTAAGAAGGATGCGAAAACTCGCATCTGCATAGATTATAGGCGTTTAAATGCGATAACCGTACCCGACCGATATCCATTACCGCGCATCGATGACTTGATTCACGCCGCCAAAAGTACGCCTTTTATGTCAACGCTGGATTTACAAAGCGGATATTGGCAAATAAATATAAAACCGGAAGACATGGATAAAACTGGTTTTATAACACCATTCGGAACATTTCGTTATAAAAGAATGCCATTTGGATTACGCAATGCTCCAGCTACCTTTCAACGAGCAATGGACAGGTTCAGAAATGACCTTTCGCACATTTTAATATGTTCGGAATCATTCGATCAACATATTCAAGATCTACAAGATGTTTGCCAACGACTCCTTGAATACGGTTTTCGAGTAAATCGTAATAAATGCAAATTTATTTGTCCAGAAGTAACATACCTTGGTCATGTCTTAACAATTCATGGAATCCAAGTAGATTCCAATAAAACGCAAGCAATTTTGAAAATGATCGAGCCCAAAAATGTCAAACAAGTGCTTTCCTTTTTACAGACATGCTCATGGTACAGACGTTTCATTCCCAATTTTGCGCAAGTTAGCAAACCACTTAGTAATTTAACAAAAAAAAAAATATTTCTTGGCAATGGAATTCAGAACAACAGGACGCTTTTGATAGACTAAAAGAATTGTTAGCTACGCCGCCGATACTTAAGCAAGCGAACGAGGATGAACCGTTCATTTTAAAGACAGATGCAAGCAGTTACGCTGTAGGGGCAGTTCTCGTCCAGGGGGAGGATGATATGGAGCATCCCATAGAGTATGCAAGTCGATTACTAACCCAAGCGGAACGAAACTATTCAACAATCGAGCGGGAAGCCTTAGCAATTGTTTGGACAGTAAACAAGTTTCGTGGATATTTCGAGGAATCAAAACTCATTTTACTCACAGACCACAAACCATTAAAGTGGCTGATGAATTTAAAATCTCCTACCGGTAGATTGGCAAGGTGGGCTTTACAATTACAACCTTTTGATATCGAAATAAAATATATCAAAGGCAAATTAAATAATGTAGCGGACACCTTATCGCGATGTCCAACATCATATAAATTATGTATGTTTGAAATAGACATGCTCACAAAATCAAATAAAGAAATTAGATTAAAACAACTGAAAGATGAAGGTATTGCAAATATTATCCACAGTCGAACGAAAAAACCTGGATTTGAAGACACGGCTATCAATTCTAATTGGAGACAAGCACAACACTTGGAGCAAGTACTTATCAGCTGTACGTTTTTCCATGAATACTGTCGTCTGTCGTAACACTAGATTTACTGCAGCTTTTCTAAACTTTGGAAGAGAACTCAGGACACCGATCGAAATATCGCATGATCTGTCCAATATTATTTATAACGAAAATTTTGTTGAAGAAATAACACCTCAACTCAAGATATTTTCAGAAGTCCTTAAAGAATCAGAAACTCAAAAAAAAACACGCAAATCATAAATAAATAATTTCCATGCAAATAAAAAACGTCTTTTCGTGAAGGAATACAACATTGGTGATTCAGTTTGGGTTACAACACACATATTAAGCAACGCTTCTAAATAATTGTCATCTAAATTTTTACTATTTTGTTTTACTTTTATACATAGTATTTTTGTTAATTGTAAAATCATGAAGGTTTTGTTAAGTTAAGTTCTATGTGCATTATTTCATTTAACTTATAAAAACAAAAACAAAAAATATATGAACATTTTCACTGTGTACCTCATTTAGCTGATATTGTTTTTTGTGTTTTTGTTTTCTTTTTTCACAAATCCGTTTGAAAGTGCAACCACAACAAAAATGCGAATAAAGCAGCATCCAAGCTTTTGATATAATTTTTGGCGAGAAATTTGTTGTACCACAGAGAAAATTCGTTGTTGTTGCCAACTAGATAGCTGTACTAGATACCTACATGTAGTGTGGTGCCATGCGACTGCCTGTTGTAATGCGTCTGTCCGTTGTCATGCGTCTGTATGTTGTCATGCGTCTGTTTGTTGCCATGCGAGGATACAGGATAGCAACGAAGAGTTGTCGTTGTGAAAGTGTGTGTATACGTATAGTAATACGTTATTGTTGCATTCTCTTCTTTCTGTTAGTGTTCTCGCTATGTATCGTTTGAGTTTGTGTTCGCAAAGATAAATGTTACCCTGCAAGATATTATTTGTGTTTTCTTGACATACTTTACGTGTAGCATACGGATTTTTTTAATCTCTGACGAAAACAGAAATATGTCTATACGAAATATTCCTTATATTTATTATGAATGTAATGTTCATTTTATTATGGCCTTCAGATTTTGACTTATCTCGTCAACATCACTTGATTTATATAATTATTTTTTATTAATTAATTCATGTTAAAATATAATTCAAATTTTTATGGTATTGGATTTTTTTTTGTTAAAAAAAAATAATTTTTTGTTGAAGACATTGAAAATATGGAAAAATATGTTCAAATTCAATTTCTTTCTTAATGAATATGCAGTTTAAGATATTTGTCGCTCTTTTATTTAAATCTTTCATTTAATCCTTTTATTTAAAATTTAAAAAGTAAACTTTTGCAAGATTCTTGCAAGCAAGAGCAAGAAAGGTATTGCAAGAACAGGACCAAGAACAAGATCATATTTTCCTATGCAAGAACAAGAGCAAGACTTAGCCTGAAAGAACAAGAATACCATTACTTGTCTTGTTCTTGCACATGATCAGCACTAGATATAGTCAACCGGTCCTAGTTCTGGCTCTTTTATATGAAACCAACCGGCAACTTTAACATGGCGTTGTCCTAGGGATGGGTCAATTAACACCTCCTACAAACCTTTCACAGAACTGGTCTTCTAAATAGTGTTATGTCACCGGTATCAATGGTAGTGGTCACAAAAAGAATTACAGACCGGACACAGAACTGGCACCAAAGTAACCAGACACAGATCTACTGTTTAAGTTAAATAAAATTGCTATTATCTCCAATTCAGTAAAAAAATGTATATATTTTTTTATTTAAATATTTTTTTATTTATTTTTTATTTTTACTTTTTCATATATTATAAATTATAATTATTGTATTTTATTTTATTTTATTTTATTTTATTTTATTTTACATTTACATTATATTTTATTTTACATGCTCCTTCATGCATTCACATTTCACTAATGACTCCACCCTTGCATTGTAATTACTTGGAAGACATACTATATTTAAATTAATACAGTATCAAAAACAAGTCTACGAATTATAGACGCATTAGTTGCAGCGTGTAAATAGATCTCGTGACTATGGCGCAACCTAGAGCCTTTTCGCTTTACTAGCGACATGCTTAGCAGGGACACAATTCGTCTCCTCATGCATGCCTTTAGACCTATCACAGAACTTGTCTTCAAGATCCTGTCCTTAGTCGATACCAATGGTATTTGTCGCAGAACATGTATAATTATTATGAAATGTCATCTTCATGCATACCTTTGGACTGGAACAGTCCACTTTTCACCAGTGACAGGTAATTTTTGAGCAATTGACACTTTTTTCCCGCAGGGTGGTAAGTGTTCGGGAGAAATACATGGTCGTGTGTTCTGTCGTTCTATTCTGACATCAAACCAAGTTCACCCCTTCATAGTTCATTCGGATCTCAATAGCACCACACATTACAGAGACAATTCGTTCTTTGGTCGCACGATGCGACACTATTCTATCTTTCCTCTTTCCCGTTAACACTTAATCTCTGTAATGCGATTCGAAAGTGATATTACTCGCATTCTTAAAAAGGGTACTTTGGTAGTGTGACATTCGCATTAAAATTTGGCACTTTCGTATTAAAACACACAAAGTAACAACACTGCTACCTTTGCAATTCCGTTTGATTGTGTGATTTTGAATTCGTAACCCCTTGTTCTTCGAATTGAATTGACTTTCGAATAGCATTGACCTTTGAATCGCGATACAGGGTAACCCCCCTGTTCTTTGCATGAATAGGGGTCATCCAGTGAGTGTTGTTTAATCTGTTAAAGAAAGCAACACTCACTGGATGACCCCTATTCATGCAAAGAACAGGGGGGTTACCCTGTATCGCGATTCAAAGGTCAATGCTATTCGAAAGAAAGCGTAATTTAGAGATTTGCAATAAATTATAGGGGTTTCATTCGATCGGTTATTAATAGGGAGCCAGCTTTTTTTTGTTGAAAACGTGCCTGTCCTATTATGTTTAGCCTGATATATCAAGGCCTGAATAATGTCTAGAACTTGGTTTGTGTTTAGCTTGAAATATTGAGGCCTGTGTGGAATCTGTAACTGATGATTGTGCCGGGATTGTGTCTAACCCCAACTACCGAGCTCTCTGTGAAGTACGGAAGTGGTGCCTATGTCAGGCTCATATACCGAGCCTTGGTATATCGGGATAGTTTGTAACAAGGCTGGAATTTTGTTGAAGTATGGGCATTCCTACATATTACAATCATTGTTACAGAAATGTTTTCAGATCCTAAATAATGTGTTTGATGGCATGTTACAATCCTAGATACGTTCTTGTTGTACACCTTTATAAATATAATACCTGAGCTCCATTCAGATTGTTATATAATTTTTAGTTTCATTAGAATTGTATACATATTTTATATTTAATATAGGTTGCAAAAACACCTGTTAAATTATTTAATTTCATTCTTTTTTAGTTTTTTTTGCAATAACGTCATAAATATATTTTTACTTGTTGTTTATTGCGATAATTTTGACTGTTTGCACAGCCGTCGCCTAAAACTATCCTTGCGAAAAGAAAGTTTCCGTAGAATAATACCATTATTCTATGGAACTATAGGCTTAGATTAAATAAAAAATAATTCACATAGGTTGTTTACTGTTGAACGAAAATAACAATTTCTATTATGCATTCGGGTATAAATACTGCGTCGTTTGTAAGATCAGTATCACAAAACATCTATCTCTAAAAGTTTGTGGTGGTTATTTGTTACCAAATAATTCCGCAATGAAGTTCTTTGGGGCTTTCGCCATTTTGGCATTGGCCGTGTTTGCTACATCTACAGTAGGACAGACTCCTCCGGCTACACCTCCGGCTACGCCACCGGCAACACCTCCGGCTACGCCACCGGCTACTCCACCGGCTACTCCACCGGCTACTCCACCAGCTACTCCACCAGCTACTCCACCGGCTACTCCACCAGCTACTCCACCAGCTACTCCACCGGCTACTCCACCGGCCACTCCACCAGCTACTGGAACTCCACCAGCTACGGCTCCTCCTGCGGAACCCACTGCTGCGACTCCTACGACTGGTGAACCTCCGGCGACGGCTGCTCCAACTGCTACTGCTCCTGGTGGTGCTACTCCACCTGCTGGTGCTACTCCACCTGCTGGTGCTACTCCTCCTGCTGCTGGTGGTGGTGGAGGTCTTACTGCAGCCCAAAAGAAAAAGAAGAGGCAGGCTGCCTTGAGAAAGAAGAGGAGGATTGCCCGCAGGAAGAAGAAGAGGTCAGCACTCAGGAAGAAGAAGGCACTAAAGAAGAAGAAGGCACTCAAGAAGAAGCAGGCTCTCCGTAAGAAGAAGGCTGCCGCAGCAAAGAAAAAGGCAGCTCAGAAGAAGAAGAGACAGGCCGCTCTAAAGAAGCAAAGGGAAAATGCTGCTGCTTCACAGTCCAACAAAGCTCCTGTAAAGAAGGTTGTCAAAATTATTACAAAGACAAAAGTTGCGGGCAATAAACAAGGATAAATTCAATGTATAATTTGTAAAATAACTAACATTTTCAAATAAATAATTTTCTTAATTTCATTAAAAATTCAAAATCTTGATTACTTTTATAATAATTCGTATTTTATGTATATGCCGAAATCAGGCTATTTATTCTATTACTCAATACACCAAATATTAGCAAGAAACTAAATAGTGTCATTGCACAGTGGTTGAGAAACGTTTTTCATTGGCCAAATTGTTCCAAACCTGGCCGCTGATGCGTTATAGCAAAATGAAGTTTAAATTTTAAACATTCAACGTTCATAACCAAAAATCTCACAAATATTTTGCTACAACTTAGACTTAAATCAGTTTTAAGCATCTACACCCAGACAAAAATACTATATAAATATAAGTTTTTTACTATTAAAGACAGTCAATAGGATAAATTATTATTTTAATCGAAAAATACCATTAAATACTAGAAAATACCATGACATTGCCATTGAGTTTATATGAAAGATTTCTTTTTTGTGTACTATTAAATCAATAATTGTCCTATTGACCAATTTTAATGGGATTTGAGTGAATTTTTTCTGGGTGTAGCGACCAGGTTTGCAAACATTTGGCAATAGCATTTGACATCGTGGTAATCATTTCATCTTAAAAACTTTTAAAGATTTTGAGTAATTTTCAAATTCAAAAATGTAGACTTAATTCAGTCGTAACGCCTCTATCGGTCAGGGTCCGCACTATTCGGTAATAAAAGTGAGTATGGTATGAAAGAGTATTTATTTTGCTATAAGTAAAAATCAATTTCAACATAAAAACTTTCAAAAGTTGTTGGTGTATAACGTTCAAATACAAAAATTTCGACTAAATTCAGCTATAACGCCTCTAGCGGCCATTGTCGGAACGTAACGGTAGTAAGAGTGGGTAAATGGGGAAAGGGTATTCATTCACCTATAACTTAAAGTAAATTTTGGCCTAACTGCTTTTAACTGGCAGAAGTTATGAATGTTCAAAATGGAAATATTGAAAAAAATGACTTTTTTTATAACTTCCATAGCACACCAAATAAAAAAGTATGATAATTGTGTCCCTTTGAAAATATATGTAAAATATCCAGTATTTAAAAAATTGTAATCTGAGCGCAATGTTTTTAAAACTCACGGAGATATTAGAACTCTAAGTAAACAAAACCAATTCACAAATTTTTCATTTTTTAAAAATGTTCAGAGGTTCAAAATTTCAAACCAAAAAAATATTTTTGAGTAACTAATGGTAATAAAAAAAAAACATATTACAACAAAAAAAAATGTTGCTGTGTATACTAAAATTGGAAAATTATAATAAAAGTTCAACTTTGGCCAATTATGCAGCGAAATCTAATAGGGTGATTTTTATTTTTAATATCTTAAAAGCATATTTCATTTCATTTCAATTTCAATTTCCAATCAATAAAAAAATACCGCATTCAAAAATATTCACCTCATCAAAAGATACAGAGTTTTGGCCGATTAAAAACGTTTCTGAACCACTGTGCGTTGGTTCCGTTGTTTTGTGTATCGAACTACGAGCTGAAATGTTGCGGTTTCGAACCACCGTGAATGAATTATTTCCTTGAAGAAGCATCTCACCACGCCCTTCAAGAATTTGATAATAGTTTTATAGTTTTATTATAATATACTTGATTCATTAAAATCGGATTTGTCATTCTTGTGGCAATCGATAATATCTTTTTTAGTACCTAGCACATATTATATTTCTTGTATTTGACCTTGTATAAATTTGTTACAGAAAGACGCAATAAGTCATTGATTATTTGCACAAAAAAAATAATTCAAGTGTTTTTTTATTAGCAGACTGAAAGATAAATAAAAACCGTATCGATTTGCTAAAAATAAATTTACATTTATTACCAACGACCTTTGTATATTTAGATGCATTCCCACACAAAAAATATGCAAATATGGTATTATTGTAGCAGTTGCCACAACCGAATTTTCGGTAGAGCAATTTAGTTGGTTGCCGCAACAAATCAGTTTTCTGTGTGTAGTAATTGATGTTTAGAAGTTTTCAAAGCTTGATCAACAAGACAGAAAATTTAGTTTACAAATATCAAAAAATAAAATTTAATTTATAAAAAATTTAAATTTATTATCATATATCTTTATACTTGGACAAACTACTGAATTATAAATACGGATTTTGTGAGACTATATCCTGATCAAAACGCAGATATTTTTGTTTTTTATGCTATAACTTTTTATTAGCGAAAGATAACATAGTAATGTAAAGGTATTAATTATTTGATTTTAAAGCACCTATCGATCTGCATCATTAATTAAAAATATTTTGTCAAACCTAAATTTGTCATTTGTTATTTGCAGGAAAAATGTTTAGCAAAATATGTTTAAATAATGATGCCAATCGATAGGTGCTTTAAAAACAAACAATAAATACCTTTACACCACTATTTTATCTTGCACCAATTAAAAATTATAGCAAAAAAACGAAGAAATTGGAAAAATTGAAAATCTTGTCATGCCAAAAGGGCGAATCTTTTCGTTTTTTTGCTATAACTCTTTAATGGTACTAGATAAAATAGTGCTGTAAATGCAATTATTGTTTGTTTTTAAAGCACCTATCGATATCCATTATTAATTACAAATATTTTGTCAAAAAAAATGTCCTGCAAATAACAAATGGCAAATTAATGTTTGGAAAAATATTTTTAAATAATGATGCAAATCGATAGGTGCTTTAAAAACGAACAATAAATGCCATTTCACTAGTATTTTATCTCTTATCAATAAAAAGTTATGGGGAAAAAACGAAAAGATTCGCCCTTTTGGCATGATAAGATTTTCAATTTTTAAAATTCGTATTTAAAAATTTTGATTTAGAACTAACTGCCAATTAAAGTCGAACAATTATTGACTGCAAACATAAATATGTTGCCTGCATGTAGACTTTTCATAGCGTCTAGTACAGTTTTATATAACAATTCCCGTTAATTATCGATCGCCTTGGCAAATACATATAATATCGGTATATATTTTTTTATTTATTTGATATATTTTTGTTATGTTAAATAAGTTATTTTATAGTTTAATGTCTTTTCTTATTGCCATTTGATTGTTTGACTTTCTTCTTGGGGTCAGCAGTCTTCCTCGGAGCAATTGCAGTCTTTATTTGAGCAATGGGAAGCCTTATTTTGGCAGGTCCTTTATTGACAGGGCCTTTTTTGACAGGGTTATTTTTGACAGGGCTATTTTTGACAGGGCCTTTTTTGACAGCAGTAGACCGCGGCTGGATATTGGAAGTCCGTGAATGGCCAACAGAGACCTGTGAAGCAGCAGAAGAAACCCGTTGCTTGCCAGTAGAAGGCTTTCGAATGGCTGGTGAAGCCTTTCTTTTCACAGCAGCAGACTTTTTCTTTAAAGCAGCTGCAGTATTCTTAGCTACGACTGGTTTTTTTAGGATAGCTACAAGTTTTACTTTAGCAGCTAAACTACTACGATTGCCAGATACAGTCTTTTTCTGGGTCAGCGGAGAAGGCTTTTTCTGCTTGCCATGAGCGGATCTATTTTTACTTTTTTTGCCTTTGGTAGTTTGGCTTTTAGCATTATTTTTTTTGACAGATTGTTTCTTTTTAGGTTTTTGACTACCCGAAATATTGCTGCTTTTGACATTCTTCGTTTTTCGGTTGGCGGAATTATTTTTTCCATTTACAATTTTTCTATTTTTAGTAGCAGAGTTTTTAACTAGTCTACACGATTTTGGGTTTATACACGGTGTTTTAGTGTTAACTGCAATTGGATCTGTGTTGCTTGCAGTCGAACTAGCGATGTTTTCAGTGTAATCAGAGCTGACTGCCGAAGACTCTGTATTATCTTCGAAATAATTAGTGGCATTATCAGTGTAATCAATGTTGCCTTCTGCATAATCAGAGTAATCAGGGTAATCGGTGCTGTCAGTTGTCGTATTAGAAGGGTCTGCTGAAATACTAGAGTTGCCTGCATAGAAATCAGAAGTCTCTTCAGCGTAGTCAGTATGGTCCGGCTGGTAATCTGTGTTGTCTTCGGTGTTATCTGAACTGGTGACCGTGCTGTTGGATGCAGATTGATCTATAACAGAAGAAGAAAGGATATCAGTAGACATCGAAGTAGTTGTATCATTAGAAGGATATTTAGATAGATCTTCAGATGGATTTTCAGACGAATACACAGCAAAGCGAATCCTCATATAACTCTTAGATTAATCTGTAAATGCTTCTTCAGATAAATCTGCAGATGCGACTTTAGATGAGTATGCAGATCAACCTTCAGATGACGTACAGATAAACCTTTAAATAAATCGGCACATACGTTTTCAGATGATTTGTCAGATGGATATGTAGATGGATCTTTAGATCTTCATATGGAGCTATTGATTTAGATAGATTTTTAGATAAATCTTTACATATATCTTTTGATATATCTTTAAATGGACCTTCAAAAGGATCTTTATATGTGTTTTCTGTTGTATTTGCATATGGATCTATAGATGCATCTTCAGATGAAACTGCACAAGCATCTTCCGATGAATCTCCAGATGGATCTTCAAGTAGATCTTCAGATGGATCTTCCGGCGAATCTACAGATGAATCTCCAGATGGTTCTCTAGATAGATCTTCAGATTTGCAGAATTTGCAGATACATCTACAGATGAATATCCAGATCTATAGACAAATCTTCAGATGGATCTTTAGATAGATCTTTAGATGGATCTTAAGATGTATTTTCAGATGAATCTGTAGACTACCCTCAGATGAATACCCAGATAGGTTTTCAGATAAATCTTAAAATGGATATTCAAACGGATTTACAGAAGGATCATCGTATGGACCTTTAGATGGCTATTTAGGTAGATCTTTGAATAGATCTCCAGATGGATATTAGGATAGATCTTCAGATGGATCTTGAGATGAATCTCCAGATCCATCTTCCGATGAATATCCAGATGTATCTTCAGATGGATCTTCCGATAGATCTTTAGATGGATATTTAGATGGAACTTTAGGTGGATCTTTAGATTATCTTAAGATATATCTTTAGATGAATCTGCAGAGCAACCTCAGATGAATATCTTGATAGGTTTTCAGATAAATCTTAAAATGTATATTCAAACGGATCTACAGATGAATCATCGGATGAACCTTTAGATTGATCTTGAGATATATCTTTAGATGGATCTTTACATGGATCTTTAGATGAATCCTTAAATAGATCTTTAGATTAATTTTTCGATGGATCCTTAAAACGATCTTTAGATTGATTTTTAGATGGATCTTTCGATGGATCTTTAGATGGATCTTTAGATGGATCTTAAGATGGATGTTAAGATATATCTTCAGATAAATCTTAAAATGTATATTCAAACGGATCTACAGATGAATCATCGGATGGACCTTTAGATGGACCTTTAGATGGATCTTAAGATATATCTTTCGATGGATCTTTAGATGAACCCTTAAATAGATCTTTAGATTAATTTTTCGATAGATCTTTAGATGGAGCCTTAAAACGATCTTTAGATTGATTTTTAGATGGATCTTTAGATGGATCTTTAGATGGATCTTAAGATATATCTTCAGATGAATCTGCAGAGAATTCTCAGATGAATCTCCAGATAGGTCTTCAGATAAATCTTGAAATGGATATTCAAATGGATCTACAAATGGATCAACGGATGGACCTTTAGATGGATATTCAGATCGATCTTAGAATGGATCTTCAGATGAATCTTAGGTGAGATCTTCAGATGAATCTTTTCTTGGATTTTCACATGAATCTTCAGATGAATTTTGAGATAGATCTTTAGGTGAAACTTTAGATTGATCTTCAGTTGTATCTTCAGATATACCTTCAGATAGATACTCAGATACTACAGATGGATATTCAGATGCATCTTAAGATGGGTCTTTAGAAGCAGCATTCGATACTTCTTAAAATATACATTTCTTGAGATCGATTTTAGGATGGCTTTTTAGATGGTACTTCAGATAGATATTCAACTGGATCATCCGATGTTGTATTTGCAGATGAAACTTCAGATATATCTTCAGATGTATCTTAAAAAGGGATCTTTAATGAATCTGATTTTTTTATGTGAATTTTAGACGGATCTTCAGAAGAATATTCCTTTAGATGAATCTTCAGATATCTTCGAAAGAATTTCTTCAGATACATCTATAGATGGATGTTCAGATAGATTTGCAGATGTAACTAGAGATATACTTTCAGATAGATATCTGAATATTCAAATGCATCTTAAGATGCATCTTTAGAAACAGCATTAGATACATCTTGAAATATACCTTTAGATGTATCGATAGGTGGATATTCAGATTGACCTTCAATTGCAGTTTCAGCGGAAGGATCCGTTGTAACCTCAGCATTAGTTTCACTTCTATCTTCAGATGTACCTTCAGCGGCAATATCAGGTTCCGTTGTAATTTGAGCAGTAGTTTCACTTGTACCATCAGAAGAACCATCAGTTATATCATCAGTTGTGTCATCAGATGAACCATCAGTTGTATCATCAGTTGTACCTTCAACTGTATCTGCAGTAGTATCTTCTGAAAGTACAGTTATGGTTTCAGGTGAAACCGAGCTTTCGTTGACATTATCATCAGTAATGTCTGTTGTATTGTCAGCACCACTAGAATCATAATCGTTGGGATAATCACTAATATCAGTTGATTCGGTAGGTTCTTGTGCTGTTCCACATGCGAACTGTGTCACAAATATTATTGTCAAAATGACAAAAATTCCATTAAAACCAAGCAAATTCATTTTGAGGTTTCAGCGCGCAATTACGAGATACTGATACTGTAATGACTGTGTGCATTCGATGTGCTCATCAATATATATAGCAATAAAATGGATGTTAAAAATATTTAACGAATTTTGTTTTTACAAAAATGCAATTATTTGCTGGGTAAATATGAAAATTAAAACCATTTGTTTCTAAAAATAAATAATATTACAGTGGAAATAAATGAGGTAAATACTATTATTTTAATTAAGTATATACTATATATTTTAATTGATTGCAAATGTAATTTTATTATAAAATTTGTATACAAAAGAATCGTCGAAAAAATACAAATTTTTTTGAACACAGTCAATTACATTGGTAATGAGTGGGTTAATAGCAATTATTATTTTGGTGCTGCCTAAAGGTATGCTTTAATTATAGCTTTTAAAGCAGTTGCAAAGAACACCAATGCAAAAAGGGACGTGTTTTAAATAAGTTCAATAAAATTTCAAATTAAAATAATGTTTATATCAAAAAAAAAGCTTTAAATTGAAAACTTCTTAAAGCTTTCATTATATGTTGGCGCGTCGTTTGTTTGCAGATGGCGCTCAATGCTCTGGAAGCTACAAATGTTTACAATCAAATATATATTTTGTTTTAAACACCTGTATTAATAATGTATTTTCCCGAATATATCTAATATTTACACAGACATCTTAGCGATTACCTAATATTGTTGCTTGAATAATATTTATTTTAAAATTTTTGCGCATTTGAATTTTATTCGTACAAACAATAAAAATCACAATAATTCTATATAAAGCAATGATATTCTTGAAACAATCACTTTAAAGTTCCAGTCGTCGTTGCCTTAAACAAAACTTGAAATGAAACTTTCGCTCATATTTGCTATTTTCGCACTCTTCGCCATGTTGGCGTTGCAGTCGTGCGTCGACGCTAAGAGTTCGGAATCGAATTCTCTGGAAAGCAACGAAAGCTCAATGGAAAGCAACTCCCAAAGTGATGAAAGCATGGCAAGACCGAGTGCTCAGAAGCAGCCCAAAGCTAACGGACCTAAACCAAAGGGACCTAAGCCTAAAGGACCAAAACCTGCACCAAAAGCACGCAATGCTAAGCAGGCAAAGAACAATAAGAAGGCACCCAAACCAAAGAAAGCTTAAACCGAAATTCGAAAATTTTATATAAAAAAAAAAATAATTTTTTATCTTTATTGAATAAATAAAATCTTTAATATTTTAAAAAATCAAATACTCTGGTTTAATCATGGAACATCTAAAACCTATGACTTTTATAAGGTTTGCAAATAAATGGGACACTTTGAGGTAGGAACATTTTAATAGTAGGAGCAATGCTAACTTTATATATAGTAAAAGTTATAGTCGTTCTAAGCCTACTAAAAACACCCTAAACATATCGGTATTTCCTGGGGTTCCAGACGGGACATTCATACGTACGCTTAAAACTTTAATATCTCAAAGGAAAATTAATGAATTTACTTTTTTGCAAGTAATTATAAAAAAATTTAAAAAATTCTTCTTCTAAATCAAAAGATTTAAATTAAATAGTAGTCGGTCCAGACGATACAAAAACGGAAGTGCATGTCGATGTTTATATGGAAGTCAGTATATTTTGCTTAGAAATGATTTTTTCGATTTATTTTAAAAAATAGTTGAAATCATGTGCGCTTTCATTGTATATTTACACTTTGTTCCTAAATTTTCTAAGTTTTTCATAAAAAATCACAGACAAAACGGACGGAACAAAAAGTTTTGTATAGAAATTATCACTACGATTTTATTTCTGGAAATACTTTTTGCGTACAAATGATATTCTTTAAATTATTTAGAAATATAGCTGAGATAATTTACTTTATTTCTGTATATATACATTTTGTTCCTAGAGTTTATAGTTATTTCGTAATAAATCACAAAATAATTCCGGACGTTTCGTATGGAAATTGCACTACGATAAATTAATTATGCTAAAAAAATTTTACAGCTGACAATATTATTACGAAATGAATAGTGATGTACGATTCAAATTTCCAGATGTTTTTAAGTTTTTTTTAATTTGTTATACCCTACACGATACAGGGTATATTGAGGTACAGGGTATATTGACTTTGTGCATATATTGTAACGCCCCTTAGGAGGCGTGTCCGGTATGGAAAAGTATATATATTCTTGATCAGCATCACTCCCCGAGTCCGTTTAGCCATGTCCGTCTTGCTGTCCGAATACAGAAAAACTTGAGAAATACTGATCAGAATGCGATGAAATTTCGTCTCAATATATTTTAGCCAAAAGTAGGAACTGAGTTTGAAAATGAGCCTAATCGGTCAACGGACACGCCCACCTCCCATACAAGTCACTTTTATATAACTCTTTAGGAACTAATAACTCGAAAAGTATTCAAGATATAGTTATAAAATTAAACGTATACGTATAAAACGTATAGTTATAATTCATACAAAAATATGTGGTCCAAAAATGGGCGTGATCCGCCCACCTTTTTTTTTCATTATTTCCCGGGTTTTCATAGTGGAAATTTGAACCGTAAATTATTAAATTCAAATCTATGAAATATTATCCTTACAAAATTTTGGAATATAGTCGTGGTCCGCCCATTTACATTTTTCTAATTTTTTGTATTAGTTTTTTATAATTTTATATACATTTTATAAGTTATGGGGATATAAGATGTAAATTTCTGATATGTGAATAATATTCTGAGGGTGGGGAGGTTCAGTATAATTAAAAACTTTAAAATTAAGATATACAATTAAATATCATACCAATGGTGTAGGGTATTCCATAGTCGGGCCCGACCGACAATAAAAGTCCGCCCCATGTGACCGAACTTTCCCAACTCGTTTTAAACTAGTTTAAGACATTTTTGAAGTTTTTTATACAGGGTGTTTTGCTCATCGATGTCAATTATTCATGGGGTTATTCTATGATTGAAAAAAATAAGAAAATGTTAAATAAAAATATATAATTTTTTTTACCCAGCTTAAGATACAGGGTGTTTAAGAAATGCATATTACTGACAGTTTAAGATACAGGGTGTTTAAAAGATGCATATTACTGACATAACCTAGACAAGAAAATTGGTTATAAAGTATACTCTGTTGATAAATGAATATCATTTTATTTTATGCAATTAAATTGCCTTTCTAAAGGTACACCCAGAAAAAATAATTGAAATTCCATTAAAATTGTTCAATAGGACAATTGTTGATTTAATAGTATACAAAAAATAAATCTTTTCTTATACACTCAATGGCAATATCATGGTATTTTCTAGTATTTAAAGGTATTTTCCGATTAAAATAATAATTTATCCTATTGATTATTTTTAATAGTAAAAAACTATTATTTATATAGTTTTTTTTTCTGATTATATATAACATCTTTGAACTCCATGATTTAATCCTTTTTTTAATGTAAAGTTTAAATTTATAAAAATAAAAATACAAATTTTGACTTTATCATTGATTTTTCCTAAAATTTCGTTACGGATCACCCCATTTTTTTCTAATTTATAATGATAGACCAGTTCATTTCCAGTACTTTCTAACCAATTACAGTGATTTTAACCATGTAAGAAATGCTGCAGAAATAATTAAACAGTGGCGGATCTTGTGATTTGAACTTCTTTGAATTTAGAGTTTATTTAGAGCATAGTCCAAGAAAACGTTTTACCAACTGTTCTACTTTTTACAATATGCCCTATCAACACAATTTAGAAATTCAAAAATGTTGATATTTATAAAAGTTTTTTGGTTGATTGCACAGAAAAAAATAATCGACGTAAATACAGCAATCAAAATTAATTGTACACCATTCATTGGTCCAGCAATGATATTTTTGCCTTTATCATGTATTGAGCAAACACATTTGCTAAAAATGTTATTTGCGTCCAAAAAAATGTACCAATAAATGATTTTGCTTAAGTAGCAAATTATTTAATTGGTATAGTCGACGTTTTACAAGCAAATTTGTATTTTCACAGTATTCTTATAATTTTTTTTTAGTTTATTAAAAAAGAATAATATAAATTCTTGTGAAAGTATATAACAAATATACTTTTCTGATGATGAAGCATAATTAAATATGAAACCATTGCCCACATCATCATTTTCAACGACACCAATAGAGTATGATCAAACTCTATAAGCATTTCTTTTGACATGAACCAAATGTGAACTGATATGCGCGCCAACCGCCAACTAAAAATTCTAAGCGAATTCCACCAATTTCACGAATTCCACTAAATTCACCAGCGCTGTAAGCGAGTACACGAACACACACCACGCACTGTTATAGCGACCACGCACTGCTACAACGACCACTCACTGCTATAGCGACCACGCACTGCTATAACATCAACGCGGTATGCGAATACACATAGCTGTTGCCAGCAAATGCGATTGCTAATATGATGAATGTGTACGCTAATACAATTAATAATTTAGTCGGCGCAGTTTTAGCAATAATTTGATTGTGTTGATGAACGTTTTTGGCTATATTTACGAATTTTTTTTTCTGTGTGGAATCTTTGTCATAAATATATTAAAAACACATTCTATCAGCACTATGCGAAAGCAAAATTTATTGAAATTTTGGTCAGCGTTATATTTAACCATTATAAACGGTCTCAGCGAATGTGGGCGGGATTTGACCACAAGACATATTTTCAATATGCTGTATGTCGACATTTATTATAGTGATATATAGTGATATCCATATTCATTCATATACTTCACCCGAAATTCTTTAAACTCACTAAACCGAAATTCACCATACCAAAATTCACCACTTCAAAACTCAACACATCGAAATTCACCACACTAAAACTTATAAAAAAATCTTACTACATCTACGGGGAAGAAAAAGGAATAGTTGTGTGACACTACAGCTCTAAAGAAATCCAAATGTGACCAATCCAAAAAGCAAATTTATATAGATTATATCGTCACAGTCATGCCAAAGGGGCGAATGTGCATTTTTAAAAATGTTGGCAAATCAAATTTTAATGTTTGAAGTGCCTTCAAAATTAGAAAAATTTATATTTTTTTCAATTTTTATTTGTCAATTATTATTACGTATATAAAATATCTTTAGATTTAGACAACTTACTGAATTATAAATACGGATTTTGTGAGGCTATATCCTGATCAAAACGCAAATATTTTTGTTTTTTTGCTATAACTTTTCATTAGTGCAATATAAAATAGTAATGTAAAGGCGGTAGCTCAGTGGTTAGTGCGTTGGACTGCGAGCCGAAAGGTCCCCGGTTCAAGCCTGGGCTGGGGCTAACAACATCTTTTCATAGTAACATTTTTCTATACCGCGCTACCTCTTGGCAGTAAATGACAAACCTACGAGAGTAAAACATTGCCTATGAAAGCTCTCGCCCGCCGTTCGGATTCGGCAATAAACTGTAGGTCCCACCACTTTGATTACAAAATGGTGAGAGAGCTCGACCTAAGTTCTTATAGGACTGTAGTGCCAAACTATTATTATATTATTATAATGTAAAGGCATTAATTGTTTGCTTTTAAAGCATCTATTTATTGGCAACATTATTTAAAAATATTTTGTCAAACATTAATTTGACATTTGTTATTTGCAGGAAAAAATGTTTGGCAAAATATTTTTAAATAATGATGCAATTCGATAGGTGCTTTAAAAACAAACAATTAATACCTTAACAACATTATTTTATCTTGCACCAATTAAAAATTATAGCAAAAAAACGAATAAATTGGAAAAATTGAAAATCTTGTCATGCCAAAAGGGCGAATCTTTTTATTTATTTGCCATAACTCTTTAATGGTACAAGATAAAATAGTGATTTGAAGTCGTTTATTGTTTGTTTTTAAAGCACCTATCGAACTGCAAATAACAAATAGGTAGCGAATTAATATTTGGCAACATATTTTTAATTAATGATGTAGATCGATAGCTGTTTTGAAAACAAGTAATAAATGCCTTTACACCACTATTTTATCTTATACCATATAATTATGGCGAAAAAACGAAAAGATTCGCCCTTTTGGCATGACAAGATTTTCAATTTTTCAAATTCGCCCCTTTGGTTTTGTCTTTTGTGGCTAAAAATATCCAACAAAACCACACACGATTTTGGTACAGTATACGCAAATGTCAATAATTAAGCATTCGCCCCTTCGTTCTTTTAAAAACTAATCAAATGATCTTGCTTTTCTTAAGATTTTCAGTTCAATTCTAAATAAATACTCCCATAAATTATATTTGAGAGAAAAAAAGCATTGTATGTATATTCAATACAAAGCTTTTTTCTCCCAACAAATTTCTTCCAAATATTTGTGGGAGTATTTATTTAGAATTGCGCTGATTATGTCACTTGTTTCACACTGGGATAATTTTTAATGAAAACTTTCCATCCAAAAATATGTTTACAAAGTCGCGAAGAACAAAAGGCTCGTCAAATATTAACTAAAATTAATAAAAATAACAAAAATTTCCAGACAACAACATGCTTTAATCAATTAATTTTAAATGGGAATCGTAAATAAAGTTTTTGCTATAAAAAGCATTTCATTCGCCAGAGCTTTCGTTTTGAAGTTTAAGTTCGTCGGTATTAACACTCTAAAATCACAACAGAAAATGAAACTTGCGCTAATATGCGTCCTGTTGACGCTTTTCGTCATAATGGCGCTGGAGTTTAGAACCGTCTCAGCATCAGATTCCTTCTTGGATACCCGTCGCAATTCGATTGAAACCAACTCCAATAGCAATGAAGGCTCGAAGGGCGGTATGACTGGTAACAGGTCCAAGGGGGGTCAAAGTGCAAAGAAAAAGGCAGCTAAAGCTAAGGAGAAAGCGAAGGCAAAGGCGCAGAAAGCTAAGGATAAAGCGAAGGCAAAGGCGGAGAAAGCTAAGGAGAAAGCGAAGGCAAAGGCGGAGAAAGCGAAGGCAAAGGCGGAGAAAGCTAAGGAGAAAGCGAAGGCAAAGGCGGAGAAAGCTGAGGCGAAAGCGAAGGCAAAGGCGGAGAAAGCTAAGGCTAAAGCTAAGTAAGAAGAAGGCAGACAGAAACTAAAGCGCTCTGGTTTAAATATACTTTTTTTTAATGATATAATAAAAAATGTTTATAAATGAAGAAAAAAAACATTAGCAGAAAAACATGTTGTTTCATTCTTCTAAGTTTGATATTACGTTGGGTTTGGGTTAGTGATGATCATTTGCAAGAACAAGACAAGAAATGGTTATCCTGTTCTTGCTCTTGTTCATGCACGCTAAGTCTTGCTCTTGTTCTTGCATAGGAACCTATGATCTTGTTCTTGGTTTTGTTCATGCAATACCTTTCTTGCTCTTGCTTGCAAGAATCTTGCAAAATTTTCCTTTTTAAATTTTAAATAAAAGATCGACGACAAATATCTTAAACTGCATATTAATTATGAAAATAGAATAGAATTGGAACACTAATTGTATTTAAGTTACTTATTTTCCAATTTTTTCAATTTCTTCAACAAAAAATATATATTTTTTTAATAACAAAAAAAAAATACAATAACATAAAAATTAGATTAGAATTTTAACATGAATTAACTAATAAGCAATAATTGTATAAATCAATTGATGTTGACGAGACAATTCAAAATCTCAAGGCCATAATAAATTGAACATATACATTCATAATAAATATAAGGAATATTTCGTATAGGTATATTTCTGTTTTCGACAGAGATTAAAAAAATCCGTATGCTACACGTACCATATGTCAAGTAAAAAACACACATAATATCTTGCAGGGTAACATTTATCTTTGCGAACACAAACTCAAACGATACATAGCGAACACTAACAGAAAGAAGAGAATGCAACAATAACGAATTACGATGCGTATACATACACACTTTCACAATGACAACTCTTCGTTGCTATTCCGTATCATCACATGGCAACAAACAGACGCATGACAACAGTCAGACGCATGACAACAGACAGACGCATTACAACAGACAGTCGCATGACACCACACTATATGTACGCATCCAGTACAGCTATCTAGGTGGCAACAACGAGTTTTCTTTGTGGTACAAAAAATTTCCCGCCAAAAATTCTATCAAAAGCTTAGATGCTGCTTTATTCGCATTTTTGTTGTTGTTGCACTTTAAAACGGAAAAAAAACAAAAACACAAAAAGCAATATCAGCTAAATCAGGTACACTGTGAAAATGTTCATATATTTTTTTTTTGTTTTTATATTTAAATGAAATAATGCACATAGAACTTAACAAAACCTTCCTGATTTTACAATTAACTAAAAAACTATGTATAAGATCCGGCCTCAGCAGTCCAGAGGTAGCGCGCTGGACTTGCATTCTGAAGGTCTCGGGTTTGAATCCCGGCTTGGGCATGGGCGCTCGTGGTGATATTAGCCACAAAATCGTTGGGAATAGATTTCACAGTACAATGGATATAGTCTGTCTGAGTGCTCTGGATCTTAGTAGATATTCCAAAAAAACAAAAAATCTATAAAAGTTAAACAAAATGAGTGCATATGCACAATCGAAGAAAAGAGGAACAACATTGTTTTGTCTTTTTTATCTTTTTGAAGCGACTTTTGATGCACTTTTGAAGATAATTACAGCTTCAGAAGTACTTCACAGACCTTATTTTTAAGATGCTTATATTATTTAGCCTTGAAAACCAAAAAATAAAAAGACATCTATATTAATGTTCACGTTTATAAATATTTTGCACGCTTCCCATTGTTATTTGTTGTTCAATATTTAGTAATATCATAAATTCTTTTGAATTTCATTATTATTTTTAAAACATAATAAATACATTAAAATGTTAAAAAAACGCAAGAGTCTTACTTTTCTTGCAGTGTTAGTCCTGGGCATGCTCTTGTTCTTGCATTTCTTATCTTGTTCTTGTTCTTGCAAGAAAATCTCGCTCTTGTTCTCGCTCTTGTTCTATCACAAAATGCAAGAACAAGATGCAAGAACAAGAAATTTTTGATCACCACTAGTTTGGGTATCAACATATTAAACATTTTAACTTACGACTTCCAATTGGTTCATAGTGTTGATTACTTTTTTGATTGTATGAAATTAGTATGAAAATTTTAGCTAAGTAATTCTGGACATCTGAAACCGATATTGGAATAATTCGTTTCTAATATCCAGAAGAAGGCATTACTGATATGTAAATATCTGTCTCTAAGTCTGTCTGCCTGTTAAATTCATGATTACTAGAAAATTACAACAGCTATAGCAATGAAAATCAGAATATAGATTAATTAATTTCCTTTGGCCGCGGTAGCTCAGTGGTTAGTGCGTTGGACTGCGAGCCGAAAGGTCTCCGGTTCAAGCCTGGACTGGGCCTAACAACATCTTTTCATAGAAACATTTTTCTATACCGCGCTACCTCTCGTCAGTAAATGGCAAACCTACGAGAGTAAAACCATTGCCTATAAATAGCTCTCATCCGCCGTTCGGATTCGGCAATAAACTGTAGGTCCCACCACGTTGAGTACAAATATAACACGCACAGCTCAAATGGTGAGAGAGCTCGGCCGAAGTTCTTATAGGACTGTAGTGCCAAATTATTATTTTATTATTATTATTAATTTCTTTAAAATTTGTGCAATTAATTAATATGATTAATATGATTTAATCAATACAATTAAATTCGTATCGACTATAAGCGAATAGTCACACCAATGTAAACGAATACCCAAACCAAATTAATCGAATACACACACCAAAGTACTCGAATACACACACCACCAGTGCGTCACGGCAACAGCAAATGCGGTCGGCGCTGATTCAGCAAAAATATAGTTGTACCTTTTGTATAGATGTACCTTTTTGGTTATATTTTTCTTACCAACACTTTCTCCCAAATATTTATGGAAGTATTTATTTAGAATTGGGCTGATTATTTTTTAAAATCTATATATATATTTGAAATAATCATAATCAAATAATTAGACAGTTATGTAAACAAATAATCAAGTCTTTAGAAATATTTTCATCAAACAACTTTGTTTTAACATCTGTTTTTATATGATTGTCAATGAATTTTAGCAAAACATTGTATGGTTTGAAACTAGTTTCAAACCAATTCTTGTGATATCAATTGTATTCAGATTTAAGTCAAATGCTATAAACTTTTTTTTTTAATTGATGATCTTAAAAATATATCAGAAAGATGTGCTTTTATTGCTATATTTAAATTAGTCTAGACAATTAGAAGAAAAATTACATTAACAGTTTATAGGAAAACTAGTGTCTCACTGGTCAGTATTTTATTTCGAATTCTAAAGAGACAAATAATTTTCTGAAAAGATCGTTACAAAATAGCAAAAAAAAACTGAGTATGCAGTTAAAATCAGCACTCGAAAGTTATAAAGAATTGATATATAGATAATATAGACATCAAATCGTCATGGTTTAAATTTTTTTCTTCGATTTTCATGAAATTTAGTTAATACCTTTGATAAATAAAAAAAATATAAGTTGATTTTTTTTCGAAGATTCCAAAATTTCAGAAAATTATGATGTTTAAAAGAAAACGAAACTTTTTCTTATAGGGGCCATTCCATACCAAATCGATCAGCGGTTAAAACTCAGTTTATATGAACAGATTTATTTTTTGTATACTATTAAATCAATAATTGTCCTATTGACCAATTTTAATGGGATTTGAGGGATTTTTTTTCTGGGTGTATCGTTCTGATTTCGAACAATTTCTCGTACCCAGAAAACTGCGATAGAACGCATCGATATCTATCTACATTCAGAAAAAAATCCCACAAATCCCATTAAAATTGATCAATAGGAAAATTATTGATTTATTAGTATACAAAAAATAAATATTTTCATATAAACTCAATGGCAATGTCATGGTATTTTCTAGTATTTAATGGTATTTTCCGATTAAAATTATAATTTATCCTATTGACTATTTTCAATAGGAATGTAGGTCCAATTTAAGGCATGAAATCGTCGCGAGAACGAGTCTGCTATCGTGTGATTTCTCTATCTACTCACATTGATCCCATAATGATATCGAAACGAATGGCATACTGGGTATCTATTTAGAAACTGACACCGAACAATTCTTCCTCGATACAAACCTTATTCCCAGAAAATTCTTCTTCTAGACAAATCTTTCCGGACAGTAATCTTTCATAGACAATTCGGGAGTCGGACTATTCAATCCGAAACAGTTGCTCAACGACAATTCATTCTCGATACAATTTTCTTTCCGTACACCTCTTTCCCATATTATTTTTATCCATTGGAATTCCTTTCCGAAATGATTCTTCATTAGAAATGTTTTTTTCCAATGTTTTTTATTAAATAAAATTTCTTTTTTAACTTTATGGATTTTCCGATTAAAAACATAATTTATCCTATTGACTATTTTTAATAGTAAAAAACTATTATTTATATAGTATTTTTTTCTAAGTGTATCGAAGAAAAAAATAAACAAAATTCGAGAATATTGCGATATCGATGTGATAAATGTATAAATATCGTATTGTGTCCTTAAATTTGAATGTGCAAGAAATTTTGAACATTAGAAGCGATTTAGCTACGAGTTCGAATTTTAATATCGAATTTAGTTCGAGAAAGCTTGGAGGCATTAAAGGCCTCCGAGACATGGCAGACTGGGTAACGACTTTAATTTACCACTGGGTTTATTTTCAAATATTTCTGTTAACTTATTTAGGTAAATATTATATTTTTGCGCAACACGTGTCGATTGTCTTTGCTGACAAATATTGTTTAGCAAATATGTGTGCAGAATTTTAAAAGTTTTATTCATTATTCAACTATAATAAAAACACATATTTTTTGCTATAAATACCATTGCTTTCGACAAAATTTTAATTTTCAAGTTCAAGTTTGACGCCGCCAGTACGCACCGCATAGAAGGAAGAACATTATGAAGCTTACATTAATATTTGTCCTTATCGCATTCGTCGTCATGATGGCGTTGCAGTCGGAAGCCGGTTACAATTCGGCATCGAATTCAATGGAAAATGGCGGTTATTCAATGGACAACAGCAATTCAAATAGCTATGAAAGCTATCGGCCAAGCTCAAGGCCGCAAGCTCAGGCCCGGGCGAAAAAAGCGGCAGTTACTAAGGCGAAGAAAGCGAAAGCATTGAAAGCTAAGGTGGCAAAAGCTAAGGCAGCCAAAGCTAAAGCTAGGAAAGCGCAACAACAAGCAAAAGTGAAACGTGCTGTTAAAAAATAGGGTGTTTAATACATTAAATAATTAAAATGATAATAAAAATTTGAACTACAAAAAAACTATATATAGTATTTTATTATTTTTTGTTATTTATTTTAGTTGTTATTTATTGTCCTTATATTTGCTGCATAGATTCTTTGAAATCTCTTCTTTTCAATGATACCAAACACTTTTTTTTTACATATGTGTGTAAAATGACATATTAATTAATATCATGTTTCATCAGAATTTCGTATTTTTTAATATTATTTTTATTTTGCACACCCGCAGAAAAGTTTTCAAAGCCCGACGTAAAAATGTAAGTATGCAATTTGAAAGATTAATTAGTTCTTAACATTTTTTAACCTTACTTATTTTTTGCCCGTCGAACAGGACAACATTATTTCAGAAATTATAAAATTTTGAAAAGAAGTTGTAATAAAACCGTTATAGCTACCCTTATAATGTATATATTTAGTTCGCCGGGCAAAAAATAAGTTAGGGTCAAAAATACGTAGAAATAGCTCGTTCTTAAATCTGCTTACCTAAAATTTGGCTTTCAACTTCGATAACTTTTCTGCAGGGGGTCAAATTTAAAAACAATTTTTAAAAACTTGAACTTTGACCAGTGTTGCCAGATTGGTTAAATATATTTTGGATAAGTTTTATCATTTAAAAGAGTTTTTATCATGACAAAAGATGTTGTCTATCAAAAAATATAACAAAAGTACATGTTACTGAAGAAAAAAAAATACTTACGGAAATTTGCGTAAAAGTCAATTTTTCCAAAAAAAAATTAAAAAATGGAAAATAAAAAAAAATCGACTTTACAATTTCAAACGATTTAAGAGTTTGGGCACACTGTGCTCTGGTCGATTTGGTTTGGAATGGCCCATATATATATATTTTTTAATTTATTATATATTGTTTAATTTTTTTATGATTTTTTTTTTATTATTTAATTTTCTTAATGTTTTTTATTATATACTAGCTGGACCCGTGCACGACTCGTGCCAAGAATTTCTGAATTCAAAGATATGGAGCGATTTTATTAATATAAAAAACATTTTATTATTTATAGCTGGACCCGTGCACGACTCGTGCCAAGATTTTCTGAATTCAATATGGAGCGATTTTATTAATATAAAAATCATTTTATTATTTATATGAGGGGCCCGAGCTTAGCTGTTGAAGTTTTTTTATTGGTTTTATAAATGTGGTAACCAAATAATAATTCTCCGCCAAAACAACTTTTCTCAAAGACAATTCTTTCTCAGACTGCGCTTCTCCGCAGAATTCTTCCCCGTAGAGTTTTTCCCAGTAGAAGTTTTAGTGTGATGGGTTTTAATGTGGTGAGTTTCGGTATGGTGAGTTTAGGTGTGGTGAATTTTTGAGTGGTGAGTTTAATTGAGGTGAGTTTTGGTGTGGTGAGTTTTGGTGTGGTGAGTTTTAATGTGATGATTTTTAGTGTGGTGAGTTTTAGTGTGGTGAAATATAGTGTGGTGGGTTTTAGTGTGTTGAATTTTAATGTGGCGTGTTTTAGTGTAGCGTGTTTTAGTGTGGCGAGTTTTATTGTGGTGAATTTTATTGTGATGAATTTTATTGTGGTGAGTTTTAGTGTTGTGAATTTTAGTGTGGTGAGTTTTAGTGTGGTTAATTATAGTGTCGTGGGGTTTAGTGTGGTGAATTTTAGTGCGGTGAGTTTTAGTGTGGTGAGTTTTAGTGTGGCGAAATTTGACTGTAGTGAGTTCTAATGTGGTGAGTTTTAGTATGGTGAATTTTAATGTGGTGAAATTTTAGTGTAGTGAGTTGTAGTGTGGTGAAATTTTAGTGTGGTGAGTTTAAGTGTGGTCAATTTTTGTGTGTTGAATTTTTGTGTGGTGAGTTTTATTGTAGTGAGTTTTATTGTGGTGAGTTTTAGTGTGGTGAGTTTTAGTGTGGTGAGTTTTGGTGTGGTGAGTTTAAGTGTGGTGAATTTTAGTGTGGTGAATTTTAGTGCGGTGAATTTTAGTGCGGTGAGTTTAAGTGTGGCGACATTTGAGTGTATTGAGTTTTAGTGTGATGAGTTTTAGTATGGTGAATTTTAGTGTGGTGAGTTTTAGTGTGGTAAAATTTTAGTGTGGTGGGTTTTAGTGTGGTGAATTTTAGTGTGTTGAATTTTTGTGTTGTGAGTTTAAGTGTGGTGAGTTTAAGTGTGGTGAGTATTAGTGTGGTGAGTTTTTGTGTGGTGAGTTTTAGTGTGGTGAGTTTTAGTATGGTGAGTTTTAGTGTCGTAAGTTTTGGTGTGGTGAGTGTAAGTTTGGTGAGTTTTAGTGTGGTGAATTTTAGTGTGGTGAGTTTTAGTGTGGTGAATTATAGTGTGGTGGGTTTTAGTGTGGTGAATTTAAGGGTGAATTTTAGTGTTGTGAGTTTGAGTTTGGTTAGTTTTAGTGTTGTGAGTTTGTTTTTCTTTTTCTTTCCTTTTTTTGTGTTTCGTTTAGTTTGGATTTTGGTTTCATGTGATTGGATTTGTTTTTTTGCTTTTGTTTTGTGCTTTTGCTTTTTTGTTTTTAAATTTTTTTTTTGTATTTGAGTTTTTTGTTTCATGTTCGTAGCTGGTGAAAGTGCCGAGTTATATCGTATTGAAAGTTTAGGATGAATGGGAGGTGCCACGCCTCTTTGTCCAATCTCGCCCATATATAGCCTATCATTCCTTCCAGACCATACCGCATCTGTGGTAAAAATTTCAAGAAAATCGGATCAGCCGTTTAGACGGAGAAGCGGAACAAACGAACAAACATATTTATTATATCAATAGGATATTTTTTTTAATTTATTTGATTATGTTTAATTTTTTTATTATTTAATTTCATTTTTTATCATTTTATTTTATTTAATTTGATTCATGTTATTTATTTGTTTTTTTTTTTATATATATTTTTTGAATTTATTTGACTTTATTTACTTTTTTATTACTTAATTATAATTAATTAGTTTGATTTAATTTTTAGTTTAGTTTATTTTAATTTATTTATTTTATTTAATTTAATTTTAATTTATTTTGTTTAATTTTTTTCAAAATTAATATTATTGTAATTTTTTCTTATTTTGTATATTCTTTTTTGTGTTTGTTATTTCGTTTTTATTTTGGGTTATTTTTAATAAATTTCATTTTATATTAATTGAAGTTTTTATCACATTATTTTACTATTTTTTTGTTTTATTATATTTTATTCGATATTTAAAATTTTTATTTTATATAATATTTTTGTTTGGTTTTTTTTTTATTAAATTTTCTTTCTTTATTTTTGTTATATATTATTTTGTTTGTCTTATTTTTATCTTTTGTTTTATTAATAATAATAATAATAAGTTCTATAGAACTTAGGCCGATCTCTCTCACCTGTGCGTATTATATTTGTACTCAAAGTGGTGGGACCTACAATTTATTGCCGAATCCGAACGGCAGGTGAGAGCTTTTCATAGGTAATGGTTTTACTCTCGTAGGTTAGGTTTTACTCTCGTAGGCATTTACTGACGAGAAGTAGCGCGGTATAGAAAAATGTATCTATGAAAAGATGTTGTTAGTCCCAGTCCAGGCTTGAACCGGGGACCTTTCGGCTCGCAGTCCAACGCACTAACCACTGAGCTACCGCGGCTACTTTTTTTTATTATATTTTGTTTATTTTATCTGTTTTTATTTCATGCTGTTTATAGATTTTTCTAATATTATCTAGGTTTATTTTATTTCACATCTTTTTTTTTTAAATTTTGTATTATGTTTAATATTGCGTTGTAAATTTATTTATTTATTTAAATTTATTTTATTTAAATTTGATTTAATTTTCATTTTTTTTTTTTTTTTGTTTTTTTTATTATTAATTTTTTGTCATTTGACTTTATAAAATTTTATTTAACGATACTGTGATTTATTTCATTATATTTCAAAGTATTGCATTTTATTTAATGTTATTTTGTATTAATTTAGTTTCCTTATTTGTTTTTTTTACACTTTTTTTATTAAATTTGATTTGATTTTGTTTTATTTATTTTATTTTAATTTTTATTTTATTTTTTATTTTATTTTATTTTTATTTTTTTTTAATTTTATTTTTAATTTTACTTTTTATTTTATATTTTTTATTTTATTTTTTATTTTATTTTTTATTTTATTTTTTATTTTATTTTTTATTTTTTGTTTTATTTCCTTGTTTTGATATAATAAATGATTCTGTGAATGTATTTATAAAATACCAAAAAAAAAAATTTCATTAGATTGATAATATATTAATAACATGATTGAGAATAGATCTATTAAGCCTACTGAAATCATAGTTTCTTTGTCACAAATATCTCATAAACATTTTACTTCTTTGTATGTAAAATATAAATTGAGCATTCTTCCACATCTACTTTTACCTATTCATAAATTCATTCATCTATAAATCCGTCCACCCACCCATCAATTAACATTTCTGAAACCTTTTTCCTGCACATCGTTACATCGTATTAGTTTAAAAGATGTTAGGGGTTGAGCAGAAATTTAAAATCCGTCGAAGCGTGCTTGCGCTTGGGATGAATTTTGTTTCAAAAAAAAAAAATCATCACCATTACGTCCCTTATTGACCCGCATACAAGGATACACTGCAGACAGAGATTGGATTTTATAAATAGGCTTAAATCGATTACATTTGCTGCTGATTAACTTGAATCGCAGACAGAGAGAGAGACTCGATGAATAAACGAGACATCGGTATTCAATATTCATTTTATTAAACTATAAATAATTTTTTCATATTATTTTTTTTTAATGCTTATGTAAATATTAAGAATTTTCTATAGATTAAAAGTATATTTTTAAATAATAATATTTAAAGCATATTTTTACTTATATAGGGTTTTTCAACAGGGACGCTACAAAAGTAGAGCGACAGGGACAGCAAACGACGGCATATTTCTTACCGCTCTTTTGATATTTCTATTCAGTAAGGTTTGCCATTTCATGATGGAAAGATATACGAATTCGAATTTCGGTAGTAAATTTTAATAATTTCGACTCGTTGTTGGCTCGTATATCTTTCCATCATGAAATGGCAAACCTTACTGAATAGAAATATCAAAAGAGCGGTAAGAAATATGGCGTCGTTTGCTGTCCCTGTCGCTCTACTTTTGTAGCGTCCCTGTTAAAAAACCCTTGAAAAAAAACTTTTGTAGCGCTCTTATTGAAAACCCCTTTATAAACATTAAGAGCTATTACTGAACTAATCTTCAATTGAAGAATTTTTCAACGTAATTCGATTCTCCAATTAATCTACGATAAGTTTAAAGTTCTGTATGAGGTGTAAATTTACCACTTCCGTCGCATTACTGTGACATAAGAACCAAAAATGTAACTTAAATTTAAGAAACCGTAACTGAAACTGAGATAAATTTAAATTTTAGAAGCGCAACTGGAACAGAAGTAACAAAGCAGGAATCAAAATTGGAACTGTTTTTTTTTAAGTATCATTATTGATAATTTCAAAACAATATTCCGAAAAATTGATATTTATTTCACGACCTTAAATATTTCTGCTTTCATTTTTTGTCTTAGTATTATTTTTTTATTATTTCATGCATTTAAATTTTATAAACGTTATTAATGAAAATTTTCTCTTTCATTTTAGGTAAGTGATCCACATACATTTTTCTTATATGCGCCGATTTGAAATATAAACAAATTGTAAGTAGGTAATATATATTATTATTGAATTTTATCAAATATATTACACAATGCATTGAACTCTGAATTTATGATAATTAAAAGATAATATATACGAGGGTGGGTCATAAGTACCCGAAAATTAAACCAGCGATGTTTAATCACAATACAAACGAGTTTTTTTGCCGTTTTCGTAACTGTGGATGAAACCTGGGCTCTAATAAAGTATGACGATAATCGTCTAACGATATTGTTTAGACGATAGTCTCACTTAAGCAAAAACGATAGAGTTTTATGACTATCGTTTCAACGACGGTCGTTTTTAAATTACGTGATGAGAGTCCTGGATTCCGCACAACATAACAGAGACCCAGAAAATGGCCAATTTGGGTCTTTTGGCAAACAGGTTAGTGATGACAGTTTTTTTTTTTTTGGGATGCGCGCGAAGTCATTTATTAACTTAAAAGGGTTAAATGATTACCGGTGCATATTATGCATATCTGTTAGATCGATTCGACGTCGATGTGAATCAAAAATAACCGCATTTGGCGAAGAAAGAACTCGCTTTCACCAGGCACCGACGAACAAGTTTCCAAACATGAAAAAGTTTCTCGGCGGTAAGAGAATTAGGTCGTTTGAAGAGGTTATCTATATTTTGATAGCCTAGAGAAATCGTATTTTTTGGAGAGCATTCAAAAATTGGAGAAAAATTCGATGAAGTGGATGAAGCTAGAAGGATTTTTTTTTGGAATCGTATTTTTTGGGGAGCATTCAAAAATTGGAGAAAAATTCGATGAAGTGTATGAAGCAAGAAGGATTTTTTTTTGGAATATATATCTAACTAAGATCCAATATCTAACTATTCCCTACGTTTTATGGTTAATATCACCACGAGCGCCCGTGCCCTAGCCGGGATTCGAACCCGAGACCTTTAGCATGCAAGTCCAGTGCGCATACCTCTGAACTGCTGAGGCCGGCATCTAAAAGGATACTATATTGGAAAACAAAATATAGTAAAAATCTGAAAAGAATGTACCTTATTTCAATTTCCAGGAACTTACTGTGTTAATTCTTTGTGAAGCTTGTGTAAAGTTAGAAAACCCACAGAGATTCGAAATTCTTGTCTTTAGTAGAATCCCTAAATTCTTACTTCTGATAGACATATTTTAATAAATCGATTCATTAAGTTGATGCGCAGTGCTTGAATACTTAACTACGCCTTGTATAAACACAAATTTCCAAAACTAAGACAAATAATTTAATATTTAAACCACAGACATCGAAAATAGAACCATATGCATAGTTTGGGAACAATCATAAAGTAAACATCTTAATGCACAAAGTTTCTTAAAATGTTGTTTAAAAACGGTATATATGTGTCGTGTTTTGCGTAGTTTAGTATAAATATTTCTGAATTCGAACAAAAAGTAACAGAAAACATGTAAGGAGGATTCGTGATACTTTATCGGTACCGTATATCTCGGTAACTATGAAGTATTTTTGTGTATTTTTGCTAATGCCTTCATGGTTTAATCGGCATATGTTGAGCCTACAGAAGAAGGAGAAAATCAAGTACCTAGAGGAAAAGATCCAACAGGAGAAAGTCCAACAGGAGAAACTCCAATAGGTGAAGGTCATATAGCAGAAGGGCTTACAGAAGAAGGTCCTACAGAAGAACCGCCTACAGGAGAAAGGTTTATATGAGAAAGTTCTACAACGGAAGCGCCTACAAAAGATGAACGCAGAAGAGCCTACAGAAGAAGATCCTACAGAAAAAGATCCTATATGAGAAGGTCATATGGCAGAATGTCATACAGCAGAAGGGCCTACAGAAGAAAGTCCTACAGAAGAACCGCCTACAGGATAAAATCCTGAACTGCAGCCTACTGGTGTGCCTACTGGAGAAGGTCCTATAACAGTAGCGCTTACAGTAAAAGAAGGTCCAACAGCAGAAGAGCCTACAGAAGAAGGTCCTACTGTAAAATAGTCTACAGGAAAAGAGCCTACGGAAGAAGGGTATACAGCAGAAGGTCCTATAGCAGGAGAAAAGTTTATATGAGAAAGTACTACAACAGAATCGCATACTGGAGAAGATGCTATAATAGTAGCGCCTACAGAAGAAGAAGGTGCAGCAGCAGAAGAGCCTACAGAAGAAGGTCCGTCATAAAAAGATTCTACAGGAAAAGAGTCTACACGAGATGGTCATACAGCAGAAGGCATACAGAAGAAGGTCCTACAGCTGAACAGCCTACAGGAGAAAGGTTTATATGAGAAAGTACTACAATAGAAGTGCATACTGAAGAAGATCCTATAACAGTAGCGCCTAAAGAAGAAGAAGAAGGTCCAACAGCAAAAGAGCCTTCAAAAGAAAATACTACGGAAAAAGATCCTATATGAGAAGGTCATACAGCAGAAGGCCTATAGAAGAAGGTCCTACAGAAGAACCACATACAGGAGAAAGGTCTACAGAAGAAAGTCCTTAAGCAGAATCGCCTACAGGAATCGCCTACAGGAATCACCTTCCTAAAGTAGCGCCTACAGAAGAAGGTCCTGCAATAGAAGCGCCTACTGGAAGAAGTCTCCAACGACTAAGCTTACTTCTGATAGCTGTTGTGACAATTACTGCTAATCGGTTGCAACAACGAAACCTGGTCTTACAACGTCTCAATAACAAGCTAGAAAAACGGCAGCTGCCGGAAGAAAAAGGAATAAAACTGAATCGAACACGCAGCGGAGAAGGAAGGCTCTTAGGAAGAAAAACACCACCGCCAAGAAGCAGAGAATGTCCTCGATAAGGAAAACCCAGAAAAGTAAAAAGGTAGGCCGCCGTCAAAAGATGGCTGCCTTCCAAAAAATAAGGCAGCCACCAATAACAAGAGAGAGCTACCACAAATAAACAAGGATAAATTAATAATTGTAATAAAGTTATACAGAATTTAAAAAACTTTAATAATGAAATATATAAAATAAAAATCTTAATTTCTCTTTAAGACCAAAGAAGTTAAACTTAAAAGAATTTGGAAAAATGCTAAAATTAGGATTTTGTTAAATCGACAGCTCAAGATTGTATCTATAAATAGAAAACAACGCTACTTTATATCTTTATTTCGATGATAAAATTGGTACTTTAATTTATTCTTAGAACTCTGTCTCGAACTCAGACAGATTAGTTTAATTGTATGAGCTCCTTTGTTCAAAAAGCCGCTTATTTCCAAGCCGGAATTTTAAAAAAATTAAAAAAAAAATTAAGAATTTTGTTTTTGTGCAATTTTAAAAATTAAATTATTTTATATATTTATTGTTTTTTGTTTCTTCTGCTTCTTCTGCTTCTTCTTCTTCGCTTCTTCTTTCCTTTTCTCTTAACTCCGGCCCTCTTCTTTCTACTGAGAACCTTCTTTCTAAGTTCAGCCCTCTTTTTCTTTAGTGCTCTCTTCTTGCGAAGTGCTGCTCTCCTCTTCTTTCGTAGATCAGACCGCTTCTTCGGTTTATATTGGACATCAATTAGAACTCTATTACTCCTAACTCCAGTGACGGTAGGGCTGCGTACAAGAGCATCTTTAACGGGGAGAGTAACTCCAGTGCGAGCAGATCCTCCAATAGGAAATATAGTTCCGAATGATCCAGTTTCATACGTTGGGTAAGGAGTCGTTTCTTCTAGTGTAACTACTGATGAAGCCAGTGAGACAAGTAAAAAAATTCCGAACATTCCATAAACCACCATGAAGTTCATGATTATTTGAAACCGTCAAGGTATCACAAACCACCTTAACAATACTGAACTTCCCAAGGCAGACTTCCAGACTTTTTAACGTTTTATATAGAATAAATATTCAAAATTATTATTTTAATAATTATTTTTTTTATTATTTATTTGTGCTATATTTTTCTAAAGCCATTATTCTTCAATTACTGTTAATACAAACAAAGATGGTAAAATTCCTTTTTAACAATGTGAAATAAAAGTCGTTTATATTGAGTATTAAATATTGATGTTATTTTAAAACACAAATGGCAATGACATATTGTTTGTAAAAACCAACTCAAGGACTAAAATCGAAAGATGGAAAGCTTAATAGGTTTTACTTCGCATTTGGGGTTCATTGTACTAATGTCTGTATTTTTTGAACCAGCTTGACCCGTGCACGACTCGTGGAGTGATGGAGTGATATGGAGTGATTTTATTAATAAAAAGAACATTTTTGTTATTTACTTTCGATAGTCTAATTCAGTTAGTTTGGTGTTTTTGTTTTCCTTTTTTTTTGGATTTTGTGTATTTGCGTTTTTATACCCTACACTAAGAGTGAAAGGGTATATTCAATTTGGTACGCCGTTTGTAGCACCCTGAAGAAAGCATTTTCGGTATGGAAAAGTAGATATATTTTTGATCAGCATGACCTTCTGAGTCGATTTAGCGATGTCCGCCTGTCCGTCTGTATGTCCTTCTGTCTGTCTGTTGAAATCACGATTACGGAAAAGTAGAAGAGCTAGAGCAATTAAACTTTAGATTTAGATTACTTGTGTATCTAAGCTGTCTGAACAAGAAAATTTGCATGATCGGTCTATTGTGACCTGAGAACCGACCACTTATGTTCAAATATAAAATGAATATCTACAGATCAATATTACTGTAGACGTGTTTAGGTAAATTTTTTTTGGTCGGCGAAACGAGTTGTGGTTACCAAAAAAAAAATCAAAATTCGGTACACCTACCCATTTGTAAATATGGGTATCAAATGAATGGAAATTCTTCAGCGATGGAGAGTTTGTAGTTTTGATAATCCTAACTATCATAATAACACCTACTTTAAAATTTTCCATGTGATCTAACCTTCCCAACTGGTTTCTTGTTCTGGTATATATTTCTGCTTTTATTTTTTATTTTGCTTTTGTGTTATTCTTTTGTTATGCTTTTGGTTTTGAGTTTTATTGTTGTGTTTTTTATATTGTGTTTTTGAATTTGTGTTTTGCATTTGTTTTTGTGTTTTTGCTTTTGTGTTTTGCTTTTGTATTTTTGCTTTCGTATTTATGCTTTTGATTTTGTGTCTTTGCTTTTGTGTTTTGCTTTTGCTTTAGTTTTTGTGTTTTATCTTTTGTTTATGTTTTTGTTTTGTGTTTTTGCTTTTGTGTTTTGCTTTTATGTTTTGCTTTTATGTTTATATTTTTGGTTTTATTTTTAATTTTGTGTTTTGCTTTTATGTTTTTGCTTCTCTGTTTTTTTTCTTTTTTTTTGTGATTTTGCTTTAGTGTTTTTCTTTTGTGTTTTGCTTTTGTTTTTTTTTTGTGTTTATGCTTTTGTTTTTTTTTTGTGTCTTTGCTTTTGTTTTTATGTTTTGCTTTAGTTTTTTTGTTTTATATTTTGTTTATGTTTTAGTTTTGTGTTTTTGATTTTGCTTTTAAGTTTATGTTTTTGTTTTTATTTTTAATTTTGTGTTTTGCTTTTATGTTTTTGCTTTTCTGTTTTTTGCTTTTTTTATTTTGTGATTTTGCTTTAGTGTTTTTCTTTTGTGTTTTGCTTTTGTTTTTGTTTTAGAGTTTTTGCTTTTGTGTTTTGCGTTTATGTTTTGTGTTTTGCTTTTGTGTTTTGCTTTTATGCTTTGCTTTTATGTTTATGTTTTATTTTTAATTTTGCTTTTATTTTTCTTTTTATTTCTTTTCTGTCTTAGATTTTTTTATTTTGTGTTTTTGCTTTAGTGTTTTTCTTTGTATTTTTCTTTGTGTTTTTGTGTCTTTGCTTTTGTTTTATTGTTTTTGTTTTATTGTTTTGGTTTTTGTGTTTTTGCTGTTGTTTTTGAGTTTTGCTTTTGTTTTTTTTGCTTTTGTTTTCGTGTGATTGCTTTTGTTTTTGTGTTAGATTTTTGCTTTTGTTTTTTGTGTTTTTGTTTTGCTTTTGTATATTTTTTTGGGTTTGAGTATTTTTATCATCGTCTTAGCTGGTGTACGTCCCAAGTAATAACGCGTTAAAAGTTTAGGTTGTATGGGAGGCGCCACTCCCCTTTATCCAATCCCTCCCATATATAGCCTATGTCACCGTCCGGACTCCATAGTATCCTGGTGCAAAATTTCATTCAAATTGGTTTAGACGTGATGCTGAAAGAAACAGACAGACTGACAGACACAAATTGTAAAGTTTGACCCCTCTACAGCCATTTGAAGTTAAATATGTTATATCTCTAAGTTCTAAGTTCCTATGATTTTTATGTATACAAGGGAAAATAATTTCTATTAACTTTCACTCAACTTCTCTCTGTCATTACTTGAGTAGAAGAAGCATTGATAAACCAGACATAAATTGCGGCATACTTTGCGGAATTTCAGCATAACTGAAGCTCAAAGTATGCAACTCTTAAAAGCTTTTTTAATTCTCAAATGCAAAATTCACAATATTCAAATGCACTTTAATATAGCGGCTGTTTTGAAGCTTTTATTCTTTGTTTATGTCATGTGCTAATAACTTCCGAAAAACATAGGTAGTTCCGACCCACATAGAGACGTGTGCCAGTGCCACCGCCAAAAACAACAACACAATCAAATTTCAAAGTATCTTGCTGTTGTTGTTGTGGTCGGTCTGTTGGTTTTTATTACTTTTGTTTTGTTCCGCTTTTGTCAGCTTCTGCTTTTTATTTTTTTTTATTTTGTATTTCTTTTCTGTTGTGCTTTTCATTGACAAAAGCAAAAACAATAAAATAATAAAATTCATTGCGCTGCTGTTGTTGTTATGGTGGTTGTAATTGTTGTTGTTGTTGTTGTTGTTATTGGGACTGTTTTGCCAAACAGCGGGCATTCAGTCGACCTGACACATGTGCTTGAATCCCCGGTACTACTGCAACACGTGTGTCAAACATGTTGCATGCGCATCGCAGCGTTCTCAGAACAACAGACAGAGAGCAGAGTGTGACAGCGAGAGAGCCATATTATTTTACCCAGTGTTACATCTACAACATATACAGGCCCAAAATATTTTTTTTTTTAATAATTTTCGATTATCCCGAACTCTTATTTTTCTTCTCGAATTTGAGATGAAACTTTTTTGACTTAGATATTTATTATGATGCAAGAATCTCGAAAATGTCATTTAAGGTAAAAACATATGCTGGTTATATGTTCCTTTAGATCATTAAAATATAGGTAATTTAGAAAAAATTATATATATTATATATAGCCGCGGTAGCTCAGTGGTTAGTGCGTTGGACTGCGAGCCGAAAGGTCCCCGGTTCAAGCCTGGACTGGGGCTAACAACATCTTTTCATAGAAACATTTTTCTATACCGCGCTACCTCTCGTCAGTAAATGGCAAACCTACGAGAGTAAAACATTGCCTATGAAAAACTCTCACCCGCCGTTCGGATTCGGCAATAAACTGTAGGTCCCACCACTTTGAGTACAAATATAACACGCACAGCTCAAAATGGTGAGAGCTCGGCCTAAGTTCTTAAAGGACTGTAGTGCCAAACTATTATTATTATTATTATATATATTATAATCACTGTTACGTATACGCCCCAACTATTTTAAAAATCGAACAAACTTTTTTTTTAATTCTTGGGTTTTTTCTGCCGATTAAAAATAATACTTTTGATGGATCCTCGATGAAGACACAGCTGTAAATGAACTTCAAACCTTAATCTATGGGAGACACCCACGAAATTATTTTTTTAATCGAGGGGGAAATCTAAGATTTTCAAAAAAAATATATCTATAAAAGCCAAAACTCGGTGTGATTTAAAAAATTAAAGGTTCTCTGAAGGCTCAAATATACTTATCTCTTTTATGACTTTTTTGGATTTTGATATAATTATTCTTTAAATAAATTTACAAAAACGCGTATTCAAATAAGTCTGTATACAAGCGGTGGGTGTCAAAAATTCAAAGCCCTACTAAGAGGCTAAACCAATCTCATTGATGGTTGTACGCCAAAATATGTATTGTATGTGAAAATATATATATTTTTTTTAAATTATATTGTTTAGTTTTTTGAGATTATAAAAATGAAAGTATTCATTCTCATCGAAACCGAGTCGATTATATATGGAGTATACTAATTCTCAGAAAGTAAAATTAATAATAAATTGTAAAAAATTAAGAAAATGTTTGTAAATAATAAGTTAGATTACTATGTTTTATATATATTATTATGCATTTTTAATGCTGGAATATGTGTGTGTGTGATTTTCTTGTGACTTATCACAATATGAAATTTTTGTGTGGTGTTGTGAGATTTTTCTAAATATGTGACTTTTATTATAAAAAAATTCTCACGTTTAATTTCGTGATTTTTGGTTGCAAACTTCGTATCAGATTTTATATGAAATATCAAAGAACGATTAAAGACATCAGAAAAAAGATGTAGGTCATTTAAATCTAATACCTAACACTATTCACTCAAAAATGGCGTTTGGAGCAAACTAATCCTTAGGTGATGATATATTGAAAACATTGGATCACATTAACATTCATTAATACGGGGTGTTTGGTTCATCGAATTGAAAAATTCAGTGCTTGTTTTAGTATTTTTCTTCTTAAAAAGTTCATAATTTTTATTAATATGCTTTTCAAAAAAATAAGAAAATATTAAATAAAAAAAATGTCTAATTTTGCAACTTCTTTAAGATACATAGTGTTTAAGAAATTTATATTGCTGACTTAAGTAAGGCAAGAAAATAAATGAATATCAATTTTTACACAAGTTTTAGGCAACCTTATGATCTCTTCCTTTTTTTAAATGTACGTAAAGTTGAAATTACTAAAAATTAAAATACAAATTTTGACTTTGTTATTGAACTTCTCGAAATTTAGTTACGGATCTCTATATTTTTTCTTATTTACAATGATAGACCAGTTCATTCCCAGCACTTTTCAATCAATTACTGTGATTTAAAAGCTGGTAACTTATACTGCAGAAATAATTAAACAACGGCGGGTCTTGTGATTTGGTGGTTGAAATTTAAAAACTTCGATTTTGTTTTTAAATTTCAACCACAATCGTGAACTAATTTAAAACATTTACTAAAATTATAATTATTATCATATTACTTAACAGAACATATCATCAGTATCATGCCAAAGGGGCGAATGTGTAATTTTTGGCATTTGCCTTTTTTGTACATTTTTAGTGTAGTTTTTCTACAAGTATATTGTGCCAAAATCGTGTGTGGTTATGTTGGTTATTTCTAGCCACAAAAGACAAAACTAAAAGAACGGTTTCAAAAAATTGAAAATGTTGTCATGCCAAAAGGGCGAATCTTTTCGTTTTTTTGCTATAACTCTTTATTGGTGCAAGATAAAATAGTGGTGTAAAGGCATTAATTGTTTGGTTTTAAAGCATCTATCGATCAACATCATCATTTTAAAATATTTTTTTAATTTTTTTCATTTGCAAGAAAAATGTTTGGCACATTTTTTTTAATTAATGATGCCAATCGATATGTGCTTTAAAATAAAACAATTAATACCTTTACACCACTATTTTATCTTGCACCAATAAAGAGTTATAGCATAAAAAAACCTAGAAATTGGAAAAATTGAAAAACTTGTCAAGCCAAAAGGGCGAATCTTTTTGTTTTTTTGCTATAACTATTTATTGGTGCAAGATAAAATAGTGATGTAGAGCTATTACCTAACAAGTGACATCATTATTTAAAAATATTTTGCCAAATAATTTTCTGCCAAATAACAAATGGCAAATTAATATTTGAAATAATTATTTTATAATAATTATGCCAATTGATAGGTGCTTTAAAAACAAACAATAAATCCTTTACATTACTATTTTATTTTGCACCAAGTTATAGCAAAAAAAAAAATTGAAAAGATTCGCTCTTTTGGCATGACAAGATATTTAATTTTTCCAATTTCTGTTTTTGCTATAACTCTTTAACGATGTCATTAACGATGTCATCGACGACATTATTAATGATATCTTAATTAACAAAATGTTTATAATGTTGCCGCGGTAGCTCAGTGGTTAGTGCGTTGGACTGCGAGCCGAAAGGTCCCCGGTTCAAGTCTGGACTGGGGCTAACAACATCTTTTCATAGAAACATTTTTCTATACTGCGCTACCTCTCGGTAGTAAATGGCAAACCTCCGAGAGTAAAAACATTGCCTATGTTCTCACCCGCCGTTCGGATTCGGCAATAAACTGTAGGTCCCACCTTTTTGAGTAGAAATATAACACGCACAGCTCAAAATGGTGAGAGAGCTCGGTCTAAATTCTTATAGAACTGTAGTGCCAAACTATTATAATTATTAGTATTATTATTATTATTATGTCCTAAATATATGGTGTATGACATATTTAATGTAATGTCCTCCATGAAATAGTTGTAGACATATTCATCAATGACAAATTTTTGAATATCCTCGATTTATTATTGATGTCCTTGTCGTCAATGATATCATTTCCTGCTGGGTTCCCTTAGTTTTTCTTTTTGTTTTTTCTCTCTTGAGTCTTTAAAGTTTGTTCCTATTCTCTCATACTCACTCTCAAAACCACCCTTACTCTCAATAGAACACAGTCACTCTCTCACGCCACTCTAAACACCTGACTTCAAACTCATACTTGCAACGTCTTTCTTTCTTGGCGACGAACATCAAACATGTAGCTCGGTTTGGTTTATCGTTCATCGTCGTCGACGTCCCAAAAGAAGTGCGCTCAGTAGCAAGGCAAGTGTTGAACTCTTCGCGCGCCCATTAAGTGTGTTCGGTAATAATTATTTTAGTTACTTTCAACAAAAAAAAAAAAATCTCGTGCTCAGTGTAACTTTGAATTCTACAAGTTATAGGAAAAAAGAATAAGAAAAATTATAAAAAAAAAATAAAAAAAAGAATATTTTTTTGAACCTGTTGTGCATGTGTTTGAGTGTGTTTGTTTTTTTTTGTTTTTCTGTTGCACTTTAAGCCAACATTCAGTGCGACCGACCCTTGAAGTGACCCTCAACACCCACCGCCCACTTTGCAGTGTGCCGTCAATGTGCGCGCAATTAGTTCGAGAATTTATCGAACGCAGTTCAGAATTAACGACAGCTCCAAAGTTGAGTGGTAATTGTTGCTGTGATTAAAGTGATTAAAAAATATTGCAAAGAAAAAAAAAAATTTTTTATAAAAAGTGAAGAAAAAAAAGTGAAAAGTTGCCACTATTAAATATTTATAAAGTAATAATAAATAATTAAAAAATTAGAAAAATGAAATGAGAAAGAATGAAATTGTAAATTTTTAAAAATTTACAAAAAATTAAAATTTAAAATAAAATATATATATTATAAAATAAAAAATATAAAAAAAAATATTTATATAATTACTACAATTTATAGCTGTAGGTGTAATTCTGTCTTTGAGATTGTGACAAATTTACATTTTAACTAATTTACGATTTGTTACTTGTTCCGCATTTGTATTAAACTCGTCATAATTTTTTCTAACTGCGCGCGGGCGTCACTTTTGGCATAAATACTTCAAGTGGTTTGTTTAGTTTTATCGATGTTTGTGTCTGAAAAATAAAACCTTTGACTGTAGTTTGAAACCTTTTAAATTAGCTGCAAATATAAAATATAATATTTAAATCATGCCTTTGTAGAGGAGTAAAACTAAACATTTGATTAAAAAATACAATTTTAATATTAATTTGAAATACGTTTTTCTATTGGAAATGTTTTTTTTTTATTAGTTTATGATATGCTTCATTTATTGACATTAGTATTCGCCTCATCGATCATAAACTGACAGCTATAAAATATGTTTTTTCTTTTTATAAAACACTTGATGACATTTTTAAAAATCTATTTGGTTAGTTTGACGTCTACAATCGAATAATTATTTTTGTTAGGTAATAAATATTTTTGCTTAAGTGATATAGAACTTTAAAATAATATAAATAATTGTTGTAATGATCAATGCATTGACTTTATGGGGGCAGTTCACTTTACTTAAAAACAAAAATACCAAACATTTGCAAATTTAAACACTAAAAATAATCTAGATGACGCTCTGATTGACCGATCTTAAAAATAATTACATATTTATAATCGTGCGATAATTATCTTTCATTTGAGTACCCACATGTACTAATTCATTTTTTATGAACACATGCGATCCGAGTGACCTATTTTATTTTTTGGTTCCGACGATTATTTTTTTTATTTTGCTTCGGGTTTAAAAATTAACTATAGTGCATTATTCAAAACATGATTTTATGTAAATGGTTTTTAAATATGATATCGTGCATTTGAAAGGCGTCTCAAAATTTGAAAATTTAATTTTCGAACACTTATCGAATAAAGCGAAAGGCTTAATTCAAAAATTCAATATCTCGTAAAAATCACACACTTTATTTTTAATTAAATTATTTTTTTAATATTAATAAATATTAAAATGAAATTGTAATATCGTCACTGTTATGCCAAAGGGACGAATGTGCATTTTTAAAAATGTTGGGAAATCAAATTTTAAAGTTTGAAGTGCTTTAAAAATTAACAAAATTTATGTTTTTTTTTAAATTTTTTTCTGTTATTTTGGTTTATTTGTCAATTATTATAACGTATGAAACATATCTTTAGATTTGGACAACCTACTAAATATAAATACGGATTTTGTGAGACTATATCCTGATCAAAACGCGAATATTTTTGTTTTTATGCCATAACTTTTTATTAGCACAAGATAAAATAGTAATATGAAGGCATTAATTGTTTGATTTTAAAGCACCTATCGATCTGCATCATTAATTAAAAATATTTTGTCAAACCTAAATTTTTTATTTGTTGTTATGTTGAGCTGTTTGCCGAGTGCAATCAACTCACTCAATTGGTGAAGGAACCGACGTACATCTCACGCGTCGGTGGGCAGAGCCAAAAAGTCTTAGACCTTTTTCTGACTTCGCATCATGAAAAATATGATGTAAAAGTCCTTGTACCTCTTGGTAATTCCGACCACTGTATTGTTTCCGCTGCGTTTTCGTATTCTAGTTTACGCGCCTCTTCGATTAAAGCCCCGAAGAGAACTGTATGGCTTTAGGAAAAAGCAAATTGGGATGCGTTAAATGATTTTTTTCGCAACTTTAATTGGAAATTGTGTTTCGCAGATAGAGACATAAATGCCGCAGCCTTAATGGTACAAAATATTATTTTATTGGGTATGCGGTCCTTTATACCTTCTAAAAAGATTAGCATTAAACCCAAGGACCACTCTTGGTTTAATGAGACTTGCAGGATTGCAGTCAGGTCGAAAGAGAAAGCCTTTCAGAATTGGCGTTCTAATAAGAATGCTGATACTGAAAGACTTTGCATAAGGGCTAGGAATCGCTGTAATGCCGTGATCGCACTTGAAAAGTTTCTACACGAACAAAACGCGCGCAAAAAGGTCCTTCTCTACTATAGAGGTAGTAAAAATTTTGGAAAAATATTTTTAAATAATGATGCCAATCGATAGGTGCTTTAAAAACAAACAATTAATACCTTAACACTTCTATTTTATCTTGCACCAATAAACGGAGAAATTGGAAAAATTGAAAATTTTCTCATGCCAAAAGGATGAATCTTTTCGTTTTTTGCTATAACTCTTTAATGGTTCTATATAAAATAGTGATGTAAAGGCAATTATAGTTTGTTTTAAAAGCACCTATCGATCTGCATCATTAATTATAAATAGTTTGTCAACATTTTTTTCCAGCAATTAAGAAATGACAAATTAATGTGTGGCAAAATATTTTTAATTAATTATGCAGATCGATAGGTACTTTGAAAACAAATAATAAATGATTTCACACCACTATTTTATCTTATTCCAATAAAAAGTTAATGCGAAAAAACGAAAAGATTCGCCCTTTTGGCATGATAAGATTTTCAATATTTCAAATTCGCCCTTTTGGTTTTGTCTTTTAAGGCAAAATGAGACGCGATTTTGGCACAGCATACTTGAGGATAAACTACATTCAAAAATGTAAAAGAACGCAAATGTCAAAAATTGCACACAAAATATTTAAATTTATTTCACAAACATTACTGATATCAGTACTCAACAAAATGAGATTACAAAATTCCTATGAACATCCCATACATCAATTCTATATAATTCGTGAGTGATGATTTTGACTGCATACTCGGTTTTTTACTATTAGTTTTTAAGAAAATTTCTAACGAAATTGGAGACCCTCTTCAGTCACTTTTTAGAATAAAAAAACATACAGTTTTTTACAAAACTTGTTATTCAAAAAACTGTAAACATAATTTTTCTTCCCATTGTCCGGAATAATTTCAGTATACCAACAAATACTAATATTCCGAAATGTTTTTATGATATTTAAAACTAAACACAAATTTTTTTTATTTTTTAGTAATATTTTTGAATGATTTTTTTAGCATTTCAAATCTAACAATCAATCAGAAAATGTTTCGTGGTTATGTAGAACATTGTTCAAACTTACGAACAAAATAATTAACTTTTTACTATCGGTTCCTCTTTTAAAATATACCCTTGATAGTTTCCGAGTTTTTCTCAAAATTGCTTCGTAAACGGAAATTACTGAATTGAGATTGCAATTTGCTTAAAAAAGTTTTGTTTACAGGGTATATTTTAAAAAGTAGATTCTCTAGAAAAGTTTAGTAATTTTGATAGTTATTTTTTCTTTTTATCATTAGATTATAAATGCAAAAAAAGAATAGTAATATTGCATTTCTGCTAAATGTGTTAATTTTACATAAATTATTCAATTCCTCACTTGAGAATTGGTTTGCTTCATACGCCATTTAAAGTAGAATAAAGTTAAACATTCAATTTATATGAATTATATATCGTTCACCCAGAAAAAAATTCCCTCGCATCCCAATAATTAGGTCAATAGTATTATTGATTTAATAGTATACAAAAAAAAATCATTTCATATAAACTCAATGGCAATGTTATGGTATTTTCTAGTATTTAATGGTATTTTCCGATTAAAATAATAGTAATAGTAAAAAACTATTATTTATATAGAAATTTTTTTTGGTGTTTTACTAATTCCATTATCCTTTTTTCGGTATCTCCTAACAAAACTGAGCTATCCAATATTTTATAAAATAAACCCGTTCAAGCATAAATTGTTTCGATGTATGAGCAATTTTCTTGAAATGTAAACGAGGGCAAAGAGCGTCAATTTTTGAATTAAAGAATATAAATATTAGTAAAATGAATAGAATAAAATTTAACACTCTAACTTATGTTCGAGAATATTTGCCGTATCTGAGGTTCAGATTGTATGGGAGGTAGACGAGCGCTGCGGCGCATATCACGCAGTTAAATTTGGTATAGGGAGAAAGGGTATTCATACAGCTATAACTTACAGTAAATTTTGGCTTAACAGCTTTTAACTGGCATAAGTTATGAACGTTCGAAATATAAATTTTGAAAAAAAAATTGTCTTTTCTTATATTTTCCATAGCACCCAAAATAAAAAAGTAAGACAATCGTTTCTTTTTGAAAAATATAGATAAAATATACAGTATTCAAAAAATGTTAACCTCTGCAAAATATCTTTAAAACTCACGGAGATACTAGAACTCAAAGTGAAAAAAAAACAAATTCACAAATTTTCACTTTTAAAAATTTTCAGAGGTTCAAAATTTTAAACTAAAAAAAAAAAAATAATTTTGAGTATCTAATCTTATCAATTATGTAAAATTGTAATAAAAAACTTATTACAACAGAAAAAAAAATAGTTGTATATCGTCAGTGATACTGCAAAACCGCCTAACTGCATGTGAAAATTACGCATAATTTTGTGTTATAATCGGGTTTTTAATGATAAATTAGATAAATGCCATTATAAATTATGACCATTATACTTAATTTTGTATGAAGTAAGTGCAGAATTAAGACTAAAAATATGTTTGTCTCTTCTGTAAAATTCATTTTGTAAGTGGTATTCGAAATATACTTTACTAAAATTAGAACAGATAAAAGTTCAACTTTGGCTTATTATATAGCGGAATGTAGTAAGTCGATTTTTATTTTTAGTATCTTTAAAATATATTTCATCAATTTCCAATCAAAGAAAAAAATCTTCATCGATCTAGCTCATTTTGTTCTATTGTTTTAGTAATTTCCAAAGACTTTTAACGATAAATTGGATATGGAGCATAATCCCTAGTAGAAATTTACTCTATTAGGGTAGTTATAATCATGTCCAGATCATGTTCGTCATTTAACTGATCGGGTTTTGACAAGACAAAAATTCCATGATCCGTTCCCTATCATGACCTTATTACAATTTCTACTAGAGATGGATAAAAAGAAAATAAGCCTCTTTGTCGTAAAAGCTAAATAACTTTTATGTTTTGTTTCCATTTCTTTAGTATATACTCTAATCAAGTTTTTACCAAGTTTTAAAAGGTTTTAATTGAATTTATAACAATATAATGTAATCTTTTCTATTATTGCTTATCGATTCTCAAACTACTTGGCTTTAATCTTCAGCCATTTCCCAATCTTTCATGAAATTAAAACATTTTTGATGCTAACTACTTTCTATTACTATTCATAGTTTTTTCTGAATTTTTATATAATTTTAAATTTCAGTATCTTTTGATGTTACTACAGTTTTACAGCAGTTGCACTTAGCGTTTAAGTAATCACAGCACAATATGTTGTCTTTTTGTTATCTTTTATTTGTTACTTCTACTGTAATTGATTTTATTGTTTGCCTAGTCTCGAGATAATAACTATCTATAGCAATATTTTCTTCAAAGCGCCAATACTTTTACAAATATAATAATTTGTGTACTTTTTGTTAGCATTACAGTTCTGTTTATCATAAATACTATGCACTTAAATTAAATTTTGTTATTCAGTAAGTCTTTCCAAGCGAATTATAAAAAATATAATGATTACAGCATCACATTTTATAAATAATAACAATTATTATTTACAACTTTTTTGCTTTTATTATTAAATAAATCTAAAGACCTTAGCTTCAAGACAATTTTCAAGTTTTTCTTCTGCGAAATATTTTAGTTTTTCGCTCTTTTTCTTCTTACACTTAAAATATGCCATAGGTAATACATTAATTTTACCTAAAGATTACTTTGAAAATATACATAGCATGAATCAGACAAAATTCCTTTGGCCAACAACGTGGTGCCTTGACGAAAAATTTCTATTTTCGTAGCATCTGCGCCATGTCATCCGAAAAACAATTTATGACGCGTCTGGCCTGTCAAGCAAGCACTTCAAGTATAATATTTGTTATTCGATGTTTATTATAATATTATTATCTTTGCTGCAAAAGCATACAATTGACATTAAGCTATTTGTTTGTTGCTAAAAGACAAATATCGCTTTAAATAGAAGTAGATGTGTGTGTTTTCAGGAAATAAACGTTGATACTTTAATAAAAATATTTGAAAACATTAATGTTAAAATGTTTCCTGAAATATCTAAATTAGATTGATATATTTTATGTTCGTAGCATCCATGGGTCAGTGGTTAGTGCGTTGCTAGAAGTTTCGAACAGGCGCATTAGTGAATTTATGAATTTTACTTTAATCTCAGTATTTAAAAAGTGATTTGCAAAAACAAAGTAAGAGAAAACGTAGAATTGTAGATCTAGTTTTATATAAAACATATATTTTTGTTTAATTATTAAAATCATAAATAGTATGCAATAAATAATAGGTACACTTTAGAACTTCCTTTTTTTAAGTATGACTTGTCATAACTTTGTTCAAATCCATCCAATATCATTGGGTTTATTTCAAAACATTCGCTGATGGTTTCTCAATGGAACACAAAAGAAATCAGATTAAAAACTCAGATCTGTAAAATGTTAAAGTTCGAAATATTTAGAAAAACACAAGAATTGTCATATATTTGTTTTACGTAATAACTCATAAACTTAAGGCAATCTGAAAAAACTGGTATATGGTCTTGATTCGAATCTTGAAGACTATCAGAAAATTACACAAAGATCGCGGATCATTTATTGAGTTGTGCTCTGTTATTGACAATTCTACTTATAATCCATATACTGTAAAATATAAAAACGAGTCAAATAATTTTACAAAGTGGTCAAATATATCTATGCTGACTTTTTGCTGGGATACTTTTTTCTATATTATTACAAAATACAAATTATATCGTCACTGTTATGCCAAAGGGGCAAATGTGCATTTTTAAAAATATTCGGAAATTAAATTTTTAAGTTTGAATTGCTTAAAAAATTAGTTAACATTTTTTTTATTCATATTTTTTTTATTATTTTGGTTTATTCATCAATTATCATAACGTATATAAAATATCTTGGAAAACTTACTGAATTATAAATACGTATTTTGTGTGACCAAGACGCGAATATTTGTTTGTGTTTTTTGCTATAACTCTTTACTGGTGTAAGATAAAATATTGATGTAAAGGCATTTATTTTTTGTTTTTAAAGCACCTATCGATTGGCATTATTATTTAAAAATAATTTGCCAAACATTAATTTTCCATTTGTTATTTGCAAGAAAAATTTTAGACAAAATATTTTTAAATAATGATGCCAATCGATAGGTGCTTTAAAAACAAACAATTAATACCATTACACCACTATTTTATCTTGCACCAATAATGAGTTATAGCTCAAACTACTTGGCTTCGTTCGAAAGATTGAAAAATTTGTCATGCCAAAAGTGCGAGTCTTCTCGTTTTTTGCTATAACTTTTCATTGGCATGATTTTTATATAAATTCAATTTATAATTTTGTTCTGAATATTGAATTCTGAGCGATTCAGGTCAGTATTCATCTCTAAACGTTGTAATTAGGCATTACGTATCAATACTTAATTCAGTCCTGAATCATTCAAACCTAATAACTGACGCACGGTGAACAAAAAGGCATTGAACTATTAATGTTATAAGAAAAACGTTTACAGATTATTCTTAATGGGTCTTTAATTTATATTATATTTAAAAAAAAAATGAAAATTAATAAAAAAATAAAATATATATAGTTTTATTTAAAAATTCACCGTGTGACGCCTCAATTCTGAACAGAATTTGAATTGTATTACTCAACAAGATTTTTACTATGGTAAGTGATGTCCATAGAAAAAATCTTTATATAATTCTCGGCTACTAATTTTGACTGCATACACCCAGAAAAAAAATACTATATAAATAATAGTTTTTTACTATTATTTTAATCAGAAAATACCATTAAATACTAGAAAATACCATGACATTGCCATTGAGTTTATATGAGAAATATTTTTTTTTTGTATACTATTAAATCAATAATTGTCCTATTGACCAATTTTAATGGGATTTGAGGGATTTTTTTCTGGGTGTGCACAATATTTTCCCAATAACTAAAGATTTTTAGAAAATTGCTCAATCGAAATTTTCTCCCAGCAGAAAATGGCCTCATTGACGACAAGGTCATCAAAGATGAATTGAGGACATTAGGAAATTTGTCATTGATGAATATGTCGTCATAAATGAAATTGCATTAAAGACGTCATACACCATATGTCATATATACATATATCAATGACATTGTGAAAATATGTCATTGATGAAATGTTATTGATGATCTCATTGATGAAAATTACCAATCACGTCACATGCCCCTAAAGGTATGCAGCATTTACGTTATGAAATGTAATGTGAAACAACATACGTCTAGGGGCAGCATTTACGCGTAAAATTGAAAATTTGCGTTCGATGTCACCCTGACATATAATTCATAGGTAAAAAATAAAGGGACCTTTTTGTATAAAAGCGAGATAATAAACAAAAGTACGTTATTGACATTAGCAAGTACACATTCCAACCGAGAACAGAAGAAGATCATAAAATTAAAAAAAAAAAAAAATTAAAATAAAATAAGATAAGATAAGTAAAAAAATATAATTTAAAAAATATAAATTAAAAAATAAATAAAATAATAAAAAAAATTATATTTTTAATATATGTATGACAATCATTTGTGACTTCATTGATGAATGACGTGCATGACATCGTTATTGCTACATCATGCATGAATCAGTGGACATTTGTATGAAAATGTCATCAATGCTTTGCAGAGCGAAAATGCTAATGGTCATCGATGTGTCTTTTTTTGTTTTTTTTTTTGCAAATTAACCAACGTTCAGGGGATGCCCCCTATTGATGCAATGCACAGTGTTGATCGTAAGAAGAGATGATAGGTTAAATGGAGGGGGAAAAGATGGAATAATGTCGGTGAATGTTTGTTTTGAACTTGCCAATATCAAAAATGTCGGGAAAAACGGACGCAGGGAGATTGTTCCACAAACGTGTTTAAGGGGATATTTTAAAAAGTAAAACAGATACAAACAAAGTTAAATATGTTCATCGTTACTTTGGATTTTACTCTGTATAATTATAAAACACTAACTTGTTTATTATTAGATAGAAAATACAAAAAAATTATTAAAAAAAAAATTCTAAAAAAAATTAAGAAATTTCTAAGTTGAGATCTGAATATCCTAAAAACGTGTAAAAATATTAGCATTCATTAGTATACTGAAATTAGTTCTGACAATTGAAAGAAAATTTACGTTTAAAGTATTTTGACGAATTAGTTATTTAAGGCTCTTTTTTTTAAATCTAAAAAGTTGGAAAGAAGGGCCTAATATTTCGTTTGACATATTTTTTTAAACGATACATTATATAAAGAAACTGAGTTTGCAGTCGAAATCACCATACCCAGAAAATAATACTATATAAATAATAGTTTTTTTACTATTAAAAATAGTCAATAGGATATATTATTATTTTAATCGGAAAATACCATTAAATACTAGAAAACACCATGACATTGCCATTGAGTTTATAGGATTTTTTTTATTTGTACTATTAAATCAATAATTGTCCTATTGACCAATTTTAATGGGATTTGAGGGAATTTTTTTCTAGGTGCACTCCAGTGTTTTATAGAATTTATATGTGGCATTACTATATGAAAACTTATCTCGTTTTTTTTTAATAGTGAATGAGACTAGAATCTTGAAATTATTGCTAAATATTAAAAACAAAATATTTTAAGTTTTAGGCCACAAAACACCAAAGATTTTGTAATATAAAATTTATTAAATGTATTGGCAAACCTTGGCATGGAAATTTGAAACACAGGCTTTAGGAGTTTTCTCGATTTGAACCGTTCTAGTATGTTATACTTGAAAGTAATTTAAAAATGTTATATTGTCATTGAGAGATAAAACTAACCAAATACATTTTTTTTTCTTTTGGAATATCTACTAAGATCCACAGCACTCAGACAGACTATATCCATTGTACTGTGAAATCTATTCCCTACAATTTTGTGGTTAATATCACCACGAGCGTCCATGCCCAAGCCGGGATTCGAACCCGGGACCTTCAGAATGCAAGTCCAGCGCGCCACCTCTGGACTGCTGAGGCCGGCTAAAACCAAATACATATTTTTTAAAACACATTTTAGAACGTTAGGAATTGATATGCTTATTGGAGACTTCAAATTTAGTATATTTTAAATGGTTTAAAAGTACTTTTATTTGATTCAGTTCAGTTGGAATAAAAATAAATTTTTTGAAAGTTAGAATTTCATGTTGAATATATTTTTTTACTAAAAACAACTAAAATTATAAATTCCGTCTTATAAAGAATTAAATATTTTTATCCATTTTAATATTAAAAATTCTGCATTAAAATGGTTTTTATTTCCCAGACCTAATGAATAAAACAAAAATTAAAGTGCTGTAAAACAAATTTCAAATATTTGGATTACATAAATTAAGCATTTTATTAATTAGAAAATATAAAAAACAACAATAAAAGAGTTGGCAACACTGTGTAGCGGAAGCGGATGTAAAAAGTGTGAGTGTTGTTTGGAGATTGGTCTCATGTGGCGTAGTGTATTACAAAAAAAAAAAAAAAGAAAATATTAAAAAAATAAACAACAACAAGAGCAATAACAAAGAAGAAAAAAAGTTGAAAAATATTTGTTGTTCTTGTTGTACGACGTGTTATTCTAACCAATCTAACCTCGCGTGGTTCTATTCAGGTAACCTTTTGTAAATTATGCATTCAATACGCAGTCAAGTGTGAAAATTTGTAAATAACCAGAAATTAACAAAAAAAAAAAATCAAATACAAGAAGAACAGAAAAATACTACAACAAAATTGCATTAAAAAATTGAAGCAAAAATATTAAAAAATTAAATACCGAAAAAAACTGTAGAAAACAAACAAAAAAAAATCAAATATATAAAAATAACAACAACAAGTTGTAAAGGATTACAATACAACCGCATATAAAAAATTACAGCAATTTTCTACAATCAATACGAATTAAGAAAAATAAAAAAAAACCTCCATTGAATTATTATCATCCTTAATATTCTCGAGAACGTCGTTAGCTATTGTGAGAGCACAAAATCGAAGAGCTTTCATTGGATTTATCGTCCTTTCTCCATTCAACGGTCGGCTTTTTGTCATTTAGTCAACTCCGAAGGATTTCCTACGAATTATTTGAGGGTGAGTAATTTTTGGTTCATGTTCTTAACTTAAGTTCTTAATTAATACAGCAGTAAATCATCGATTTTCCTTGCCTCTTAACGCCAAAATTGCAACAATGATTAATGAATATTTGAAGCAATTTTTATACTAGGTTTTTTTTTATTATTCATTTTAATTAAATCAGGGAATTTGCATTTATAGCAACATCATATGTAGTAATCCTTTGCATTAGGTTGACATTCAAACTGACATCATTTGTTTTAATACCAGCTGACAATTTTGATTAATATTAATAGAATATTTGAGCGATTTTCTTGTTTTCACATTTTTCATATGTCAGCCGAAGAATTTGTAGTATTTTTTTATTCAAGGAAAATTTAAATTTTACTTTAAACCTTAATTCTAAATTTAGTGAAAAATTTTGTTTTTAGTGATAAATTTAATTTTAAATAAAAAATTGAATTTTTAGTTAAATTTTTAATTTTGAGTGAAAAATTGAAAAAGTGAAAATGAAATTTTTAGTGAAAAATTGAATTTTTAGTGAATAATTGAATTTTTTAGTAAAAAATTTAAATTTTAGTGAAAAATTTAATTTTGAGTAAAAAATTTTAATTTTTAGTGAAAATTTGAATTTTTAGTGAAAATTTGAATTTTTAGTGAAAATTTGAATTTTTAGTGAAAAAATGAATTTTTAGTGAAAATTTGAAGTTTTAGTGCAAAATTGAGTTTTTAGTGAAAATTGAATTTTTAGTGAAAAACTGAATTTTTAGTGAAGTTTTGAATTTTTAGTGAAAAATTGAATTTTTAGTGAAAAATTGAATTTTTAGTGAAAAATTGAATTTTTAGTGAAAAATTGAATTTTTAGTGAAAAATTGAATTTTTAGTGAAAAATTGAATTTTTAGTGAAAAATTGAATTTTTAGTGAAAAATTGAATTTTTAGTGAAAAATTGAATTTTTAGTGAAAAATTGAATTTTTAGTGAAAAATTGAATTTTTAGTGAAAAATTGAATTTTTAGTGAAAAATTGAATTTTTAGTGAAAAATTGAATTTTTAGTGAAAAATTAAATTGTTGGTGAAAAATTGAATTTTTAGTGAAAAATTGAATTTTTAGTGAAAAATTGAATTTTTAGTGAATAATTGAATTTTTTTGTAAAAAATTTAAATTTTAGTGAAAAATTTAATTTTGAGTAAAAAATTTTAATTTTTAGTGAAAATTTGAATTTTTAGTGAAAATTTGAATTTTTAGTGAAAATTTGAATTTTTAGTGAAAAAATGAATTTTTAGTGAAAATTTGAAGTTTTAGTGCAAAATTGAGTTTTTAGTGAAAATTGAATTTTTAGTGAAAAACTGAATTTTTAGTGAAGTTTTGAATTTTTAGTGAAAAATTGAATTTTTAGTGAAAAATTGAATTTTTAGTGAAAAATTGAATTTTTAGTGAAAAATTGAATTTTTAGTGAAAAATTGAATTTTTAGTGAAAAATTGAATTTTTAGTGAAAAATTGAATTTTTAGTGAAAAATTGAATTTTTAGTGAAAAATTGAATTTTTAGTGAAAAATTGAATTTTTAGTGAAAAATTGAATTTTTAGTGAAAAATTAAATTGTTGGTGAAAAATTGAATTTTTAGTGAAAAATTGAATTTTTAGTGAAAAATTGAATTTTTAGTGAAAAATTGAATTTTTAGTGAAAAATTGAATTTTTAGTGAAAAATTGAATTTTTAGTGAAAAATTGAATTTTTAGTGAAAAATTGAATTTTTAGTGAAAAATTGAATTTTTAGTGAAAAATTGAATTTTTAGTGAAAAATTGAATTTTTAGTGAAAAATTAAATTGTTGGTGAAAAATTGAATTTTTAGTGAAAAATTGAATTTTTAGTGAAAAATTGAATTTTTAGTGAATAATTGAATTTTTTAGTAAAAAATTTAAATTTTAGTGAAAAATTTAATTTTGAGTAAAAAATTTTAATTTTTAGTGAAAATTTGAATTTTTAGTGAAAATTTGAATTTTTAGTGAAAATTTGAATTTTTAGTGAAAAAATGAATTTTTAGTGAAAATTTGAAGTTTTAGTGCAAAATTGAGTTTTTAGTGAAAATTGAATTTTTAGTGAAAAACTGAATTTTTAGTGAAGTTTTGAATTTTTAGTGAAAAATTGAATTTTTAGTGAAAAATTGAATTTTTAGTGAAAAATTGAATTTTTAGTGAAAAATTGAATTTTTAGTGAAAAATTGAATTTTTAGTGAAAAATTGAATTTTTAGTGAAAAATTGAATTTTTAGTGAAAAATTGAATTTTTAGTGAAAAATTGAATTTTTAGTGAAAAATTGAATTTTTAGTGAAAAATTGAATTTTTAGTGAAAAATTGAATTTTTAGTGAAAAATTGAATTTTTAGTGAAAAATTGAATTTTTAGTGAAAAATTAAATTGTTGGTGAAAAATTGAATTTTTAGTGAAAAATTGAATTTTTAGTGAAAAATTGAATTTTTAGTGAATAATTGAATTTTTTAGTAAAAAATTTAAATTTTAGTGAAAAATTTAATTTTGAGTAAAAAATTTTAATTTTTAGTGAAAATTTGAATTTTTAGTGAAAATTTGAATTTTTAGTGAAAATTTGAATTTTTAGTGAAAATTTGAATTTTTAGTGAAAAAATGAATTTTTAGTGAAAATTTGAAGTTTTAGTGCAAAATTGAGTTTTTAGTGAAAATTGAATTTTTAGTGAAAAACTGAATTTTTAGTGAAGTTTTGAATTTTTAGTGAAAAATTGAATTTTTAGTGAAAAATTGAATTTTTAGTGAAAAATTGAATTTTTAGTGAAAAATTAAATTTTTAGTGAAAAATTGAATTTTTAGTGAAAAATTGAATTTTTAGTGAAAAATTGAATTTTTAGTGAAAAATTGAATTTTTAGTGAAAAATTGAATTTTTAGTGAAAAATTGAATTTTTAGTGAAAAATTGAATTTTTAGTGAAAAATTGAATTTTTAGTGAAAAATTGAATTTTTAGTGAAAAATTAAATTGTTGGTGAAAAATTGAATTTTTAGTGAAAAATTGAATTTTTAGTGAAAAATTGAATTTTTAGTGAAAAATTGAATTTTTAGTGAAAAATTGAATTTTTAGTGAAAATTTGAATTTTTAGTGAAAAATTGAATTTTTAGTGAAAAATTTATTTTTTTATGAAAAGTTAAATTTTTAGGAAAATCGAATTTTTAGTGATATATTGAATTTTAGTGAAAAATTTAATTTCTTTAGTGAAAAATTTAAATTTTAGTGAAATTTTAATTTTTTTAGTGAAATTAAATTTTTTGAGAAAAATTGAATTTTTAGTGAAAAATTGAATTTTTAGTGAAAATTTGAATTTTTAGTAAAAAATTGAATTTTTAGTGTAAAATTGAGTTTTTAGTGAAAAACTGAATTTTTAGTGAAGATTTGAATTTTTAGTGAAAAATTGAATTTTATAGTAAAAATTTGAATTTTTAGTGAAAAATTGAATTTTTAGTGAAAAATTGAATTTTTAGTGAAAAATTGAATTTTTAGTGAAAATTTGAATTTTTAGTGAAAATTTGAATTTTTAGTGAAAATTTGAATTTTTAGTGAAAATTTGAATTTTTAGTGAAAATTTGAATTTTTAGTGAAAATTTGAATTTTTAGTGAAAATTTTAATTTTTAGTGAAAATTTGAATTTTTAGTGAAAATTTGAATTTTTAGTGAAAATTTGAATTTTTAGTGAAAATTTGAATTTTTAGTGAAAATTTGAATTTTTAGTGAAAATTTGAATTTTTAGTGAAAATTTGAATTTTTAGTGTAGAATTGAATTTTTAGTGTTAATTGAATTTTTAGTGAAAAATTGAATTTTTAGTGAAAAATTGAATTTTTAGTGAAAATTGAATTTTTAGTGAAAATTGAATTTTTAGTGAAAATTGAATTTTTAGTGAAAATTGAATTTTTAGTGAAAATTGAATTTTTAGTGAAAATTGAATTTTTAGTGAAAATTGAATTTTTAGTGAAAAATTGAATTTTTAGTGAAAAATTGAATTTTTAGTGAAAAATTGAATTTTTAGTGAAAAATTGAATTTTTAGTGAAAAATTGAATTTTTAGTGAAAAATTGAATTTTTAGTGAAAAATTGAATTTTTAGTGAAAAATTTAATTTTTAGTGAAAAAATGAATTTTTAGTGAAAAATTAAATTTTTAGTGATCAATTGAATTTTTAGTGAAAATTTGAATTTTTAGTGAAAATTTGAATTTTTAGTGAAAATTTGAATTTTTAGTGAAAAATCGGATTTTGTAATGAAAATTTGAAATTTTATTTAAAAAATTGAATTTTTAGTAAATTTTATAATTTAATTTTTAGTATGAAATTTTTTATGTATTAAAAATATCTACAATGGTATTGTCATAATTTGCCTGCCATTTCTCAAATTATATTGCTCATTTTATGGTTATTCGAATGACTGGCAATCGTTGTAGTTGCCATTGTCATTCTGAGAAATATAATTTTTCACCTCATTAAATATGCAAACAGTTGACAGCCAAAAAGTTATTTGTGTCTCAGTCATACACTATTTGTCTCGAGTATCTGACTATTTGACCAGTTGTCGGTCGCACTGACTATCTGTGTATCTGTCTTTTTCTTCCATCTGTCATCTATCTCATCATCTGTCCCTTCATCTTCTGTCGTTTCAGCTGTCCCTTCATTTGTCCTTTCAGCTATGCTTTCGTGCTGTGCAAGAGTGTCAACTATTTTGACTGGCTGTCCTCACAGTGCAAATATCTGTCTTTGTATCTGAATATATCTATCTATGTTCTATGTGTTTGCAACACTCGAGATTTACTGCAGGTGACACGCAGTGCACTTGGAGTTGTTCTTATGTAGTCTAGTAGAAATATCGTTCTAAAGACTTTTGGAGCCGCATTCTATTGTGCAGAAATAATGCCAGAAAAATTGTTTGGTCGGGGTCGAGGCAGTTTAGAAACATTTTTTCGACATATTTGATACAGACATTCGGCGGAGTCTGTATCTCAAGCTGTCCGTTTTCGGGCCGTACCCAAAATATGCCGTGAATCTGCCAATAAAATTTAAACAAATTTGAGAACCTGCTATGCATTAAAAACATTTAAATATCATCAAATTTCTTTACATTTAACGAAAATGAACTTGAGTTGAACTTAGTGTTTATTTGAATTTTGGATATTTTTTTTTTAGTTTTAATTCTTCACTTTTAATAAAGTTCAAAACTGCGGAAAATATATTTTTTCCGCTGGTATATTTCACTTAGTGTTTTTGATACTCAGTAGAGTTCAGGAGATTTTGTTACTTCATCTCAATTGACTTGTAGCACTTTTAATGGCTGCACTCAAGCGAAAAACAGTTGTATATCATGGTTCCTGACAACGTCCCTTGATAACGAAGCAACAAACAAGTTGTAAAATAACTTAAATTATTGAGAATATATTCTGACCAATTTGAATAGTATTTTTTAAAATATAGAATTTCAAAAAAATTAAAAAAAAAAACAAAATATAAAGCAAATTTTAGAAATTAAAACAAATAAAAAATAAAATGAATATAAATTACAGAAATAAAAATATTTATAAATTTGTATAAAAAAAAAACAAAAATAAAATCTATTGCAAAACAGAGCATTATTTGCTTACTAAGAAAAATCAAAATCATTTAAAAACAAAAAATGTTTCTGTTTGTTAACATTGATAAGAGCCTCTATCTAGATAAGCTTAATAACAATGCCAACAACATGTCGAACAAATGCAGATACGTCATGTAATTGCGACACAGAGACGACATGACTCAAATGCCCAGGCATTACCATACATCCATCCATCATTCAATCCAACAAATATGTTGCACAGTGTGAACGCAAACAAAATAGGAAAAAATAGAATATAAACCATGTTGTCATTGTCATTGACTTGTAGAACATTTTGTCAAAACATGTCTGTCTTTCGATTAATTAACACCTAAAGACAGAGCCAAGTACTACAATGGCGCCGAGTGCGTGTCGACCGCCGTTTAAGCATATTAAATTTTAACCGTTTGTGAGGTAAAAAAAAGCTTGACACGCAAATCAAATGTTAATTGAAATGGAAATAAAATTTGTAATTTTTTTTTTTGTGATTTCTTTTTTGTATTAATTTGATTTGCTATCTTCGACACTCTACTTCGCTTCAAGGTGTGACAATCGTTTGTATTAAGAGTTTTAATTTTAGAAATTATTGTGTAAATCATAACAGTTTTAGGCTTGTAGTGATTGTGGTTCTGACGATTTTGGCGATAAGATTAGAATAGCGACAAGTCGCTTTATTTAGTTTATTGTTTGCTGATAGCGCAATGTCTTGTTGAATCGTCCGAGATTCATGTGCGAATTGACTAAATAGAGTTATATGATACATTGAAATAGGCAAAGTGTCTTCGTAATATAATTTAATCAGTCAGTGCACGCGCTCGTAAAAGCAGTTTAACCGATTTAAACACTTGGCTAAATAAATTTTGAATTTACATTTTTTAGACGTTGACTCCATTATTAGTAAAAGCCTAAAAATATGTACCAGTTTAATGAATTTTATAAATTTTATAAGTTTTATGAATTTTATGAATTTTATGAGTTTTATGAATTTTATGAATTTTATGCATTTTATGAATTTTATGATTTTTATGATTTTTATAAATTTTTTGTATTTTATGAATTTTTGAATTAATGATTTAATGAATTAATGAATTAATGAATTAATGAATTAATGAATTAATGAATTAATGAATTAATGAATTAATGAATTAATGAATTAATGAATTAATGAATTAATGAATTAATGAATTAATGAATTAATGAATTAATGAATTAATGAATTAATGAATTAATGAATTAATGAATTAATGAATTAATGAATTAATGAATTAATGAATTAATGAATTAATGAATTAATGAATTAATGAATTAATGAATTAATGAATTAATGAATTAATGAATTAATGAATTAATGAATTAATGAATTAATGAATTAATGAATTAATGAATTAATGAATTAATGAATTAATGAATTAATGAATTAATGAATTAATGAATTAATGAATTAATGAATTAATGAATTAATGAATTAATGAATTAATGAATTAATGAATTAATGAATTAATGAATTAATGAATTAATGAATTAATGAATTAATGAATTAATGAATTAATGAATTAATGAATTAATGAATTAATGAATTAATGAATTAATGAATTAATGAATTAATGAATTAATGAATTAATGAATTAATGAATTAATGAATTAATGAATTAATGAATTAATGAATTAATGAATTAATGAATTAACGAATTAACGAATTAATGAATTAATGAATTAATGAATTAATGAATTAATGAATTAATGAATTAATGAATTAATGAATTAATGAATTAATGAATTAATGAATTAATGAAATAATGAATTAATGAATTAATGAAATAATGAAATAATGAAATAATGAATTAATGAATTAATGAATTAATGAATTAATGAATTAATGAATTAATGAATTAATGAATTAATGAATTAATGAATTAATGAATTAATGAATTAATGAATTAATGAATTAATGAATTAATGAATTAATGAATTAATGAATTAATGAATTAATGAATTAATGAATTAATGAATTAATGAATTAATGAATTAATGAATTAATGAATTAATGAATTAATGAATTAATGAATTAATGAATTAATGAATTAATGAATTAATGAATTAATGAATTAATGAATTAATGAATTAATGAATTAATGAATTAATGAATTAATGAATTAATGAATTAATGAATTAATGAATTAATGAATTAATGAATTAATGAATTAATGAATTTATGAATTAATGAATTAATGAATTAATGAATTAATGAATTAATGAATTAATGAATTAATGAATTAATGAATTATTGAATTAATGAATTAATAAATTATTTATTATGATTTTATGAATTCACTATTATGAATTTATGCGGTATATATTTTTGCTGTTGTAATTATTATGCTGATAATTTGAATGACCATATTGAAATTAAAAAAGAAATATCAATAATCACTGCTGTTATCTACTGTTTATATAATTTATCGATACAGTTCACTTTTCAAAAGAATATAAAATATTTGCTTAGTAATTATAAAGAAAATCCCAAAAAAAGACGTGTTTCATATGACGCACATTTAAACGGATCTTTATTACTTAAAACTGTATAACAAAGTGGATTTTTATTTAACTGAGTGGAATAGATGGAGAGGTGAATAGTGTTCGCATGGGTTTAATAGTCATTCGTCGTACTCAGCGCAGTCGTATTTTCATATTTCCCACTGACACTTGAGCAAATATTTAAAAATATGTATTGGCTGCCAAGCAAAATTGACACAAAACGAAACCAAACGAATGACGATGCAAACAATGAACAAAAACCAAATATATTTTTTTTCTTTCTATCCATTTTATCTCGCAGTTTTTATACTTTGAATCATACACAAGTTGAAGATATTTTTAATGTTTTTTAAATTTACGTAGCGTATTTCGCAGAAATTTCATCTCAGACAAAATCGATTTTTCAGTTTTCATAATCCATTTTCATATTTGTGGCTTTTCACAGACTGTCGTCTGTGGCCGACGTCTGTGGCATTGATTTGATTTTTTTTGTTTTGTTCAGTGGCACGTTTTTCAAGATTTTCTTAGATGTTGTCCATAAAAAATATTATACGCAATTAAAGAAGCTTACGTTTAGTATTATGTGTAGAAATAGAATTTCAGATAGATGCCATTTTGTAGATGGATTTAATGGCAATTTATATGGTGCATTATATGCTGTCTCAACTGGCAGAGAGACTGTATTTTGTCATTATATTTATGATATTATGTCGGAGGAGATTCTATTTTATAATAGTTTATGTTATGTTTGAACTGTGTGTGTTTGGGGACTAAGATATTTTGACTTAGTCATTTATTTTTCTATATATTTACTACAAATTGAATGTTCATTTATGTATTAGCATAATATGATTTGCCATTTTCGGTCTAAATTTAGTATGAAGTCAAAATCAGCACACGCGAATTTTACAGAATGTGCTTAGGAAGTATGTTTGACACAAACATATTATAATATATATATTTTTTTTATTTTATACATGTTTTTCACAAAAATAATCTATATTCCGTAATTATATATACAAAAATATATGTTTTTATATTATGTGTTATTTTCAAACATAATAAATTGTACCATATTATGGTACACACAAACACATAATATATTTATCTACAATAATATAATAATCAATAATGCATAATGTTTTTTTTTTAAATGAGCTTCTTTCAAACATTATACATTTGTCTGTATTTTATCGCGCATAGTCTGTTTGTAACTATTATATAAATATTTCTTACTTAAAAATAAAATTTATTGTTTAATATATAATTAAACAATTGTTTCTACTTATATTTAAAGATTTTATGTAAGTTCTTAATATATTACTCAATTAATTATATGTTTCAGTAGTGAGCATATTAGACTTTTCAGGTAGTATTTTGTTGATTAAGACAAGCATTAAATTGATAAAGTGTAAGAAAATATTAAAATTTTGATGTAAATTTATTTCAGTCATAGATAATACAATATAAATGTAGCACACACACATTTGTTTCGATTAAACATTATATTTGCCGCAAAATATATTTTTCAGGCATATTCAAAATAGATTGCGAATTATGTTTCATTAGTGATGTTTTTTTTATATTATATTGCTGATCATGACAACTATTAAAGTGAATGGAAAAAAAAACATTTCAGACAAATAAGTGATATGCGAAACACAATATATACAAATAATGTTTGTAGCATGCATATTATAATTAAAACAAATATATTATGCTAATACATAAAATAACATAACTAATAACTATAATAAAATATGTTCACTATTTAATGATTTTGAAAACATGTTGTTGATAGAAGCAAATATTATAGTAAATGGAAAATAAAATTTTCAGACAAACAAATTATGTTTGTAGATAAATATATTCAAATAATATTTATATCATACATATAACAGTTAAAGCAAATCTATTATGGTAATAAACATATTAAAATTATAGCAACGATATATTCATATTTTTTAAAACTTTTATGTGTTTGCAATATGTTTCAGCAATGAATATTATAAGTAATTCTGATAACATTTTGTTGGTCAACACTAAAACTTTGAAATAAAATTTATTTATTTGTATATATTATAATGATATTTGTTGCAACTATATTATAGTTGTTGCAAATATATTATAATTGTTGCAAATATATTATAATTGTTGCAAATATATTATAATTGTTGCAAATATATTATAATTGTTGCAAATATATTATAATTGTTGCACATATATTATAATTGTTAGAAATATATTATAATTGTTGCAAATATATTATAATTGTATAAATTATATTTGTTGGTTTTATAAAAAAAAAAATTCTAAATATTCTCATTTTCAGTTATCTTTTCTTTTTAATTATTTCTTTATTTCACAACAAATATTTGAAATTAATTCAATTTTCAAATTGTTTTTAGGTTTTGCAGTATATAGTGGATTAAAAAAATCTTATTTAGAATACATTTTAAAATATTGACTATTATTCATTTCACGTCAGTTCCCAAAATTCATTTGGCTTGGCTCCACATTCTAACATAATGTAGGCATTTTAGTAGACATTTAATGAGCACTCATTTATAATCTTGATTGTTTTTGCTTAAGTTAAAATTATTTGAAAATTGTTTTTCTTATATTTCTTAATTGTTTTTTTTTTATGAATTTAATTATTTAATTTTTTTCAATGATTTAATTATTGAAAATTAAAATATTTATTTAAATTGTTTACTCTGCAGTAATTGCAATTTAAATTTCATAACACTTGTTTTTCCTACACTTGTTGCCACATTTTCGGCAAATATTTTTGACAATCAAATTTAAGTTTTTCTTGATATTTTGCCAGAATTTTAAGCACATTGTGATGATTATGTGGATTTTGTTGGTTTTTGCTAGTTAATATTGTTGTTGACAACAATGACTATAAAGATGCTGTGTGGATGTTTTTTTTATTGTTGTTTTTATTGGAAGAATAATAAAAAAAAACTTTTTTTATGCTTGATTTTTTCTACAGAATTTCTGTTGTTGAAATATTGCAGGGGAAAACTGGGAGTGTATGCAGAACTTTTCGTCAGAGAAAATTTTACACAAAAGCATTTTTTCCCCCTCAAAAAAAAAAAAAACTTCATATAGTTGCTTTTGTCATATTGCGGGAAAAACAAACTTTTGTATGTTGAACTTTTTGACATCATATTTGGCAAAATGGTTTCGTAAATAAGTTGAAAATATGTTTTTATTTTATTTTGTTTTATTATCTACGTTATTTTCTACATTTCTTTAAATTATATCTCATGTTCTATTTTAAACATGGAAGTATGAATTGTGTTTGCTTTCTTAAAATTCTTAAAGTATTAAATTATATAAATTAACAAATAAAACTGTCTGGTTTTGGAAATAATATTTATTTTGTAAATTTAAAATTAGAACACTTTCCATGAATTTCCAAACATGTGCCTACAAAACAAACACCTCGGTGCTGTCACAATAATCGCCTGAAATACCATAACCACACTGGCTGTCTATTTGTCTGGTGCTACTGCTGCTGTCATTTGTCATTAAGATGAATTGCCATGTAGTTTAGCGCTGATTGCATGGTTATCGATGATGTAGCGTCTAAAGTGTGTAGTAGCTACTTGTGTTAATACTGATAAAAGATATTTAACAAAAATAGTAGGTTGCCATTTGTTTTTTGATATTTTAATTTATGAATTTAAAAAAATTATGAAATTTTGAAGCTATGTATTTATCAATTATTGAATTTATGAATTTATTAGTTTTTGAATTTATGAGTTTATGAATTTATGAGTTTATAAATTTATGAATTAATATATGTATATATGAATATATGAATATATGAATATATGAATATATGAATATATGAATATATGAATATATGAATATATGAATATATGAATATATGAATATATGAATATATGAATATATGAATATATGAATATATGAATATATGAATATATGAATATATGAATATATGAATATATGAATATATGAATATATGAATATATGAATATATGAATATATGAATATATGAATATATGAATATATGAATATATGAATATATGAATATATGAATATATGAATATATGAATATATGAATATATGAATATATGAATATATGAATATATGAATATATGAATATATGAATATATGAATATATGAATATATGAATATATGAATATATGAATATATGAATATATGAATATATGAATATATGAATATATGAATATATGAATATATGAATATATGAATATATGAATATATGAATATATGAATATATGAATATATGAATATATGAATATATGAATATATGAATATATGAATATATGAATATATGAATATATGAATATATGAATATATGAATATATGAATATATGAATATATGAATATATGAATATATGAATATATGAATATATGAATATATGAATATATGAATATATGAATATATAAATATATGAATATATGAATATATGAATATATGAATATATGAATATATGAATATATGAATATATGAATATATGAATATATGAATATATGAATATATGAATATATGAATATATGAATATATGAATATATGAATATATGAATATATGAATATATGAATATATGAATATATGAATATATGAATATATGAATATATGAATATATGAATATATGAATATATGAATATATGAATATATGAATATATGAATATATGAATATATGAATATATGAATATATGAATATATGAATATATGAATATATGAATATATGAATATATGAATATATGAATATATGAATATATGAATATATGAATATATGAATATATGAATATATGAATATATGAATATATGAATATATGAATATATGAATATATGAATATATGAATATATGAATATATGAATATATGAATATATGAATATATGAATATATGAATATATGAATATATGAATATATGAATATATGAATATATGAATATATGAATATATGAATATATGAATATATGAATATATGAATATATGAATATATGAATATATGAATATATGAATATATGAATATATGAATATATGAATATATGAATATATGAATATATGAATATATGAATATATGAATATATGAATATATGAATATATGAATATATGAATATATGAATATATGAATATATGAATATATGAATATATGAATATATGAATATATGAATATATGAATATATGAATATATGAATATATGAATATATGAATATATGAATATATGAATATATGAATATATGAATATATGAATATATGAATATATGAATATATGAATATATGAATATATGAATATATGAATATATGAATATATGAATATATGAATATATGAATATATGAATATATGAATATATGAATATATGAATATATGAATATATGAATATATGAATATATGAATATATGAATATATGAATATATGAATATATGAATATATGAATATATGAATATATGAATATATGAATATATGAATATATGAATATATGAATATATGAATATATGAATATATGAATATATGAATATATGAATATATGAATATATGAATATATGAATATATGAATATATGAATATATGAATATATGAATATATGAATATATGAATATATGAATATATGAATATATGAATATATGAATATATGAATATATGAATATATGAATATATGAATATATGAATATATGAATATATGAATATATGAATATATGAATATATGAATATATGAATATATGAATATATGAATATATGAATATATGAATATATGAATATATGAATATATGAATATATGAATATATGAATATATGAATATATGAATATATGAATATATGAATATATGAATATATGAATATATGAATATATGAATATATGAATATATGAATATATGAATATATGAATATATGAATATATGAATATATGAATATATGAATATATGAATATATGAATATATGAATATATGAATATATGAATATATGAATATATGAATATATGAATATATGAATATATGAATATATGAATATATGAATATATGAATATATGAATATATGAATATATGAATATATGAATATATGAATATATGAATATATGAATATATGAATATATGAATATATGAATATATGAATATATGAATATATGAATATATGAATATATGAATATATGAATATATGAATATATGAATATATGAATATATGAATATATGAATATATGAATATATGAATATATGAATATATGAATATATGAATATATGAATATATGAATATATGAATATATGAATATATGAATATATGAATATATGAATATATGAATATATGAATATATGAATATATGAATATATGAATATATGAATATATGAATATATGAATATATGAATATATGAATATATGAATATATGAATATATGAATATATGAATATATGAATATATGAATATATGAATATATGAATATATGAATATATGAATATATGAATATATGAATATATGAATATATGAATATATGAATATATGAATATATGAATATATGAATATATGAATATATGAATATATGAATATATGAATATATGAATATATGAATATATGAATATATGAATATATGAATATATGAATATATGAATATATGAATATATGAATATATGAATATATGAATATATGAATATATGAATATATGAATATATGAATATATGAATATATGAATATATGAATATATGAATATATGAATATATGAATATATGAATATATGAATATATGAATATATGAATATATGAATATATGAATATATGAATATATGAATATATGAATATATGAATATATGAATATATGAATATATGAATATATGAATATATGAATATATGAATATATGAATATATGAATATATGAATATATGAATATATGAATATATGAATATATGAATATATGAATATATGAATATATGAATATATGAATATATGAATATATGAATATATGAATATATGAATATATGAATATATGAATATATGAATATATGAATATATGAATATATGAATATATGAATATATGAATATATGAATATATGAATATATGAATATATGAATATATGAATATATGAATATATGAATATATGAATATATGAATATATGAATATATGAATATATGAATATATGAATATATGAATATATGAATATATGAATATATGAATATATGAATATATGAATATATGAATATATGAATATATGAATATATGAATATATGAATATATGAATATATGAATATATGAATATATGAATATATGAATATATGAATATATGAATATATGAATATATGAATATATGAATATATGAATATATGAATATATGAATATATGAATATATGAATATATGAATATATGAATATATGAATATATGAATATATGAATATATGAATATATGAATATATGAATATATGAATATATGAATATATGAATATATGAATATATGAATATATGAATATATGAATATATGAATATATGAATATATGAATATATGAATATATGAATATATGAATATATGAATATATGAATATATGAATATATGAATATATGAATATATGAATATATGAATATATGAATATATGAATATATGAATATATGAATATATGAATATATGAATATATGAATATATGAATATATGAATATATGAATATATGAATATATGAATATATGAATATATGAATATATGAATATATGAATATATGAATATATGAATATATGAATATATGAATATATGAATATATGAATATATGAATATATGAATATATGAATATATGAATATATGAATATATGAATATATGAATATATGAATATATGAATATATGAATATATGAATATATGAATATATGAATATATGAATATATGAATATATGAATATATGAATATATGAATATATGAATATATGAATATATGAATATATGAATATATGAATATATGAATATATGAATATATGAATATATGAATATATGAATATATGAATATATGAATATATGAATATATGAATATATGAATATATGAATATATGAATATATGAATATATGAATATATGAATATATGAATATATGAATATATGAATATATGAATATATGAATATATGAATATATGAATATATGAATATATGAATATATGAATATATGAATATATGAATATATGAATATATGAATATATGAATATATGAATATATGAATATATGAATATATGAATATATGAATATATGAATATATGAATATATGAATATATGAATATATGAATATATGAATATATGAATATATGAATATATGAATATATGAATATATGAATATATGAATATATGAATATATGAATATATGAATATATGAATATATGAATATATGAATATATGAATATATGAATATATGAATATATGAATATATGAATATATGAATATATGAATATATGAATATATGAATATATGAATATATGAATATATGAATATATGAATATATGAATATATGAATATATGAATATATGAATATATGAATATATGAATATATGAATATATGAATATATGAATATATGAATATATGAATATATGAATATATGAATATATGAATATATGAATATATGAATATATGAATATATGAATATATGAATATATGAATATATGAATATATGAATATATGAATATATGAATATATGAATATATGAATATATGAATATATGAATATATGAATATATGAATATATGAATATATGAATATATGAATATATGAATATATGAATATATGAATATATGAATATATGAATATATGAATATATGAATATATGAATATATGAATATATGAATATATGAATATATGAATATATGAATATATGAATATATGAATATATGAATATATGAATATATGAATATATGAATATATGAATATATGAATATATGAATATATGAATATATATACATGAATTTATGAATTTGTGAAGTTACGAATTTATGAATTTATAAATTTATGAATTAATGAATTTTATAAATATATGAATTTGTGTATTTATGAATGTGCGCATTGGCAATATTGTGAATTTATAAACCAATTTCTGATTTTATGAATTCATAAAATTTTCCAATTTATGTATTTAGGAAAATAATGTTTTATTGTTGTTTTAATTCAATAAAAATTGCCTTCCTGTATTCAATAGTTGTCCTGAATATAATTTTCTCTACATCTTTTGTTTTCGTTAACTTTTTAATTAAATCCACAGCATGATTTTGTCAAAGTCTGCTGCCAATTAAGCTATAAGTTTTCGTATAGAAAACTTATAATAGATTGTTATTGAATTACTATTGAGTTGATTCCTGAGTACGACAATTATTCACAATTTTTCTTTATACCACAATGGTTGAAAATATTAGATTTCAAATATTTGTACTTGAATTCATTTAATTTATGATGGTTTCAATGCTGCTTGAAAGAGATTATTCAAAATGTCATAATTTTATTAATGGGATAGGGAAAGAGCATTGAATTTAATTAAAAGTTTACATGAAAATAGGATTAAAAGGTGATTTTGTATCATATATATAATTGCATAAAAATGCAAATATACGAAAAAGAAATGTAAATTCAAATAAAATAAAATATGAAATAAAATAAACAAAATAATATAAAATAAAAATAAATAAAATAATTTAAAATAAAATAAAAACTAAATAAAAAATAAAGTATTTACAGTCAATTTAAATAAAACTGATTTTTTATGTTTTTTATTAAATCACTTCAATTTCATTATTTAATCTGTATAAATATGTCAAACATGCAACAAATTGCGCATTTTATGGTAATCCTTTTAAATCATGCCACGCTGTATTTATTTAAAATAAAAATTTGCAAAATATATAAAATTTTTAAGCCTGCTTAAGATTGGCAGCGCAACATCGACCATTGGGGAATTTTAGTCACTCGCAAAAAATTATTCATATTTTCTGTAATGAAATGGAAAATGAAAATAAGTATTCTCTAGGCTATATATTTTATTTTTTTATTATTTTGTTTTGTTTTATGTAAAGCCAAATAGCAGCAGGAGCACCGAACATTCATTTTTCCAGCTGCGCCTTATTATATAAATGGTTTTCAAAAGCATTTAATAAGGTTGATGTTCTACGTTTTATTTTCTTTTTATGTTTTCTTTTTGTATAAACAATATTATTTTTGAACTCTTGGCAACCAAAGTGGATGGGGTTTGTCGCTGCGGTCGAGAGCAATAAACAAAATTTATTTTGAAATATGATTTTGAGGCAACATTCTTGACGGATTCCTACACATAATTGCTGCTGTTTGATGAAAAACAAAAAAAAAAACTATTTGTTGTTGTACCATAAAATGTTGTCTGAAAAGTTCTTCGTGTCTTGCTGGTTTTCCATCACTTGTTTTCTTTAAGTGCTGCCAAGTTGTCTGTGGAAAAAGTAATATTTTTTTTTGATGAGCTGACGAAGAAATGAAAATGCTTGGCGTTCAAAGAGTTTTTTTGACTAGCATCAAAAATTAATGAATTTCTGTTTAATTTATTATTTATGATGTTTAATTTGTTTGAAAAACACCCCTTTTTGTGTTAAAATAAAAAAAGTATTTCAAAATTGTATACCATATTTTTATGGAAATATGAAAATTTGTTTTTCTATTAGGTGATTTAATATTTTTGTTTTATAATTAAAAATTTATTCAATTTTACTAAATATTTATTTGAAATCAATACAACAGCTGCAATTCATTTCAACTTAAAATTGTATTCTAAAATTTTTGTTTTTAAAATTATCTAAACAGCTGCAAAGTTTTCAAACTAAAATAGTGCCCATCAATCAATAATTGACAGTAATATTGTATTTTAATTATTTTTTGTTATATAAAAATTATAATTTAAATATACATTAATTATTTGATTTTTTTAACATTATCGCCAAATTAAAATGTCTGCTAAATAGTATAACTAAATTATTTGGTTAATTCACACCTTGATGTTTATTTTACGTTTATTGTTAATAAATTTTGCATAATTTGTATTTTAGCTGCTGCTAAATTGTTTATCGTGTATTTTATTTTTTGTGCGAATGACGAACAGTCAGTTTTATTTGGCAGTAATTATGCGTTGCGATTTATAGTATTTTTTAATAATTCACTGATATATACAACAAGTAGATGAAACTATAAATAATTTAGCGTTTATTAGAATTTCTTTGGATCATATACGACAATGAAATAGTTGTGAAAGTGATTTATATGATTGTTCAAAATAAAAATGTAATATGAAATACACCATTCGAATTCCAGCATAATGAAATCCATTCGAAATTTACCATAGAAAAATCAGCCACACAAAATCCACCACTCAGAATCCAATCATTATTCATCATTTCTACTTAATTATTCCTCATTGATCATTTATAATTTATCATTTATAATTAATAATCATTTATTCATCATTTATATTTCATTATTCATAATTTAAAAAGTATTTTTTTATTTAGTGTGTTATGGTATTTTATTAAAATTAACACAGGCCGGTACATCTTTTTCACGAATGATCATTTATCATTTATTCATAATTCATCATTCATAATTCATCATTCATAATTCATCTTTCATAATTCATCATTTATAATTAATTAAAAATTATTCATCATTTATAATTAATTATTCATAATTTAAATTGTATTTTTTTATTTAGTGTGTTAAGGTATTTTATTAAAATTAAGACAGGCCGGTAGATCTTTTGCACGAATGATCATTCATATGTTATCATTCATAATTCATCATTCATAATTCATCTTTTATAATTAATTAAAAATTATTCATCATTTATAATTAATTATTCATAATTTAAAATGTATTTTTTTATTTAGTGTGTTATGGTATTTTATTAAAATTAAGACAGGCCGGTAGATCTTTTGCACGAATGATCATTCAAATGTTATCATTCATAATTCATCATTTATAATTAATTAAAAATTATTCATCATTTATAATTAATTATTCATAATTTAAAATGTATTTTTTTATTTAGTGTGTTATGGTATTTTATTAAAATTAAGACAGGCCGGTAGATCTTTTGCACGAATGATCATTCATATTATCATTCATAATTCATTATGTATAATTAACTATCAATTATTCATTATTTATAATTAATTATTCATAATTTAAACAGTATTTTTTTATTTATTGAGACTGGCCAAGAAATTTTTTGCACAATAGAAAAATAACCACACATAATCCAATCATTATGCATCATTTATAATTCGTTATTCATCATTCATTTTTTATCATTCTTAATTCATTATTTTTATTAATTATCAATTATTCATCATTCATAATTTATTATTCATAATTTAAAATGTATTTTTTATTTAGTGTGTTATAGTATTTTATCAGTGTTGAGACTGGCCTGTGGTCCAATTTTATTTCATTCATTAAATAAAGAATTGCATTGGAATTACATAATTACATTACATAATCTCTATACACATAGAGATTACTTGATTTCTACCTTAACTTAAAATTTGTAAAAGATCGTCGAAAAACTGATTTTACTCAACTTAGAACTTCTTAATTAATATATAAAAATTTTAACAAAAAAATTATACATTCTATATCTTTATAGATATACACAAAATATTAAACATAAATATAAATAATATATATAAAACCTTTTATAGAGCCAGATCGTTGCAGCCAAATAATCCATGTATCCACCCATCAGTCATTCAGTGAGACAGTCCGTCATACTAATTAAAAAGATGCTCAAATTTACGCCAAAGATGAAAAGGACTTTTCAGAAAACATTTACCATTCGTCAGACTAATTAAGACCTTTTATCAAATGTTTATTTATTTTATTATATATACCAACGTCTGTCAGCGATTCATTTCTTTCGTAATACTTTTGGCTGTAGGCTTTGTATGTTTGTCTGTTTTGCCATGGCAAAAGCACAATCAGCATTTTCAGTATTTTTTTTTCAATTCAGTCTTTTACCTGCTAAGTCAAACCAACAAAACCTTACCAACCTAGAATCCATGGCAACCACAAGTAAACAGATTAAATTAAAAGAAAATGTTAAATGGCAAAAGGCGTAGAAAACTTGTTGCGCCAAAGTGAAAACTCAAGCCAACTTTTTGCATGGCACACACTGTGCCATTCATGCACGTTATATGATAAAGTAAAATTTTTTCAATTACTCAAAGTACACCTAGAGATAAATTTTAGTAGCACATGTTCTATATACATTTTTTTTTAAATAGAAAAGTAGCTTAAAAAAGCTTTCATAACACTTTAACTATTTTTGTTAATTGGAAATTCGTGGAATTTTTACTTTTGCAAATGTGTTGCATATTTACAGACACTTTAAAAGTGCAATGCAGCAAAAACATTGCATACTTTTAGTGCCACATGCAAAAAGGTTATTTTTTAATTAAAATAATTAGTATTCTTCAAAAAATATTTTTAGTTGCTAGAATAACACTAAAAATACTAAAATAATAGATAAAAAAAAATAAAATTTAAGGAAAATAAAAAAAATAACTAATTAAAGCACTTGAAAAAGCATTGCATACTTTTAGTAACAATTACAAAGATTTCTTGATTTTGTAAAACAAAATAATTAGAGGTCTTTATTAATATATAATAAAAAAATAATAAAGGGTTTCTATTGTTTCATATGCTCTAAAAACGCATACATTGAAAATATATAATTTTTTCTATTTATTTAATTATATTAAAATTCTTCGCATACTTTTAGGCATTTGAATTTATTTTGAATAGTTTTGTAAAATATTTTATTATTTTTTTATATATTTTTTTTTTACTTATTTAAACATTTTCAAATTTTTCTGGGACCATATTCTCGTTTGATTTGAAATATAAAATAAAAACTATTTTCTTATTCTGTTAAAAATATAAAAAAAAACGGTTTTTCGACATTTAATTCTATTCGAAATTTGTCACAAAAGGTCGATTGTTTTTTTTTTAATAAGTTGACTTTAAATTTTCTATGATTATGCGTCAAAAATTACATTTTTATATTTTAAATGTATCTAACGGGTTTTTCAAATGGGACGCTACAAAAGTAGAGCAACAGGGACAGCAAACGACGCCATATTTCTTGCCGCACTTTTGACATTTCTCTTCAGTAAGGTTTGCCATTTCATGATGGAAAGATATACGAGCCAACAACGAGTCAAAATTATTAAAATTTACTACCGAAATTCGGAGTCAGTGTCCTCAAATTTAAGAGCGCTACGTCCAATTTATGGTCGTCATAATCGTCCAAGCAGATCAAGAATTGTGCGTCTAGTAGAAAAATTTGAATCCACAGACACAGTACAAAATGTTCCCGTGCCAGTGAGACAAAGAAGTGCCCGTAGTGTCGAGAATATTGCTACCGCTGAGGGTTCAGTTGAAGAAAGCCCAAATGTGTCTCTCACACGTCGTTCTCAAGCGTTGGGCATCTCTGTGACGTCCTTGTGGCGAATTTTCTAAAAGATCTTTGCCTACATCCTTACAAAATCAAATTGACGCAATAACTGAAGCCGCTTGACCACCAGAAGCATCGTATGTTCGTGAATTGGGCTGAGCAACAACTTGAAAATGATTCGGATTTTCATCGAAAAATCATCTTCAGGCTTCGTCAATAAACAAAATATGCCTTATTGGTCAGACAGCTATCCACACGTACTCCATGAGTCATCATTGCATCCCGAAAAAATTACGGTTTGGTGCGGTTTCATTGGGCCGTACTTCTTCCGTGATGATCAAGACCGGCACGTTACCGTGAATGGGAATCGCTACCGTTCAACGATAACCGAATATTTTTGGCCCCAATTGGATGATATGGACTTGGAGGATATGTGGTTCCAACAGGACGGCGCCACAAGCCACACAGCGAATGCCACAATCAATTTATTGGAAACCAAGTTTGGAGAACTTGTTATCTCACGAAATGGTCCAGTCGATTGGCCGTCTCGGTCGTGCGATTTGACGCCGTTAGACTATTTCCTGTGGAGCTACGTCAAGTCTATGGTCTATGCCAACAAGCCAGCGACGATTGATGAACTTCGTACGAATATCGACGTGAAATTGCAGCAGTATCGGCCGATTTATGCTTGAAAAGCGTCGAAAATTGGGTTCAGCGTCTGGACTTCTGCAAGCGTGCGCGTGGTGGCAATGCAAAAGAAATCGAGTTCCATACATAATGGCATCGAACGTTCTTTTACAGGAATAAAGAATTTCATTGATATCCAAAACTGTTTTTGTTTTATTTAAAAAAACTTTTGTAGCGCTCTGTATTACACAGAAATCAATTAATAAATCTTTGCATATCTTTAGGAACTCTTTAGTATTTACCTTTGTTTAAGTAATTAAAACTTAAAATAAGTTTATATATTTTATTTTGATACCTAAACTTAAAATTATGCTCAAAACATAATGCAAAAAACGTTATTGCATAATTTTGGTTTTGTAGTTTTGCGGCTTCTTTTATAATCGCCAAAAGCATTGCATACTTTTTGGTATGTATTATTTTGTGTTACACTAATGCATACCCTAAAGTATGCCACAAAATTTGAAACTTTTCGAAATAGTTGAGCTGTATTTAAACCAAAATTATACACAGCGGACCAATAGACTTACTTTACAAATTTGCATTCAATGCATTGCATATTTTTGTGCACACTTTAATGAGCTTAAAGTTTTTGTGCAAATTTTTTGAAAACTTTATAACTAGCGCACATTTTTGTAAAACTAATTTAGCTAGTAGAGTTTTTGTCTACTTCATGTAATTATTGAAATTTCGAAATTGTTATTTTCAAAATTGAAAAATATCAAATGATTTAGAAATATTTTTGTTATAAATTGACATAAGAAACTAATAATATTTAAATATAAGTTTTTAAAATCTCTTATTGTAAAATTTCTAAATTTCAACACAAAGAGAAATGTTCTCATAAATTATATATAGGGTTTTTTAACAGGGACGCTACAAAAGTAGAGCGACAGGTACAGCAAACGACGCCATATTTCTTGCTGCTCTTTTGACATTTCTCTTCAGTAAGGTTTGCCATTTCATGATGGAAAGATATACGAATTTCAATTTCGGTAGTAAATGTTAATAATTTCGACTCGTTGTTGGCTCGTATATCTTTCCGTCATGAAATGGCAAACCTTACTGAAGAGAAATGTCAAAAGAACGGCAAGAAATGTGGCGTCGTTTGCTGTCCCTGTCGCTCTACTTTTGTAGCGTCCCTGTTGAAAAACACTTGAAAAAAAACTTTTGTAGCGCTCTTATTGAAAAACCCTATATTATACGCAAACATTTTGCAAAAATTAATCATGATATATAGCCAAGAATAAGTAATAATATATGATTAAAGGAAAACTCAATTATTATGATTAATGGAATAAATTAAGCGTACGTTTTTTTTTATGAATAATATTACATAAGTCATGAACAATTGGAATATGCTGTGGAATACTTTTTATGATTTATTATTTATAATTCATGATTAATATATCATTTATTGTATAGCCATAGCATGCAGATAGAAAAACAAATCCAAATTATGCGAAAGAAAGTGAAAAATATCGTATTTGAATATATAATAAGTCAATGGGAATGGATAATTACGAAGAAAAAAACATCACTTCAACTTATTTGTCTGTTTAATTTCACATTTATTTTCAAATGACACATTCCCTTATATCGTCATTGTCTTGCGCATTCATTTTTAAAAATGTTGGAAATGAAATTTTAAAGTTTGGAGTGCTTTAAAAATTAACAAAATTTAGATTTTTTCAAGATTTGTTTGTTGTTATTTTGGTTTACTCATCAATTATTATATCGTATATAAAACATCTTTGGATTTGGATAACTTACTGAATCAACCGAACATATTTTTGTTTTTTTTATGCTATAACTTTTTATAAGCGCAAGATATAATAGTAATGTAAAAGCATTAATTGTTTGATTTTAAAGCACCTATCTATAGGCATCATTAATTAAAAATATTTTTAAACGTTAATTTGCCATGTGTTATTTACAGGAAAAAATGTTTGGCAAAACAATTTTAAATGACGATGCCAAGTGATAGGTGCTTTAAAAGCAAACAATTAGTATCTTTACACCACTATTTTAGCTTGCACCAATAAAAAGTTATAACAAAAAAACTAAGAAATTAGAAAAATTTTAAATCTTGCCATGCCAAAAGGGCGTATCTTTTTGTTTTTTTGTCATAACTTTTTATTGATACGAAATAAAAGAGTGGTGTAAAGGTATTTATTGTTTGTTTTAAAGCTCCTATCGAACTGCATCATTAATTAAAAATATTTAGCTTAACATATTTTTCCTGCAAATAACAAATGACAATTTAATGTTTGGCAAAATATTTTTAATTAATGATGCAGATCGATAGGTACTTTAAAAATAAACAATAAATGCCTTTACAGCACTATTTTATATCGTATCAATAAAAAATTATGGCGAAAAAACGAAAAGATTCGCCCTTTTGGAATGACAAGTTTTAAAATTTTTCTAATTTCTTAGTTTTTTTGCTATAACTTTTTATTGATGCAAGCTAAAATAGTGGTGTAAAGATACTAATTGTTTGCTTTTAAAGCACCTATCACTTGGCATCGTTATTTAAAAATGTTTTGCCAAACATTTTTTCCTGTAAATAACACATGGCAAATTAATGTTTAAAAATATTTTTAAATAATGATGCCAACAAATAGGTGCTTTAAAAACAAGCATTATGGCGAAAAAACGAAAAGATTCGCCCTTTTGGCATGACAAGATTTTCAAATTCGCTCTTTTGGTTTTGTCTTTTGTGGCTAGAAATAGCCAACAAAACGACACGCGATTTTGGCACAATTAAATTGAGGAAAAACTACATTTAAAAATGTAAAAAACGCAAATGTCAAAAATTGCTCTTTCGCCCCTTTGGCATGATAGTGACGATATGTTCTATTGAATAAATATTCATAATTTTGCCTGTTATGATTATTAATAAAATTTGTAAAATTTATGAAACCTATTAATCATAAATACATAGTGATTTTCATTATTTTTTAATGCATGAAATGTGAAAATTTTTTTTAGTACCTATTATTCATAATTCATGAATAAAACTCATAAATAAGAAAATTTTAAAAAATATGTTTTATTAACGTCTCATTCATAAATAATCAGTAAACAATTTTCTCCGTATAGCTCGACAACCCATCATGCTATCCCATCCTCCTGAGCAGGTTTTAATGAGTTCCACTTATGTTAAAAATTCACAAAATTTCATTTTTTTTTTTTTAATTTAAGAATCCTATTCATAATAAATACGTAGTGACTTTCAATTATTTTTGTATGGAATTTGCATTTTTTTTTTTTAATATTATACATAATAACTCATAAATGAATAAATATGAAAAAATATGTTTTATGAACATCATCAGTATACAATTTTCTCCGTGAAATGATTTTAAATAGCAAAAGTTAATTTTATTTAAATTTTTCAATTTTTACAATACAAAAATATATTTTTTAATAGCAGTTTTATCATTTTAGAATTTGAATTAGAAATTTCAAATAAAAATGTGTGGGAAATTCATAATATACAATGAAATGTCCCTAATTTGAAGTGGTAAATTTGATTTTTATTGGAACTAGAATTTTGAAATTGAAGATTTGGTTTTTGTATTTTGTAAATTTATAATGGAAAAGTTAATTTTATTTGGATTTTTCAAATTTAAAAATGCCAAAATAAATGTTTAAATTGCAATTTTATGATTTTTCAATTTGAATTAGAAATTTAAAATGTAAACCCTCAATTTACTATGAGAAATTCCCAATTTATTATGACATGACCTACATTTGAAGTGGAAAATCTCATTTTTAATTGAATATTTATTAAGTTTTAAATGGAAAAACTCAATTTAAACTTGAATTTTATCATTTAAAAATTGTAATAAATATCATTTTTATTTTAAATTTTTGCAATATCATTAGAAAAAATCAAAATATATACTTTTGAATATTTCTCAATTTCATTCGAAAAACTCACAATTTAAATTGGCGCATATACTGAGTACCATACACCCACTTTTAATCGCTTTACTTACTGAATAACGCGCATAATTTGTATGTGCCGCAGTTACTTAATTTGTTATTTTGTTTTTGTATTTTTTGTTGTTCTTAGCAAAAATTCTCCAACCAACGGACATTATTTAGTTGGGACTGAGCGGATGTAGCCAGTGCTTAACTTCCTGTTCCGGTCAACAATACCAATAAAAGTTGTAGGACCAACTTATCCGTCGACTGTTTTTCATATAATGGCCATTATATGAAACGATGAGGAACATAAGAAAAATATATATATATTTTGTTTCCTCTACTTCTTCTTTTTTATTATTATTACTTCTAGACTCTATAAAGAAAAGTCTTTGCAAAAAAATAAACTATAAAAAATATGCTCATCGTGGGTTAAAGTCAAAAGCTTGATGACTGAAAATTGAAAAAGTTTATTTTGTAAATGGCGCCACCACTATAAGCACCAATTAAAACCAAAGTGCAATAAAAGTTTACTTCATTTTCTGTCTTTAATTTAATGCGCTTTTTAAAATTAAATAGTTTGGTGTTGATGGAGATTTTACTTCAGTTTAAAACGTAGTCTTTTATACTTTGAAGACCTTTTGCGCATATCGAATAAACTACTTGTGGTGGTTATATTTTATATTATGCTATGCAATTTTAAATTCTGTTTTTAAACTATAAATTTTATAAGTTTACTAATTTAATTTGTTATTATTTAATTTTTTTAAATTTTTTATTTTATTTTTTTGGATAACATAAAATTTCAATTAATTCGAATTTCTTAAAATTTCAAATTTAAATAAATTCATTTGTCTAGATTTTAAGTAAAATGCTAAATTTTAAATTCATATTTCATATTTTTAATCTTGACTTCTATAATTATTGAATTATAAAAAAAAAATAATCCTATGAACATATTTTATATGAACTCTGTATAATTTGGGTGTGCTGTTTTTAACTACATACTCAGTTTTTTCATAGTACATAACATTTGTATGAAAATTGCATTCAAACTTTCAGGCTCTTTTCAGCCACTTCTTATAATAATAAAAGAAATACAGTACTTAAGAAAGCTGCTTTTCAAAAAAACTTTAAACGTAATATTTTATTCAATTATCAAGACTAATTTTAATATACAAAAAAAAAAAAAAAATCCATTATGTGTTAAAGATACTTTAATCTAAACACGAAACAATTTAAATTTTTTAGACTATTTTTGGATGATTTTTCAAAATTTTAAATCTAGTGCTAATTAGAAAAACGATGTATAATTATAAAGACCATAGTCCCAACCAATGATTAAAATTACTAGCATTTCATTATCGATTCTTATTTTTAAAATATACTCTATCCTATAACATAATTAATGAACAAAAATTTAAGAAGAATTTTTCTGAAAAAGCCAACGTAAAAAGAAAAAAAAAATTAAGTATAAAATAAGAAAAAGCATACTTTAAAAATGAAGTAATCACATTTTTAGCTGTTACGTATTTTTTATTATATAAAATAGTATCATTTTAAAATTATGAGCATATAGAAAAAAATTTAGAATATTTAAGAGAAATTTTAGACTATGCTCTAAATAACAATAGATATTTCTCCTGCTTATCATTGGATTCTAAATGATAAAAAAATGATTAAAGAAAAGTAAAAAATAACAAAAGATTCAGTTGGTTCAATTAGTTGGCATCACTAGTTCTCAATTCGATCAGATGCTTGCGCTGCTTGGGTTTTTATTTTAAAACTTCTCACTTTTGCAGTCGTCCGTCGTGTGTTTAATCGTATAGAAAAATAAATACTAAAAGATTCAGTTGGTTCAATTAGTTGGCATAACTAGTTCTTGTTTCGGTGAGATGCTTGGGCTGCTTGCGTTTTTATTTTATACCTTTTCACATTCGCAGTCGTCCGTCGTGTGAAATATCAGTTTCTTCAATATGTAGCCAATGAATTGGTTTATACCTCCTACACGACGAACAACCTTTCGTAATACGTTCATTGTGTATTCACACGAATTTCAAATAATTACAATAAAAGCAAAAAATAAAACAATAATACAGTTGCTGCAATATGTAGTGAACGAATTTTCATTAAATGGTGTAGTCATTTTAAATCAAATAACAACAAATGTATTTAAAACCAGCAGAAATGTAGTAGACTTGCACTTTTTCAAAACAAAGACATAGATTGTATATAATTTACTACAATAACTTGTTCGGTGTACTTATTTAGCCGATTCTAACTTCTCCGATACTTAAGTATTTCTCCGATACTTTCGATTTATATATTGTTTTATTCTTATTCATATTTCTCAGATTTCTTTTATTTTTCGATTCTTATTTTCGATTTTTATTTCTCAGATACTAATTTCTCCGGTATTTATTACTCCGATATAAACTTCTCCAATTGTTATTTCTTTGATTCATTTTTTCCGATTCCTAGTTCTCACACAGAAAAGAAAATGTACATCATATTGATGAATTCTGTTCTTCAAACCATGATTCATTGTATTGAAGAACCATTCATAATATTAATGACTAACGCCATCAATGTTATGAATGCTATAATAAATATGAAGAACGCTTGGTAACTGTCGAAAAAGTGTTTTTCAATATGATGAACTGTATGTGAAGAATACGTTTCATCATACTAATGAACCAAAAAATGAAATACAACATATATGTTGTTCATATTGAAGAACGCTCTTCATTAAACCAAATTTCTATCCAAATATTTTTTTCGTTCATTTTTTGCCGTAATTCTCAGTTCTCAAGTAGTTCTTGTATGTTATTTCTTATATAAATCTTGCTCGACATTCATAAATTAGTAAAATGTTTTATAATATATTTATTTTAATTACTACTTTTTATTAATAAAAAGTTATATTTATAAAAAATATATTTAAAAAAAAAAAAAAAAATTTTTTTTTTTGAACAAATTTTATTTTTTGAACAATTTTTTTTTTCGAACAAAAATTTTTTTTCGAAAATATTTTTTTTCGAAAATATTTTTTTTCGAAAATATTTTTTTTTTCGGATAATTTTTTTTTACTGTTATTTTTTAAATAAAATTTTTACAAAAGTTTTTTTTTCGAATTATTTTATAAAAAAAATGTTTTTTTGAAAAAAATATTATGAACAAATTCATCAATATTCGAACAATATTTTTTTTCGAAAATATTTTTTTGGAATTTTTTTTTTTTCGGATAATTTTTTTACTGTTATTTTTTAAATAAAATTTTTACAAAAGTTTTTTTTTCGAATTATTTTATAAAAAAAATGTTTTTTTGAAAAAATATTATGAACAAATTCATCAATATGACAATTCAAATTCATTGTATGGAATATTTTAATCATATATATAATGAATGCATTCATTAATATGTCATTTAATGAACGGTGGTATCAATATGATGAATGTGGTAGTTGGTGAAAAAATTCATAATATGTATGAATAAATTCATCATATTTATAAATAAATTCATCATATTGAAGATTTTTTTTTTCTGTGCAGATTATGATTTCTCCGATACTCGCTTTTCCGATTACCATTAATGCAAATCTCAATTTTCCCATTAGTATAGTATATCTTGGTCTCCTAGATGTATTCCTCTGATTCTTATTTCATTAATTCTCAATTCTCCAATGACTTTTTTCACTGTTTCGAATCTCTTCGTTTCTTTTTTCCAATTCTTATAGCTCCTATTCTTTTCTTTCGATTGTTATTTGTCGATTCCCATTTCTGCGCTTAATATTTTGACATTTCTAATTACTTTGCATCTTCCTTCGCCGTTTCTTATTCCTCCAGTCTTAGTGTATGCAAAAAAAAATCAGTTTAACCAACTTTGTTCTGAAAGTCTTTGAACTTTTTCGCTAAATTAAGCAGTCTGCTGTGCTGGGGGCCCACTGCAAACATTTAGTTCGTCATTTAATCTGCATTTAATCTCGCCAACATTACGCACACATTCCTGTAAACACAACGAGATTTATTTACATTATTTTTTTCGCTTTTTTTTTTGCTTTTTTTTTGACGAAAATGTATGTTTTACGAGTTCGGTTTTATTGCTTTCATGTGTGTGTTCTATAGTTAAAGTAGACCGTGCTACTTTGGGGTGGCTTTAAAGCTCTATTTAGTAGGTTTGTTTAAGCTGAAATAAAAAGTTGTTTTTTTTTTTTTGGTAAAAGTGTCATATAAAATATTGTGTATACACTCAGTTTTATTTGTTTGAATTTTTCTTTTTTTTTTGTTTGTTACTTTAATACGACTTTTGTTCATTTTTTTATACGTAGACGCAGTAAATGATTTTTTAATATTATTAAAATATTAATATGAAAAAGAATCAGTTAAATTTCATTTTAATTAAAATATTATGTATTAAAATAAAATTAAAATTTCATTTTAAATAAAATGTACTATTGCTATAAAATACGAACATTTTTTTCTTAAAATAAAGAAACTTTTTTCTTGAAATAAAGACTTTTTTTTTCATAATATAAAGAATTTTTTTTCTTAAAGTAAGAACATTTTTTCTTAAATTTTTTTTTCTTGAAATTTTTTCTAAAAACATGAAATTATTCTTTTTTCACTATATTTAATAAATTATTAAATTAGTTTGTATTTCTTGTATTTTTTTTAAGTAATTATTTTTTTTTAACAAGTTTATAATATTTATTTTATTTATTTTTTAATTTCAAAACATCTGTCGCAGTATTATGAATACCTCTTACTGGCTAACACTTATTGCTACTCTTTCCCCACCTATAAAAACATTATATAAACTATAGCAAATACTGTATTTGCTGCACTTTGTGTATAATCCCAACATCAAAAAGAAATAAAAAGGCTGCAATATGTGTAAAGTATTCTAGTTGAACGTCAGTCATATGTTTTGCTTGTTTTTTTTTTGTTCTTTGTCTATGGCTTACTTTACAAACGACGTCAATAAATTTACACAGTTGTTGAAAGCTCAATACAGAAACAAGCTAACTCTACACCGTGTACACCGCGCGTTAAGCTTTAGGCAAACAAGCCACCGAAAGCCATCGTCAACAACATGCAAAAGCGCTTATCAGCCACTATTAAGTGTTGAGCTTAGAGTTTTTAGTATTTTTTTGGAATTCTTCTATTTCAAATACACAACCAAAATGCCATATAGCAATTAATACAGTTTAATTTTGTGTGTTTATCATATCATATATTATATATAGAATATATAGTAAATTTACTACCTGAATTTAACTGAATCTAATTCCGTATTTTTAAGATTTTAGACAGTTAGTGCTAAAAATGATAAAATTATAATATAGAAATGAACAGTTATGCGTTTTCTCTTGACAAAAATATTAGAATATTTTACTTTTCTTATTTTTTTTGGTTCAAAGTTGTATTTTCGTTAGGGTGACGGAGTTAGGTGCATTTACGTTAAATTTGAAAAAAACAAGTTTTGACTAAAATTAAAATTTCCTTTTAAATTTTAAAACCGTTATAAAACAATAATTATTTATGTCGGTTTCGGATTTTGGTTTATTTATTACATATACGGTTTTAAATCTTATATTTTACGGAATATGTACACTAACCAACAAAAATAGACAACATTTAGCCATGAACATCCCATATGTCATCAATTCTATATAATTCGCAGCTGCTGATTTCGACTGAATACTTAGTTTTTTTTCTATTGCGTAACGTTTTTAAGAACATTGCTATCGAAATATTAGAACCTTTTGAACCACTTTTTATAATTAAAAAAATACATTGCCTTACACAATCAGTTTTCGAAAAAACTGCAAACGCAATTTTTATTTTAATTGTCAAGACTAATTATAATATACCGATAAATACTAATATTCCGTTAGGTTTTTAAGATATTTGACTCTAAACTCGAAATATATTGATTTTTTAAAACTATTTTTTGACGATTTTTTGGCACTTTGGATCTAATGATAAATAAGAAACCGATTTATGGTTATACAGAACATTGTTCAAGTTTATGATGCAAAATACTAAATTTAATATATCGGATCTCATTTTCACAGTTTCCATGAACAAAATTTTTAATTTAAAATGCTTGTATATTTTACATAAAGGGTTTTTCAATAAGAGCGTTACAAAAGTTTTTTTCAAGGGATTTTCAACAGGGACGCTACAAAAGTACAGCGACAGGGACAGCAAACGACGCCACCTTTCTTGCCGCTATTTTGACATTTCTTTTCAGTAAGGTTTGCCATGATGGAAAGATATACGAGCCAACAACGAGTCGAAATGGTTTAAATTTATCTTTCCATCATGAAATGGCAAACCTTACTGAAGAGAAATGTCAAAAGAGCGGCAAGAAATATGGCGTCGTTTGCTGTCCCTTCGCTCTACTTTTGTAGCGTCCCTGTTGAAAAACCCTTTATAAACGATTGAAAAAGAGCCGTTTCTACCCGAATTTTTCTCAAAAACGCTACGAATAGAAAAAAACTGAGTATGCAATAGGAATAAGCTTATTTTAGATATCAAGTATTGATAATTTCAGATTACGGTCATCAGTATTTTTATTGAATATTATAAAATAGTACCAAAATTATAGGTATATTTTGGGCATATTTTAAAAAGTAGTTCAATTGGAAAAAAATAGTCATTTTGATAGTTAAAGAAATATAAAATAATTCATTTCCAAATAAATAAATATAAAATAAAAAATATAAAATGCTTTTTTTCATCGGGTGTTCTATTTTACTTCAATTTTTGTTCAAGTAATTTATTAATGAATTAATATAATTAAATATTTAATCAATACAATTAAATTTCGTATCGGCGACGAAACATTAATTGTATTGATAATTTTTTTGCTATATGGACACATATATATTTTTCTGGAATATGCTCTAGATAACCATAAATTATATTTTTGTTTATTATGAAATGCTAAATGATAAAAAAAAAACACTAAAAAAAATTTTAATTTTCCGAGTTTAGATCCAATTATCTTAAAAACTTATTTGAATATTAGCATTTATTAGTATATTAAAATTAGTCTTGACAATAAGAAGAAAAATTGCGTTTAAGTTTTTTTGTTGAACTATTTTTCCACAGAACTATTTCTTTTATTCTAAGTAGTGGGTGAGAATGGATTAAAAAGACAATTGCAATTTTGTCAAAAACGTTACTTGATATAAAAAAAAAACAAAGTATGTAATCATACTCAGCACCAGAGAATTATATAGAATTAATGTATGGGAGGTCTATAATGTAAATTTAATATCATTATGTACACCCTAATTTAAATTTATTGCCCCAATTAACTTACTTGGTTCTCTCAACTATAAAATTGTTTATTATAGCTAAGAGTATTAGTGTTTTTGTTTGAACAACAATTAATTTAGAAAAGTTAACAAACAATTCGTGAGGTGTGTATGATATTATTTCATGTATCAATCGATTTGGGCAGTTCCATTTATCAATTTTTAGAAAATATATTAGATGTTGGTTGTTACAACTAACTTTTTCTTTCTTTTCCAATTATGTAAATAGGATTTTTCTATATGAGTGAATTAACTAAAAAACAATATTTTATTAGTTTAAAGTTGATAAATACCAAATTTCATTATAGTACTTTAACTTTTTGATCTATTTTAGGACTATGAAAATCTTCAAATTTAATAAAGCAAATTCAATTAAAATATTTATTTAATGTCTTTCATACGTTTGCCGTAATGTTTCTGAATGCGATACGTGTTGCTCTTACCAAATTTACGCACTCACAAAGAGTTATTAGCCCTATGAAATAGGATTCTTAATGAAAATGACTATGGGTCACAGACTGACTACTCCTGTGAGCTGAATGTCAGACGTGCGCCATAAGACGTGATTATAATAAAAAGAAAAATAATTATATTTCAGCAGACTAATAAAAATTGAGCTATATAATTTTATGAAATTCTGTATAATTATTTTGATAGCTATCATAATTCTCAATTTATTATTACACTATACTGTCGTATGCAAAATAATTTCAAAAACTAGTTGCTCTATTTTGTGTAGCATTTGCAAATTGCATTAAACAGCAAAAATTGTGCAATTTCCCTGAAGAGAGATGGAAAATTTTACCACATGATTTTCTCAATTTCCTATGATGTGCTGACAATTTTATCTGTAGCATTTTGATGTTTTTTTTTTTTTGTTGTTAATTTCTTAAATTTCTCATTGCTGACAAACACACAACACAAGGCAGGCAATACTAAAAATAAATATTACATGTTGCAATATTGCAACATTGCTGAAAATACTATGTAGTAGAATGCCACATGTTGAATGATGAATGTAATATTTCACATAATCAGATTATTCTATTTTGACATTTTGTGTATAAAAGCTTCTTGGGATCATGTGCAAAAGTCGAGAAAATTAGTTTCATTGAAAAAAAAAAAACAGTCAACTTGAGGAAGCAACAAGAGAAATAGTGGAATTCAGCTATTTCCTGTTTTATTTAATATGTTTTTATACATAAGTTATGGTCCAATTTTTCATGCAAATTGTTCTTCTAGACAATAATTCCCTGTGACAGTTTTTCCTCGAGATATGGACCATTATTTCAAGTTAATTCTTTTCCGAGACCATATTTTCTCCGGACATTTTTTTCAGAAGATAATTGTCTGTACTAGTATTTCAAGTCTCCGTGAAAAATACTTCCTCGCGGTAGTTTTTTTTTTTTTCTTTAAATCAAATTTTCTCCCACTTGCACGTGTCATTTTTGAGACGATTTTTTTTTGCAGAGACTATTCATATCCAGTTAAATCCACCCCAAAAAAAAGGAATGCGAAATTCGAAAACGAGCAATTATTTCAAGTCTCCGTGAACATTTTTCGTGGTAGTTTTTTTTCTTTCTTTAAATCAATTTTTCTCCTAGACAATACTTGCACGTGTCATTTTTGAGACAGTTTTTTTTTTTGCGGAGACAATTCTTTTTCAGATAAATCCGCCCCAAATATAAACAGGAAAACCAAATTCAAAAACTGAAGCGGTAGCTCAGTGGTTAGTGCTTTAGATTGCGGTCCGAAAGATACCATGTCCGATTAAATGAGTTTAATATGAAATTTCAATGATATGAAGTGTCTTGGTTAAGAACTGTCTCGGGTATGAATTGTCTCGGGTAAAAATTATCTCTGCTATAAAATGTAACAGGCTTGAATTAACTCATGGAGAAATTATCTCAAGGAGGAATTATCTCAAGGAGAAATTATCTCGTTGAAGAATATTTCAGAGAAAATTGTCGGAATTGACTTAAGGAAGAATTCTTTTCGTAAAAAATTATCTCTGATAAGTATGTAGCCGAGGAGGTAAGGATTGTCGAATAAGAATTGTCCGAAAAAATTAATTCAAGAAAGAAAAAATATGTTCGAAGAAGAATTCTCGCTTGATGAACTTTCTGCAAGATTTATATGTAAGCAGAAATTTCTCTGGGATGAATTGTTAGATATACGAGTTATTTAATATTATAAATCAACCACACCACAACCACCACTATACAGTTTTACATTCACTCCGCAGTATTACAGGTACTGTTGTGCCGATATTATTTTACTTTGGTTTATTTATTTATTTATTTATTTATTTATTTATTTAATTATTTAATTATTATATCCTAGTACAACAAGACGCGTGTTTGCCTATTCGGTTCGTCGGGTCGTTTTTCCGTACAACGTGCGTATGTCATGACTTTGATATTCTTCTTCTTATTTATCTTTCAATATATATATATATATTATATAAACCTCGAACAACAAGTAGTACTTATAGGAAATAAATACAAAATATAAAATATAAATATATAAATAAATAAACAATAACAAAAAAAAGAAAACACTTTTTTTCATCGGGTGTGTTAATTTCCTTTAATTTTTGTTCTCTCAATTTATTAATGAATTAATATAATTAAATATTTAATCAATACAATTAAATTTCGTATAGGCGATGAAACATTAATTGTATTGATAATTATTTTGTTATATTGACACATATATTTTTTTCTGTATACATATGAAGAGTTATCTCTGAGAAAAATTAATTGGGGAAAATAGTATCAGGAAGTGTTTTCCCAGGGTATGAATTGTCTGACTAGAATTGTCACCAGAAGAGCTGGTTTGGCAAAATTTAGCTCTAGGAGAATTGTTTTGCAGGAAAATTATCTCTCGGAAAAATTGTTTTGCCGTAGTAATTTCTCCAGGTTAAAATTGTCGGTAGAGAACTAGTATCAGGTTGGTTTGAATTGTCTCAGAGTTTGAATTGTCTTGAGGAAGAATTGTATATTTGAAAAATTGAATTGTTTTGCAGAATAATTTCTTCGGGTACAAATTCTTGGGGAAAAATTGTCTCTGAGAAGAAATGTATCTGGGAAGAATTGTATCTGGGAAGAATTGTATCTGGGACAAATAAACACTATACGGCAAGAATTTCAGCAAATGACTTATTTTGTAAATTGGTAATGTCTCGGTAAAGTTGTACTCGAAAATTTCAATAATGTTTAGTAGTACCAGCTTTACAATGAAATAATATTCCGTATGTTTATTAAATTCTGAGTAATAGTTTTTTTATTATAGCTAACTTGTTTTACAAATAAAAGATTCGTTTTATTTTCCAATAAACAAGAAAACTATTAATCATTAAAATTGATTATTTTTATTATTTCTCTCCTCAATGTTATTGGCTTATTCAAATGCACTTTTCCATAGTGACAAATCACAGAAAATGCCTTTTATTATGCATCCTTTAATACCATATTCTCTGTGCAGCACTTAATCTTATTAGCAAAAATTGACTGAAGAAGCAAATTACGGAGAATTTCAAGCAAAACAAAAAGAAAAACTTCGCAGACTTCAATAGAAATGAGTAAAATAAAAATAGTAGAAAGAAGTAACTGCAAAGTAAGACATAATGCAATCTGTGCTAATGCGATAATGTATGTCTTTCAGCACAGTGGGAGGAGTGTCTAAAGAAAGACTGATAACAATTAGAAAATAATTAATAAATACTTCATTTTCCAGGGTAACTGGCAATTATTGCTAAGGCAATTCTTATCCCCCAAGTCATTTCTTCGCTGGAGACAATTCCTCTCTGGACAATAATTCACTGGTCTAGTATCCAAGAACAATTCCTACCAGTTTTACTACAATTATTTCTTAGGCAATTCTTTTCCGAATTATTTTTCACAAAGACAACGTTTTTTCCCAAGTCATTTGTTCCCCGGAGACAATTCCTCTCCGACAGAAATTCACTAGTCTAGTATTCAAGAACAATTCCTACCAGTTTCTTACCAGTTTTACTACGCACTTGCTAAGTAACTCGAAAGCAATGTCAAGTACTTTATGACTAGAACTTAGACAGTAAAACAGGCAAGTATATACTTTTTAAATCTTCATATTTCTACTAGTTACCGACCAGTTTTACTGGTGAGAGACCACTTTTTGACCAGTATTTGACAAGTTTTACTGGTAGGGATATACTCTTGGAATCCCTACTAGTATCTCCTACCAGTTTTTGACTAGTTTTTACTGGAGAGTATATGCTCATCAAAAACCTACGAGAAACTTTGCAGTATTTGAGCTGCCTAGTAAATTGTTGCTTGGGTCCATCTCAAAAAAGAAATAAATAATAAAAAAATTGTTTTTTTTATTTATTTATAAAGTTGATCTATGAAGTACGTAATTTAAACTAAATATTTTTGAGGAATAATTGTCGCGGGAAGATTTGTATCTCGATGAAATTTTGTGCAAGAACAATTATCTTGTACAAAAAAGATTACAATACGAGGAAGGTTCTTGTTTCGAGAATATTTATTACAGAAAGAATTTCTCCTGAGACCATTCTTTCCTGCACACAGAATAGAGATTTGTTGCGCCAACCAACTCCTTGCCCAACCAACTTATTCGGTTCTCTCAACCGCTTAGTCGGTTGATGTTGTCAAAATGAAAAGAGTTGCAGTTTGTACTGCAACCAATTTCGAACCTTTTAGTACATATTTAGAACCGTTAGGAGTGTGTATAGACTAATATTTCATGTGAATAGGCTAATATGGCAGTTCCGCCAGCATATTTGCAAACCATTCGATTTAAGCGAATGATGTTAGTTGCTACAACTAACTTTTCCATTCTCCCAACCTCATGCCAAAAGAGGATTTTTCTGTGTGTGGAGGAAATTGTTTCACTCTGTGAGGAATTGAATGAAATTTTGTTTTTTACGAAGGATTTGTCTTGGTAAGATACCTTGGTAAGGTACCTGGTAAGATACCTTGGTAAGGTACCTGGGAAGTATTTTTTCGGGGAAGGAAGTTGAATAATTTAGGGAAGAATTTTTCAATATATATAGTATTTTCGAACAGAGTATTATATTCAACGAAAAGTTTTGATTACTCCAGGTGGTACTTACACAAGTGGCCAGTATTCGCTGAGTATTTGCTACAGCCGACGAACCGAATAGATAAGAACGAATAGATAAGTACCTGTAATACTGTGCTGTGAATTTAAAACTGTGTAGTGGCTGTAAAACTGTGTAGAATCTGTAAAACTGTAGTGTATTTAAAACTGTATAGTTTGAGAAGTCGGTTGGTGTGTATGCTATATATATACACCCATAGCATATACACAAACCATAGTATATAATAATGCGTATATCCAATTAATAATATTAATGGAATAAATATTGTATTAATTCATTTCAGTTGCTATATTTACGTTCAATAGTTTATAATGTATAGAGAAACCAACGACCAAGACAATTTTGGAAATTCATAATAAAATTATTTACTTAAGATGCTTTTACAGAGTCATTTTCAATAGTTTTTTTTCTAATTTCTTCGTCAGACAATTCAACAATTTTTCCGGAAAGAGTATTTTTTTGAGTAATATTTTTCATCTGATCTTTTTCTACTGTTCTATCTGTTCTACTAACTTTGTAGAAAGAAGATGAAGTATATTTTCGTAAAAAATTATTTTTTTTCCACTGCTATTTTATCGCGGTGGTGTCGTGAACTTTGCTACTACGACAATGTAATGCAAAAGTAGTTGTGGTTACACAACGTTTTATCGGATGCTCTTCCCACGGATGATGATGATACTAATGATGATGGCACTTGCGATAATGATGAAGACATTATTCAATTGCTTGATGCCATTTTCAAGATAATGATGGTATTTGTTACACTTGCAATTTTTCTTTTTTATAGTGATTTTTTCTTGAACACCTTACTGACGTGATTGACTTCTTACATATTTTACTTATTCTTTATTTTATTTTATTACACGATTTCGATCAGCAACTGTTTAATTTAAAGGGTTTCTTCAACTTTGGCACACGTTTATGTTTTTTTTTTCTGTTGCTTTCTTTTGCCAACTTTTACATGAGCCATTACTTGTCTAACTTTGCTAACAGCCAAAATGACCGTCATGCCTGCAAATTGGCTGACATGCCTTTATTGGCTTTTTGCGTAGTTGCTAAAGGATGTTTTATTAAATGGCAGACAGTTAAAGCCATTTAAAAAGGGTACTTTGTTGTTTTTCGAACGAGTTTTTTTAAGTTTTTCGTTTTCTTTTTGGCGAGGTTTAAAACTAATAGCACCGCATTATGAAAGCTTTACATAAAAAGTTTCAAATTAAGGCAAAATATAAGAAAAGAGTAGAATATTGGTTAAAATGCAAATTAAAAATATAAAATGCTTTTTCTTATACACATAATTTATTATAATTTAAATTTAGAAATCGTTTCTAAAAATTTGATATTTACAATTTTGATGGGTTTGGGAAATTTATTATGAGAAATTAAATTTATTTCAACAATAACTCGTAAATTTTCAATTAAGTTGCGTGGTATGGTCCTATATTTGCGGCCTTTGCCATCAGCATCGGAATATTGGTCTGCTCGTAGCTACCGCTGAAGAGATGCGCCCAGGGTCCGTTCGCATAGACGCCCACATCGTCGCCGCCATGCGTTTCCGATTCCAGTGGCACGGTTGCCATATATTTTCGCTTCGGATTGGTGAAGTCTTTGTCGCTGAGATCTTTGCGTCCTTTCTTTGCGGAATACGTTTTCTCGTAGCCCGGTCCATTGGCGTAGGAGAGAATGGTATAGGGTAGACCATCGGCAGCGAGCTCTGAGTTTAGACCTAGGATATCAGCGTCGCGAGCCTTTGAAAAAATAATTATTAAAAAATTTATATTAATTACAAAAAAGAAATATAAAAAAAATGTTTAATATTCAACTAAATAATGTCTCGAAAAAGTCATTTTTTCCATAGATGAAATGAGATATCTGCTAAAGATGGAGAATTCTCCATCAAATCATTGAAATATTTGTTTGAAACAGAAAATTTGTTGGAGTCTCGAGATAAATTTTTGACATATTTCAGAAACATTTAAGGCACATTGCCGACAAGCACACAGATAAATGGATGAATTTGGGAATGTTTAAAAGAGGTTTTCCAATTCGTTTGGTATTTTAAAAGCAGATTTCCGGCAAATATTGGGTGTTGGCATAAAATAAGCAGGTTTTGATATAAACTTCAACCGCCTCAACTCTGCAGAAAAGCGTCCGGAGACAACGGAAAATCGCTGGAATATTTGTGGCAAACACACACACATTTAATTGGAAGTTTGTGAGAAGCGTATGGTTATAAAATTTAATGTAATTTGAAATGCGGATTTTCGGCATATTTTGATATCGGCCGAAAACGGACAGTTTTTGATAAAAAAATCCACCTTTCCCGAGTCAAAATTTCTGGAATTTTTCAGGAATATTTCCGGCATATTTTGGTCAAACTCACAGATAATTTAGAAAGTATATAGCAGGTTGTAAAATTGTGTGAAATTTTAATGGCAGATTTAAGGCATATTTTGGGAACTGGCACAAAACAAACGGCTTGTGATACAAACTCCACCTTTGTCTGGTTGAAATATGTGAAGAAAATGTTTCCAAATTGCCTCGACCCTCGACAAAAACTTTATCTGGGGAATGCCCTGCCCAAAACAATATTTTTGGAATTTTTCAGGAAGATTGCGAGCATATTTCCGGAAAACGATTAAAAAAATTTTGGGAAGTGTATAGCAGGTTGTAAAATTTTGTGTAATTTTAATGGCAGATTTACGGCATATTTTGGGAACTGACAGAAAACAGACAGCTTCTGATAAAAACTGCGCCTTTGTCTGTTTGAAATTGCCCTAGACAAAATTTCTGGCATTTTCAGGAATACTTCGGGCATATATCCGGAAAACACACAGATAAATGAAATATTTTGGGAAGTGTATAGCAGGTTGTAAAATTTTGTAGAATTTTAATGGCAGATTCACGGCATATTTTAGGAAGTGGTAGAAAACAGACAGCTTATGATACAAACTACGGCTTTGTATGTTTGAAATATGTCGAAAAAAAAAATATTATAAACTGCCTCGAACATGCCAAAAATTTTGTCTGGGATGTCGACAAAATGTTTCTAAACTACGTCAATCATGCCAAACATTTTGTCTGGGGTGAACCTGCCCCAGATTATGTAGACTTGAAGATTATGTGGACTTGAAAAAATGCGTCTTCTTTTAAAAGCACACTCACCGGATAACCATTAATGGTCATAGTATGTGCATGATCCGACGTCACCACGATCAATGTCTCCTCCGCATCCGTCAGCGCGGACGCCAGCTCAACGGCACGCGCAAACTCCGCCGTATCCTCCAAAGCACGGCGTGCACGCGTATCATGATGAGCCATATCAATTTTTGCGCCCTCAACAAACAGAAAATAACCCTGCTCGTGTTGACTCAACATCTCAATGGCAGCCGCTGTCATTTCGCTCAACGAAGGCACCTCGTCCTCCAGTTGTTCACGCTCCAAATCACCATGATACGGACAATGCGAATCTGCAAAGAGTCCCAGCAAATATTCGTTGTCCTGCAGATTTGTCTGCAACAGTTGTTGCTTGTTTGAGGCATATGTCGCGCGTGCACCTTGAGCCTGCTTCTGCGCCAACCATTCGGCAATCAAATCACGTCCATCGCTACGCTTACCCAGTGGTTCGCCATCCTCATTGAGCACAGTCTCATTGAGAAAAGAGCGGCGACCGCCACCCATAACAACGCGCAGCTCACGGCCCACTGGCCACTCAATCAGCTGACGCGCAATATCGACATTTGCTTCGCCTGCCTCGCAACCGGCTTCGGTAATTTTCGTATCATATTCCCACTCACGATCGGCTATGTGCGCGTAAACGCCCGCGGGCGATGCGTGCGTCACACGTGCTGTTGTCACGAGTCCTGCCCATTTGCCCGCCGCTTGTGCCCACTGTGCCAGGCTGGCGGTGTGCAACTCTTGTTGCTGCCCGCGCTCGCAATCACCGCGCGTCACCTGCGCATTGACGCCGATTGTGCCATAGTTACCCTTAACGCCGCTCAGATAGGCGGTTGAGGTGCAAGCGGAGTCCGGCACCTGTTTGTCGACGCAATACGTTTTCGAGAGGCCATAGTAGGGAAACTGCTCAAAGTGATGCTGATGAGAGGCATCACCGAGAAAGGCGCGTGTTGCCGTCACTGTGTGCACGGACATGCCGTCGCCCAGAAAGAGTATGATATTCTTGGCGGGTTTGCGACGCACACCGAATACTTGTTGCTCTATTTTGGAGAGTATGGCGGCTTGAGCCTGCTCGCGCCAGTAGTCGCTGTCAAGCTCTCTGAGATGTTGTGCCGATTTGGCACCTGCCGAGGGCAGTTCAACATGTGGATGATCTGTGGAAAAACGAAAGGAAGGAAGGAAAATTGTCACATTAGTTTCATGCACAAATGCGCACGTAGTATAGTTAAAAGTCAACCGATCAAGCTGATTTTGAATACCAAGTAGTGCAGTAATCTAAGCAATTTAAGTAATAAAGTTTCATTGATGTAGCTTTTTTTGTTTTCATGTAATCTTGCTTTCAACAGATAGACAGACAGATGAACAAAATGTCGATCATCACTAATTCGTGACAGCAGTTGGTGCTGCTCAATAATATAGTCACTGCTTTTGTAGGGTTTAAGAAAAATATTCTTCGTAAAAAATTCAATCAATTACTCACATTCATCTGCACTCGTACTCGCCACAAACAGCACCGTTGCAATGAGCAAAAATTCTAAAAACTTCATTTTGAATTTAACAAGTTCAACGTTAATTTTCAACTGTTTCGATCAAACGTTCTTGAAGCAGTCAACTGCCAGCGGCTACTACTTGCTCTCAGTTAGTTGTTTTGGCCTTTTATTATTTAGTTGTGCTGATCATTATTGCTTTTTTTTAATTTTTAATTGATTTAGTTGTTGTCATCGTTGTCGGTATTGTGCGACTCTCTTCTAATCTAATCACAAAACTTGTTTTATGGTTTTTACCAAATATTGTAAATTTATTTGTTGGCTTCCTGACTGACTAACTGACTGACTGACTCGCAGAAGTCGCAGTTTAACTGCGCTATAAATTGATCGCATTAAAAAACAAATGCATTAATGGTGCGAAGGTGTTTAATATCAATATTGCTTAAAATATATAAATTTAAATTAATATATTTAGAGAAAAATAAATATTTTAATTTTGTTTATCTTAAATATATAATGCATTATACAAAAAGTTTTTGAATAATGTATTACAAATAACAATATTTGGCAATATTTGTAAATAAAAGCTCTCATTATACTTAATGGAAAACCGTTTTTGTAGCTTTTTTTTATTAGTTGGTAATAGCCATCTGACTGCATCTTGGGCACATCAAAACAATACTTTAAATTTCTCAAACCAGCTCGTAAAGCAAAACATTTAATTATAAATCTGTTTTTATTTGATAGAACTTTTAATTTTTGTGAACCTTTAATTAAAAGCTTTAATTAAAAGCTTTAAATAAAAGCTTTAATTAAAAGCTTTACATAAAAGCTTCAATTAAAAGCTTTAAATAAAACTTTAAATAAAAGCTTTAATTAAAAGCTTTAAATAAAAGCTTTAATTAAAAGCTTTAAATAAATATATAATTTTAAATCTATTTTTATTTGATAGATTTTTATGAACTTTTAATTTTTGTGAACCTTTAATTAAAAGCTTTAACTAAAAGCTTCAATTAAAAGCATTAAATAAAAGCTTTAATTAAAAGCTTTAAATAAAAGCTTTCATTAAAAGCTTTTACTAGACCTTTATATGAAATCCTTTTGAAAAAAAATATCGATGGTAAGATTTTGCTACAATTTTCAATAAAAAGCCTTAAGTAAAAACATTCCAATTGAAATCTATTATTACAATTTTTTTTTAACATTTACCTAAATGTTAAAAGAAAACTATAATTGCTAGTGTAAGCTTCTATTACGACTGTTTAAAGCTTTCAATTAAATTATTTACGGCAAGCATTTAAAAGTTTTACAATATATTTTTTTTAAATTATTTCAAATAAAAGTGGTCGATTCTAAGTTTTTTTACAACGCTTTCAATTTAAAGCTTCTGTTTAAAGCTTAAAAAGAAAAAAGCTTTCAGTAAAGAAAAAATAATTCTTATTTATACTTCGTTCTCTTTTAAATAAAGCTTTTATTTCATCTTTAAAAGCTTTCAAGTAAAAACAAATTTGTACATATTTTGTAAACAGCTTTTAAAAAAAATCTAAGGATAATTAGCTTTCACAAAGCTTTCAATGAAATGCTAAAAGTTAAAAGCTCGAAATTAAAAGACTTTCACTAGATAATCTTTTAAGTTAATATATAACTTATTTCGATATGGTAAGCTTTCATTACATTTTTTAAGCATTCTATAAAAATATTTAAAGTAAGTCTTTAAATTTTTTTAAGAAATTATTTTATGAAATTGTTTAAAAATAAATTTCGAAAATGATGTTTAATTTAAATATTACTTTTAAACTTGGAAACAAAAGATTTTAGTTGAAAAAAAAGCTCTCAGTTCAAAAGACTTTTTTTTTTGTTCTAAATCGAGCTTTCATTACAAATTCTTTAAGCTTTCAATTAATACATTTCAAATAGATAAATTTGTAATAAATGATAATGAACTTTTTAAAGAGCTTTATATAAAAGCCTTTTTATATAAAAGCTTTTTATAAAAGCCTTTTAAATAGAAAAAAACAGTTGAAGTGAATATATTGCAAAAATTGCATTTGTTCTATTTATTTGAAACCAATCTATAATAAAATCTTTTTTTACAAATATTGTTTTTAAATAATAGAATTACTATATGCTCTAATATAAGATCTATTCAAAAATATTACTTCGAACGTGATTTATGACAGTTCAACACTTGATCAAACAACTATATCTTTACAAAATCCCAAACACACAAATAATAATTAGGTTTTAAAGATAATTTATGACTTTCTAAACACAATAAATCGGCTGTAATTGGCTGCGGACTTCGCTCTATATTTGCACAACAACGATCCACATTATTGACAACAACACGAACACCACGTGAATATCACGCCTAAGTAAACACGTTTTGACAAATATATAAATTGAACTTATTGCTATCTGGCCCAAAAATACCCGGTCATAAATTGACAACAATTTTAGTCAAAACAAAAACAAACTTTAATTATTTGAGCAAATTTTTGGCTAAAAATATGAGACGCTATAAAAAAACAATTGACATACAGTTCTACGGAGGGACAGACAAACCAACGACTGACTATATACCGCCCACCGCACGTGCTCACGCGACTAAAGTGATTTGCAAAAAGTCACGAGAGTTATGTGCTTCTCGTTTGCTAATCTAATCTCCCTCAATTGTGACTCTCTCTCTAATTGAGCAGCAATCGAATATGCTTCGACAGCTTATAAAAGCTCGCCACCAACGCCAAACAACGAGTAGAGTTCCGAGTAACGATGTCGCAACACCAAATTGTGCTACTTCTAACGCTGACACTGACGTTAACACTAACGCATTCGCTGCCCGCTGACATTTCACGTCATGTGGACAACGAAGACGTACGTGAGCAGCTCATGCATCCAAAGATGCCGACCGCAAAGCTTGCGAATACCGCCGAAAGCACCAACGCCTACTGGTTGACGGCTGGAGAACAACATGTCGCAGACAAACTTTACAACGCCGATGAACCACTGCGTGGCATCGCCAAGAACATCATCTTCTTCATTGGCGACGGCATGTCGCTGAGTACGCTTGCGGCGGCGCGTAATTTGCTCGGCGGCGAGGAGCAACGCCTGGCATTCGAGAGCTTTCCAAGCACAGGACTGGCAAAGACCTATTCGCTCGATCGCCTCGTGCCGGATTCGGCGTGCACGGCCACCGCATATTTGTGCGGCGTCAAGACGAACGACGGCATTTTGGGCCTGAACGGTCACGTGCCACGCGGTGAATGCCAGACACCGTTGGAGGCGCGTCATCAGACATCGTCAATCGCTAGTTGGGCTTTGGACGCCGGCAAATCCGCCGGTTTTGTGACAACAACACGTGTGACACACGCATCGCCCGCGGCAGTCTATGCGCACACCAGCGATCGTGACTGGGAGAACGATCAACGCGTAAAGCAGACATGTGGGGTTCAAACGCCCGTCGTCGCTGATATTGCGCTGCAACTGATGCAGGGTGATGTCGGCCCGCGTTTAAGTGTCATCATGGGCGGCGGCAAAGCGCAATTTGTGGACGGAGCGCAGTACAACGGCGGTCTGCGCGGTGATGGACGTGATCTCATTGAGGAGTTTGTGCAGCAAAACGCACATAATCGTTATGTGGAGACGCGTGAGCAGCTGTTGAGCTTGAATTTGACGCAGACGCAGCGTTTGTTGGCCTTGTTTAACGATGATCATCTGTTGTTTAATCAGCAAGCGCAGGCGGCGGGCGATAGACGTCAGCCGACGCTAGCCGAAATGACGCGCAAAGCAATTGAGCTGCTGAGCGGGCAAAATGAGCGCGGCTATTTTCTTTTTGTCGAGGGCGGACTCATCGATATGGCACATCATGGCACGCGGGCACGTCGAGCGCTCGACGAAACGTTGGAGTTGAGTAAAGCGGTGCAAGTGGCGCGCGACATGACGAATTTGGAGGATACGTTGATTGTGGTGAGCGCCGATCATGCACACACAATGTCCTTGGCAGGATATGCGGTAGGTTTTACAAAATAATTATTTTTTCATTATAATGATAAATAAATTTAATTATATATTCATACTTTTGATGATATATTCATAGATTTGATGAATAATTCATATATTTGTTGAACTATTCATGTAAAGTAGAATTACTCATAAATTTGATGAGGTATTCATAAATTTTATGAATTCTTCATACATTTTTATGTATTCTTTGTTGATGTATTCTATATAAGTTTGATGTATTATTCATAATGTTGATGAATTATTTCTAATATTGATGAATTATTCATAATGTTGATGAATAATTCATAATGTTGATGAGGATTCGTAATTTTGTTAAAACATTCATGAGGTTTCATCTAAAATATCAGTACGCTGTCACATATTTTAAACCGACTTCACTTTTAGAGACGCGGCAGCGATATATTTGATGTATCCGCTGCAACAGCTCTCGATGAACAGCCCTATCTGACGCTCAGCTATGCCAATGGTCCGTATTACGATAAATTCTTTGCAAAGAAGTCTCACGAACGCCTTGATCCACGTGACGTCTTGGAGGCGGAGAATGTTTTCCCCGCAACGGTGCCGATGGCGAGTGAAACACATGGCGGCGAAGATGTGGCCGTCTTTGCTTCGGGTCCCTGGGCGCATCTCTTCAGTGGTGTCAATGAGCAAAGCACATTGCCACATATGATGGCGTTTGCTGCCTGTATAGGCGATGGGCTGCAAGCGTGCGAAATACGTTGAGATTATTATGTTAAAGCAGAAGAAGTGTTAATATTATTAATAAAGATAAAATAAATTTAAAAATTATTTAAAATAAAATTTAAAAATTAAATAAAAAATATTTTTAAGGCGAAAAAGTTTTTGATATTACTGAGAACTAATTTTAAAGTTTGAGTAAAAATTCAAATTTCTCACAACAATTTCACTAAAAATTCAAATTTTCACTAGAAATTCAAATTTTCACTAAAAATTCAAATTTTCACTAAAAATTCAAATTTTCACTAAAAATTCAAATTTTCACTAAAAATTCAATTTTTCACTAAAAATTCAATTTTTCACTAAAAATTCAATTTTTCACTAAAAATTCAATTTTTCACTAAAAATTCAATTTTTCACTAAAAATTCAATTTTTCACTAACAATTCAATTTTTTACTAAAAACTCAATTTTACACTAAAAATTCAATTTTTCACTAAAAATACAAATTTTTCACTAAAAATTCAATTTTTCACTAAAAATTCAATTTTTCACTAAAAATTCAATTTTTCACTAAAAACTCAATTTTTCACAAAAAATTCAATTTTTCACTAAAAACGCAATTTTAAACTAAAAATTCAAATTTCCACTAAAAATTCAAATTTTCACTAAAAATTCAAATTTTCACTAAAAATTCAAATTTTCACTAAAAATTCAAATTTTCACTAAAAATTCAAATTTTCACTAAAAATTCAAATTTTCACTAAAAATTCAAATTTTCACTAAAAATTCAATTTTTCACTAGAAAATTCAATTTTTTACTAAAAATTCAATTTTTCACGATAAATTCAATTGTTCACTAAAAATTCAATTTTTCATTAAAAATTCAATTTTTCATTAAAAATTCAATTTTTCTTTAAAAATTCAATTTTTCCCTTCAAATTCAATTTTTTACTAAAAAAAAATCAATTTTTTACTAAAAATTAATTTTTTCTCTAAAAGTTCAGTTTTTCAATAAAAATTCAAATTTTACAAAAAATTGCAATTTCTCACTAAAAATTCAATTTTTAATGAATAAAATTTAATATACGAAATTTTAAAACGCATTTCAATTAAAAGCGCATTGTTTAAAACACAAAATATGCTTTAAAAAAAGCACCAAAAATAAAAACAAGTTTCCAATTTTGGTCATAATATTCTTTATTACTTACTGGGTTCTCCACTGTGTTCTACTAACTCGACACCCACAATACAAAGCTAAAATAAATCGATTTTGCACATTGCAAAAACGGTAGCATTTACAAAAAGAATAACAAAACAATAGCAAAAAAGCAATAAATAAATCTTTTGGCATTTTTATTATAAAAATAAAAACATATTTCTTTTTGTTATTATTAATTTAAAATCTTTTTAAAAGTTTTAATTGCATACAAAGCTTTTCTGAGAATCGACTCTACCAAATTTTGTACAATATCAAGTTTGCAATTTTTAATTTAAAATTATTGTTAAAAATGACAACATATTTTGCATACAAAGAAATACTATTAACATTTTCTTTGGGATTTACTTTGGGGATTTTTCTAATAAACGGGGATTTTTAAAGCTTCTATTTCTTATTGCAAAAAATTATAAAGAATTATTTTAAATTTGAGCTATGTTTATTTCATATTTTCTCTTAAATCAGAAAGCCAGAGGCTTGCATAACTAAAAAAAAAATGCTGTTTGATCATCTTCAACTTCAAGAAACATTTTAACCTTTTCCATTTTTTTCAAATTTATGCGTGCTGTGTAATTCGAAAAAGCAAAAATATTTAAGTTTATTTTTTATATATTTTCAAACACACACTTATGCTTGAGGTTATAAAGCCAGTCGAATGCATTTGTTACAGCACACACTACAATTAAATTTAAAAAAAAATGAATGTTGCTTTTGTGGTAATATTTATGGCTGTGCAGGCAGCTGCTTCCGGCTACAAGAGCTGACTGAAATACCAGATACTTGACCGTAAGTACAATGAGCACAAAGACAATTTAAGTCCACTGAACATATAAAGAAGACCTGAACAAAGACTGTCAAAATAAATAAAAAACAATAACGAAAACAATATCAACAAACAGCAACACGTGCAGGACAACAAAAAAACACACATATAAAAATGTAGCATATAAGAACAAAGTAAATGAAGCAACTACAAGTAATACAAAACAATAAAAAAAATAAAAAACGCACATACTTTCAGGCGCAATAACAGTCTTTTTAATATGTACTTTTCTAAAAAAATATCTTAATTTAAACTTTTTCAAACAAAATATTTATATTTTTTTTAAGTCAGATAGTTTTTGGATTTTTGAAATATTTTTCACGAAAAAATGATAACTTTACTGATTTTTATATCCATAATCATTAAAGTTACAATATTCAATATCTCTAAGAATTCTCTACACAATACTTTTAAAATTTTTAAAATCGGTTTAGTGGTTCCGAAAATAATCTGTCACACCCAGAAAAAAATTCCCTCAAATCCCATTAAAATTGGTCAATAGGACAATTATTGATTTAATAGTATACAAAAAATAAAAATGTTCATATAAACTCAATGGCAATGTCATGGTATTTTCTAGTATTTAATGGTATTTTCCGATTAAAATAATAATTTATCCTATTGAATATTTTTAATAGTAAAAAACTATTATTTATATAGTATTTTTTTCTGGGTGCACGAAAAACAAACGGAGGAAAAGCACTTCTTAAATCTAAAAATAATCAAGAAGTATACGGATTGATTTACAGATCCACTAAAAATTCGTGATTTTAAGAAACAGAGTCACTTAATGTATTAGGGTTCAAAAAAATGCAACTAATAGCAATTATTCTTAATATGCAGAAGTTAATAAAAACAATTATTCTTGATACACAGAGGTTAATGTCTTGGGTATAAAAGAATAAAATAAGATTAATTATTCTTTTAAATGCAGGGCTTAAAGTCATGGGTATCCAAAAAATAATGAAGATAAATTATTCTTGATATGCAAATGTTATTTTCGTGCGTATCCAAAAAAAAATAAAGTAATTAGGAGCAAATGTTCCTTGATATGCTGATGTTAATGTCTTCGGTATCGAAAGAAGTAACTAGGATATATACCGAATGATATACTGAATTTAATTTCTTAGATATGGAACAAGTAACTGAGCGCAATTATTCTTGATAAACAGAGGTACATTTCTTAGGTATCTGAAAAGTAACTAAGAGTTATTATTCTTGTTATATAGAGGTTATATTCTTTGGTATCACAAAAGTAACAACAGCAATTATTCTTGATATACCGAATTTCATTTCTTAGATATGGAAAAAGTAACTCAGCGCAATTATTCTTGATAAACAGAGGTACATTTCTTGGGTATCTGAAAAGTAACTAAGAGTTATTATTCTTGTTATATAGAGGTTATATTCTTTGGTATCACAAAAGTAACTACAGCAATTATTCTTGATATACCGAATTTCATTTCTTAGATATAGAAAAAGTAACTCAGCGCAATTATTCTTGATAAACAGAGTTAAATTTCTTGGGTATCTGAAAAGTAACTCAGAGCAATTATTCATTGACATGCAGATGAGAAAATCATGGATACCAAAAATGTAACTACAGCAATTATTCTTTGATATACAGAGGTTAATGTCTTAGATATCAAAAAAGTGACTAAGAGAGATTATCTTTGACATACAGATGTTAATGTCATGGTTATCAGTAAAGTAATTAAGAACAATTATTCTTCAAAAATGATATGAATATTGATTATTTTTGATTTTCTGAAAAGACGTTACGTGAGAGCTCTGTGGACAGTACAAATAAATACTAAAAAATAATTAAGAGCAATTATTCTTGATATGTAATTGTTAATTTTTTGGGTATCAAAAAAAAAAGTAATTAAAACAAAGTATTCTTATATGCTGATGTTAATGTATTCGGTATCAAAAAAAGTAACTAAGAGCTATTATTCTTGATATACCGAATTTAATTTTGAATTTAACTCAGCGCAATTATTCTTGATAAACAGCGGTACATTTGTTTGGTATCTGAAAAGTAACTAAGAGTTATTATTCTTGTTATATAGAGGTTATATTCTTTGGTTTCATGAAAGTTACTAAGAGCAATAATTCATTGACATGCAGATGGAAAAGTCACGGATATCTAAAAAGAAACTACAGCAAGTTTTCTTTGATATGTAGAAATTAATGTCTTAGATATCAAAAAATATCATAGTTATCAGTAAAGTAACTAAGAACAATTATTCTTGAAAAATGATATGAAATGTTTGATTATTTTTGATTTTCTGAAAAGACGCTACGTGAGAACTGTGTGGACAGAACAAATAAATACTAAAAAATAATTAAGAGCAATTATTCTTGATATGCAAACGTTAATTTTGTGCGTATCAAAAAAAAATATTCTATATGCTGATGTTAATGTATTCGGTATCAAAAAAAAGTAACTAGTTTCTATTATTCTTGAAATACAGAGGTACATTTCTTGAGTATCTGAAAAGTAACTAAGAGCTATTATTCTTGTTATATAGAGGTTTATTCTTTGGTTTCATGAAAGTAACTAGGGGCAATTATTCAGATGGAAAAGTCATGCGTTCCAAAAAAATAACTAAATAAATTGTTCTTTGATATGAAAAGGTTAATGTGTTGGATATCAAAAAACACTAATTCTTGAAAAATGACACGAAATGTCATTTGTGACTAATTTTGATTTTCTAAAAACACTACGTGAGAACTGTGCCCAAATAAATACTCTAAAGCTATATAGAAATGAGTTATAGGATGTTCATACAAAACGTTTTTTTTCATTTTCTAAAATTTAGTAATTGGAAACTTCTTAAAAAACAATACTTACTTAATATGCACAAAAACCAACAGAGATATTTAAAACAAATTTGAATAATTGCTGATTCTATGAAAGAAAACCTTTTTTCTGAGTTACCTACTTAAAACAACTGATTCAAGGAAAACGAGAAAGAAAAACTACTCAGATAAGAGCTGCAATAAACTTTTAAGTATTCTTAGAAGTTTGCTACACAGTAGTTGTCCCAAACCATTGTCGGTCTTAGATAACAAACTGAAAAAACTTCCGGTGCCGAAAAGTCAAATGACAAAGCAAAAAAAAAAAGAAATAATAAGAATTCGAAAAATGTTCCGGCAATGAAATTTTTTAAATTCACATGACTTTTGCATGGGGCAAAAGGATGCGTTGTATGAAAAATCTCAAAGAATGCGGAATGTCACAAAATCAACAGAAAGCAACAAAGGAGCGTAAAATGAAAAATACGAAAAATAAAAAAACCAACACATAAAGTGCAACTGCAAAAAGTTTAATAACTAAATTTTTCTTTTTTTTTGGCAATTTTTTATTTTTCAATTTCACTGCTAATCGTCGCTGCACTTCGTTGACTCACTATATCGAATATCTACAACAGCAGCAACTCCTTCAACAGCAGGAAGATTTTCATGTCTCACAAAAAAAAAGTTTTTTTTTACTTGAAAACTTTTAACGATTTCTGCAGAATAAAAAATATTCTCTAAAGTCTCTGCCGCACGTAGCTATTTGTACGTGTGGCAACCATTTGGCGGTGTAATAATGGAAAAAACTTCACTGACTTGACAAAAAAAAATAATAATAATAAATAAAAATAAAATAAAACATTTAAATAAATGACTTGTCAGTTGTATCCGTTTTTCTTTTAAAATTTGCATTTTCAGTTGAATTTTTTTTTTTGGGACACTAAAATACATTGCAAATAGAGTAGAATATAATTTGACACATTTGCTAAATTCGCAAAAGGCTCCATGTTGCTTATATAAAATGCAGTCTAGAGGACATAACGTAAATGTTTCTAATTTCGTTATCCTAGGGAAAGTACAAGTTTGAACTCAAAATTTAATAAAAATAAAATTTTAAAATTATTTTTGTCTATCGGAAACGAAGCATTGTTTCATTCTTTATTGGCATTTATTTATATTTATATTTATTTATATATTTATTTATTTATTTATTTATTTATTTATTTATTTATTTATTTATTTATTAATTTATTTATTTATTTATTTATAAATTGCATTTGTGTTTTTAAATCATTTACTTTCTTCAAAACGCCATGAGTAATCAACATTACTATAATTTATTATTACACCCAGAAAAAATTCCCTCAAATCCCATTAAAATTGGTCAATAGGATATTTATTGATTTAATAGTATACAAAAAATAAATCTTTTCTATTATTTAATGGTATTTTCCGATTAAAATAATAATTTATACTATTGACTATTTTTAATAGTAAAAAAAAAACTATTTTTCCGGGTGTAGGCTTATATAAAAAATGTGTCTGAAAAATAATCTGCATAATATTCATATAATTGTTATGAGCATTCGTTTAAATGTTACAGTTTGAATATAACAGTTTGAGAATTTGGTCACAGAATCTTACAGTTTGAATGTCCCAGTTAAAAGCTCCCAGAAGTCTACAACATTGTAAATGAATTTATTTTGATCTGATTTTATTTGATTCTCACAAAAAAAATTTTACGATTTATACACGTATAGAAAAGATTTGTTTGAATATGCTTGAATGTAATTATAAGGTAATTCGAAATCACCATATAAATATTGGGAGTAATATCTAATTACGTTATAATTGAATTCTATTATTATTATGTTCAGATTGAAATATTATTATACGATATTTAAACATAAATGGCTTTAATCGCGGATTTACATGAATTTACTATATTAATGTTTCTTTAGAAATATATATTTTTCATCAGATATTAATATATGTATGTTTGATATTTCCGCTATTTAACACACCCAACGCCAATAAAAGATTCTTTGAATTATATGTATTTGCTTATTCGTGATTGTTACTGGGTGACAACGAATTTAAAAATAATAGCATTTTTTTGATTATATGTATGTTTGGCATTACGATAGCAGAATTAAATAACAGCGCTGCCTACTTTTAGCACTCAGTGACACTCACATTAATACTTTTCATTTAGTTCAAAAGTTCTATTTAGTGGCAGAATTTGTTTAAATACCGCCAATTACTGTTAATACCAGATAGTGGCTGTTTGTGAAATTTCCAATTCATCCGTAATGTACTGAACTCAAAATAGGAACAATAGATGGAAATAAAATTATTAGGTATAAATAAAATATGTGTAATAAAAATAAAATAAAAGTTTAAGTTTATAATTATATAATATAAATAAAAAAAAAGTAATTAAAAACTAGGGAACTAAATTTACTATTTTTACATTAAAATTAAATGTAAACATAAATATATTTACATGTAAATAAAATGTTTTCACATTCAAACATATATATGTTTCCAATAACACCGAAAATTATTCATTCTGAACATAAATATGTTTGGACGAAAACAAAAATATGTTTGGCTCTTATTATAATAATGTTTGGCAATGAAATAATACTTTTGTTTGCCAAAGATATATGTAATGCCTGCAAAATTATGTTTGGGAGAGCACTTTTTTTTTGCAGCTTGTATAGATGCATTTGTCGCAAACATATTTTGGCACACATTGCGGACAAACGAACTTTTGTTCATCGTTCGTTATTTTATATCAACTTTTGTCAACTTTTGCGAGCAAAAGTGTTACACTTTGCAAGTGAACACATCACACAAACGATCTATAAATGTTTTGTTTTTAATCTGTACACTGCTATGTAGCGCATTGCCGGATTCTAGATGTTTCCACAAACTACTACACTTAGAGAGCACATCCATGATACTCACATACTATTTCCATCTCCTTCACACTCATGTATTTTACAGTGCTAATATTCCATCTGATTGTTGCTAACTACCTCGTTGCTCACTGGCTCCCAAGAGAGCTCGAAAAAGAGAATGTGCATTATGTGACGGAAACTGTGTTGATAAGGCATATTTTAAAAATTAGAACCGACAGAAAAGAGTTCGAAATATTGATTGTTTGTCTAAACCATGCTCTGCATAGCCATAAATTATTGTCTTATTTATCATCATATTAGAAATGCTATAAAAATCATAAAAAAATGAAATACAAAAAAAAATGTTTAGAGTTTAGATGCAAATATCTTAAATACACATCGAATTATTAACAAGTATTTATATATTATAATTAGTCGCGACAATTTTACGAAAAATAGCTTTTATGGTTTTTTGTAAACAGGTTGTTTAAGGGACTATTCTTTTTTTTATTTGAAAAAGTGTCTGAGAAGTTTCTGAAGTTTCGATAGCAATTTTCTGTAGGAATAAGGAAATAGGAAAAAAACTGTGTATACAGATACATTAATACACAAGAATTATATCGTCGGTAATACTGCAAAACCGCCTATCTACAGTTTCGAATACCACATACAAAATTTATTTTATGGGTCATTCCACACCAAATCGACCAGCGGTTGGAACTCACCTTCTTCGATTTCAATGAAATTGGCAACTTATAAAGGGTATCGAGACATGCACTAAACAATTTTTTTTTATTTTCTCCGACGACTACTTCCAGAGATACAGTGGCTCAAAGTTGGAAAAAAAGTGCCAAAAATCACTTTTGTACTGTTGTTCATATTTAAATATCTCTTGAACTAGAAATGCTAGAAACTCCGTTAATGGCTCGTTTTAAAGCTAATAGAACAAGCTTTTAGAAAAATTAAGTTGTAATTTCCAAACGGTAACATGTGGCCCGGGGTCGTTATCCTTGCACTTCAAAATTGATGTCCTTAAAAAGGACCCTTTTTAAAATTCTGAAAAAAATCCTAAGTTTTCGTCAATTTATTGTAAATGTTCATGCAAAATTTCAAGATGGTATTTTGATGGCATCATATTTTAAAAAATTATTTTCTAATTTTTTTTTTTTTTTGTACAGACAAAAAAATTTTTTTTCTACACTAAAAGTTGTAATAATTCCTGAATATATATGTAACTCTGATTTCTAAAATGAAGTCAGTTTTATCAGATATTTAAATATGAACAACAGTACAAAAGTGATTTTTGGCACTTTTTTTCCAACTTTGAGCCACTGTATCTCTGGAAGTAGTGGTCGGAAAAAATAAAAAAAAATGATTAGTGCATGTCTCGATACCCTTTATCAGTTGCCAAAAGTTCATTAAGATCGAAAAGGTAAAATCTCAAATTTGACTTTTTTTGGTCGATTTGGTGTGAAAACAAAAACAGTTTTTAATCTCAATTATGCAAGATTAGGTATGTCATAATTTATAAGGGAAAATTTTCTAATTTATTCGATCAAGAAATCATTTTAAAACGGATTATAAGATAAACTTAGCAGTAATTTTGACATTTAGTTAGGAGGTTTTGCATTATCGTCGTCGATATACAATTGATGTATGAGATGACCAAAGGTACATTTTTTCTCATTTTTTTTTGAGTAGTGCTATCTAAAAGTTTAATTTATAAATTCAACTTTATATAAATTTCATTCGAAATATATTACAGTTTGTCAATGTAAAACATGTGTACATTTTATAATTTCACTTTTACACTTTCTTTGAAAATATTGTCTTTTCTCATTACTTTATATACCCCCTTTTACAGTGCTCAATATACTGATTCCTTGTAATTTTTAACATGTTCTCGTTTGGTACTTTGCATTAAGCTGATTTCATGCTCATTTTAAAGCTCATTAAATATAAATTTCAGTAACATCCTACTTTACTTATTTGCATACGCAATTTCACCTTAATTTCAACTCGATTTCATTTCACATTTCAGTTCTTTTTTTGTTATATATATACTTTTTTTCTGACATTCACATCATCAGCAGTTATTTTGCATATTATTTACAACCGACTGAGTGCGTACAATGCGCGCGCGTATTGTTTACATTATCAATTTAAATTGAATTTTTGGCGTAAACAATAGCTACCAAAAAGGAACAAATAATGTACAAAAATACATACAAAAAATTACGTTATAATAAACCGTAAAGCGCTTGTAAATAAAACAAGAAATCGTTAAAGAAACAAACAAGACACAATGTTGGCGGAAATAATTATACCGCCGCCTTATCTTGTATTTTGCATGATTTACCAATTGATAAATAATTTAATTTTATTTTTTTTTACCATATAAAATACATGAAAGTGTTTTTAGTGTGCATAGTATTCTTTACGTAAAGTAAACTGTGAATTTGTAAATATTTTCAACTAAATTAAAATATGTGCATACTGTTGTAAATACCTTGTATACCTTCTAAGGCTTTACTCCCCATGAACATACGGAACACCAGTCAGACAAAGCAAATTGCTGACTTATGCAGAGCTTACAAAAGCATTAACATTTTATTACAACATATTTTATGTATTTGACATGTGTGGTTTTTGAAGTTTTTCTCCTAAGCATGTTGAACTCTATGCATTTTTCTATAAGAAATATTTGCAAAAGAATAGCAAAATGTAGTAGAAATAATTATAATTAAAAAATTCGTTTGTATTATTTATGAATTTTGTTAATTTGTATATGAATTATTAAATCATATAACTATAAAAATTTCTAATTTTTCATTATTATGATTATTGCAATTATAATAAATGAATAATTATGCTAAATGTTGTTGCTGCAAACATAATATAACTCATTTTTGTTTGTGCCAAACATATACAAGATTGCAAACGATTTAGTGATATTTTTTGATAATAATCTAATATCACAAATCCCACTTTTTTTGGTGTCAACATTTTTTTTATACATTAGAAAATGTATTGCTGTAATCACAATGTGTTTACTATAATCAAATTTAGTTGTTTCTATTATATTTTTTATGATTGTGTAATTATATCGACAGTTCTTATTATTATAATTGTTTTTGCTATTATAAATAACCAACTAACTGCTTATGTTGGTTGCTACAATCATAATATGATACAACTTTGATTGTAACAAACATATAAATGTTTGTCACAAACAACAAATAGTTTGAAAAATGTTTTAAATCAAGAATAAAATAATGATAAAGTTTTCTATATGGGCCATTCCACACCAAATCGACCAAAAAAAGTCAAATTTGAGATTTTACCTTTTCGATCTTAATGAACTTTTGGCAACTGATAAAGGCTATCGAGACATGCACTAAACAATTTTTTTTTATTTTTTCCGACCACTACTTCCAGAGATACAGTTTCTTAAAGTTGGAAAAAAAGTGCCAAAAATCACTTTTGTACTGTTGTTCATATTTAAATATCTCTTGAACTAGAAATGCTGGAAACTCCGACTTAATGGCTCGTTTTAAAGCTAATAGAACAAGCTTTTAAAAAAATTAAGTTGTAATTTCCAAACGGTAACATGTGTCCCGTGGTCATTATCCTTGCACTTCAAAATTGGTGTCCTTAAAAAGGACCCTTTTTAAAATTCTGGAAAAAATCCTAAGTTTTCGTCAATTTATTATAAATGTTCATACAAAATTTCAAGATGGTATTTTGATGGCATCATATTTTAAAAAAATTATTTTCTAAATTTTATCAATATTTTTTGTATTAAAAAAAAATATTTTTTTTTCAAAAGTAAAATTTGCAATAGTTTTTCAATGTATTTGTAACTCTAAAAAAAATTGTTTAGTGCATATCTCGATACCCTTTATCATTTGCATTGAAATCGAAGAAGGTGAGTTCCAACCGCTGGTCGATTTGGTGTGGAATGGCCCATATATAACTAAAAATATTTTGCATTTTTGTCATAAAACAAAATCTCCTGTATAAAAAAAAAATGTTTTATTTTCAATATCAATTTGAGATCAATAATAATCAATGTTGATATCAATAACAATCAAACCATCGATAGATAGGTTTGTTTTAAATGATAACCTTATCATTTTTGTATCATTATAAATTACAGAAAATGATAATTTGTTAACATAAATGATATATTTTTTTTTGATTCTTTTATAAAAGCAAATTTTTTATTATTAACTTTGCTACTGCGTAAATGTTTGTTGCTGCAATCATAATATGATCCATGCTTGCTATTATCAAAGAAAAACATGCTTGTCAAAATATACAAAATGATCAGTAATATATTTTACATTGTTCATATTTTCTTATATTGCGAATAAACTTCAAATGCATAGTACAATCTATTTTAAATAATTGTTATATGATTGCATTAATCATAAACTCAATAATTTAAAAATTTACCGTAATTTGTGTGCTTCTATTATTATTTGTTTCTAACTATGCAGCATTTTTATCTGAATCTGATGATTAAGGCGACAACAAGTAGTTTAGAACATTTTTGTTCTTTTAATCATAAAATTGATTATGCTAAATATATACACGACTTTTCTCAATATGTACCAAAAATATAAAAGAGTATTGTTTTACTGTGTAGATTATCTTTTGATTAATTGTAATGTATAGTGTTTTACATTATAAATTATTGAAAAATCATTTTATATTTAGTATTGCAACAATTATAAACAGTATTGCAACAAATAATTGAATGAATACAAAAAAAAGACTCAGTATTCATTATTATTTAATGTATTATGACGACAAAATGTCATTTTGTAAGTATTTGTTGCTACAAACATAAAACGAAGTCTATTTGATTGCGTAAAACACATAAATAATTGAAAACTTGTACTTAATAAGCAAATAAGCATAATAGTTTTTACTTGTTTTGATTTTTTCATAAATGTTCAATATTGTATTGTTTGATTTCTTTCAAATCTTCATTGTTTATTATTGCTGCACACATAATATATGTTTGCAACTATTATAAAATCGGTATTTTAAAGGCATTTAAGAAATATTCTTTTTTTTAGTGTTGTATCAAGTAATACCAATTGTTAGTGCTATTACAAAACACTATGCTATTTAAAGCACATTTTATTTTTCGTGGTAAAACTTAATAAAAAAGTTAAAAAAATATGAAATAAAAAATATTTTTTAATTAAAACGTCTTTAATGTGAACTTTACGGATCCATTAAATTATATTATCTATCACCCCACGTTTCAGTTTAAATCATATTAAAAAATTGTCATCCAGTTCGAGAAAATATATAAAATCTCAAGTCTGTAGCAAAGGTAGTTTAAAATCAAATACAAAATTTGTAACGAACCGACAGACAAAAAAAGCAACCTAATAAAAACGTTTTAAAAAATATACAACTAATAACTACATTTTTTATAATGAAAATTTAAATTGTTTTTAGGTACAAACTGTAACCAATTCAATTTAGTTTTAACTTTATTGCAGTTTAACCACAATAAACATTTGTTTATTTTTGTTATATGTAATACCCACATAGTGTGTACAGTTGAAAAGTTCTCATTAGACAAATGAGGTCAAACAACTCAAGTTTTCTACACATACAAATAATATGTACTACACACTTGCAAATCTTTGTAGTTCTTTTTATTTTAAAATAAATTTGTGACATTTGTGAGTGTTTCTTTTTTGTAAATTACTAAAACGTGACATTTTTCGCTTAAAAAATATATAAACTGTAGAAAAAGCTATACATTATTTTATACTTAAAGCGATTTAATATCTTTCATAAAATAAGGATGGCATTTTTATAAAATGTTCATTTTAAATGGGGAATTGTAATTTATATTCTTTACTACAACACTATTTTTACAATTATTCTACTATAATATTTCACATCCAGAAATCAATAAAATATAACTACATATTGATGCCTCTTACGAAAACAAGCATGTTTCAAATTTTTATATGAAAATTTTCATACAAAAATTTGAAATGGGCTTGTTTTCGTAAGAGGCGTCGATATCTAATTATTTTTGCTGCATTCTGTATTTATTAACTTCAAGATAAATGTAAACATTAGTTTACTACATTTGCATTTATTTTTTACTACATTCTGTATATAAGAATACTATTTTCGTCTTGTATCTACAGGAATTTATATCTTCATTTTATGGACTTGCTTTCGTGTCGTTTTTATAATTTCAGATTTTTTTTGAGCACTTTTTGGAATAACAATTAAATTTTTTACATTCAACAAACACCATAAACTCTCGGATATAGAATCTTTAAAAGAATATTTAATATTGTATACCCTACATTGCATTTTGCTACAATAATTTAATTATGCAATTAAAATTTAATATTCACCACAATTTTATTATAAACTTAAATTTTTATCTATGAGAAATTTTTTTAAATTTAATTACACAAAAACATAGTCTCCCTCTATATCCACACACCGCATCAACCGCCGAAAACCGCAGCCCACATTTGCGGTGCAAGCACCACCGCGCTCAAGTGCTGAGACAAAAATAGCTGCAAGCCATTTTGCGCTGCGCTAATTAATGCTACGCTGGTTGTTGTCATATATATTTTTTTATATTATATATATTTTTTATTATTTTACATTTTGCGCATCAATGCGAAAAAAGCGACTGGAAGCTGCCAAAAACTATTCTGAAACATAACATTTTCATTATTAAATACAATTTAAACTATTTCATTGCCTACTTTTAGACACTGTCGCCGCTCTTTATCATTTTATGCAAAAACTTTAAGTATTATTTTATGTTTTTAATGGCAAATTAGTTAAATTGTTTGGCACAGCTACTTACTAAGTTTTATATTTAGTGGCGAAGTTTCTTTAGTAAAAACAAAAAGGAAATAATGTATTTTGTTTATGTCTAAAAGTATGCAACAACTTTTTTGCTATTAAGTGTAGGTATCGTTGGTAACGATGAAGAGTCCTGCATTCGAAACTCAATTTATTTGTAATCTCTGTTGGAACTTATTGACGTTTTATAATAGCCAATTTATTCACTGTCTAACGACAGACCGACCATTCCATCAATTATTTTTTTTATTTCTATTTTATATGTTAAATCATATATAATATATATTCATGCTAATTTCACGCACGTCATGCGTGAAACACGTCAAGCTTAGTGCTTTTATTGTGTGTAAAATAATAATAAAAAAAAAACAGTAGGTAGTTGTGCACTGAGAGAAAAATATATTGAAAACTGTTCTATTCTTTCAAGAGTAAAATGAATCAAAAATCAAGAATACAGTTTAGCCCTTAATAATTTAAACTGTTATATGGTAAAACTGTATTACATTAGACCACATTACAGTAAAACTGTATTACAGTAAGATTCTTGAACAAAAAACTGTTATATCTTAAAACTGTTATACAGTAAAACGGTTTTATATTAAAACTGTTCTACAGTAAAACTGTAGTACAGATACACTGTTATACAGTAAAACAGTAATATAATAAAACTGTTATACAGTAAAACTGTTATACAATAAAACTGTTATACAGTAAAACTGTTATACAGTAAAACTGTTATACAGCAAAACTGTTATGCAATAAAACTATTATGCAATAAAACTTGTATGCAGTAAAACTGTTATACAGTAAAATCAGTATACAGTAAAACTGTTATACAGTAAAACTTTTATACAGAAAAATTTTTATACAGTAAAACTGTTACAGTAAAGCTGTTATACAGTAAAACTGTTAAACAGTAAAACTGTTATACAGTAAAACTGTTATATAGTAAAACTGTTATATAATAAAACTGTTATACAGTAAAACTGTTATACAGTAAAACTGTTATACAGTAAAACTGTTATACAGTAAAACTGTTATACAGTAAAACTGTTATACAGTTAAACTGTTATACAGTAAAACTGTTATACAGTATATTATTTTTTTAATGTGCCCCACTTTAAATAGGGCAACCGAACTACAGGTCGTCAAAAAGTTCAGACGCACCTTTTACAGCTGTCAGTGTCAAAGAACACATCAAAGAGCGCATTTAAATACAAAAGAAACTCAAGTTAAGCTCTCATCGAAAGCGGGTCATCTTTCAAGGATTGTGTAGACGGAGGGGGGTGTTTGGTTTTGGTGTGTGTGTGTATGTGTCAGGCCTAAGGTTAAAGTATCAGGTGTTGTTCGATGTGATGTTGATGATGATTAGAGTGCTTGTGGCAACAAAAGCATTCATGAAGAATATAGTATGGCGTGTGTTGAAAGAATTTCTTTGAAGACACGCAAAACTTTATTAGCTAAAGTCAAAAAGTTTTCAATTTTTCCAATTTTTTTTTTTTATATATTCTTTTTTGCTTCCTTATATTAGCCGCAAAATGTTGTAAATAGCAACTGAAATACAGTTGAGTTAAATAATCAATGATTTAGGTTAATAATCGGTTTTTAATGTTTTCATTTTTGTAGATTTGAGTTGAGTTTTTTTGTTTTTTGTTAAATCACAACTTTTGCGTATAGTCACATATGCTCAGTAATGCCTTTCTCTCATACAAATTCGTACAATTCATATCAATTTATTCCATTTGTATTCAAATTTTTGCACATTGCAACATTTTGCTTTTTTGCAACTTCCCCTTTCATCGTTTTTTCCTTTTGCAAACACTGGCAGCTCTATTATGGTTCTCAAAACAAGCCATAGAACGAAATGCAATCACAGTTGCCAATACAGTCAAATTGAAAAAGTATAAAATACAAAAATAAAAAAAACAAGGTAGAAATGCATATTGAAAAATTACAAAATGCAAATTTTCCACAGCACAATTTTGATATTATTGCTGCTGGCATTAATTTTGATTTAAATATAGATGAAAATATTTTCTATTTATATTTCTTCTCATATTTTATTATTATTCAATATGAACAAAGTCCAAGACTTTGTCAAACAATTGCAATATTTTTCTTTCGTTCTTTATGTCTTAACTAAAGTCGGGCATAAATGCTTAATTTGCATAATAATCATCATCAGTTGCAGCACTAGTAGTTTACGCATAGAGTTTCTGTGAAAAAGTTTTTGCAGATTTTGTTACTGCAACTCATCTGCAATTCAAACGAAGCCATAAAGTGAATCACCAAATAAAAGTGGCCACAGTAGTTTTGAAACAATGTTGCACTTCATTCAAAAGTTTCAATAGTTGCTTTTTCCTAGGTCTTGATCAGCACATCAAACTAAAGTTTTGCGTACTTCAACCATTTTCACTATATCATATGATATCATACTTTCTTATACCATATCATTTTCTACTTATACCATTGAATTTTTTTACCTATGCCACCTATCTATGTTTCTATATCTTTTTCACTTTTTGGCCAACCGCAGAGTGTTGACTTAAAAAACTCTAACAAAAAGGAAAATTAAATGTGCAAAAGTTACACTTTGTGTAGATTTTATTACTCTAAAGATTCTACTATGCAGTTGTTCTCCTTTTTTGTATAACTTTTTATTCTGGTTGCGATTTCCTTCCTTATGCAAAATGTTTACTTTGTCGTAGTTAGGTGCAAAAACACGTAAGAATTTTAATATTATATAAAAAAAAACCTTTTATTGCCATTTAATTTTGCTGCAATGTTTGCTTTGCTAAAAGAGCAGTAAAGCTTTATTATGAAAAACAAAATCAGAAAAAGAATAATTTGAATTTTATAATTTTTTTTTACTATATTATTTTTCTACTTTTGTTAATAAAGATTGATTTAATTTTTATAAAGAAAAAAAAAAAAAAAAAAATGAACAATGAATCAATTAGTATTTTTACATTAAGCGCTTCATGCATAAAAACTATGCATTATTTTTTTCGAAGAATAGTAGCAGCAAAAAAAGTTAAAATTTTGTAAAGAAAAAAAACATGTTTGTAAAATTTAAGCATTTTTACGGTAGTAAATAATATTAAATATATAAGTCTTTGTTTTAAAGAAATTTAGGTTAGTTTTCAATACATTTGTATTTATTTGATCAGTGAATACTACATATTGATGAGGGGAGAGACTACATATTGATGCCATCTAATTGTGTTTCCCGATGAATCTTTACCCTTCGGTGTGTTACAAACGGAGTGTAGGTTATAATTTTTTTTAACTACATTTTGTTAGTTTTTTAATACATTTGCATTTATTTGATGAGAGAAGACTTTATATTGATTAGAGAAGAGACTACATATTGATGCCATCTAATTGAGTTTCCCGCTGAATCATTTGCATTGGGGGTGTTTTCATTCGGGAGTATGTTATAATTTTATTACTACATTTTGTTAGTTTTTTAATACATTTGCATTTATTTGATGAGAGAAGACTACATATTGATTAGAGAAGAGACTACATATTGATGCCATCTAATTGAGTTTCCCGCTGAATCATTTCCATTCGGCGTGTTTCCATTCGAGTGTATGTTATAATTTTATGACTACATTTTGTTAGTTTTTTAATACATTTGCATTTATTTGATGAGAGAAGACTACATATTGATGCCACAATTACTTGAAAACACAATTACCGTTGAATCTTTTCCCGTCGGTGTGTTACAAACGGAGTGTAGGTTATAATTTTTTTTACTATTTTTGACCGGTTTTTTTGCGCTTAGAATCTAATGATAAACAAAGAAAATAATTTAAGGTTAGTCAGAATATAGATCAAAATAACGATAAAATTTCCAAACTTTTCTCCATCTGTTTTTGTTTTAAATCAAAACAAATAAAAACAACAAAAAATATATTAAACTACAATTTGTGCAAAACATATTTTTGAATGTAGTAAATTTGATTACATTAATTTTCTCGTTGTACCCTGTTATACTCATTTGTTCATATATACAAGATAACGCAAACATTCAGTTTATATTATCACTAAAAACTTCTAATTATGTATGCCTGCCGCATAATGAGACCACTTAATTAAGCCATTTCTTAAAATATGCATAGTGCATACCATTTCACTGCCTGCAATCCTTGGCAATTACTGCCTTCTAATTTCAAGATAAAGCAAAACGTTTTAGTGCTTTTACTGCATCATTTTTGCATTTGAATTAATGTATCTGCCTTGCTAAAAATAAAAAATATAAAATATGCATCAGCTGATAAAGTTGCAAATCCTTCTAAAGTAACGAGCAAATATTTCCACATTTTCGAAATATTTATTTTATGCATTTTGTACTCTAGAAGGTATCACAGATATTTCTCTCATAAATTCATAAACATTTTCACCTGCTAATATTAGCACTTTCTGCATTGGTTGCACTTTGCTCTATGATATTGCGATAGGGCAAATGTCAGACGGTTAAACGGAAATGAAAACAAAAACTTATAAATTGCTGGCAACTTAGTTAATTAAATAATGGCTGCACTTGAGCTAAGTTGTCAATCAGTGAAACAGCTCAAAATATAAATAAAAACTACCGACTTGTCTAAAATGGTTAGGAAACTGTTGAAGAGTTGTATTGATTGGATGAGGAACTGACATTTTGACTGCTAGGTCGGCGAAACCTTTGTTTTGATATAAATATAAATTAAAATAAAAAGATGAAATGAAATGAAATCAAATAAAGTTTTAAGACTCACATTAATTCATTAATTAATTTTTTCTTTAATTCATTATTCATTAATTCATTGATTCATTAATTCATAAATTTATCAATTCATTAATTCATTGATTCATTAATTCATTAATTCATTAATTCATTAATTCATTAATTCATTAATTCATTAATTCATTAATTCATTAATTCATTAATTCATTAATTCATTAATTCATTAATTCATTAATTCATTAATTCATTAATTCATTAATTCATTAATTCATTAATTCATTAATTCATTAATTCATTAATTCATTAATTCATTAATTCATTAATTCATTAATTCATTAATTTATTAATTCATTAATTCATTAATTCATTAATTCATCAATTCATTAATTCATTAATTCATTAATTCATTAATTCATTAATTCATTAATTCATTAATTCATTAATTCATTAATTCATTAATTCATTAATTCATTAATTCATTAATTCATTAATTCATTAATTCATTAATTCATTAATTCATTAATTCATTAATTCATTAATTCATTAATTCATTAATTCATTAATTCATAAAATTCATAAAATTCATAAAATTCATAAAATTCATAAAATTCATAAAATTCATAAAATTCATAAAATTCATAAAATTCATAAAATTCATAAAATTCATAAAATTCATAAAATTCATAAAATTCATAAAATTCATAAAATTCATAAAATTCATAAAATTCATAAAATTCATAAAATTCATAAAATTCATAAAATTCATAAAATTCATAAAATTCATAAAATTCATAAAAATCATAAAATTCATAAAATTTATAAAATTCATAAAATTTATAAAATTCATAAAAATTATAAAATTCATAAAATTCATAAAATTTTTATTTATAAAAATTATTAAAATTGTGTGTACTTAGTATTTCGAAAAATTACCCAAATATAATACAATCTACGGTTGAGGCAAGGAAAATCGTTTGACATGCTGTTTTTTTTTTATAACAGCCACATAAAATATTTATTTTTTAAATTTTATCCAGGTTTTCAAAAGTGAGTCTTTAAATCTGATCTTTAGTTTGTTAAAAGAAAAGCAAACTAAAAAAATATTATAAAAAATATCAACAAAAATCCTTCGCCTACAACTAAAACTGCAGCTTAGAGCTTAAAGCTCTTGATGCACTATACTTGCTGCCTCGATTCTTGTGCGCTGCCACTCTAGCATTAAAGTCCTAGTCGCCTCAGCGTGTTTTGAACTTATAAACAGCGCAACTGCAACGATATCCAACGCTCTAGCGAAAAATGTCGTTCGACGGCAACTCTTCGTCCTCGGCGCCACCGCCACAATATATAATAACGACGCCCAGTGAGGCGGACGCCGACGAAGTGCGTTCAATGCACGAGTTCGAGCCGACAACAGGCGACAGCAATACTTTTGAGCAAGCGCACCAGGCGCTTATGAGTCAAATGGCGACAAAGTTAGCCTCGCGCTCTTTTTCCATTAGCTCCACCTCCAGCTCAACATCGGCGCAACAACAGCAACAACAACAAATACATCAACAACAACTTCAACAATTGCAACAACAACAGCATCAGCAAATCATACAAACGCATTCGACGTCGCAGCGCACCATTTCGTCGAGCACGCGCAGCCAAAGCCTTCAATCGAGCAGCGCCATCAGCGAGCATCCGCTTATCGCCAGTCTGGGCTCTTCGCTCGGTGGCAGCTCTGGTGGCGCACCCATAACGCTCAACAGCGCCGTCGCCACTCAACTGGCGCAACAACTCAAGGCGCAGTCGAGCAGCTCTATCGTAACGAGCGAACAGCGCAGTAGCAGTAGCAGCTTTGTACAAAAAACCTCTTCGACATCGTCCACAACATCAAAAGCAAAATTCACCAGTTTTCTGCAGCAACCCGAGGCTGGTTCCTCCAGTTCCGGTTTTCTGACCGCACATCAAAAGCATGTGCGCCAATTTGTGCGCTCAACGTCGGCGCATTCATCGGATGCCACCGGCGGCGGCGTCGGCGGTAGCCGCCCAGAGAAGTGCATACGTAGCGCCTCGACGCAAATCGAAGAATCAGGCGAAGGTGTCGATGGTTTGCCTTCGATTTCCAGCTCTAAGCTGGGCCTGCATCAGTCTTCGTCGATTCTCATTTCGAAGTCAGCCGAAACTATCGAGATGAAGTCGGCCACATCGTCGTCAGGAATTCGCACGCAGTTGACGCTGTCCGGCGGATTGTTGGCGCCGCCCAACCGCAAGATCACGATCTTAAGTCCGATTCATGCGCCGCCGGGGCTGCATGATATGCTGAAACGTTCGGGTCGCTCACCACTGTCGCCGCGCATCAGTTTTCCCGGAAGCGAAGCGGATCTTTTTGGGTAAGTTGGATGGGGATTATTAAGAGTTTAAAGAATATTTTTAAAAATAAAAAAATAAATACAGAATGTAGTAAAAAATATTGCATCTGTAGTAATTGAACTACATAGGACTGCATAAATAAATACATACATACTAAAAGTGATTATTTTCAATATAAATGTAATAGAATTGTCTAAAAAAATACATTTAATTTTTGTAGTAGTTATTTCATATAAAAACAACTACATTATGTATTAATAAAATACATCGAGTCTTTTTGCTATATTTAATTAAATATTTAATTTTCTGACATTTTTCACTAATAATAAAATGTCAAAACGCTGTTTTAATTCTCAATGCTAAATTTAAATTTTTTATGATTATGAGACATCGAGTTAATTTTAAAATATAAAATAGCATTTGACTAATAATAAAATAACCTTTCACTTAACACTTAATTGACTCACAGTAATATTTAAATATATCACTTTTTTTAAGCTTTTTCCAACACCAATGCACTTTTTTAGTTCACAAAAATTATATCCAAAAATGTGCATCACAATTCAATTAAATAAATATAAATACAAAATGTTTTTGCATTAAATTTGACAAATATTACGCGCTTGGCTTGTAATGCGATGTGACACTTGACACACTCATGAATTTAAACACAAACCGCATTTTTGTCCGAAACTCTTTCACTCATTCTACTCACACGAAAGAGCAGAGTCATGCATGCAAATAAGCAGAGCGCATTAAATGCAAACGCAATTTAATCGCATGCATAGTAATCACAACAAAACAGTTGACTAAACCTTCTGCTCCACACTGTGTGCTTGTATGTAACTCTGACTGTGACTGCATGATGTGTGTGTGGTTTTACTTTTGTATGTGTTGATAGTTTTGTGTGCGTTGAGTGCACTTCAATATTTTAATTCAAATTTATTCAATTTTCTATTGAATTTAGTTATAAACACATGCATGACATGACTGAGCCCACCAAATGGGGAGATGTAGCTAGATTGCAATTTTGAAATACTTTTGAAATAAATTACTTTATATAAATAATGTAAAAGCTAAAAATCCCAAAGTGATTTTCAGTTAATTAAAACAAATCAGAAAAGTCGGCATAAAACAAAAATGTGCATTAATAAATCAATTTATAATTATTGTTAAATAAGTGTAAGGGTATTAAATTTCTAGTGTTGTGAGTTTAAGTGTGGTGAGTTTTAGTGTGGTGAGTTTATCTGTGGTAAGTTTTAGTATGGGGAGTTTCATTATGGTGAGTTTGTGTATGTTGAGTTTAAATGTGGAAAGTTTTAATAGAAAGTGTTTCAGTATGGTGATTATCAGTGTGTTGAGTTTAATTGTTGAGAGTTTCAGTGTGGTGAATTTAAGTGTGGAAAGTATGGAACTAAAAATTCAAAGTGATTTTGTAATATAAACAAATCGGAGAAATCGGCATAAAACAAAAATGTAGGTTAAAAAAAAATTATATTTAATTAATAATTATTGTTTAAGTAACGTAAGGATATTAAATTTCTTAAGTGTGATGTGTTTAAGTGTCGTGTGTTTATGTGTGGTGAATTTATGTGTGGTAATATTATGTGTGGTGAGTTTATGTGTGGTGAGTTTCGGTGTGGTGTGTTTAAGTATGGTGAATTTCATTATGGTGAGTTTACGTATGTTGAGTTTAAGTGTAAAAAGTTTTAATGGAATGTGTTTCAGTTTGGGGGTTATCAGTGTGTTGAGTTTAACTGTAGGCAGTTTAGGTATGGAGAATTCTTGGGTGTTAAGTTGCAGAGTGGTGAATTTCAGTGTGGTGAATTTCAGTGTGGTGAGTTTTAATGAAGTACGTTTCAGTATTGTGAGTTTCGGAATGGTGAATTACATTATGGTGAGTATTAGTGTGGTGAGTTTAAGTGTCGAGAGTATTAATGGAGTGTGTTCAAGTATGGTGATTTTAAGTAGAGAGAGCTAAGTGGTAAGTATCAGAGTGGTGATTATCAGTGTAGTTAGTTAATATGGAAAGTTCAAGGTGTGATGAGTTTATATGTGGTGAATTTCAGTGTGGTGTGTTTTCATGGAGTATGTTCAGTATGGTGAGTATCAGTGTGGTGAGTTTAAGTTTGGAGAGTTCTAATCAGTGGGTTGAAGTAGGGTGAATTTAAGTAGACAGAGTTTTAAGTTGGTAACTATCAGAGTGGTGAGTTTGAGTGTAGTGATTTTAAGTATAGAAAGTTCAAGGTGTGTTGAGTTTTTGTGTGGTGAATTTAGATGTACCTAGTGTAATTGTGATGAATTAAATAGTTGTATTAGGTGACTGTTTTTTGAATGTGTTTTAGGGCGCGATAAACTTGCACGAACTTACAGTAAACACGGTAAAACAGACACAGTGTGGTGAGTTTAAATGTGGGGAATTTATATGTGTAGAATATAACTTTGTTGGGTTATGAATTTCTACAAAAAAAATCCAAATAAAACAAATTCAATGAAAATATAACTATTTCTAACTGATTTTGATTGTATCCTTAACAACCCTACAGACCATTTGAGGATAATTTTTAAAATCGATATAATCATGATAAATTTTAGATATAAAACTCAAAGCGTGTTCTTTATAATTTTTGTAAAAAAATAAAATTTTCTAAACAAATAAAATTTGTTTATCGAAAATAAGTCCATTTATGATATCAACTCGATATCTATAACGACAAAAACAACCATATCGTTGTAGACAGGTTCGTTTCTATCGAAAATTGATTTGCTGGGAAATGATAGTTTCGAATTTAAAAGTTAAAATTCCATGTCAAAGTTTATACCATAAAAATTCAATTGACACCAAAATTAACACTTCCGATGACTCGAATTGATTTTTCAAAAACACATCACATCACATCAGCAACTACAATATACAGTCAAAACAAAATCAATCACAACGTAATTTATGCATTCTTGCACAATGTGTGAATTTGTGTGAGTTTTTCCATATAATCTATGCTATTTAAATGCCACATTGTAGCACATGTGTAAAACTGCAGAATGCCACAGCCTAAAGCTACAATTTATTGCCCATTTTGTAAGTATTTCATAGTGTAACAGACGTTGCTCTACAACATTGTCACAGGAATAATGTAAATGTACCTTATTCGGAAACTCTACGAAAAATTCGACTTCAACAAAATTTTAAAATTATTTTTGTCAAATGGAAACAAATCATTGTACAATTATTTATTGAAATTTTATAATTTTTTATTACTAATTTAATAAAAAAAACTGAAATTTTGAAATTAGATTCAGGTTAGACGATGGTAGTATACTTACATTAATTGCTGCTGGTGCTGACAAAAGCAGACATAGTTCTAACTACTGTCCCACGCATTGGATAATTTCACAAAACCATAGGGTACAACGGAGCAGCACTAACAATTGGCAAATACGAGAACTGCAACAACTTGTGCAGCTCATGTCGCATTTCATTGCAGCTCTTTAGGCGTTCGCAGAAATGCGTACAACAGCAACAACATAACAACACAAACAACAGCAACAACAAGAAGTAGCAATTAGCCAAAAATTTTGTGTTACATCTCGATCCATATTCATGCCACGCATGCTACTCATGCGACATGCAGCAGGGTTGAACCCGGCGGAAGAGGTTTAACCTACAGCCGATATTGATGTTTGAACTGATGTTCAACATTTACAGATAGACAGATACAGATATGTATGTGTTATGCATTTGCCGCATAGAGAGCAAAACTAATCAGTATTTTTGACAGAGAACGGGGAAGCGAACGCATAGAAAAAGGGCAACCGACAGTGGCATAAATTTGCATAAGTTTTTGACAGCTGTTTTTGGTGGAGTCTAGAATTTGTAAAATTTGCAAATTTTTGATAGGGTATAACCCTACATTAAAAGTGAAAAATTAAGCACCACAAAAAACATGTTTGACAGAAAGAAACCAGACAGACAAATCAAACACAACATTAAAAAAAAAATACTCTATTAAAATAAAAACTTAAAATGTCTATAAAATAAATAAAATAGAAAGACTGACAAATTTTCGTTTGAAAATATTTAAAGGGCATGTCTTAAAAAAAGGTTTTTCTGTTAACGATTTTTTGTTCAATATAATTTTTAAAATTTAGATTAATGCTGATAAAGTACGAAAAGTGGTCGATATTTTATAAAACGTTTACTATATAGTTACTATATAGTATTTGTGAAAAGTAACTATTATTTTTTAAAAATTTATTTTTATTGTATTGTATTTTTAAAAAAATTCAATCTAAAATACCAATTATAGTCTCGTGTAAAATTAGAAAAATTCTTGTCCATCATGGTACTATCAAAAACATGAAACAAAGTAAAAACTAAAAAAAGATGTAAATTACATTGACATATCACTGCTCCAAAACCACAAAGTTTAACTGAAACTAGATGATGTCCCAAAAAGACTAGAGCCAGAACCTTTCGGTTTTATAAAAAAAAATTGTTAAAACCGATCGATTTACTAGGCATAGAAAAAGAGTTTAATACTTAATATATATATGACACTGCGTTATCTAAAAGTCTTCTGAATGCTGATTTGTTTTCTTTAACTCCCAGAGAATTTGTATTTATCTATTCACCAAATATAGGATAACCGAATGAAATTTATACAGAGTTATTCATCATCTTAGGAATAAAAAAAACTATTTATTATATATTTGTGAATGTTTGTATGTCAAAACGACTATACCAAACCGAATAAAATTTTGACATTATATGTATGTGTAGAGTTTCGGGTATATTTTGTTAGAATTTGTAGACTGGACATGGCGCCACATACATAGAAAAAAAAATCATCAATATGATGAATTTATTCATAAATATTATGAATTTTTTCACCAACTACCAGATTCATCATATTAATACCATCGTTCATTAAATGACATATTGATGATTACATTCGTTATAGATATGAAATTATTCATACTATCCAACATCATAGTGAAGAACGAAATATTCAATACAATGAATTTGAATCGTCATATTGATGAATTTGTTCATAATATTTATGAATATTTTTTTTTCTGAATATTTCAAAAAAAAATAAATTTGTTTAGAAAATAATTCAAAAAACTGTTGTTGTTGATTTTATTTAAAAAATAACAGAAAAAAATGTTTTCAAAAAAAAATTTTTTTTTCTAAAAAAAAATAGACAAAAATTTTTTTCCGAAACAAAATTTCATTCGAAATAAAAATTTCCAACAATTTTTTGTATATATATTTTTTATAAATATAAAATTTTATTAAAAAAATGTTGTATTTATAAATAAATTAATATATTTAAAAACATTTTACTAATTTATGCATGTCGAGCAAGCATTATATAAGAAATAACATACAAGAACTAATTGAGAACTGAGAAGTACGGCAAAAAAATGAACGAAAATAAATATTTTGATTGAAATTTAGTTTTATGAACATCATTCTTCAATATGAAGTAAAATATGTTGTATTTTATGTTTTTGTTCATTAATATAATGAAACGTATTCTTCAAATAAAGTTCATCATATTGAAGAACACGTTTTCGACCGTTACCAAGCCTTCATCATATTTATTATCGCATTCATAACATTGATGTCGTTAGTCATAAATATTATGAATGGTTCTTTAATACAATGAATCATGGTTTGAAGAACGGAATTCATCAATATGATGTACATTTTTTTTATCTGTGTATATAACCCAAATTTTAAAATCACATTATATCCGCATTTAGGATAGTGAATTTAATCAAATTTAGCTCAGCTCTAAATTTCTTCATTTTGAATGGCCTTACCGGAATTGGACTATTGGGCGAGGCATCGTCAATGCAAGATATATTTTTAAAATGCTGTATGTAGACAGTTATAACACTGATATCAATGATATTTGATATCAATGATCTTTATATTACTCACAACACTGAAAATCAGCATACTGGAATACATCACGTTTAAACTTACCACACTGAAAATTACCGCTGCAAAACTGTTCACACTAAAACTTATCATAGAGAAAACTTACCACTGCAAGGCAAAAAATAAATATGGGTGTAATTATCCTACCCAACTAAATCTTTAAACTCACCACACTGAAACTCACCACACTTAAACTCACCACACTTAAACTTACCACACTGAAACTCAGCACTCCAATACGGACCACACTAAAACTTACCACTGCAAAGAAAAAAAAATGTAAATGTCCTGCTCAAATGAAAATGTAAAAATTATCTCAAAAATAATTGTCGCGAGAAAGAATTGTTCTGAAAAAAAAAAAATTGTCTCTGAGGAAATTTTGTTCGGGAAAGAAATCTATGACGAAGAATAATTTGAAGAAGAATTGTCTTTAAGTTAGTAATTTTCGAAGAGTATTATTTTTATTTTTGTTACTTCATTTATAATACAAAACAAAAAAACCTCCGCATCGTATCACGGGTCCCTGCTTTTTTTTTCTTATATAGGAAATAACATTGGAAATTCATAGTTTTCATTTTAGCATTAGAAAAATACTAAATAAATATGAAAAATTTCATTAGAAATTGAAAATTACACTGTAACACATGAATGTGTATTAATATTTTCTGAATAATTTTAATTTATATATTTGATTCAAAGTTTTTTATTTCATATACCTTTTTTTGATATAAATAACATATAAAAATACAAATTAAAATATATATCTTTCTTCAGTAATGAAAAACATAATAAAAATATAAATACTTCAATCGTCCCTAAACGCATTAGTAGCAGAACTTAGAGCTAATGTCTAATAAACAATTTATGAATTAATGCGCATTAATTAGCACCGACATAGGTTCAGCTAAATCCGCATCAATTAACAGAAAAAATAAAATAAATAACTAAACAGCATGTAGCTAATTAGCAAATAAATAATGCATCCATTGGTTTTATTATGGGTCGTTAATTAAGATATTTAAGGCAATTTAAACTAGAAACTAAAATATGTTATAAATAAACATTTTTTTTTTACCCTTAAAGATCATTGTGGAATTGGGAAAAAATAAAATTTATGAGGCAAAAGCTTTTTTCTTGTATGAAATAAATTAAGATTGTACTGAATGTTACTTAAAATATAGTTTGTTAATAGTAAAAATACTACTGTGCACGTATAAAATAGAAAATCTAAAAATAATTTTGTTAAAAAAGTATTATTTAATTTATTTTCAGAAAATATAAAAAAATTTGGTAAAAAAATTAAATAAATAATACAATTATTTATTTTTGCGCATAATACTCATATCCCTTAAAATTGTTTGGCTTTTAAATAAATACAGAATGCAGTAAAAATAAATGCATATTTGTTATTTTACCTATATATTCCCGAAATATAAATAAATACAGAATGTAGTAAAAATAAATACAGAATGTAGTTATCTTTAATGCGTAGTGCGTACAGAAATATAGTATATATTAATTTTACTACATTCCTATAAAAGATATATTTGCTTTACATATTTACAATACAAATAAAAAAAATATTCTACATAAAAGTAGTAAAAACAAAAATATTTGTTTTTGTTGGTCTTAATGTAGGTTTATGTCTACGTACATGTGTATTTATTTTGTTTTGTAAATAAAGTTTTTTTATAGTAGTTCCTACATCAATGTCGTAGTACAAATACCTTTGCTTTTGACATAAATCAAATACATATCGTCACTGTCATGTCAAAAGCGGCGAATGTGTATTTTTTGGCATTTTCTTTTTATACCCTACACTAAGAGTGAAAGGGTATATTCAGTTTGGTACGCCGTTTGTAACACCCAGAAGAAAGCATCTCCGGTATGGAAAAGTATATATATTCTTGATCAGCATGACCTCCTGAGTCGATTTAGCGATGTCCGTCTGTCCGTCTGTCTGTCTGTCCGTCTGTCTGTCCGTCTGTCTGTCTGTCTGTCTGTCTGTCTGTTGAAATCCCTAAGACTTTTAAAATTGAAGAGCTAGATAAATGAAACTTATAACTTAGATTACTAATATACCTACGCTGTATGTGCGAAAAAATTGGCGAGATCGGTCCATGGTGACCTATGATCCGACCACTTATGTTCAAATACCACATATAAAATGTACATATAAAGATCAATTTTTATGTATACGTGCTTAGGTAAACTTTGTTGGTCAAATATATATTGACATCATGCTCAAATACATGATAATAATGTTTTCCGGCGAAAAGACTTGTGGTTCACAAAAAAAAAAATCGAAATTCGGTACACCTACCCATTTGTAAATATGGGTATCAAATGAATGGAAATTCTTCAGCGATTGAATGTTTGTAGTTATTTTCAGGATTCGTATACCCTGGTGACCTATATATCACTTTGAATGGTAACCACACATATGTGTAGGGTATTTATAGTCGGCTTAGACCGACTATAATTTTGATAATCCTAACTATCAAAATTACACCTACTTTAAAATTTCCCATGTGATCTAACCTTCCCAACTGGTTTTAATTTTTATACGTAGTTTTTCGTCATGTCAATATGTATTTTTTGTGACTATTTATAGCTACAAAAGTCAATACGAAAAAAACGAATTTTATTTGTTAGAAATTCAGTAATGCCAAAGGGTTAATTTTTTTGGTCAAACTGTTTTATGTGTTCCTTACAAAATACTGATGTGAAGGCACTAATTGCTTGTTTGGTCTATCGGTGAACTTCAACTCAAAAAACATATATTCGCCAAAATATTTTCTTCAAAATACCACAAATAATGCTGTCAATCGATAGGTACTTCAAAACACACAATTAATGCGTATTTTTAATTCAGTAAGTTGTTCAAATTAAAAGAAAATTTATATATGCGAAGTAATAATTGATATAATTGAAAATAAAAGTGATACAACCTAGTCTGCCAAGTTTCGAAGACCTTCGACGCCGCGAAGTTTTTTCGAAAAACTGCGATAAAAAAGTTCGATCGTTTTTTTAATTTTTAAAAATGTGTGTACATTCAAATATATATGACAAGATACGATAATTAAACATTTATCAAATCGATATCGCAATATTTTTTGCAGCAATCTCGAACTTTGATAATTTTTGTCTTCGATATCGATCCGATTTTGAAACATTTCTCGTATCGAGAAAACTCCGACAGAACGTTTCGATATCTATCTACCATGTAGGTTCAATTTGATGCTCGATATCATTACGAGAATAAATCCGATATCGTGTGAATTCTACATTTACTCGCATTGATCTCGTAATGATATAGAAACGAATAGGAAGATACATTTTTATGTTGCTGTATGGCGACAGTTATTGCACTGATATCATTGGTATTTCACACAACGATGTTGTTAACCCCCCCAAAAATCATTAAACTCACCTAAGTGAAACTCACCACACCGAAATTCACCACACCGAAACTCACCACACCGAAATTCACCACACCGAAATTCACCACAACGTAACTCACCACATCTAAACTCACCACTTTAAAACTCAACACTTAAACTCACTAAACTAAAATTCACCATTTTAAACTCACCAGACTAGAACTCACCATAAAAAACTAAACACTGCGCACATTAGGAAAAAATTCAAAATGTATGGCCAAAAATATACTTTATGATTTTGAAATAAAATTGCCGTATATAGATAGGCAATATACCATAGCAGATATGCATATCATTTTTTATATTAGGTTTGAAATTTTCTTATATTTTCTATTTAACTAAAGGAACATACAATATTAAATATTTGTTCTCCACCCCAAATAAATCAAATATATCATCACTATCATGCCAAAGGGGGGAATGTGCAATTTTTGACATTTGCGTTTTTTTACAATTTTGAATGTAATTTATCCTCAAGTATGCTGTGCCAAAAACGCGTGTCATTTTGTTGGATATTCTAGCCACAAAAGACAAAACCAAAAGAACGAATTTGAAAAATTGAAAATCTTGTCATGGCGAAAAGGGCGAATTTTTTCGTTTTTTCGCCATAACTTTTTATTGGTATAGTGGTGAAAATCTTGTCATGGCGAAAAGGGCGAATCTTTTCGTTTTTTCGCCATAACTTTTTATTGGTATAAGAAAAAATAGTGGTGTTAAGGCATTTATTGTTTGTTTTCAAAACACCTATCGATCTGCATCATTAATTAAAAATATTTTTCCAAACATTTTCCTGCATATTTCAAATGACAAATTTATATTTAACAAAATAATTTTAATTAATGATGCAGATCGATAGGTGCTTTCAAAACAAACAATAATTGCCTTAACATCACTATTTTATCTAGTACCATTAAAGAGTTATAGCAAAATAACGAAAAGATTCGCCCTTTTGGCATGGCAAGATTTTCAATTTCTTCGTTTTGTTGCTATAATTTTTTATTGGTGCAAGATAAATTAGTGGTGTACCGGTATTTATTATTTGTTTTTAAAGCACCTATCGATTGGCATAATAATTTAAAAATATTTTTCCAAATTTTTTTTCCTGCAAATAACAAATGGCAAATTAATGTTTGACAAAATATTTTTAATTAATGATGCCAATAGATAGGTGCTTTAAAATCAAACAATTAATGCCTTTACATTACTATTTTATCTTGCGCTAATAAAAAGTTATAGCATAAAAAACAAAAATATTTGCGTTTTCATCAGGATATAGTCTCACAAAATCCGTATTTATAATTCAGTATGTTATCCAAATCAAAAGATATTTTACATACGTTATAATAATTGACAAATAAACCAAAATAACAGAAAAAAATGAAAAAAATATAAATTTTGCTAGTTTTTAAAGCACCACAAACTGTCAATAATGTTTGTGGTCATTCTATGACTCAAAAAAATAAGAAAATGTTAAATAAAATAATGCATAATTTTGCATGCAGTTTAAGATTTGGAAAATAAATGCTATATACTGTTTTATAACCGATCCATTAAAAATATTTATTAAATGCAAACTACTTTTAATATAAACACAAAAATATATTTCAATTATATTTACTATACACTCACATATAATATTTATGCTGCATATATTTTAATTATAAAATTTCATTACATCGCAATTTACTGCAATTCATAATTTTATTATCACAATTTTAATAATTAATTATTGTTCACTCTCTTTTCATTACAGGTAAGTTTCTGCTCCATAATGGTAAAACATAAAAGACAAAAATATATCTCACGTAAGTGCTAATTATAAAAAGAACTATAGAAACCAACGAAAAATAAGAAAATTCGAAAAATGCCAGTGAAAAACAAAGCAGAAATTCAACTGTAAAGTAATGTCTTAATTAAAGTATAAAAAAGATAAAGATACAAAACAACAAAAAGTGAAACCCAAAATTTAAATTTATTACCTGCTCAAAGTTGCGCAAAAGTTTTTGAGCACAATTTAAAGTTAATGTAGCTTTTACTGAAAGCTACACGTTTTCTACCTTACGCAAGCCATTCCAATCCTACCCTACCTTTGTCAAACCGAAATCGGGCGCAAGAACTTTAATTGGCTGACATGCAAATGTAATCTAAAATTATGCTGGGTTGACAAAATATATATAAAATGTATTTGTTTGAAATGTGCTTGGACTGAAGGAACCTAATCTTGGCTGGCACGTGAATCCTTTGTTTTAAATTTAATTTTATTTTATTTTAAGTCTTATAATTCCTACTATTTTATTTGTTATTTTCTTTTTTCGCTTTTTTTATTAACTTATTTTTGTCTGCCAAAAAAATGGCATTAAAAATTCATAACCTGCCAGTTATGGCCGCACATTCATATTCCGTGATTCATTTCCATGTCAGTTCCATCCGCAGGGACAACATGTCCGAGGTTTTGTGTAACGCATTTTTTAGATAGAATTTTTCATCATTTTTTCCACATTTTAACTCATTTTTATCTTCCTTTTTTCCTCCATTTGCCCCCTTTTTATTTCTTACTTTTTGTAGTTGAAAAAAAAAAACAGAGAGGCAAAACTGTCTGTCCCCATGCGGTATGCTTAACCATGGCACTGGAAAATCTGTGTTCAACACCGTATTGAATCGAACTACCTATCGCCATGGGTTTTAAACCCTTGCATAGTGGAAGCCTCTACGATTTCAGTGTAGTGGGCAGAATTATTAATGTCAAGTGCTGCGTGCAGTGCTTATTGAAGTGGCAGCATTTTAGAAGCAATCATTACAGCTATTCTGAGGATTTGAACAGATTGAAAAGATTTTAGGTTTAAACTAAAAATAGACATTCAATTTTTGTTACTACACACTAGTTTCAATTAATATTGAAATTGAAAAAGATTAATATGATTTTTGTTTTTAACTAAAACTTCAATTTGTGTCACTGGAAATTCAATTTTTCACTTAAATTTCAATTTTTCATTAAAAATTTAATTCTTCACTAAAAATTCAAATTTTCACTAAAATTCAATTTTTAAATTAAGTTTCAATTTTTCACTAAAAATTCAATTTTTCACTAAAAATTCAATTTACACTAAAAATTCAATTTTTCACTAAAAATTCAATTTTTCACTAATAATTCAAATTTTCACAAAAAATTCAAATTTTCCTAAAAAATTCAAATTTTCCTAAAAATTCAAATTTTCCTAAAAATTAAAATATTCCTAAAAATTCAAATTTTCCTAAAAATTCAAATTTTCACTAAAAATTCAATTTTTCACTAAAAATTAAAATTTTCACAAAAATTCAATTTTGCACTAAAAAAAATATATTTTTCACAAAATTCAATTTTTCATAAATAATTCAACTTTTCACTAAATATTCGATTTTTCACTAAAAATTCAGTTTTTCACTGAAAATTCAATTTTTCACTAAAAATTAAATTTTTCACTAAAAAATTAAAATTTTCACTAAAAATTAAATTTTTTACTAATAATTAAATTTTCCATTAAAAATTAAAATTTTCACTAAAAATTCAAATTTTCACTAAAAATTCAAATTTTCACTAAAAATTCAAATTTTCACTAAAAATTCAATTTTTCACTATAAATTCAATTTTTCACTTTAAATTCAATTTTTCACTATAAATTCAATTTTTCACTAAAAATTCAATTTTTCACTAAAAATTCAATTTTTCGCTAAAAATTCAATTTTTCACTAAAAATTCAAATTTTTACTAAAAATTCAATTTTTCACTAAAAATTCAATTTTTCACTAAAAATTCAATTTTTCACTAAAAATTCAATTTTTCACTAAAAATTCAATTTTTCACTAAAAATTCAATTTTTCACTAAAAATTCAATTTTTCACTAAAAATCGAATTTTCCAATAAAAATTATTTTTTTTCATAATTACTCCAATTGTTATTTAAAAAGTTAATTGAAATTTTAAAATCATAAATTTTCGTTCTTTTATTTCTATAAATTCTTCTCCTTATCTCCATCGTTGAACCCAAAAACCCTTAAATACTTCGTCATTTCTCCTTCCGACTCCTTCAATTTCTATAACGACTACATTGACAAATATGAGCACTGCACAAGCCAGAACACAAACAAATGGCGGTATTAATTATGAACAAAAACATTTCGGCATCTTGTAATTCATGTGGGAAGGAGTTTGAAATTAGGTTTGAGGCATGAATGCTGGGTTTTGTGTTGTTGTCGCGTGCTACTCATATCGTGACACGACCTGCGCATAATTAATGCCCGCACTTAGTTGGGGCGAAGTGGGTTGAGTTGGTTGATTAAATGGCGGTCGTTGATCAAACGTTCAAAATTGATTAAATGTTTGACATTAGGGTTGACTGGTTATTGAACAAGATACAGATGACCAAAGGAACCAAATGTTGATATTAAATGTTAGTAATCTTTAAGGGAATTTCGCAGAATGCAAAGTAAGATAAACTTCAGGCAAATAAATGCACAACCTGACGTATGAGTGCTTTTTAGTTAATGCAAATATAAATTAATTTGTGTAAATTATTTATTTTGCATTATTTATAAATTTAAATATTAAAATATTAAAAAAATCATAAATTCATAAATTTATTAATCATAAATTCATAAATTCAGAAATTCATAAATTCATAAATTTATAAATTCGTAAATTCATAAATTCGTAAATTCATAAATTCGTAAATTCATAAATACATAAATTCATAAATTCATAAATTCATAAATTCATAAATTCATAAATTCATTATTCATAAATTCATAAATTCATAAATTCATAAATTCATAAATTCATAAATTCATAAATTCATAAATTCATAAAATCATAAATTTATAAATTCATAAATTTATAAATTCATAAATACATAAATTCATAAATTCATAAATGCATAAATCCATAAATTCAAAAATCCATAAATCCAAAAATTCATAAATTTATAAATAAGTTAATGCAAATATAAATTAATTTGTGTAAATTATTTATTTTGCATTATTTATAAATTCAAAAATTTATAAATTCATAAATTTATAAATTCATAAATTCAGAAATTCATAAATTCATAAATTCATAAATTCATAAATTCATAAATTCATAAATTCATTAATTCATTAATTCATAAATTCATAAATTCATAAATTCATAAATTCATAAATTCATAAATTCATAAAATAATAAAATCATAAATTCATAAATTCGTTATATCATAAATTCATAAATTCATAAATTCATAAATTCATAAATTCATAAATTCATAAATTCATAAATTCATAAATTCATAAATTCATAAATTCATAAATTCATAAATTCATAAATTCATAAATACATAAATACATAAATACATGAATTCATAAATCCATAAATTCATAAATTCAAAAATTCATAAATTTATAAATTCATAAATTCATAAATTTATAAAATCATAAATTCATAAATTCATAAATTCATAAATTCATAAATTCATAAATTCATAAATTCATAAATTCATAAATTCATAAATTCATAAATTCATAAATTCATAAATTCATAAATTCATAAATTCATAAATTCATAAATTCATAAATTCACAAATTCATAAATTCACAAATTCATAAATTCATAAATTCATAAATTGATAAATTCACAATTCATAAATTACAGTTTTCACTAAAACTTTCTGTCGTAATTTAACTGCAAGCAACGTAATTCATTTTATAATTGAAAAACGTAAAAGTTGCTCATACGTCATGTATGTGCAAAAATTCGCAAAATATTTATTTTAACTTAAATTGCAAAAACTTCAATTGCAGCTGCAAATACGCGAAGAAAAACGTGCTCCACTGAAATATTTATATACCTCAAAAAAAAATAATAACTGAATAAACAGCAACATCATAAATTTATGTGTGTGCACACTTTTGCAAACATTTGCCGCAGGCATAGACTTTACAATTCCGAAATTTCTGCAAGTCGTGCGCCTCACTTTGACAGAAAATAAAATACAAAAAAAAACTTAGGTGTTGACATAGAAATTCACGGCATGTTTTTAACAATGGTGCCAACCGCACGTGATTTTGTTGTATTTGGTTTTTTTTTATTGTGTGTAGTAGTAGCAGGAGCAACACAAATTTTTGATTTTCCATGTTATTGCTGTTACTTCCGTTTCCTCAAACACATTGAGACGCACAAGCGTTTCCGCTTCCGTTCGTCGCGCGCCTTATTTTCACTGAGTACGCAAGGTGGTGCTGTCTTTTTGAAGAGAAAGGGTGTGCAAAAATAATATAAACAAAAACAAAAAAAGTAAAAAAAAAAACACCTGCCGACATCCTTGACAAGGCAACGAAGTAGTAATTGTTATGAAGCTCGTGTTAATTACAGAACTCGTTATAAAATTACTCAAGCAGAAATTGGCGTTGTTTTAAACATTTTCCTTATATTTATTACACTTAAAGAGGAAATTAAAATTAAATTTATATGATTTTTAAACTTTTGTAATTTTTATTAAATACATTTAGAATATTTCAAGCTGTTTAACAATTGCCATTTGGAAGATTTATATTATGTTTAATATTTATAACTATGCAAATAAATATTTTATAACATAAAATATGTTTATTGCTAAAAATAAATAAGAAGTTTTTACGCATGCCTTCAATTGAAAACACTCTATTTAAATATTCAACAATAATGTGCTCCATTTTTTGGACTCATGCTTTGATTTATCATAAATTTTATTTTCCTGTTTTAATTTTAATTAAAAAGCAGTCATTATCATTGACTCTAGCGGCCTTTCATTACATAATTATATTAAATAATTGAAAAAAACGAACATTAAAGTAATATCTTAATTATATGACAAACTGTTTATATTTTTATAAGTTTTTTTCATGATTTATATGTAATTAAAAAATATATTTAATAAGTAAAAAAATATGTGCTGATAACCGCACATTTTTCAATATTAATTTGTTTGCAATTCGCAAAATTGCAATAAAATGGTTATCACAACAGCAAAAATAGATACAAGTCACACTTTGTGATTTAGTAGCGTCAAAGTTAGGTTTTTAAATTATTTACGATAATTTTAATGTAATTAATTGTTATCTGTAATGAAAATATTTTGATTGATTTACAAAAAAAAAAGTAATGTAAATGTAGCAAGAGTTAAAAATAGTAAATAGTACAAATCAGTTGACCCAACTAAATTAAAATATATTCGTTCTTTTTACAACATATTTGACAACTGTACAAAGATAGTTTCAAAAACGTAGAAGGCAGTAAATTAATCAGATCAGTAGACTTAATAGAGACAAATATGATATCTATCCCGTTCAAAAAATTGTTGTGGCAACCGTAAATTTTAAATTTTTAATATGCAATTTTAATATAATCCGAAATGAAATTTATAAACACTGAAAATAAAGATCAATAATTTATTTAATCCCATGGTACAATTTCCACTAGAGTTTGCGACAGATATTGCTTGTGACAACCAACTAAATTGTCATTCTAACCTAAGAGGTGCTCGTTAATATTTTATAAGTAAAATAATAAAAAAATTATATCGGTTTTAAATAGTTTACAAAATTGCAAATAAAATGCATCAAAAAAAAAATAATCTTCAATATTCGCAATGTTGTTGCAATTAACTATTCCAACTTGACAAAATATTTGTTGTTGCATCCAACTTTACCAACTTGGTTATGACAACCAAGTACATTATGCGATACTCTAATATATATAAAGGTAAATCTTAATTCTGGCATAAGCACACAAAAATTTTGATTTAGATAACAATTACTTTTGTTTTAGAAAAGAAAAATGTTAAGCACTTTATTTATTATGAAAATATTCAAAAAATAGCAAAAAAACGAATACTTCGGTTGCTACAACAAGAAATATTTAGTTTAATAAAAAAGAACGGATAGTATGGCTCTTTCTACATCTTTTTATATTTGTTGTTGCAACCAATTCTGCCAACTTGCTTGTGACAACCAAATCAATTATATGATACTCAATAATATATAAATGAAGATAAATCAAAATTGTGTCATAAGCACAGACAAAAATTTTGATTTAGATAACAAACATTTATTTTTTTTTGAGAGGAAAAAGTGTAGCACTGTATTTATTAATAAAAACATTAAATATACTCTTACTTAAATCATGTTTAGTATAAAAATAGTGAAGAAAACGAAAAATTTGGTTGCTGCAACTAAAAATATTTAATTCAATAGAAAAACAGATTATATGGCTACTGGTCGGGAGTAAAAGTTTGTAACAACCAACTAAATTGTCCGCATTTTGCGGTTATCATAACTATTTAATAATTCAAAATTTTTTGATTTAATAGAAAAACAAATTATATGGTTTCCTCAACATCTACTGGTCAAAAGAAATAGTTTGTGACAACCAACTAAATTTTCATCATTTTGCGGTTATCATAACTATTTAATACTACGTCAAAAGAAATAGTTTGTGACAACCAACTAAATTTTCATCATTTTGCGGTTATCATAACTATTTAATAATTCATTCAAATTCTTGCTGTAAGCCAAATAATTCATTTAATTTGGTTGACTCAACTATACTTTCATATATCGATATATATTTTTTTTAAGGTAATAAATTTTAATTCTTTCTAAGTTATGCAGCTCATGGAATCACTAAACTATAAGAATGATTTATAAAAAAGGAGTGAAAATAATAATTAATACAAGGCTCTAATGAGCAACACCTGTTCATTTGATAGTGTCGAATTTTTTAGTGGTCACAGCATATGTTTTAACTGTATGTGAAGAACACCTCTGTTACAGCAACCATATTAGTTTTGAGTTAACTAATATATCCACCAAATTTTGTAAGGAAAACCTTTTTAATAGAATAAAATATTTGTAAAAGCTGTTATGAGCATTCAAAATTGTAAAAATAATAATTGTGCTCATGAAATTTACTACAATTCGGTTATGAGAAATAACTTGTCTTTCTTTTAAACACAAATAAATTATATGAAACATTTTATATAGAGCATAAATCTGATTTTAGTAATATGTGAGGAACATATTTGTTATATCAACCGAATCTATTTAAATATTGAATATTTATAAATAGGAATATATATATATATATATATATATATATATATATATATATATATATATATATATATATATATAAATGATAAAAGAATTTATTAAAGATTTGATTTAAGATATATACAAATGCTTAAAGACTTTATTAACTTCAATTCGTTTATCAGAAATAACTTTTCTCATTACCACAATTTATAGTTGTCACAACATTTATCAATACGTCAATACAGCAACCGATATTTATTGCATTCATTAATCAAACCAGCAATGAAATTCACTAATTTAATGAAAAGATTTGTTATTCTTCATTATATATACAATTGCGTTTGCTAATATGAATATTTGTACGTCAATGCGCAAATAATCGGCGCAGTTTTAGCAAATATAATTGCTGAAACTAAGTAATTTGCTGCATTAACGTACATATACTCATATTAGCAAACGGAATTGCTAATTTAACGAAGAATAATGAATTCAATTAACATCGATTGCTATATTTACATCGATTATTTTTTATGTGAATACAAAATATGCAATCAATAAGATCCTATCAAATGTCAACTTCTCTTAAACTAGTTATTTTCTTCATCTATATATATAAACCTCTTGGTCTGTCTGTCAGGCTGTCGATCGGTCTGTCTGTCTGTTTGTTTGTTTGTTTGTTTGTTCCAGCATAACGTCTAAACCGCTGAACCGATTTAACTGAAATTTTGCACCAGGATTCTATGGAGTCGGGAGGGTGTCATAGGCTATATATTGGCGGGATTGGACAAAGGGGTGTGGCACCTCCCATACAACCTAAACCTTCAAAACGACAAAACTCAGCATATACACAAGCTAAAAAGATAAATAAAAAAACTCAAATACAAAAAAAATATACAAAAGCAAAAACACAAAATCAAAAGCAAAAACACAAAAATAAAAACAAAAATCAAACACAAAAGCAAAACAAGAAATTTCACTCACCACAACAAAATTCACCACATTAAAAGTCACCACAATGAAACTCACCACAGCAAAATTCACCACACTAAAATTACTCACACTAAAACTCACCGTACTACACTAAAACTAAGTACACTAAAACTCACCACAATAAAATTCACCACATTAAAACTCACCACACTAAAACTCACCACACTAAAATTCATCACACTAAAACTTATCACACTAAAACTCACCACACCGAAACTCACCACATTACAACTCACCACATTAAAACTTCTACTGGGAAAAACTCTGCGGGGAAGAATTCTACGGAAAAGAATTCTACCGGGAAGAATTCTACCGGGAAGAATTCTACGGGAAAGCGTTCTATGGGGAAGAATTTTACGGGAAAGATTTCTACTGCGAAGAATTCTAAGGCGAAATATTCTACGGGGAAGCGCAGTCTGAAAAAGAATTTTCTTTTCGAAAAGTTGTTTTGGCGGAGAATTATTATTTGGTTACTACATTTATAAAACCAATAAAAAACTTCTACAGCAAATCACGGGTCTGTTATATAAATAATAAAAATGTATTTTATATTATAAAATCGTTACATATCCTTTCATTCAGAAAATCTTGGCACGAGTCGTGCACGGGTCCAGCTACTTTATTATATTTGTCTAAAATATAAAATGTTTTGATAAGAAACTATTCAATTTTTAATAATTTAATAAAACTATAAATTTATTCGATTATTTAAAATTGAATCATTCACTTAAAACTTTAGCAAGAGTGCAGTGTTATTGCAATTAATATAACCGACTGCCGCAAAACCATGATTTCATTAACTTTCAATTTCCAGCGAAAGCGGAAGCACAGCCATTGACGCTGACTTCCGGCAACAAACAAAACCAACACAAGCACTCATCTAAATTTCCGTTTACGAATAGAACAACAACAAAACAAAAAAACATGTATAGGAAAAAATTGTGTAAAACTTTTTACAAAACAACTAAAAGAAATTTTAAAAAAGTAACATAAAATATTTCAATAAATTCAAAAAAAAAACACTTATTAAAGAGATGTCCCAAGCATTTTTTGCTTGACTGAACTTTTGCAAAATTAAGCAAATAATAATGACTAAAGTTTTACGCAGACAAAAAATAGAAAACAAATGTTAAAAATAAAACAAATAAAACATCTAACGTAAATGTACCTAATTCCGTCACCCTAAGCTAAGTTCAACTTTACACTCAAATTGTAAGAAAAGTAAAATTGTATTATTATTTTTGTCAAATAAAAACAAATCATTGTTTAGTAGTTTAATTAAATTAAATGATTTTAACACTAATTTTTTGAATACCCAGAAATTACGGAATTAGGTTCAGTTGAAAGAGACAAGGTACATTTACGTTATATTTACTATATATGGCCATTCAACTCCACATGTTATTTTTGTTATTTTGCAACATTGTTGCCATATTTTTACGGTTGGCTGCTGTGCGTTTGATCCTTGTCAAAATTGCTGCTTCATGCATGTATGGCGCGTGTCACGTTGGCATTGACATCGAATCCCTTGCGGTTAGTGTTCTGTGTTGTACACTGATTTTCCCCTATAAATTTTGTGTATTTTTATTCCATAAATGTGACAACATTATCTATTTATTTTCCTTTATTTAGTTTTAATATGATTATTATTGTGTATTTTATTTTATATTTTTAAGATACTTTAGCGTAATAAATGTCATGTTTCTGTAGTTCTCCTGTTTGTTTTAGCAACTACATATGTCCGTTATTGACTGTCAATAACTAGCACAGTCTGTTGTTGCAAAAATCCATTTAATAGTTAATTAATTAATTATTATTGCCAAATGTACATGTGTTTTATATGCATATTTGCTATGCGTCAACAACAGCAATAACAACAACTGGCCATATGATTAATTTAATGGTATTAATTAAATATCAATCGTACGAAATATTGACACGTACATTGCAAATATTGCTCTGTGTCTTCTGTTTAATATTTACTCTCGTTTTCTACGCATTAAGGACATGCTGTTCGACCAGGATTTTGACCACAGTATATACTATGCAATAATGCATATTATATATGCCTTTACTACATTGAACATTGGTTAGCATTCTATTGTAAATGCGGTTACAAGTTACTATTCATATGCGAACGTATGTATATTGTTTAGTTTCCTTATAATTAATAATAATTTGTTTAAATTAAATAATAATATTTTGATATATGAATTTTCGTATTAACAAATTTTCATATAATGATAAATTTAGATATACATATTTTCATATTTTCATATTTTCATATTTTCATATTTTCATATTTTCATATTTTCAAATCTTCATATCTTCATATCTTCATATTTTCCTATTTTCATATTTTCATAATCATATTTTCACATTTTCATTTTTTCATATTTTAATATTTTCATATTTTCTTATTTTCATATTTTGATATTTTGATATTTTCATATTTTCATAATCATATTTTCATTTTTTCATATTTTCATATTTGCATATTTTCATAATTTCATATTATCATATTTTCATATTTTCATATTTTCATACTTTCATATATTCATATTTTCATATTTTCATATTTTCATAATTTCATATTTCCAAATATACATATTTTCATTTTTTCATAATTTGATGAATTCATGATTTCATATTTTCATAATTTCATATTTTCATATTTTTATAATTTCATATATTCATATTTTTACATTTTTAAGTTTTCATATTTTTATATTTTCATATGCAGTAATTTTTATCAAAACTGCATCCATTGGCTCGAAAAAGAAAAATATCCATTCCAACACCTAGCCGTACCATAAGCTGATATAACTTAAAACAAAATTCAAACTAAATATACTGTTTGAATTATTTATAACTTTTTGATTGTTTCAACTTTTCCAAAATATTTGCACTTTAAATTTACAAAATGCAAAATTTTCGATTAATGTTAATGGTAAAGTTGTGGCCAACAAAATAAAACAATCTCGTATACTTTGAAAAACTTCAATAGTTTTAAAAAAACATAGCTTTCGTAACTTTTGCTGAAATGTGCATATGTGATATGCATACCATGTTTGTTTTAGATGGAGTTTTAATTTTAAGATGACATTTTTTTGCAGCTTATCTTTGTGTCGCAACTTGGCTCTCGAGGCGATGCACACAAAAGACGGACAACCACATAACATTTGTAAAGATTACAATTTTGGCTTTTAACATTTAAATAAATATTTGGTCTCTTGCGAACAGACATCAGAGGTTGCAATAATACTGCTTGGAGGGTTTCGACATTCGTTGTCTTATAATTGCAAACAGACGAACACAGTTGTGTTAACCGCAGATGCAATTTTTGGTTTTGTGTCATTAGCAGATTCCGACTTCTTTGGCAGATATTTCGCCCTGGGTTATGCTATGAAAATTGTGGCTGTCTTTGTGCATTGGTGGATTTGGTGTGGTTGTCATTATTTTGCATATTTAAGACAAATATGTTTTTGCAATTATGCATTTCACAGAAAGAACTTTTGAACTAATTTAATTTAAATTATCGAAAATATAAAAAAATATAAAAAAGGGAAATTATGAAAATATGAAAATATGAAAATATGAAAATATGAAAATATGAAAATATGAAAATATGAAAATATGAAAATATGAAAATATGAAAATATGAAAATATGAAAATATGAAAATATGAAAATATGAAAATATGAAAATATGAAAATATGAAAATATGAAAATATGAAAATATGAAAATATGAAAATATGAAAATATGAAAATATGAAAATATGAAAATATGAAAATATGAAAATATGAAAATATGAAAATATGAAAATATGAAAATATGAAAATATGAAAATATGAAAATATGAAAATATGAAAATATGAAAATATGAAAATATGAAAATATGAAAATATGAAAATATGAAAATATGAAAATATGAAAATATGAAAATATGAAAATATGAAAATATGAAAATATGAAAATATGAAAATATGAAAATATGAAAATATGAAAATATGAAAATATGAAAATATGAAAATATGAAAATATGAAAATATGAAAATATGAAAATATGAAAATATGAAAATATGAAAATATGAAAATATGAAAATATGAAAATATGAAAATATGAAAATATGAAAATATGAAAATATGAAAATATGAAAATATGAAAATATGAAAATATGAAAATATGAAAATATGAAAATATGAAAATATGAAAATATGAAAATATGAAAATATGAAAATATGAAAATATGAAAATATGAAAATATGAAAATATGAAAATATGAAAATATGAAAATATGAAAATATGAAAATATGAAAATATGAAAATATGAAAATATGAAAATATGAAAATATGAAAATATGAAAATATGAAAATATGAAAATATGAAAATATGAAAATATGAAAATATGAAAATATGAAAATATGAAAATATGAAAATATGAAAATATGAAAATATGAAAATATAAAAATATGAATATATGAAAATATGAAAATATAAAAATATGAAAATATGAAAATATGAAAATATGAAAATATGAAAATATGAAAATATGAAAATATGAAAATATGAAAATATGAAAATATGAAAATATGAAAATATGAAAATATGAAAATATGAAAATATGAAAATATGAAAATATGAAAATATGAAAATATGAAAATATGAAAATATGAAAATATGAAAATATGAAAATATGAAAATATGAAAATATGAAAATATGAAAATATGAAAATATGAAAATATGAAAATATGAAAATATGAAAATATGAAAATATGAAAATATGAAAATATGAAAATATGAAAATATGAAAATATGAAAATATGAAAATATGAAAATATGAAAATATGAAAATATGAAAATATGAAAATATGAAAATATGAAAATATGAAAATATGAAAATATGAAAATATGAAAATATGAAAATATGAAAATATGAAAATATGAAAATATGAAAATATGAAAATATGAAAATATGAAAATATGAAAATATGAAAATATGAAAATATGAAAATATGAAAATATGAAAATATGAAAATATGAAAATATGAAAATATGAAAATATGAAAATATGAAAATATGAAAATATGAAAATATGAAAATATGAAAATATGAAAATATGAAAATATGAAAATATGAAAATATGAAAATATGAAAATATGAAAATATGAAAATATGAAAATATGAAAATATGAAAATATGAAAATATGAAAATATGAAAATATGAAAATATGAAAATATGAAAATATGAAAATATGAAAATATGAAAATATGAAAATATGAAAATATGAAAATATGAAAATATGAATATATGAAAATATGAAAATATGAAAATATGAAAATATGAAAATATGAAAATATGAAAATATGAAAATATGAAAATATGAAAATATGAAAATATGAAAATATGAAAATATGAAAATATGAAAATATGAAAATATGAAAATATGAAAATATGAAGATATGAAAATATAAAATTATGAAAATATGAAAATATGAAAATATGAAAATATGATAATATGAAAATATGAAAATATGAAAATATGAAAATATGAAAATATGAAAATATGAAAATATGAAAATATGAAAATATGAAAATATGAAAATATGAAAATATGAAATTATGAAAATATGAAAATATGAAAATATGAAAATATGAAAATATGAAAATATGAAAATATGAAAACATGGAAAAATGAAAATATGAAAATATGAAAATATGAAAATATGAAAATATGAAAATATGAAAATATGAAAATATGAAAATATGAAAATATAAAAATATGAAAATATGAAAATATGAAATTATGAAAATATGAAAATATGAAAATATGTAAATATGAAAATATGAAAATATTAAAATATGAAAATATGAAAATATGAAAATATGAAAATATGAAAATATGAAAATATGAAAATATGAAAATATGAAAATATAAAAATATGAAAATATTTACTATAATAATACAGAAGAAAGTCAAGTTTAAGAAATTATTAAATAAATTCATTTGAAATGGATAAATATAAGAATTAATGAAATATAATTAAAAAAAAGAATTAATTGCACAATTACTGGTATAATTCGTGGCAGCAATTACTTTTATCACTGTCGCCTGAGCGCGTTTTTCATGCCAACCATTTCCCGGCATGTCATTTAAAATCGTACAACAAAGTGACAGCAGCTGCTACAGTTGGACAATTCAATGATTTCGTACGCATTGAAATGCATTAAATTCAATTAAAATATTACAAATTTTTTGAAATGTAAACTGAAAGTATATGTATTTCTTTGTTGATATCATGTCAAGCAATAAATGCTTTTTAAACATGCTTTGCATTTCCAGACAACTTAATCTGGCACCTTTCATTAAAATGCTTTTTGCTTTCGTCCTTTTTGTTTTTGTCGACATCCTTATTTCAGTGTGCTTCTTCATTAGCTTAATGAGTTTTGTAGTTTTTCGTATTGCATTGAACTGAATCGATTGCGTGCCAAGTTAGCATTTGCTATTATTTTTTTTAATTTTATTTTTCATTGCAACCCACTGGAGCAGCTTCTTTTGGTGCTTTTGGTCTTGCTGCGAAAACTAAAACTTCCAAACCACCCACTCTACAGTGTTAAACTCTGCGTCTGCTCGATGTCCAGTGTTTACACTGCGTCCTGTATTGCATGTTAATTATACTCTCACATATAGCCCAACGTTGATCATAACGTAAATGCACCAACTCCGATACAGGAACCTAATACCGACATAAAATGTTTACAGAATATAAAAGTGGCTGCATACAACGTTATTTATTTCAAAATCAAATATGTTCTTTATAAATAAGAAAAATTGCAAAGTGTCGGCAATTAGGTGCATAGTCATTTGCATTGTATGTAATATCCGACACGGGTGAAATAATTGGAAAAATATGGAATTTCCATTAATTGTATTAAAACCACAATAAATGAATATTTTTTTTATTAAATATTCGATAAAAATAAAATTGAAAAGTGTCGGCAATTAGATGCATGAGAATTTACACTGTACTTAATATGTACTTAATATGTACATATTTATAGCAATAAGAAAGACATAGCATTAATTTAATTCAACAGCATCACAATATTTATGTATTAAAACCACATTTAAAATAATGTTTTTATTACGTATGAACTTACAAGTGTCGGCAATTAGGTGCAAGATAATTTTCACAGTACCTAATTTCCGACATAGATGTGATTTTATTGATTTAATTTCAATATTATTCAGTTTACAATTAACTAACATTTATAGCTTAAAAAAAAGGTGTCGGATTTATATACATGAGGTGACATAATTACGTTCAAAGCTATTTTGGTGTCAAAATTGTGAACATTTTTGACAGTTATTGATTATTTAAATGTCTTCTGTTAAATATAAATATAACAAATGAATAAAATAGTTAAATTTCATTTAAGAATTGTGCAATGAATCATTTTATTTTCACAAAATTGAATTATTAAGTTTTAAATTTACAATTTTTTGATGTTCAAAGTTGAACACTCCCTCGGGTATCGGAATTTGGTACATTTACGTTATACATAGCACTGGTCTCAGCATTTTTTTTTTTTACTTGTTTTCATGTGCAACTTGGCACCGGGATCAATACATTTGGTATCGACAGCAATTGCTGTTGTTGGAGTTGTTGTTATTTGCATGCAGTGCAAACTTATGCAATTGCATTTGGTTTTTTTTTCTGATTTTTTTTTTTTTTTCTTTTTGTATTTTTAATTTTTCTTTTTAGTTGTTGCTGCTGCTGCTTATTGTATGTTGTTAAAGTTGTTATATACACACATTGTTCATGTAACTGCTGCAGGATATTTAATTTTCTGCTTTATACTTAATAATACATACAGCTTATTGTTGTGTACCGTGCATGTTCAGCATGTGGTCTTTTTATGCAATATTTATACAGACCATGAAGAGCAAATGAGTTAAACAAAAGTAGTAATTAAAATATTATTAAAGCAAAAATTTGCAAATACAATTAAAAAGTGTGCACTGCAGTGCAGTAGAAAAAATATATATTAATGTGAAAAAAAAGTTTTATAAAATATTATATTACAAGAAAATAAAATCAAAGCAGTTATAGTAGAAAATGACAGCAAAACGTTGTAGTCTAAATAGTTACTATTAAAATTTATATAATTAAAATTAAATTAATAAATATAAAAAATATATATATGTATATATTTTTCTATTAATATTTTTGGCTACTCATTTCTACTACTATTGTCTACTACTTCTTTTTACTACTAATTTTATACTACTTTTTTTTACTACTATTTTTCTATTATTATTTTTCTACTACTATTTTCTACTACTCTTTTTATATTACTATTTTTTACTACTATTGTCTGCCAATCAATAGTAATAAAAAAATTGTAATATAAAAAGAGTAGTAGAAAATAGTTGTAAAAATAATAATGGAAAAAATTATAATAGAAAAAATAATAATAGAAAAATAGTAGTAGAAAAATAGTAGTATAAAATTAGTAGTAAAAAGAAGTAGTAGAAAATAGTAGCATAAAAAAATTATATTATTTTTATATATATTAATTTAATTTTAATTATATAAATTTCTATAGTTATAATTCTAACTATTTAGACTTTTAATATTATTGATATAATATTTTTCTTTCAGTCGCGTATGTTATTACTATTTCTACTACAATTTTCGTGCATATTCTACATAGAATTATGGCATAACTAGTATTTTGTACCCGGGCTGCGCAACGAGTTTTTTAAATTTTAATAAAAAAAAAATTAAAGCAATGCGGTTTATTTTCTACAATATACTAAAGAAAAAAATATTTTTCTAACAAAAATATTTTGTGAATTATAAAACAAAATTGCAATGTTCTGTTCTTAATGAAAATGAGCCTTTGTTTCAAGTTGGATTTTACTAAATATAATTTTAAGTGTTTTTACAAGCTTTTATTATTTTTTATTTTACTTTTGTTTCATATTTTTTTATTTTTTAGTTTTTTCAGATAATTTTTTTGTTTTTATTTTTGTGTTTAACCTTTTTTTTTACTTTTATAGTTTTTTCAGATAATTCTGTTTTTTATTTTTGTGTTTAACATTTGTTTTTTGCTTTTATAGTTCTTCTTTTATTTTTATTTATGTTTTAGCCTATTGGGTTTTTCCCGTTTTTGTTTTGTTTTTAACATTTACTTTGTATTTGTGTTTTATGTTTTGTTTTTTTGTGGTATTTTATTTTTTTACATTTTTGATTTTGTTTTTTTTTTTGTAATTTTGATTTTGTTTTAGCATGTCTTTTAATTTTTGCTTTTGATTTTATATTTTTGTGTTTTTTATTTAGATTTTTATGTTTGCTTTTTCTGGTGTTTCTTCTTTTGAGTTCGTTTTTGCTTTTTTCTTGTTTTGTGCTTCTGCCTTTTTTTGCTTTTGTTCTTATGTTTTTTCGTTTGTGTTTTTTCTTTTGTGTTTTCCTTTGTTTTTCGTTTTGTTTTTGAGATTGACTTTTTGTTTGTGATTTTATGTTTTGTTTTTAATTTTCTTTTGCTTTTTTGTGGTTTTTTATTTTGATTTTGGTTTTGTTTTTGTGGTTTTGATTATGCTTTTGTTTTTGCTTTTCTTTTAATTTGTGCTTTTGATTTTATATTTTTGCTTTTGTATTTTTTTTTGTTTTTGTGTTTTATATATTGTTGTTTTTTTTTGTGTTTGCTTTTTCTGGTGTTTCTTCTTTTGTGTTTGTTCTTGCTTTTCTTCTTTCTTTGTGTTTTTGCCTTTTTTTGCATTTATTCTTATGTTTTTATGTTTTTTCATTTGTGTTTTTTCTTTTGTGTTTTTCCTTTGTTTTTGGTTTTGTTTTTGAGATTGACTTTGTGTTTGCGATTTTATTTTATGTTTTGTTTTTAATTTTCTTTTGCTTTTTTGTGGTTTTGATTTTGCTTTAGTTTTTGCTTTTCTTTTAATTTGTGCTTATGATTTTATATTTTTGCTTTTTTTTTTTTTTTTGTTTTTTTTTTTGTTTTTTATATTGTTGTTTTTTTTGTGTTTGCTTTTTCTGGTGTTTCTTCTTTTGATTTTGTTTTTGCTTTTCTTCTTCTTCTGTGTTTTTGCCTTTTTTGCATTTGTTCTTGTGTTTTTTCGTTTGTGTTTTTTCTTTTGTGTTTTCCTTTGTTTTTCGTTTTGTTTTTGAGATTGACTTTGTGTTTGCGATTTTATTTTATGTTTTGTTTTTAATTTTCTTTTGCTTTTTTGTGGTTTTTATTTTGCTTTTGTTTTTGCTTTTCTCTTAATTTGTGCTTTTGATTTTATATTTTTGCTTTTGTATTTTTTTTTTGTGTTTTTTATATAGTTGTTTTTTTTGTGTTTGCTTTTTCTGGTGTTTCTTCTTATGAGTTTGTTTTTGATTTTTTTCTTTATCTGTGATATTGCATTTGTTCTTATGTTTTTTCGTTTGTGTTTTTTCTTTTGTGTTTTCCTTTGTTTTTGTGGTTTTGAGATTGACTTTGTGTTTGCGATTTTGTTTTATGTTTTGTTTTTAATTTTCTTTTGCTTTTTTGTGGGTTTTTATTTTATTGCATTTTTGATTTTGGTTTTGTTTTTGTGGTTTTGATTTTGCTTTTGTTTTTGCTTTTCTTTTAATTTGTGCTTTTGATTTTATATTTTTGCTTTTGTATAATTTTTTGGTTTTTGCGTTTTTTATATTGTTGTTTTTTTTCCCCTTTTTCTTGTGTTTCTTCTTTTAAATTTGCTTTTGCTTTTTTCTTGTTTTGCGGGTTGGGCTTTTTTTTGCTTTTGTTCTTATGTTTTTAAGATTTTTCGTTTGTGTTTATGCTTTTGTTGTTTTTTTTGATTCTTGTGTGTTTGCTTTTGTTTTTGAATTTGTGTTTAGTTTTGCTTTTGTTTTTGTTTTGTGCTTTTGCTTTTTTGCTATTGTTTTTGTGTTTTTGCTTTTGTAATTTTTTTTTGTTTAATCTTCTTAGCTGGTGTAAGTGTTGTGTTATATCGTTTTGAATGTTTAGGTTATCTGGGAGGTGTCATGCCACTTTGTTGAATCCCGCCTATATATAACCTATGTCATACCCTGAACTCCATAGTATCGTTTTGCAAAATTTCAATCAAATCAGTTAATCTACTGGAACAAACAGAAAGACAGACAGACACAAATATTAATTTGATAAAATATAACATATAAATTATATAGTCTCAGCAATTAGATGTATGATAATTTGCTCCACATTTAATTACCGACTATAAAATATAAAAAACTATGAAAAATGGAACTATATCAATTTAGTTTAGCATTATCTTTATATTTTTATATTAAAATAACTATTTATTATATTAAATACAATTTTTGCTTTTTGAATTAAATTACGTGTCGGAAATTAAAAAAAATTAAATTTAAACAGCACAAAATTCCGACATAGTTGTCGGAATAAGAAACATATGGCTTTAATTTAACTTAGCGGTGTGTCTGTATTTTAAAATTAAAATAATTTCAAAAATCCATGTTCCAAAGTGTCGACAATAACATGCATGCAAAGCATTTTTCTATACAAATCTCACATTTTAAATTATTTAACATAATATTTCCGTACATTGTGCTTCAAGTTAAATTGTTTATTTTTGCACCTAGTTTTGCACCACAACCTTCTGTATGACTTTTATTCTATATATATATTTTTTCCACATCCTTTGCATTAGATTATGAACTCCTGCTACTTTACATGCTTCGCATCATGGCGGCCTCTAAGTGCGCTGCTCCCTCTCTTATTTGCCATGGCGTTGCTCTTCATTCTTACAGACCGAAAGCCAAAAGGAATGCCAAACAGATTGCGCGCATTTTACACTTTCACAGGATAATAACAACGAGCGGCACAGGATAATGACGATAATACGATTGAGCTGCGTAAAGTTGTAAATGTGTTAATGCTCTCTCTTTGAAAAAAAGAAAAGGAAAATGCTAGCAGTTGCTCCTGCAAATCCCGCTGCTCGTATTAGTTGCCTTGTTAGAGACATTCTGTGACCTACTTAATGCGATTTTTTTATAGCTATTTTTAGCATCATATCAATGTTATGACACACTTTTCGATATTATGCGATTTCTTTTCAGAATGTGTTCTAATTCAGGGAGAGAATAATAGGTTTTAATAGGTTTTAGCTGTATTTATAGTTAATATGCTTTATTATGACTTAATTTAAATGTTATCATTATAATTAAAAGTAATAGAAATGTAATAGTTGATTGCAACAGGAAAAAGCTCGTTTTACATGCTTTAACAACATAAAAACTTTGCTTTAAAAGCCTTAAACTTTTCATATTTTTCTTACTTAAAACATCCATATTTCCTTAATAAACGTCATAGAGACCTCAAACTAGCCCAAACCCATATCTTCCATAATACGCATCACAGAGACCTCAAACTTTGCCTATTTTATGATGCACATATATTTTTTGATACGCCATTTAAATTATTGGGATAAAATGTCCATATGTCGCTTAATACGCGTCCTAGAGGCCTCAACCTTTGTCTATTTTATGATGCATAGTTGGTCTTTATTTTTCCGTTTAAATTATTGGGATATTCCCAAGGAGACCAGAAAAATTAGATTTCTAATTTAAAATTCCCATATCTTCAACAGTGTACGTCCTAAAGGCCTCAAACGTTGCCTATTTTATGACGCAAAGATTGTCTTTAATTTGTCGTTTAAATTATAGGGATATTCCCATGCAGACCAGAGAAATTAAATTTATAATTTAAAATGCTCACTTCTTCCTTTATACGCGTCCCAGAGGCCTCAAATTTGGAATTTTTTATGCTGCGATGATGGTCTTTAATTCGCCGTTTAAATTATTAGGATATTCAAACTTTGTATATTTTTATCTAACTTAAATTGTCCATATCTTCCTTAAGAGGCCTCAAAAATTCTTTAGTGCAAAAACTGCTGTTTTAATTGTGCGATATTTCCACGGAGATCAATTAAATTAACTTTCTAACTTAAAATTCCAATATCTTCCTTAATACGCATCCTAGAATCCTCAAACTTTGTACATAACGCGTCCTAGAGTCCTCAAAATTTACCTATATTATGGTGTAAAGATGGTCTTTAATTCGACGTTTTAATTATTAGAAATATCTCTACAAAAATTAGATGTTCAACTTAAAATGTCCATATCTTCCTTAATGCGCGTCCTAGAGGTCTCAAACTTTGCCAATTTCATAGTGCAAATATGGACATATCGTACACTAAGAAAAAAAAGACGTAATAAAATTAAGTAACATTTATTTAAATTTGATGTAAATACTTTTGTAATAAAAAAATAAAAAACGTAGAACTCCATACAAAAAGTATTACGCTCGTATTTAATTTTAAATTAAATTAAAAAGTATTTAATTTAATTAAAAATTTCAAAAAACTTAAATATAATAATTATTTTATCTGTTCCTAATCTTCTTTATATGAAATAAATAGTTTTTAAAATACCAATTGACATGTTTATGATGTTGTGATTAAACTAAAATTGTATCACCTTAATAACGACTAATAAAAACTATTTACTTCAAATTTTATAACATACGTAATAAATTTAAATAAAAAGTATGTACTTCATATTTTATGACGTACGTAATAAATTTAGATAAAGAGTATTTACATCAAGTTTAAATAAAAAGCATTACATTACTTTTAGGTTAATTTTATTACTTTTTTCTCTCAGTGTACGTATAGCTCCGTCAATTGAACCTAATACCGTCATTGATCTTAATATCGTTTTTTCAGTTTACGGATGATTCAAAAATAAATTTCTTTATAAAATAATATGCAAACATTTTGAAATACTATTCTTCAAAATTAAAAAAAATATATATAAAAGGCTTTTTAACAGGGACGCTACAAAAGTAGAGCGACAGGGACAGCAAACGACGCCATATTTCTTGCCGCTCTTTTGACATTTCTATTCAGTAAAGTTTGCCATTTTATGATGAAAAGATATACGAATTCGAATTTCGGTAGTAAATTTTAATAATTTCGACTCGTTGTTGGCTCGTATATCTTTCCGTCATGAAATGGCAAACCTTACTGAAGAGAAATGTCAAAAGATATTCTCTCAGTGTACGTATAGCTCTCTCAATTGAGCCTAATACCGTCATTGATCCTAATACCGTTTTTTCAGTTTACGGATGATTTACAAATAGATTTCTTAATAAAATATAAAATAATATTCAAACATTTTGAAATACTATTCTTCAAAATTAAAAAAAAATATATATAAAAGGTTTTTTAACAGGGACACTACAAAAGTAGAGCGACAGGGACAGCAAACGACGCCATATTTCTTGCCGCTCTTTTGACATTTCTCTTCAGTAAGGTTTTCCATTTTATGATGGAAAGATATACGAATTCGAATTTCGGTAGTAAATTTTAATAATTTCGACTCGTTTTTGGCTCGTATATCTTTCCATCATGAAATGGCAAACCTTACTGAAGAGAAATATCAAAAGAGCGGCAAGAAATATGGCGTTGTTTGCTGTCCCTGTCGCTCTACTTTTGTAGCGTCCCTGTTGTAAAACCCTTGAAAAAAACTTTTGTAGCGCTCTTATTGAAAAACCCTTTATTTAGGATTATAAATAAATTTAGACTACAGATTTCGATATAATTGCTACCGAATTATATGAATACTTGTAAAAATATCTCTGTATCTCAGTAGAAAATATTGTTTTTGAATTGAATTCAAATCAATTGAACGATTTGAATTTGATGAAAAAATAATACTTTGTATTGAAAGATTTGAATTTGTTGAAAAAATAATACTCTGTATTAAAAGATTTGAATTTTCTAAAAAAATAATACTTTGTATTGAGATTTCGAATGTACTACAACAACAAGTTAACAACTTTAGAGCTTTTTCCATTAGCAAAGCTCATACACAGGGTGTTTGAGAGTTAGTTTTGTACATTTTCCCAATAAAGCTTTTTTGTCTGTAGTACTAAATAAACATATGAACTTTTTATTGCTACCCTCTGCTATAAAACTTACCCGGCAGCTTATTGCAAACTTTCAACACGAAAAGTTCTACATAAAGCTTAGCAATTGAAAGCTTTTGTTTGTGTACAAGATATTCTGTTGTTATCGACTATAAATAAAAACCAAATAGTGAAATGCTTAATATAAAAGACAGCTATAAAAAAATACAAACAATCCGTATAAAAAAAAGAGAGAGATAAGTTTAATGCTAGAGCTTTCTTATTAAAATAACACCAACATAGTCTGAATAGTAAACAAGAGTAAAATTCTAATAGATATTTAATAATAAATTTTGAATTTATAAAGGGTTTTTCAACAGGAACGCTACAAAAGTAGAGCGACAGGGACAGCAAACGACGCCATATTTCTTGCCGCTCTTTCGACATTTCTCTTCAGTAAGGTTTGCCATTTCATGATGGAAAGATATACGAAATCGAATTTCAGTAGTAAATTTTAATAATTTCGACTCGTTGTTGGCTCGTATATCTTTCCATCATGAAATGGTGAACCTTAATGAAGAGAAATGTCAAAAGACCGGTAAGAAATAAGGCGTCGTTTGCTGTCCCTGTCGCTCGACTTTTGTAGCGTTCCTGTTGAAAAACCCTTGAAAAAACTTTTGTAGCGCTCTTATTAAAAAACCCTTTATTAGAGAAAAAAAAATTATAAAAATAAAAAATAAATAAATATTTTTAATTCCAATTCAAAAAATATTTCGTCATATTATATAACAAAAGTATTTCAACTTTTTTCTACATCTTTTACTTTGTTTTAGAATTTTCAAAGTAAATGGTCAATTGAAGATAAATTCAAATATTTATATTTTCGAACATAACTAATGGTTTTGTAATTTTTTTTATTCATTTTTAATACTTTTTATTAGCTTTAATCATATTATTGTTTTTTTTTCATATTTTTTAAAATTTTTAATCTGGTTTTAATATCATTCTATTTGATTTTTAAAACATTAAGGTTTCTTTCTTGTCTGTCTGTTCGGAATAAATTTTGAGATTTTACATATTGCCTGGAACTTGATGACAATGCAATATTATAGTTTTCTTGCCATCCGGTTCATCATGGTTCTATTGCCATGGTTCCATATTAAGGACACTTTGAAAGATGAACATTTTTAATTTTAATAATAAAGGGTTTTAAGAGCGCTACAAAAGTTTTAAATAAATAAAACAAAAACGGTTTTGGATATTCCTGTAAAAGTACGTTCGATGCCATTATGTATGGAACTCGATTTCTTTTGCATGGCCACCACGGGCACGCCTGCAGAAGTCCAGACGCTGAACCCAATTTTCGACAGTTTTCAAGCATAAATCGGCCGATACTGCTGCAATTTCACGTTCGATATTCGTACAAAGTTCAGCAATCGTCGCTGGCATGTTGGCATAGACAATAGACTTGACGTAGCCCCACAGGAAATAGTCTAACGCGTCAAATCAAACGACCGAAGCGGCCAATCGACTGGACCATTTCGTGAGATAACACGTTCTCCAAACTTGGTTTCCAATAAATTGATTGTGGCATTCGCTGTGTGGCTTGTGGCGCCGTCCTGTTGGAACCACATGTCCTGCAAGTCCATATAATCCAATTCGGGACAAAAATATTCGGTTATCATTGAACGGTAGCGATTCCCATTCACAGTAACGTGCCGGTCTTGATCATCACCAACGATGTACGGCCCAATGACGCCGCCGGCTCATAAACCGCACCAAACCGTAATTTTTTCGGGATGCAATGATGACTCATGGAGTACGTGCGGATTGCTGTCTGACCAATAAGGCATATTTTGTTTATTGACGAAGCCATTCAGCCAGAAATGAGCCTCATCGCTGAAGATGATTTTTCAATGAAATCATTTTCAAGTTGTTGCTCAGCCCAATTCACGAACATACGACGCTTCTGGTGGTCAAGCGGCTTCAGTTCTTGCGTCAATTTGATTTTTTAAGGATGTAGGCCAAGATCTTTTCGCAAAATTCGCCACAAGGACGTCACAGAGATGCCCAACGCTTGAGAACGACGTGTGAGAGACACATTTGGGCTTTCTTCAACTGAAGCCTCAACGGTAGCAATATTCTCGACACTACGGCCACTTCTTTGTCTCACTGGCACGGGAACATTTTGTACTGTGTCTGTGGATTCAAATTTTTCCACTAGACGCTCAATTGTTGATCTGCTATGACGATTGTCATAATTGATTTCTTTTGCATGGCCACCACGGGCACGTTTGCAGAAGTCCAGACGCTGAACCCAATTTTCGACGGTTTTCAAGCATAAATTGGCCGAAACTGCTCCAATTTCACGTTCGATATTCGTACGAAGTTCATCAATCGTCGCTGGCTTATTGGCATAGACCATAAATTGGACGTAGCGCTCTTAACGTTGAGGCCACTGACTCCGAATTTCGGTACTAAATTTTAATAATTTCGACTCGTTGTTGGCTCGTATATCTTTCCATCATGAAATGGCAAACCTTACTGAAGAGAAATGTCAAAATAGCGGCAAGAAATATGGCGTCGTTTTCTGTCCCTGTCGCTCTACTTTTGTAGCGTCACATTTGAAAAACTCTGTATTAGGCCTTCCGAATTATGTCAGACGAAAATCTAACTGACACATATATATATATATATATATATATATATATATATATATATATATATATATATATATATATATATATATATATATATATATATATATATAAGTAAAATAAAAAAAAATATGAATAAAAAACATTTTTTAATATAAACGTATTTAAGGTGAATTTTTAGTATGATTTAAAATGAAATGTGGGGCGGTATGAACCATTCGATCCTTAAAGTTCACATTAAAAACGTTTTATATTCAAAAGTATTTTGGATTTCATATATTTGTTTTAATTATTTATTTATTTATTTATTTATTTATTTATTTATTATTTTAAATTACCTTTTTTCTTAATTTTAAGAAAATTTTATACATTTTTAGTAAATTCTATATTATTTTTTTTAGTTTGATTTATTTTGACTTCATTTTATTGATTTGTATATATATATATATATATTTTTTTCATTTTACTTATTTTTTTATTTTTGTTATTTAATATATTTTTTTAAATTTATTTTTATTAGTTTTGATTGGTTGTTATTCTATTGTTAAATTTTCGTTCATTTTTTTATTTATTTTTTTTATTAAATTTAAATGATTATATTCTTTTTTTTTTCTTTAATTTTCGTTCTTTTTTTTATTTGAATTTGTTTATCAGGGACCGCAAATAACCGGAATCTGAACCGCAACAGATATTTTAAAAATCTTGGAACCAAAACCGATAATCCAAATAATTTTACTCTTTGTCAGGACGGATTCGGAACCGGAATCTAAATATGATATATTTATATTTAAATATGAACCGGAATCTAAATATGATCATTGCCTTTGCATGCCCTTATCATGCTTACCAAATTAGGGTTTACATTATAGTCAATAGTCGATCATAGCTACATTATTTATTCCTCATAACGAAATTAGCATCAGGCAATGATCGAGATTTAATAAGAGAAACCTTATTATGCTCGGGCTCTGGCAAGGCTATTGTCGGGTAAATAATAAAATGGGGAATTGCCCGAAAACTGACCTGAGGTCAGTACATGACCAGGACACTGCGTTCCAAGGACACTTTGGGCCTCGACATATCCCGATCATCTCAAATAAAGACATGATCACTTCATGACCATGGCCCTACCAACATTTCTAATAGGCTATCCCTAGCGGAAATTTTCCCGATGCGCCATCGGGAAATGATTTTCATTGGGTAAGCCCTATTAGAGAAAATATGATAATTGCCTTTGCATGCCATTATCATGCTTACCACACCAGGGTTTACATTATCTAAATAGTCAATTTTCCCGATCATAGCTACATTATTTGTTCCTCATAACGAAATGAGCATCAGGCAATGATCGAGATTTAATGAGAGAAACCCTATTATGCTCGGGCTCTGACAAGGCTATTTTTTGGGGTAAAAAATAAAATGGGGAATTGCCCGATCAGTACATGATCATGGCCTGAGGTCAGTACATGATCAGGACACTGCGTTACAAGGACATTATAGGCCTCGTCATATCCCGATTATCTTAAATAATGACATGATCACTTCATGACCATGGCCCTACCAAAATTTCTACTAGGCTATGTATAAAAAATACGAAAAGCATTCAATTTAATGTGTTTTCAGAGCAATTTATTTTAAATGTGCGTACGAAATTAAACAAAACAGTCTGCGTTTTGGTACATATTCTATTTACTTTATTTTGTATTATCATTTTTAATTGATTTTAATTTATATTCATTGAGTTGTATTTCTTTTTAATTTTTTGTGTTCATTTTTAATTGGATTTTTAATATTTTTTATCATTTTTATTCATTTTTATCATTTTTCATCATTTTAATTTATGTTATTTTAAGTTCATCATTAATACTATTTACTTGTATATATTTTTTATTAATTTTAAACAATTTAAATATTTAATTATTTTTAATTTAACATTTTTTATTCGTTTTTGTAAAATTTTTATTGATTTTTAATTTATTTTTTTATATTTTTGTTTTGTAATATTTGTATTCCATTTTTTTTATAAATTTTCATTTTTTTTATATTTTTTACCATTTTTTTACATACCAATCTACCCCACTGTCAAACACCATTGCTCTCGATAACAAATTCAATACTCCACCAGTATGGTTGACTGGGTCAGAAAACAATGCATCAATGTACGGATTAAAAAATGTTTCTGTGGGAGGCTCTTCTATTACAATGAGACACAATAATAACCATGTTGAATCTATCAATAGCTCTATTTTTATATTTTTTTGCAGTTGTTCAGTACATAAATTCGGATTACATGCACACTCAAAGATGCAAAATGAGAATAATATGAAGTATTTTGAGGCAGAGACAGGCTGTGACTGTACGTGTCAACTGAAGTTCCCTGAGTGAGGGGCTGTTCAAAATATACACATTATTTCTCAAAAAATAAATGACCATAAAAATTCTAAAAATGTTTTATAATTTCTACTGTTGAAGTAAGCATATATAGGGGCCTATTAAATCACTAATATAGCAGTAAAAGATCATTTAGAAAAGATTCCAAAATAAAGTTCTTTTAAAAAAAATATTGTCGAAAATCTAAATACAATATTTTGGTTTTGGAACGATGAAAAATAAACGTTTTTTAAGAATCTTTGTCCCGGACCGCCTCTGTTTTAAAACCTTGCATTTCAAAAGCTATTTATTTCAAATATTCTCTAATTTTTCACTTGTATTCGACTTTTTCTATTTCAGTTGTTAGTTTACGTTGTTTTTTTTCAAGTGTTTCACTTGCTTTTTCTACTTTTGCTTTGATCCTTTGTGACGGTTTTTGTTCCAGTTCATTTTAGCTGGGCTTGTATTTTCTGCTCTACTGCAAACAACTCTAAAATTGCTATTTAGTTTGTATCGTACTACTGCGTATGGCATTGATAGACAGATGGATTGAAGGATAAATTGACGTATGAATGGTTGAATGTATAGAATGATGGACCATAACAGCAGACGTACCTCTGTTTTTCATTTCTACGCATTAATATTGTGTTTTAGAAGTTTTGTTCATTATCGCTCAGAAATCTACCTCATGAAGATGCAGTTGCAGAAAGAGAACTAGTTTTGTACGTTAATCAATTGAACGTCTGTCAGACTGGTATTGATTTGGGGAAAAATTAAATTTAATAAAGGGTTTTTCAATAAGAGCGCTACAAAAGTTTTTTTCAAGGGTCTTTCAACAGGAACGCTACAAAAGTAGAGCGACAGGAGCAGCAAATGACGCCATATTTCGTATATCTTCTCACCATGAAATGGCAAACCTTACTGAAGAGAAATGTCAAAAGAACGGCAAGAAATATTGCGTCGTTTGCTGTCCCTATCGCTCTATTTTTGTAGCGTCCCTGTTGAAAAACCCTTTATATAAAGTTCAAAAATTTAAAATACATGAATCGGTATGGAAAATGAAATAAAAATTTAAAAATTATTTGTAATTTATAAAGAAAATTAAATATTTCTTTAAAAAATATCTGTAAAAATCATGAAAATAAAGAGCTATCGTTTCCAATGTCTATAAAGGGTCTATAAAACATATTTTCGAATTTAGAATTTATATAGAGCATCCAATAAAAAAACATCTATATGAACAATTTAATAAATTGTTGAAAACAAAAATTTGTATCTGTTTTTGGGTACATTTTTTGCAGCTTCTACATGGTTAACTTTAATGTGCAAAGAGCTCTTTTTGTACAAAGAGCTTGAGGCTCTTTGCACATTTTCTGGAGTAATACTTAAAAAATGCTGCCTATTGTAGGCGGTAATTGGCTTAGTCTGTATTTGAATTGAGTTAGGGCACAACTTCTTATTGAATTTTATTTCAATAGTTCAAATGGTTTTGTATAAAATAATAAAATATTTAAAAAAATATTTCTTTTGATAAAATTCTATACAATATTAATGTCTTTATAATATATTCATATATTTTTTTCTCTCTCTCTTTTTAGGTAAGTTCAATATATTTATGGATAAATAAATCGATTTAATTTTTTGAAAATGAGCACTTAACACATGGTAAGCTTCAAAATATAAATATTTTTAAGCATTTTCTTGTAGAAACTAAGAAATCTTTATGACTTTTCGAAAGCTTATAAATGCCATTAATTTCTAATTCCATAAATTCATAAAAATAAATATTATTTTTCATAAAAATAAAAAAAAAAATGTCCATATCTAAAACCGGAAAATATAATTTTTGGCATAATATCGTCACATGAGAATTGGTTTGGCTCAAACGCCATTTTTGCGTAAATGGATTTATATCATATAGATTCCCTTTCTAATACCGTTATCCATTTTTCAATATCTCGTATCAAAACTGAGATATTCAGCATCGACTTTTCTGCAAAACTATATCTATTTTAACGCATGTCGTATGAGCCACACAAATTCTCAGGTGACGATATATGAAATTAAAAAAATCCCAAAAGGGAAATTTGATTATAGACAAAAAAATTATTATTTTCTATGATATAAATAATAAAAAAATACTTTTTGGTATAATTAAAGAAATAAAAAAATGTCCCTAAAAGGGAAATTTTGTTTGTTAATGACAACTAGTAGATTTTACACATAAAAATATTACTGTTTTAAAATAATTAATGAAATTCGAGTATTTTACGAAAGGTACTGATTCATTGACAAAATAATTTTTTATACATACTAAAAAATTTAAACATACTTTTTCAACATAGTTTATGAAATTCAAAAATATCCCAAAAGGGATATTTATTAGTTCATTTATTAGTTCACATTTTGTATTTACATTCAAAAAGAAAGTTTTCGCGCATCGTTTAGGAAAATTCTAAAATTTCCAACATTTTAAATTTATATAAATAAAAAGTAATACATTTTCCGGCCTCAGCAGTCCAGAGGTAGCGCGCTGGACTTGCATTCTGAAGGTCTCGGGTTCGAATCCCGGCTTGGGCATGGGCGCTCGTGGTGATATTAACCACAAAATTGTAGGGAATAGATTTCACAGTACAATGGATATAGTCTGTCTGAGTGCTGTGGATCTTAGTAGATATTCCAAAAAAAAAAAAAAATACATTTTGAGAAATATTGCTGAAATTAGAAAATTTCCCAAAAAAGAAATTTTGTTTTTTATGGCAAAATACAGTTTTCAACGTATAAAAACAATACAAAAATATACTTTTTAAGCATAATGTATTTAATTCGAAATTTTCCGAAAAGGGAAATTTACGTTTTCGTCAATAAAATTTGACATTTTGAGCATAATTTATGTAATTTGAACACTTTTCAAAAGGGACATTTGTTTTTGATGCCAAAATATAAATTACTCGACATAAAAATAATAAAAAAAAAAAAATATTTTGTACTAAGTTTATAAAATTCAAACATTTCACCAAAAGTAAAATTGAATTTTTTTTTTTGATAATTTTGTAATTTCGATTTTTTTTTTAAATTGTGTTCAAAAAAAAATTAATATTTGTTTTTATATGAGGATAATATAAAAACATATTCAATTTTTTGAATTTAAAAAAAAACCCGAATAACAAAATTTCCCGAAAGAAAATTTTATAACAAGATATATTCTCCACTTAACAAACAAAAAAAAACTGATTAGGCAATACATAAAATTTTAAAATTTTAAGAAAGATAAAAATAATGCTATTCCAGCATAATTGATAAAATCCGAAAATTTCTTAATAGGAAATATAAACTAGAAAAAATAAACTAGAATAATTTATAAAATTTAAAAAATATTAGAAGTATTAAAATAGTATGTAATACTATTTGTGTCTAATTTAAAAGAGCAATATTTTGTTTAAAAGAAATACAATTTTATTGTTTCCAAAATATTTTTTATACTATTTATCATAATTAAGAATTATGTAAATTTCTCAAAAGGGAAATTTTCTCTTTTATTTAAAAAAAATACATATAAAATTATATTATTTTGGGCATACTTGTTGGAAAAGTATGTCGAAAATAAAATACAAACATAATTTTAAAAAATTTGAAAATTTCCCAAAAGGGAAATTTTGTATTTCATTATAAAAAAATATTTTACAGTTTTCCAAAGAGAAATATAATAGTACTTAAGCAAATAAAATTTGCAAATTTCCCAAAAAGGGAAATTTTATATTTTACTTAAAAAATTATTTTTTATATATAATAACAGTAAAAAAAACATAAATTAATTTTAATTTATAAAATTAAAAAATTTTCCAAAAGGGAAATTTGTGAAAACATCTGATAAATACTACAAAATAGATATTATTGTTAAAAAAATCTTCCTTTTTTTAAATAGAACATAAAAAATACATAAATTTCAAGTCAAGTAGTACAAAGTGCTACAAATTTAAAGTAATTATTAACAATCTTAACAACTATAAGTAAGCTTAACTAGCGACGGTTAGCTAGCCCACCAAGTGGTTTTACTTATTTTTGTTGTAATTTTATTGTTATTATCTATAAATGTTGTAATTGAAGATGCGGCCGCAACCGCACTCAATCCAATAATCAGCTTGCTCGCATCAATTATTCTTTTAATAGAAATCTAATGTAAACGACTAAAAACGACTTCAATGGGGACGATGACGACGATGCGACGTCGCAGAGCAGAGATGTTCATGATGATAATCAAAATGATGCTACTAGGATGTGCGGCGGCAGACGACGAACAACACGAGCGCTTTAGCTGCTGAATGATAGTTCACGCCATGCGAGCAAGCGAACGAACGAACAGACAGACAGAATGACAGATCGACGCATCGACATTCAGACAAGCAACGGACCTGCAAAAGGACGAGCGCACCTAAGCTGCAAGAATTATAAACGATAGCAAAGCAACGCACGTACGCCACAAGCACGATGACGACGACGAACGACTAGCTTGGACACAGGCAGTCAACAGCGAACATGCTGCCTGCGATGGATAAAAAAAGGACCAAAACAAAAAAAAAAGCAAACCCCCCACATACCACGCACCTCGTTAACATTTGCTATGAATCGTGAGTGTTGCGACAGAGGCTGCTTTAAAATATAAGAATAGATGGCAAATGTGATTATGGCCCAAGTAAAAGGAACATTTAGCACTACACTGAAAAAATATTTGATATATATTTCTTTCCTAAGTGTAAAAATATTGTAAAAAATATTAAAATTCCTTTTTCAAATGAGTTACAATTTAAAATTATTAAATTGATTTAATTTAATCAAATAATTAATTTTTAACCTTTGAAATCATTGACACAGTAAAGAAAAACTTCTCAAATTTAGAAACAAACTTCTTGAAATTCCATTGCAAAATTTTTTCCATTTTCTATTTTACATTCAAGTTTGACTTGACAAAAAGAAAAATATCACTTGAAAATACTTTTGCAAAGTTCTGCAATTTTGGTATTCTGGAAAGTAAGAAATTTGAATTTAAATTTTTAAAAAATTAAAAACATTATATGACAGAAAAACTGAGAATCAGAGTGTCTTTGTTTTCTCGCTTTTTTTTCTGCTGGTTTTGTCCTACAAATTGTTGTTATATTCAAAACCAAAAAGGTTCATTTGGTTTAATAAGTTGGTTCAATTAGTTGGCATCACTACTTCTCATTTCAGGAAGATGTATTGGCTGCTTGGGTTTTTATTTTATACCTTTTCACTTTCGCAGTTGTGTGTCGTGTGTGTAAAAAATCAGTGTTTTGCACCATGTAGCCAATGGTGAATAAAAACTCTGCTGCGATTCAAATACTTTCGCTTTCTTATTTAGTGTACATTTTTGTCTTTGTTTTCCCTGTTATTGTTTTTTCTGCTGGTTTTACTATAATGTTCTAAAAATTGTTGTTATCTTCAAAACCAAAAAGGTCCATTTGGTTTAATCAATTGGTTCAATTAGTTGGCATCACTACTTCTCATTTCAGGAATATGTATTGGCTGCTTGGGTTTTTATTTTATACCTTTTCACTTTCGCAGTTGTGTGTCGTGTGTGTAAAAAATCAGTGTTTTGCAGCATGTAGCCAATGGTGAATAAAAACTCTCGTTATTTGCTTTCCAAATGCTGCTACGATTCAAATACTTTCGCTTTCTTATTTAGTGTACATTTTTGTCTTTGTTTTCCCTATTATTGTTTTTTCTGCTGGTTTTATTATAATGTTCTAAAAATTGTTGTTATTTTCAAAATCAAAAAGATTCATTTGGATTAATCAAATGGTTCAATTAGTTGGCATCACTAGTTCTCATTTCGGACAGATATTTGGGCTGCTTGGGTTTTTATTTTATACTATTTCATTTTCGCGGTCGAGTCTCCTGTGAGTAAAAAATCAGTTTATGCAATATGTAGCCAATGCTGCATAAAAACACTCGTTATTTGCTTTTCGAATGCTGATGCGATTCAAATACTTTCGCATTCTTATTTAGTGTACATTTTTGTCTTTGTTTTTCATGTAATTGTTTTTTCTGCTGTTTTTGTTCTACAAATTATTGTTATCTTCAAAACCAAAAATATTCAGTTGGTGCAATCAGTTGGTTCAATTAGTTGGCATCACTAGTTCTCGTTTCGGACAGATGTTTGGGCTGATTGGGTTTTTATTTTATACCTTTTCACTTTCGCAGTCGTGTAGTGTACGTATTAAGAATCAGTTTCTGCAATATGTAGCCAACGAATTTGTTTATACCTACACGACGAACAACCTTTTGTAATACGTTCGTCGTGTGTCCACACGAATTTCAAATAATAAAAATAAAAACAAAAAATAAAACAATAATATCGATTCTGAAATATGTTGAGAACAAATTTTCAATACATGTTGTAGTCAATTTCAGTCAAATAACAACAAATGTATTTAAAAGCCAACAAAAAGTAGTAAACCTACATTTTTTAAAAACAAAGACATAAATTGTATAAATTTATTACCCTAATATTTTCGGTGTAATAATAATAATGTCTGTTGTAGGTGTTTCATGATTGTGCTGGAATGTGGGGGGTTGTCAAAAGTAGTCGGGGCAGAATAGGACAGAAAAGAACAGAAGAGTACAGTACAGAAATAATGCGCGCTCAAAATAGACGCGACGATATAATTGCATTTGGACCCATGGATGGTAAAAAATATTACACAGCAGCCAAAGGACTTTGTTGTTGCCTCTGCTATGTGTGCATCGTGTGACTTTTTAGAACAAAGCCAGGAGCAGCAACAGTACGAAAGGCACTTTAATTTCAGTGACCACGCTGAATTTTAATGGCAACACTAATGAAATTTTGCTATTTATACCATTTATGCTTTTTACTACATTTTTGACAAAATGCGATTATGTTAATTATGCAGGATAAAAATAGATAATTAATTGTTTTAGTTTTGTTCGGTTTTTCTAATTGATTTGAAAGCACTAAATTTTTAATATATAGATTTTTATTATTCCGCGTAAATATTTGATATTGCGGCAGGTACACTCTAAAACATTATAAAAGTGTTACATTGGAAGATCGCTGGTAGAAGTTGTGGTAGGGTCATAGTTGGGAACTGATCATTGTCATTTTACCTTGTCATAACTCCACCGTAATATGACTAAAATTAGCTGATCATGATCATATTTTCCATAACAGGGTAAAAATTACTTTGGTATTTTAAGCGACCCAATTCGTAGTTTTCATCAAAAGTTGCACATACTCTGTTTGTTCCCAAAATTTGCCGGTAATCTGCCTTTTAAATTAATAGTCTGCTAGACGCTTTCCTAAACACTCCATTTATTTGTGTGTTTGCCGGAAATATGCCTAAAATACTCCCAAAAATTGTAGAAATTTTAACTCCGGTCCACAAAAACTATAATCTGCCCGAAATTTTTCATATCCTTTTCGAGAAATTTTACTCCAAATATTCAAAAATATTATGTCGCAGGTTTGGTAACAAATTTAAAAAATAAAACCGGTTTATATAAGACCAACAGTGATTTAAATAAATTAATTTAACAATTTTCCATTAGCCATCACATCATTTTTATATAATTCACAGGCGCTAATTTTGATTGGTGCTTTTTCTGAATATGATTGATTCTGAATATATATATATATATATATATATATATATATATATATATATATATATATATATATATATATTAGAAAATTAATAATGTAATTTAAATTATGCTCTTGATAACCACGATATCATATTTCGCTTGATATTTGATCTTTAATACTTTTTTTTTTCTATGAAAATAGTTTTGAAAAATTAATATGTATCGATTTAGATCGAAATATCTTTAAATGAAAATGCGATATTGAAATTCTATATAAAATTAAAATATAACCTGACAATTTAAAGTCAAATTATCATTCAAGTTTTATTGAATATTATTTTGTTTATGCTCTACAATTATTTTATTACATAAAGAGGCTGAAATAGTGACTGAGATTTTCTTAAAATTAAAATCTAATAGGGAAGATAGGAAAAAAAACTGAGTATGTCAAAGTCAAAATAAGTATCCTCTTATTATATAAAAATAATATATGTGTCAAACATATAACATTTTTATTCTCGATTTGTAGTATAGCAAAATTTTATTATATAAAAAATGCACAAAATATAAAAACTTAAATTTAACAATGTTTTTCTGCACTGAATATTAACAATATTTATTACAAACACACTACTATATAATACACACTTATTAATTGTAGGAATAGAAATGCTTTTTTCGATATTTATGAACAACAAAAAAAAAGACCAGAGCACAAAAACTCAAAATTTTAATAATATTCGTCCCAAAAAACCTTTTTTTTAATTTTTGTATAATGTGTTTTAAAACTACTTTCTGATATGTAAAGGGTAAAAGCAGTTATATAATTTAAAATTCTGTCTAATAATGCCTTTTAGGCATTAATTTCAAAAAACCTATTTTTATAAAAATAAAAAATTGCTTCAAAATGAAGTACTCAAAATAATTTCCCATCGTTTTATTTTTTTTTTATTTTTGTACATAAAGCTGTTTAAATTTCCCACCTAGCTTTAATAATAAATTTATGCAGCCTGCCGCCAATATACCCCATGTACGCACACACACAAAACAATAGCAGCAACAACAAAATGATTTTTTTTAATAACTCAATATGACCTCAAACACCCCCCCCCCCCCATTCGGTTCAAACCATTTGCCATTACTCATCTAGTTTGGTTATCCTTCAAAAAGTTTTTCAAAATTTCATTCAATGAATGCGCCGCATAAACCATTCATTCGTCATACGATGTCGACGAGGACAACGATGACGACGACTGCACAGCAACAATTCATAAAATCTTCAACGTTGACTTTTACACTATTTTTGAAATGATGCCAAGCGCCACAAAAGCATCTGCCAGGGGCCAACTACCCAACCATTCTGCCAGTCATACAACCACCAGCCCACCGTACTGGATACTCGTTTCTGGTTTGCTTTCGGCTAAAATGGTTCCACCTCCTTGTATATTTTATATTTTTTTTTGTAGCTTTCAACAACGAGTAGCTGCCATACCTAGAAATGAAAAAAAAATCTCCCTCGAGACTCATGGCGGAACCATTATGTTTTTGTCGCTGCCGCTACAGTTGCCGTTACCGTCGTCGTCGTCGTCATTACTGTTGACACTACTATCCAGTGAGTCGGCAGCACCACCTATTCCAAATACACACCATAACCTAAATAGTATTCTGCCCCGTGTCCGTACTTTACGCCCTCAGCTCACACGAGGCGTTAAATGCTATGCGGCGGGGCATCCGTCTAAAAGTGTTTTATTCAGTGCTTCACGGGTGACATTTTTTTCGTCAAAGCGTCCACGATTTGATCACACTTTGAAAACATTAAATACTTAAAGCATAGTTAATTTTTAGTTTTTTTACCACATACATTTAAATTTCAGCAGTTAATTTAGCAAAATTTCATAATTATTACTAGTTATATTTGAACCAAAGAGTACAGGTTTCAATATAGGTTTTCTCTTTCATTTCGGTTTTACATTTTACAACGATTTCGGGTTTTCGATAAAAATTGCCCTGCATGTTTGCAAAAAAATTATCGTTCCTAGTAGAAAATTACCCTATTTTGGAAGGCATTATCAGGACCTGGTCTTGTTGTTCATGTAACTGGTAGGGTTACACAAAAATACAAATGATCATTTGCCTGTCATGAGCATAGTACAATTGTTCCTAGCGATTTTGAGAATAAGAAAAACAAAAAACATTTAAATAAAAATTCTCGATAGTTTAAAAAATATGGTATTGCTGATAACAAACACATTTTGATAGTATTTTAGAGTAACATTATGATAAAATAGGGAACTGATAATTCTGATTTTGACTTTTTCTCCCCCGAAACCTAATTTCATCATTATCATATCGTCGATAATACTACCCAACACGATTTTTGCCATGGACATCCCATACATCAATTCTATATAATTCGATGGTGCTAAATTTGACTGCATACTCAGTTTTTTTTCTATACGTAAGGTTTTTGAGAAAATTGAAAAAGTATTTTAAAGCCGACCTTACCCACTACTTAGCATAAAAAAAAATATAGTTCTGTGGAAAAATAGTTTAACAAAAAAACTTAAACGCAATTTTTTTTTTAATTGTTCAGGCTAATTTTAATATACCAACTAATTCTTAGATTCAAATACGTTCTAAGATACCCAAATCTAAACTCGGAAAATTTTAATTTTTTTGTAGATAATTTTTTTACAATTTAGGATTTAATGATAAACAAAAAAATGATATGTGGTTATCTAGAGAATAGTCCAAATTAACCTTCAACATATCTAACTTTTTTCTAATTCATCCCCTTTTTTAAAATATGCCCTGAAAACATAATTTTGATAGACTTTTATATAAACAGTTTTCAATAAAAAAAAAATCTAATGTATGTCATGTGAAAATGCCATTAGTTAATATTAAAAGTATGCTTATTCTTATGGCATACTCAGTTTTTTCCTATAACGTAGCGTTTTTTTTTTTTAAATCGGGTTTTTTCCAGTAATTTGTATGTAAAATATTCAAGCATTTTAATATCAAAAAGTTTTTAACAGAAACTGTGTTGATATGGCATATTTTAATAAAAATGAGAACCAATACAAAAAAGTTAGTAATTTTCATCGTTAGCTTGGACTATGTACTACATAACCACAAATCATTTTCTTATTTATCATTAGATCCGAAATGCTAAAAAGATCGTCTAAAATAGTCTAAAAAAAATTCAATATTTTTCAAGTTTAGATTTAAATATCTTCAAAATATATCGTAATAATAGTATTTATTGGTATATTGTACTTAATCTTGACAATTGAAAGTAAAACTGCGTTTACAGTTTTTTGTTCATCTAGTTGTATAAGTGAATGCATTTTTTAAATTTTAAAAAGTGGCTGAAAGGGGCCTAAAATATCGATAGCAATTTTCCTAAAACGTAATAGAAAAAAAAGAGTATGCTCTAAAAATCAGCAACCATGAATTTTATTGAATTGATGTATGGGATGTCCATGGCAACATTTTGTTTCCGTTTTATTGAGTAGTGTTATCTGTAAAAAAATGGAATCTTTTAGCCCTGATCGTTAAATTGTAGAAGTTATAAATAAATATACGTTTGTATCAACATTTTTAAAGTAAATTTTGAAAACACCACGTATTTCTTTGGGTGTTCTAGATAAACCCTAACCCTAGAACGCATCGCCCTGTATACATCAGCATTAGACAAAATCCATAAAATAAGGAATGAATAAAAATAAGTGAAAAATTGACATATCTTTTAATATATTTGATATCTAACGCATATTTTTACACAATTTTTATTAAATATACTTATATTTTCCATTTTCTACTCATCTTACATCAAATCTACTCCATTTTGCAATATTTTCAATTCTACTCATTTCTACTCCCCAAATTTTCCAACTCTACTCCATTTGCATTGGCGAAAAGTGTGATCAAGTGTGAATTCTTACTTTAAATTCCACACAATTTGCTAATACGCTTCTCAAAATGTTCCAATTACTTGTGTGTTTGCCGTAAATATGCCACAAATATTCCAGTATAATGCCAGACATTTTTCTGAATATTTTCCAATTATTTTTAACAGGCAAAGGCGTAGTTTGCATTATTTTTTCGAGATTTGTCAAAAAGCCAAAGGTGTCTGTTTTCTGTTCATTCCCAAAATATGCCAATAATTTGCCTTTTAAAAGTCTTTAAATTCGATAATCACCCGAGACAACATTTTTGGCAGCGTCAACAATGCAGTATTGAAACATTTTTTCGATCTATTTCTAACAGACAAAGGCAGTATTTGTATTTCAAGCTGTCTGTTTTTTGCCCGTTTTTAAAATATGCCATAAATCTGTAATTTAAATTCCACAAAATTTGTTATAAAATTTACACATCCCGCAGTATTTCATTTATCTGTGTGTTTTCTTGGAAAATTACCTTAAAAATGACAAACGTATTGTCTGGAGCAGCCATATGTGCCATTTATTTGTGTGTTTGCTGGAAATATTCCTGAAAAATGCCATACATTTTTTCTCAGGCTATACATAAAATTTAGGGCAGTGTTGAAGCGGTTTAGAAACAGTTTTTCGAATGTTTTTAGCAGACAAAGACTGAGTTTGTATCAAAAAATGTGTTCCAAAATGAATTCCAAAAAATATGGCGGAAATCTATATTTTTTTCACAAAATCCCCAAATTTTGACAAAATGTTTCATTTATTTGTGTGTCTGTCAGTAATAGAAAGGTTTTTAGCAGACAAAGACGTAGTTTGTATTTCTGCTTTCTGTACATTCCCAAAAACAGGACAGATCTCTGTCTTATTTTCATAAAATACACAAAATATGACAAAATCTTTCATTTATCTGTGTGTTTCTCATTAATACATATTCCGTTAATATTCCACAATTAATTTGAAAATTTTTTTATCGGAAATTTTAAGGGGTTTTCGATTGATTTTAAGTAAACAATTTCGAAATTTGTACGAAAAGCTGGTTTTTTTTCAGCATTTACCAAAAATTTGACGGAAATCTGTCTTTAAAATTTCAGAAAAAGTGATTACCTCTTATAATAATAATAGTTTGGCACTACAGTTCTGTATAGAACTTCGGCCGAGCTCTCTCACCATTTCGAGCTGTGCGTGTTATATTTGTACTCAAAGTGGTGGGACCTACAGTTTATTGCCGAATCCGAACGGCGGGTGAGAGCTTTTCATAGGCAATGTTTTTACTCTCGGAGGTTTGCAATTTACTGCCGAGAGGTAGCGCGGTATAGAAAAATGTTTCTATTAAAAGATGTTGTTAGCCCCAGTCCAGACTTGAACCGGGGACCTTTCGGCTCGCAGTCCAACGCACTAACCAATGAGCTACCGCGGCTACCTCTTATACATCTCACAAAATCTTCAATTTTTCTGTTTGTATGCCGGAATTATACTGGAAAAATGCAAAAATTGTTGGCAATCTATGTAATAAATTTTTATGGAGTTTTACTTTGTATAAAAGTTCTAAAACACCTTTTAAAACTTAAAACAATCTTTTTTTTTGCTAAGTGCAGCCTCTGGTCATCATTTGTATGTCATCGCTAAAGATCTATTCATGTTCTGTACCCTGGTGACAGTTTAGATCGTTGGCAGCAGGGACCCGTGTCAATAATTGACACCACCTACGCCTTCTCCAGCAATTTGAATTTCGTCTACTACTTTTTCGTTTAATTTCCTCATATATTTCACTTCATTTTGCTTCACATCGCACTCTACACGCATTTGTGTTTATACCATAATCATCATTACTATCATCATTGCCAACATAATCATCACAAATATCATCATCCTCATCTCCATCACCATCGTCGTCGTCATTCGAAATTTCTGTTTTTCACTTGGTTGCTGCCATTGAATTGGGTTCGTTTCGTTACGTTACGTAGTTCTAATTTGTAATCAGTGCCGGGTCATGGCGAAGTAGTCATCGTCTCCTTTTTGTTGTTGTTGTTGCCCATGTTTTCCACCAGACCCCCAACCACCCAAACATTTTCTCTTTCTAGTCTTTGCACAACCATTACTATCTAAACCTCTTAAATCTCTTCAACTTGTGTTCGCACTGTTGATTTTCAATTTTTCGCAACCATACCACATACCATTCTGGCATCAAATTTTAGTCTTCCCTTTTAGCAATCTCTTTGTGTTCTTCTTTTTATTCTGCTTCTCTATCTGCTTCTTCATTTTGGCTTTGTTTTGGACTTGTCATAGATGCACAAAAATGTTTATTCTCATGTAAACAACATAAATTTGACTCATTATTATTCGACTGACGGCAGCATCATGGGTGGCATGGTACGGTATGGTACGGCATGGTATTATGGTGTGGTGAGTTATTTTATTTTGTTGTAAAGTTAGTGTACAAACTCACCACAAGCCACCACACTTACCGCACATTATCAGCGTTCGCTCTAAAATTTCGTTTATTTATTATTGTTGCCCCTCCCCTCCCCGCACACACATAAAGTCATAAATTTTCCCAACGGAAAACATGCTAAAAATTCTTGTAATTATGACGTATTTGAAATGCTTTTATAATAGGTAGTACGTAAATGGGCGAAAATCATTAGCAGGAATTTGCAATGCCATATTCAAGGCAATTAATTATGAAACTCTAAACAATTTCTTATTTGAGAATTTTAATGTAAAACTTTATTTGTTTAGTGTTTTTTGTTAGTTCGTTGAAGATATTACTTTTTTGTAATTCATTTTTAATTTTAAGTACATCCAAGAGTTTGATTCTAAGAGCAGTAAGGAAGGCTAGGTCACATGGGAAATTATAGATAGGAAAATTTAAAAAGTAAGGAAATTATGATAGTGGTATGATAACTTCATCACATTGATGTACACATTTCAGTCATTCATCAGATTGTTAATAAATTCATAATATTGATGTTTTGTAGTGATCGACATTATGAGTTGTTTTTCAATATAATGAATCAAGGTTTGAAAAATTAAATCCATCAATATGAAGATATATTTTATTTTCTATGAAGGCCTTTGTGAAGTCCGAAAATGACGAATGTGTTAGGTCGGTGTCTATTCCGATATACCGTGCCTTGGTATATGGGGATAGCTTATAACAAGCTGAAATTTGTTTGTACCATGGGAAAGAATGGGTAGACACCTAGTTTGGTTAGTAGTGCTTATAACATTTTTACGGTATTTTTACAAAAAAAGGAAGATGTAGGCACTTAGATAGAAGAAGGCACTAAAGAAGAAGAATGCACTCAAAAAGAAGCTCTGCGTAAGAAGAAGATTACCGCAGCAAAGAAAAAAGCAGCTCAGCAGAAGAAGCGACAGGCCGCTCTAAAAAGCAAATTGATAATACTACTGCTGCACTTACATCACAGAAGGTTGTCATCATTATTACAAAGTCAAAAGTCCAGAAACAAGTCAAGAATAATTTGTGAATTAACTAAAATTTTCAAGTCAAAAACAGCACTTCTTAAACCCAGAAAGAATCAAGAAGGAATCAAGAAATATACGCTGTGATATACAGCTAAACAAAAACATTCTGGATTTTAAGAAACAAATCCACTTAGTTATCAAAAAAGTAACTAAGAACAATTATTCTTGATAACGCAGAGGTTACTGTATTAGGTATCAAAAAGGTGGTTACTGTTTTCTTATTAAAATTTAAAGTTTACGTGTTTTTTTCATTCTTACTTTGTCTGCACAGAAAAAAAAAGTACATCATATTGATGTATTCCGTTCATCAAACCATGATTCATTGTACTGAAGAACCATTCATTATATTAATGACTAACGACATCAATGTTATGAATGCTATCCTAAATATGAAGAACATTTGCTAACTGTCGAAAAATTGATCTTCAATATGATGAACTGTATGCGAAGAATACGTTTCATCATACTAATTAACAAAAATATAAAATACAACGATATTACTTCATATTGAAGAATGCTGTTCACCACAACAAATTTTAATGAAAATATTTATTTTTCGTTCATTTTTGCCGTACTTCTCAGTTCTCCAGTAGTTCTTGTATGTTATATCTTATATAATGCTTGCTCGACATGCATAAATTAGTAAAATGTGTTATAATATATTTATTTATAATTTCAACTTTTTATTAATAAAAATTTTTTTTTTTCAAAATATTTTTTTTTTCGAAATTTTTTTTCGAAAAGTTTTTTTCGGACACATTTTTTTGGAATTTTTTTATTCCGATTTTTTTTTTCGGAACATTTTTTTATAATTTTTTTTACTGTTATTTTTTCAATAAAATTTTTATTTTTTATTTATTTTGTTCATATATACTATGAATGCATTCATTAATAAGTCATTTAATGAACGGTGGTATCAATATTGTTACGAAAATTCAGTCTGCGGAAAACTGATCTAAAAGTTCATATCTCTGGATTGTGTACAAAATAAAAACACTCTTATTTTTGGTTTAAATTATAACAATTAACTTTATTAATTCACTTTGATAAACAAATTTACTAATAACAAATTCTAACAACTGCTGCATGCCCACAATTTAACTTGACAATTATCACACGAGATGCCCTCGACCACATTACAATCTCTACTGAAGTGAAGTACCTCAGATTCGACAAGCTTCGACTTGTTTCGAGAACCTTCTAATCGTTTCGTGAATGACGCATGCTATTGTCATCTCATTCGCTCTCATGTGTTTTAATGCGCTGATCTTCCATCGCTTTCTCGCACACTGTCTCAGTGCGCTGAATGATCTTCCGTCTCTTTCTAAGACATGCTTAGTGCGGTGAATTGTCTTGCGACTCATTAATGATTGTTGATTGCTTGCACTATGGGGCAAATTACATCTTTTCGTAACAATATGATGAATCTGGTAGTTACTGAAAAAATTCATAATATTTATGAATAAATTCATTATATTGAAGATTTTTTTTCTGCGTGTATTATTCGCTATTGTGCTTTGTTTTGTGTTGTTTTTCTGTCATGGCCACCTGTTTGTAAGTGAGTCTGTCTGGAGATATATTGGAAGTAACTAATATCAATTATTCTTGAATATGTAGAGATTATGTTCTTAGTTATCAAACAAATAACTAAGATCAATTATTCTTGTATGCACATACAGACAGGAATACTAACAAACGGATGGCAATGACAGACGAACATCGCAAAACAAAACATTCGAGCGAATATTACAGACAAAGCGAGATCGCTGAAAACAAAAACAGAAACATGAATACGTGTTCTTTTTGCAAAGAATACAGCAACCAAAAAATTATACTTCTCAAAATCCTGGTGAATAAAACTTTTTGCTTTTTATATAATTAAGTAATTTGCTTTGAAATTCTGTTCATTTTTTTTCATTTCATTCAAATTTTTCTCGAGTTTTAGATGTTTATTTCCCTTACTGTGCTCTGCTTACTTTGCCTTCAAACACTGATTTAGACTGTATTCTTTTTATTAGCTCCAAAATGATGTATTCATCAAACAACATGTTTATTTTATACTGAATTTAATACATTTGTTTTTCTTTTAAATTTACAAATTTGAATTTCGAATAACCGTTTTAATAATATTTAACGTTTTTGTTTTTAAATCAACTAACCGAAACCCGCTCGAGTCGAAATTGGTTTAGGCAAGCCTTATTTCGCATTCGTCACTGATCAGAATACGATAAGGCACCCCTACACTTAGAAAAAACATACCATTAAATTAATAGATTTTACTATTAAAATTAGTCAATAGGATATTTGTCCGATAAACTATTAACTCAAAATTCAAAAAAAATACTACAAAATACTATACAATTTATTTCAGTTTGTATAAAAATATTTATTGTTTGTACACAGAAAAAAAAATTCTTCAATATGATGAATTTATTCATAAATTTATGAATTTTTTCACCAACTACCAGTTTCATCATATTGATACCACCGTTCATTAAATGACATATTAATGAATGCATACATTATATATATGAACAAAATATTTAATACAATGAATTTGAATTGTCATATTGATGAATTTGTTCATAACATTTTTTTAAAATTTTTTTTTTTATAAAATAAATCAAAAAAAAGTGTTGTAAAAATTTTATTTCAAAAATAACAGAAAAAATGTTATAAAAATTATCAGAAAAAAAAATTTTAGGGAAGAAAAATAGTTCCGAAAAACATTTTTCCAAAAAAAATTTTTTTGTTCGAAAAAAAAAATTGTTCGAAAAAAAAATTGGTTCGAAAAAAATTTTTTTTTCGAAAAAAAAAATTGTTCGAAAAAATAAAATTTGTTCGAAAAAAAAATTGTTCAAAAAAAAAAAAATTGGTCAAAAAAAAAAAAATTGGTTCGAAAAAAAAAATCGAAAAAAAAATTGTTCGAAAAAAATATTTTTTTCAAAAATATATTTTTTATAAATATAACTTTTTATTAATAAAAAAATGATCCTAATCAGGATAGACATATCTGATATTCTTGTAAGGTAACCAGATTCATCCTTCATAAATAAAATCATGAAATATTTTTAATATTTAATTCAAACATTCCATCATTTGTTTGCCGTGCGATATCAAAGCGCCTTTTTTATTTTTAATTTTTTAATTTGTAAAAATTTGTATTGAATAATAGGAAATATTGTTGAAAATTTCTTTGAAATATATTTTTTACACTTATAAAATAGACTCGAGCTTTGAAAACTTAAAAAATAAATTAAAATATTTAAATATTTTATAAATAATTTTTTTTCGAAATATTTTTTTTTGTGCGAATAAATTTTTTTTATAAAAATTGAAAACTTAAAATATAAATTAAAATATTTAAATATTTTATAATTATTTTTTTTCGAAATATGTTCTTTTTGTTCGAATAAATTTTCTTTATAAATATTACCTCAAAATTAAAAATGAAAAAAAAAAATTAACAAGCCTTAAAATTTACCTTTTACCTTGAAATTATTTCAATTAGTCTACTGGAATCATACATTTCAAAATGTATACAAAACATTCTTGCAAATGCAACATTTCCATAGAAATAATTGAAATTTAATGATTCTCCATTAAAACTATACGTAATAAGCTGTGTCTCACTTGAATATGATATATTTTACACTGAAATTAAAGATACGAATGACATGGAAGACAACAGGGAATATAATATTCAGACATACAATTTCTGTTTGCTGTTACTATTGGCAACTAGTACATATTATCCTTAACAAGAGCAACATCAATACAGCAGCAACCACTAGTATAAATTCCCAGAATGCACACACTAAGTAAACACATCATTTATGCGCGTCGGCTACAAATAAATATGATAAAAATTGTATGCATAGTTACCGCGGAAAATACGCAAATACGTCCCAACCGAACCGAACCCTACCCGAGCTCACACCCACAATCGGATTTTTAAATAGTACTTTTTATCTTAAACACCTTCTCCACTTTGAATGCTTACAGACCCTGTACCCCTTCTTTTATGTAGCAGTTGCAATCATTGGCTTTCCAACGGCTCAGATGCAACATTTTGAGTTTCTATTCAGTCACGCACTTCACCTCATCTAAATTAATTTCACGTTTAGTCTGGCGCGCGGCGCTCTGCTGTAATCGTTGGCAACACTGGCGCTAATGCGCCGATTAGTAGCTACTACCGCCGACGCCACATAAACTCACAAAAACACCAATCCCAACACCCACTCACACTCGCACACATTATGTTTGCTATTTATTTTATTAAGTTTGTTTTTATTTTTTCCTACTTACCTACATCAATTTACAACAATATTGCCTAGTAGAAAATTATTGTAAAATCTGAAGTTTTTTGCATTTCAATTGTTGCAAAAAATCTAATGTATATATTAGTAATATTTTTTCGTACATAATTTACTTATTTGTTTTCTTTTTGTTTTTAATAATAAAATAAATTTTAAAATTAATTATTATTACTAATTTAATATATCGTGAACTGTGAATTAGTTTGCTTCATGTATCATGTTTTAATGAATTTAGTTTGGAATTGAATTTATATAACTTGAATATAATCTTTTTAATTCTGTTGTCCATACATCACATCAAATCAGAGATATCCATCATATATATATGAGAATTAATTTGCTCCATACGCCAATTTTTGATGAATTTAGTTTGGAACTGAAGTTGTCCATTTTTCAATACATCCCATTAAATCAGAGTTATCTACCATTTTATACAATTAAAAATATCTCAAATTTACAAAAATTGGTTTGACACACGTGAAAAGTTCTTATCATAAATGTCATTTCCATTATAAGCGAGAGCGTTTATTAATATTAGAACTATTAAATTTTCAACACTATAACTTAAGTACTTTCAAATATACACCCAGAAAAAAAAACTATATAAATAATAGTTTTTTACTATTAAAAATAGTCAATAGTATAAATTATTATTTTAATCGGAAAATACCATTAAATACTTGAAAATACCATGACATTGCCATTGAGTTTATATGAAAATATTTATTTTTTGTATACTATTAAATCAATAATTGTCCTATTGACCAATTTTAATGGCATTTGAGGTAATTTTTTTCTGGGTGTATGCATATCTCAGATTCATGTCGCATGGGAGGTAGGCGCGTTAGTTGACCAATCATAGTTTGTTTTAATCACAACCAATCTGTCAATACACACAAAATAGAGACCAACTTATTCGGTTCTCTTAAACGATAAGTTATTGTCTAAATAAAAAGAGTTGTAGTTTGTTCTGCAACCAATTTCGAACTGTTTTAGAACAATATAGTACAGACTTAGAACCATTAGGAGTGTGCATGGACTAATATTTCATATGTATAGACTAATATGACAGTTTCGCCAGCAAATTTGTAAACCATTCGATTTAACCGAATGAAGTTTGTTGGTACAACTAACTTTTTCATTTTTCCAACCTCATGCCAAAAGAGGATTTTTCTGTGTGTATAAATAATATAAATACCAAGTTTCATCCATCTAGCACATTTCGTTCTATTGCTTTGGTTATTTTCAAAGAGACATTTTTTGCTCCACGTGAAGGAAACCGTAAAATGTTGAGACTATACTGGATATGGAGCACAATCTATAAAAATATCAATTCTATGAAAATATTTGAAGAATTTATATTTTTTTTTTTATATAATATATCACGCTATAAATTGCAAACATAACATAGATTTTGACAAAAATGCATATAAATCATCTTTAAAATATTTCTCGAACGCAAGTAAATGGTGTTTGCAGCAAACTAATTCTCTGATGACGATAAACATATTTATAGAAGCATTTTGGCCAAAAATGCATATAAATCGTCTTTATCGTTTTTCTCGAAATCGTGTCAATGGTGTGTGGAGCATACTAATTCTCAGGTAATGATATGAGATAATGATATGACCAAGTTTCATCCATCTAGCACATTTCGTTCTATTGCTTTGGTTATTTTCAAAGAGACATTTTTTGCTCCACGTGAAGGAAACCGTAAAATGTTGAGACTATACTGGATATGGAGCACAATCTATGAAAATATCAATTCTATGAAAATATTTGAAGAATTTATATATTTTTTTATATAATATATCACGCTATAAATTGCAAACATAACATAGATTTTGACAAAAATGCATATAAATCATCTTTAACATATTTCTCGAACGCAAGTAAATGGTGTTTGCAGCAAACTAATTCTCTTATGACGATAGACATATTTATAGAAGCATTTTGGCCAAAAATGCATATTAATCATCTTTATCGTTTTTCTCGAAATCGATTCAATGGTGTGTGGAGCATACTAATTCTCTGGTAATGATATGACTTCTTTTTAGAAACATTTCTAAACAAATAATTAAAATAAATTCATTTTTTGGATTTTTTCTATTAATTTCGAACATTTATAAAACCTATTTTATGTAGTACTAGTTTCAAATTTTTATACTCGTTGATTACTTCGAACTAGTTACACAATTTGAACTAGCTTTATAAGCTAGGCATTACATGCATTGTTTGTGCAGACAGTGGGTCTTAAAAGCAATAGCACGTGTGCGTATTATTCATGGTTTTACGCGAATTTTTAATAATTACTTGAATGAAAGAAATGCTGCTCGGCTTAAAAACATCATTATGTTACGTAGGTCTTGCGATAATAAATATTAATTTTCTAATTAAACTAATATTTATATTAGGTGTTTAATTATGATGTATGTACGAAAGTTGTTATTTTACTTGTTAGATTTCAGTTAAGTTAACGAAGTAATTATGCATTTTGTGAAATATATCAATTTTCAAATAACATTTTTAAAGAATTCAAAAAATGCAATTCTCTTGCAGTTTTTAATAATTTAAATTCTGCCTCATAGACAATGAGGTACTAAGAAAAAATAAATAAATAAATTTCGAGGATAGAAAAATATGATTTCCAAGATGTTTAAACCAAATATTGTATGAGGGCTACTCGAAATTTAGTTTAGCATGATGTCATTGTCTTATCAAGCATTTCTGTCATTGAGTGTGGTAATGCTTCACTTGTGCCTGATTCAAAATGTGAAGTTGCCCCATCAGATTTTCTGTTCTTACCCATATTATTCAAGGATTATTTAAATTCTTCTGAAACACATTTAAGGATTTTATTGTTTCCATTTCAAACAAGAAATAATTTTCTGAATACAACATCCCGAGTGAAAATTTTGTTAGGGATGCGATTATGCGATCTGATCAGGACTTCAACTAAGGTAATAATAAGAGGTTCACATCAGTGTCTGATTTAAAATGTGACGCTATTTGAAACCTTATATAAACCTTATATAAATGTAATATTTTCTGAAACTGATTTTATCAAATTCGATATTTTTAAAACTCAATGTAAATTTCATTTGCATTTATATTTAACATTTATTAATTAGAATATTTTATTTTATTAGAACAATTTTGTTACCCAATTTTATTATAATAGGTTTTTAGTAATATCTCGATCATATTAGAATAATATAATATCCAATCAGGTTTTTTTTCGTAAGTGTCACATTAGGTTCCATTAAGTAGGATTTAGGTCAGGACTTTTCTGAAGTATGGATCAGGTTACCTTACGTGGATTTGAAATTAGTATTATCCTAGTCAACCCTAATCAGTATAATTTTAGGTGGTCTATAATATAAATTCCTTATAGCACTCGGAATGGATCAGGTTGCCTTAATTGGATTTGAAATTATAATTACCCTAGTAAACCCTGATCAGGATCATTTTAGGTGACCTTACGTAAATTTGCGTTAACGTATTCGGATCAGGCACGGATGATAATAAGAATAACCTTAACCAATTTCCACTGGACTAGCCCTTACGTTATTTAATATTTCGGAAAAAATGTAGTAAAAATATTTAGGATCAAATTAAAGGCTTTGAGCAGACATTTCATTCTCTGTGATTCCAGTTACATACGTAAAGAAGATGAAAAAAAAACGTTGCGGTATATATCAGGTTTGGTTCCGTTATAATAATGTTAAAAAATTTATATTGAAAAAATTATTCTAGTTTGCAGTTCTAGATTTAAAAACAAATTTACTTGCAATATCCTTAATTTTAAATAGTTTAGGTTCAGTTACATTTTTAGATCAAGTTTCATCCGGGTACTGTCAAAATCATAAATATATTTTATAATTATATAATTAAATATATTTTTCCTACAATTTCTATTATTTTTTTATATCATTTATTTCTAAAATTTGTCGAAATACTAAACTTAGTTGCTATCAACATCAAAAATATAAAGATATAATTTTAAAATTTTTAAAATGTTTTAAAAAATTCAAAATATGAATTTTACATAGCATACAAAGCATTGGCAACTCTACGCGTGCCTAGATAAAAATGCAACAACAACACTAAACCAAGGAGAACTTTAACCAAACGCCATTCAAAAGAACGTAATACACTCCGGTTTGCACTCTCTTTCTCGCTCTGTCTCTCTTTTAATTGTGCTGCCACTAATCAAACTTCAACAATAATGTGTAATATTTGTGCAGTACAAAGAGCGAGCTCCTTGCAACGAGCAGGATTTGGCTTGCAAGTGGTGACGCAAAATGCAACGAGTCGAAATGAGGCAAAACTTGTACAACGAGTAACTGGAGAGTTTCTTTGTTTTTGTTTTCTATTTTGGAGAACTTAATTTTGCAGCCGCACTCTAGCGAGTACACAAAATACAGACTGCAGACAGCGATGCTGCAATCATGTTGTTGTTTTTTTTTTTTATTTTAGATTATTGTTGTTATTGTTGTCTTCAGTGCATGGGGGGGGGGTTAAATCTATGGTGCGCTCTGCGCTCTCGCTGGCTGCAATCAACGGTGGTGCTGCTGCTACTAGTGCGACTGCGAGCTGCGACTACTGTCGTTGCTCCAGCCCACCATCAACGAGTGAGCACAACGCACAACGAGTCAGTCAAACGTGGAGACGGTCTGAGCTGCTTGTTTGCTTTGTGTGGAACGCTGGAAAACGCGGCGGTATGAATTCTGTTCTGTGTTTCGTGCAATGCTAAAAAGAAAAAATTGTGGATTATTAAAAAAAAAAAAAAAATTGTAATTATTTTAAATAAAAAAAAGAATACTAAAAAAAAAGAATGTGCACAAAATACAAAAATTAGTGGATACATTTTTCTTTTTTTTTTGCTGGTGGAGGCTGCAACGTGTCTGGTTCTGCATCTGTGCGTCGATTTGTCTATTCTCAAGTCTGTCCGTCCGTGTGTATTTTTAAAGCCAACGTCTGTCCATTGCGCTGTCTGTCCAGCGGTCTCTTCAGCAGTCTCTCCAGCAGCTTGTTCCATAAAATTGAGATTTTCAAAAAATTTAAATTTTCTTAAATGTGTATTTCACTTAATTGTAAATTAAAATAAAAAAAAATATGATTTTCGATTTCTTTTTTTTTTAATAAGAAAAAAAATTAAGGTGCGCGATTTTGTGTTACTCATTTCAGTAGAAATAAAAAGCGCCGCTGGTCGGTGCGTAAACTGTGAAAATAATCGAAATGCGACGTGAAACTGCAAAGCAAAAAATCAAAAAGTTCTAAAAAATCAACATAGAAAAGTTCCAATAAAGTTTTCAAAGTAAAACACAAAAGTTCTAAAAGTAAAACACAAAAATTCTAAAATAAAAACAAAAAGTTTTCAAATCAAAATCAAAAGTTCTTCAAATAAATGTGCAGAAGTTAGCAAGTGTAAGAGAAAACTTTTTTTTGTTCAAAATTTTAAATAAAATTTGTGACCAACTTATCCCAAAATTTGGTCTCAAAATCGCCTCGTCCGTGCTGGGCACTTTGAGCGCGCAGTGAAAAGTGAAAATACGAAACAAAAAGAATGGTGAATTATATAAATGCATTGAAAAAATAATAATAAATTAAAATATAATAATTAAATACAAATTTTAAGTGTTTGTTCAAACAAAAGGTGAGAAATAAAAGGTGTGAAAATGTAAATAAAATCCATAAAATAAAATAAAAACTAAAATAATAAACAAGTATATAGAACTAAAGAAATAAAGAAATAAAGAAATAAAGAAATAAAGAAATAAAGAAATAAAGAAATAAAGAAATAAAGAAATAAAGAAATAAAGAAATAAAGAAATAAAGAAATAAAGAAATAAAGAAATAAAGAAATAAAGAAATAAAGAAATTAAGAAATAAAGAAATAAAGAAATAAAGAAATAAAGAAATAAAGAAATAAAGAAATAAAGAAATAAAGAAATAAAGAAATAAAGAAATAAAGAAATAAAGAAATAAAGAAATAAAGAAATAAAGAAATAAAGAAATAAAGAAATAAAGAAATAAAGAAATAAAGAAATAAAGAAATAAAGAAATAAAGAAATAAAGAAATAAAGAAATAAAGAAATAAAGAAATAAAGAAATAAAGAAATAAAGAAATAAAGAAATAAAGAAATAAAGAAATAAAGAAATAAAGAAATAAAGAAATAAAGAAATAAAGAAATAAAGAAATAAAGAAATAAAGAAATAAAGAAATAAAGAAATAAAGAAATAAAGAAATAAAAAAATAAAGAAATAAAGAAATAAAGAAATAAATAAATAAATAAATAAATAAATAAATAAATAAATAAAGAAATAAAGAAATAAAGAAATAAAGAAATAAAGAAATAAAGAAATAAAGAAATAAAGAAATAAAGAAATAAAGAAATAAAGAAATAAAGAAATAAAGAAATAAAGAAATAAAGAAATAAAGAAATAAAGAAATAAAGAATTAAAGAAATAAAGAAATAAAGAAATAAAGAAATAAAGAAATAAAGAAATAAAAAAATAAAGAAATAAAGAAATAAAGAAATAAAGAAATAAAGAAATAAAGAAATAAAGAAAAAAAGAAATAAAGAAATAAAGAAATAAAGAAATAAAGAAATAAAGAAATAAAGAAATAAAGAAATAAAGAAATAAAGAAATACAGAAATACAGAAATACAGAAATACAGAAATACAGAAATACAGAAATACAGAAATACAGAAATTTAGAAATACAGAAATAAAGAAATAAAAAAAATTGCATCCAAAAATAATATTAACTTAAAAAAAAATATTAAAAAAAAATGTAATTCCAAAAAATAATTTTAAATTTCATTATAGTTTTAAAACACTCTGAAAATTAACCAGCAAAATATATTTAAAAAAAAATCAAAAAAAAAACAAATAAATTTCAAAAATTTACAAGTTTACAAATATCATTTGCAAAAGAAGTATTGTGTTAAATTTAAAAATGAAAAATTAAAAAAACTACAAACAGTTTTTTTTGTGTTGTGCAAAACTCAACGCGAACTGTTCGTTCAACCGCACGCGGACGCGCGCCCAATATTTTCATGTTTCTCAACGAACGAGTGTAGGACGCGTTCCGAGCGCCGCCATTGCTGTGGCGGCCACAGCTGCAAATTCGTTGACAGCAGCCGCAGTCGCAGCAGCGTCGCAGCAACAACATCAACAACAACAGCTGCAGGATATAGCAACAACGACGCTGCCAACAATAACGACAACAATTTATACAACAACGACAACAGCAACCGCAGCAGCGGCAACGCCACCTCAAATACCACCAATAATACGAACATCACAACAACAACAAAAACAGCATGAGCAAGAGCAACAAAAAAAGGAGTCTGCAACAACAACAACAACAATATTTACACCAAGGCATCATCTGCTGCTTGCGACGCGCACAAACGCAACAAAAACAACAACAACAACAAATAATAATGCAATAAATACAACAACAAATGCAACAACAATAACAGGAACAACAACAACCACAACAGCAACAACAACGACGACAACGACTCCAAGTTCGCCTGGCCAAACGACGAAGTCTTTGATTAAGACGAAGAAGACAAAGCCGAAAAAGCATATCGTATTTTTTAACACACCACGAAGTTCACCACGACGTGCGCGACAACAACAGCAGCAGCCGCTGCAGCAGCATCAACAACAACCACAATATAAAATACAATCAGTACAACAACAACAAAAACAAATATATAAAACCAAACAAAAACAACAAGAACAAGAGGCAGAAAAGCGATCAAAACAAACGACGCAATACAAGTTGAAAAGATTATTGAAGAGAAATTCAACAACAACAACAATAACGAACAAAACAGTAGCAACAACAACAACTGAAGTATCAGCAACAGAAATAGAACCAGCAGCAGCAACACAATTAACAACAAAAGCAATAACAACAACAAACAACGAGCAATCTTCTTCATCATCATCATCAACAACAACAACAGCAGCGGCACAGACCTGGTGCGGCGGTATCAACTTTTTGGTGTATATGGTTTGCTCATTCTGTTGTTGTTGCTATAATTTTAAAAACTCACCACCCACCAGGTAACACTTGAGAATTTTTTTGATATTTTAAGTAGCTATATTCTTAAATCATTTATTATAACAAATATGTGTACCATAATATGGTGTCCAAAGTATAGCCTTTTAAATTTCTATTAAATCCATAATATTTGATAATTATCAATTTTAAGCAATACAATATAGATCCCCGTGCAATACTCCTCGACCAATTCTTCCCCGATACAATTTTACCCACATTACTCTTTCCCGATCAATTCTGTCCTGAGACAAATCTTCAGCTGATAATTCTTTCCTGAGACAATTTTTTCGCATTCCATTTTTTCCGCGAAATTTTTATCCGACAATTTTTCCTGAACATAATTTTTCCCATACAATTCTTCCCCGAAAAATTTTTTTTCGCATTATTATTTCTGATTTTTCTTTTCCGGATTAAATTTCCAAGGACAATTATTTCTTAGATAATTGTTCCCAGAATCAGTTCTTTCCCGAACATTCCCGGAATTTTCTTCCCTGAGATAATTTTTCTTTCCCGAACAATTTTTTTCCAAGTAATTCTTCCCCGAACTATATTTATCATTGGAAAAATGTTTCAGGAGGTATTATTGCTCGAAAGCATTTTCTCGAGGGAAAATTATGTGGGAGAAGAATTTTTCAGGTAAGACTTATCTCGGAGAAAGAATTATCCCGCACATATATTCCAGTTAGACAATTCTATGCCAGACAATTCATTTCCAGATATTTTTACTCAGAGTCGATTTCGACTTTCCCGGATATTTCATTCCCGGAAAATTGTTGTCCAAGACAATTATTCCCTCGAATATATTTTCGGGGAAAGAATTGGTGCGGGAAGTATTGTTTCCGGATCGAAGAATTTTTCGGGTAGGACTTAGCTCGAGAAAGAATTATTCCGGATATTTCCTTCTCAGAAAATACTTTGCCATACTATTTATCCCAGATATTTTTACCCAGAGACAATTTTTTCTTTCCCGTACAATTATTGTCCAAGACAATTATTCGCTGGACGCTACTTTCTGTGAATTATCTTGGTGATAAATGTCTCGGTAAGAATTCACTTGTAAAGAATTGTCAGAAAAAGAATTATCTCGGGTAAGAATGGCTCGGGTAAGAATGGCCCGGGAAAGAATGAACTGGGTAAGAATGGCCCGGGTAAGAATGAACTGGGTAAGAATGAACTGGGTAAGAATGGCCCGGGTAAGAATGGCCCGGGTAAGAATCGCCCGGGTAAGAATGGCCCGGGAAAGAATGAACTGGGTAAGAATGACCCGGGTAAGAATGAACTGGGTAAGAATGGCCCGGGTAAAAATGGCCCGGGTAAGAATGGCCCGGGTAAGAATGGCCCGGGTAAGAATAGCCCGGGTAAGAATGGCCCGGGTAAGAATGAACTGGGTAAGAATGTCCCGGGTAAGAATGAACTGGGTAAGAATGGCCCGGGTAAGAATGGCCCGGGTAAGAATGGCCCGGGTAAGAATGGCCCGGGTAAAAATGGGCCGGGTAAGAATGGCCCGGGTAAGAATGGCCCGGGTAAGAATGGGCCGGGAATGAATCTCGGGGAAGAAATATCGAGGTAGAATTGTCCTATGCATAATATATGTAAATATTAAATATTTTTAATTTACACTTAAGAATTCTTGATATATTTCATAATTAAACAGTGTGGTTTTTCTAATATAAATTTTAATCTCAAAGTTGAGCGGTCCTTAACATGAAATGAATCATATGATAGTCAAATAAATCATTTGGAATCACTTCTTTCTTTTGTTTCATATTTTCTTTTGTACCCTTTGTTCAATTTTACATTTCAGGGATATTTTGCAGGAACAATCGCAAACAAAAATATATATATTTTCGAATTTACCAATTGTTTAAGTACGTTAGAATGTGTGCCAAAAGCCATTTTAGATTTTTCAGGGTGCACTAAAAATGTCTTAAAGATTGACTTACTATACTTTAAGTAATTTCTAAGCTTGAGCTACATTTGAGATTTATTTAAGAAAAGATTTAACGGAATAGTTTAAGTATACCTCCATTACTTAAACTATTCCGTTAATATATAATTTTTATTGTTGTTTTATTTTTGTTGTTGATACTATTATGAATACGTAATGGTTTTTCTAATGATTTTGCAGAATAAAACATAGAAATCATGTTCGTATGATTTTCCGATGAACTGCAGGATTCCAATCAAAATCTCATACTCAGTTTTTTTATTAGTACCTCAAGTTTTTGAGTTATTGCATAAAACAAATATATGGCAACTCCTATGTTTTTCTTAATTCTTTGCAGATTTAATCTGATCTGATTTATGTTGTATTTCATTGAGAATACTTCAGCTTATATTTTACAATGAGTTTCAGATGAATGTGACTAAAGTTATGACCAGTCAAACGCAAAAACTATTAATTTTAAGGTGTACCTATTAATTATTGCGTACCATCTTTAGTTTTCATATTCAAATAAAATAATATATTTTATATCAAACTAGATCTATAATTCTATGATTCCTCTTAGTTAGGTTTTTCAAATCTTTTATGGTTTTGTTTAATTCTCTACCACTGTGCGCATTTCTCAGTCATCGCTGCATTGCTCGGTGTGAAAACATGTTTAGTCTCACGTAAGCAGCTGTATTTCTTTTATTAATCTGTTAATCAGAAAGCATTATAAAAAATAACACTGCGTTCAAAATATTTTATTATTATTATGTTGATGAGTTTGCTGGGGAATTTATGTAATCTTTAATTAAACTTATTTTAAAGTAATTATAAATTAGGTATATACAAAAATACGTCATAAACTGTTTGATTATTTCAATATTATAATAATCCAAGCATTCAAACAATTGAAGCATATTAAAAAAACACATTTTAAAATGTTCTAAAATAACTAAGGGTTCTAAACATTAACCACATTTGCATTTATTATATGGATTTGCATATTTTGTCATATATTAGACAAAGTTCATATTAGTAAAGAAAAGTTGACAGCTCTTATTTGACAGTTAAGTGTCTGACAGTTATGTGGTGTTAACATACGACTATTGTGAAATTCTTTTTCTTGCACTTTTTAGCATATTTGACTGACAATGGATTTTCATGATTTCAAATCGAGAAAATGACAAACCCCAGAAAATACTCTAAAATCGATCTAGAGTATTTTCAGCAAAATACGAATATGGACAATGGATCCGCCTTGACTTCAATGTTCGCAAAATTGAACTAAAATGACGATGTCATAAACTAAAAAAATTGCGTATGTCATCTGTTCGAAAATTCAAAGTCTACACTAATAGTGAAAGGGTATATTCAGTTTGCTACGCTGTTTATAACATCCAACTGAAAGTATGTCCGGTATGTTAAAGTATATATCGTAACTATCATGCCAAAGGGGCGAATGTGTAATTTTTGATATTTGGTTTTTTTTTTATATTTTTGAATGTAGTTTTTCCTCAAGTATTGTATCTTCAAGGTTTTGTTGGATAGTTGTAGTCATAAAATACGAAACTAAAATTGAGAATTTGAAAAATTTTAAATCTTGTGATGCCAAAAGGGCGAATTTTTTCGTTTTTTTGCCACATCTTGTTACTGGTGTAAGATAAAATAGTGATGTAAAGGCATTAATTGTTTGTTTTTCAAGCACCTATCAATTTACATAATTATTTTAAATTATTTTGCCAAACATTTTTCTTGCATATAACAAATACAAATATTATTTTTAAATAATGATGCCAATCGATAGGTGCTTTTAAAACAAACAATTAATGCCTTTACATCACTATTTTATCTTGCGCAATTAAAGAGTTATAGCAAAAAAAACAAATAATTCGTGTTTTAGTCAGGATATAGCCACATAAAATTCGCATTTACAATTCAGTAATTTGTCAAAATCCCAAGATATTTTATATACGTTCTTATAATTGATGATAAAATCAATTCATCATCGGTCCATTGTGACCTGTGAATCGACCACTTATGTTCAAATACCTCATATGAAATTTATATCTACAGTTATTACGTTACGTTATACGGGCTTAAGTGAATCAGACCGACTTGTGGTTTCCGAAAAAAAAAATCGAAATTCGGTACACCTACCGATTTCTACATATTGGTATCAAATGAATGAAAATTCTTCAGTGATTGTAAGTTTGTAGTTATTTTCAGGATTCGTATACCCTGGGTATTTCTAGTCGACTTAGACCGACTATAACTTTCATTATTCTTACTAACTTCATTACACCAACTATCACAATATCTCTACTTCAAAATTCGCATGTGTCCTAACCCTCTTTACTGGTTATTATTATCATAAGTAATTTTTTGAATATTTGAAATCTATTCACGTAGTACAAAGAATTCCTGTTTCTAACTTAAAATATAAACAAAAACGTGCAAAATTGCTTAAATTCCTCGAGTCAAACATTTTATAACACACACTCTTTATATGGCCATGCTAAAGTTTTAGCACTATTGAACCCTCAAATTATCTTCGAAATTTCTCAACATCGACTGCTAAAATAAATAACTAAAAAAATTAAATTATATAATATAAACTTCAACTGCCAACAACGCACAGCACAGTCATCCATTTGAACTTTGATCAGGCCGTGAGTTTGTTGACTCAAATGTACCGAAAATAAATTTAAAATGAGGATGAAAACTTTTGGCCGTCGTTGTACATGACGCAGCCTGTCGTGCTTGGTGGATGAGGGGATTTCGACAAATGATACAACAACAATAATAACAACAACAACAAAAACGATTACAACAACAACAATAAAAAATAAACCAAAACATAAAAAAGCAGACGAGCACCCAGTTATCTGCAAACAAAAATTATTTAAATTTACGAGATCTCGAATATTTATTATATGTTATAGAGATGCGCTCTCCGAAATGCATTGACAACAAACTGTAGCAGCAGCAACAACAACAAACATAAAACAACTGTCATTTTGTTTGCAAGCAAAGCACCTGCAACTGACAGCACTTTGACACTTTGCGCTCTCACGCGTAATCACAACACTTGCGCTCTCTCTCTCTCTCGCTTTATCGCATAACAAAACAAAACATTTTGCTCAACGCGCACTGCAGAGCATGCACAGAAACAGAGATTGACACATAGAGAAAGAGCGAGAGTGAGCGCGCAAAATGGCGTCACACTGCATATTAATATTTTTATCATGTTGTTGATTTGTTTGATGCCAGACAGCTGTCAAACTGACTGCAACTAAACATAATCTTAAAGAGTGCAATTTCAAACAAATGCAATGCAGTTGCAATCAAAAGAGGAGAGCGTAGAAAGATTAACGAGTGATTTGCTAAAACCAACGATTCCCATTGTAACTAACGATTGAGTGAGCAGCGATTATGTGAGACCAACGACTGATTGCAACTAGCGATTGCCTGCGCCACCCAACGATAAGGCCGACCATTCACTAACGATTGACTAACTAACGAGTCAGTGCTACTAATAAAAGTAACGAGTAATTGCTATCAGAGAGTAGCGAGCTGCGCGTGAAAATGTGAGCGAAAGAGTGCTGTTCCTCTGCCGCCCCTTTAGTTAGAATTTGTTTAATTGAAAATCAGCTTTGTTATCAATGCGCCGCAGTTGCGCGCTCTTTTACAAATTGCGCTCTGCCACTCTCTCAACGAATTGTTTACAATAACGAGTGTTTTCAATTGCTCGCTATATTTAACGTGTTGTGTTATTGTTGTTGTTTTTGTTGGTGGTGTCGTCGTCGTCGTTGTCATCCATCGTCGTTGTTCGTGTCGCCCCAACGATGTCGTTGTGCAGTTGTTGGTACCTCGTCTGTGTTGTTTCTATTTTATTTTTTTTCGCACACATTTTATATATTTAGTTTTTCTCGTCGTCGTCTCGTCGTCGTTCTTCTCGTTACTTGGTGCGGTTCGTGTGTTATTTTTTGAGCTGCTCGTCGCGAGACAAAAATTCATGTAGAAAAACCCAAAGCAGTGCTAAATATTAATAAAAATTAAACGGAAAAAACATATTTTAATTAAATGTGAACAGTGCAACAAAATAATAAAACAAAATATAAAGCATTAAAAAATGCAGTGAAAAAAAAAGTGAGGTGAAAAAAAAATTAGTGACAGAACGAGTAGGCGAAACAGTAGCAGTAGCAGCAGGAGGAGGAGAAGAAGGAGAAACTGCCGAAGAGGCAGTGAAAGGTGCAGCAGAGCCAAATGTAAGCGGCGCAGAAATGTCACCAATATAAAAAATTAACAAACAAAATAAAACAAAACAAAATTCATGGCAGCGCGCATGAAAACAATTAAAATTTTAATATATAAAAACAATATTTAAATATATTTTTTTATATTATTAAAATTTATACTAAATAACTAAAAACAAACTAAAAAGTGTTATCGAAATTAAAACAAAATCAAAAAGTGGTGTTATCTAATAGTATTTAATTTGTCTTTGATATAAAAACATAAAGCGTCAAGAACGCATTTAAACAAATAGCAGCTATTTTCCATTCATTCACCATGTTTTCACCAAAGTCAACTTGATTTTAAATATATACACCACACACACCATACACTGGTGCTCAACATTAACCCCAATTTGCATAGCTACTTAACCTCTCTGCGCTCTTGTTGAACTCCCCACACGGAGGTAGACAGGCAGCCGTCTCTCACTCAACACTAAATACACCACCCTATTTGGGCAGCAGCAGGAGTAACCCATACAAATTACTCTTTGAGGAATATTTAGTTTGTTGAATTTATTTTTTGTTTTATTTTTGTTTAGAAAGTACAGAAACTTTTTAAAAATTATTCTGTTGGGTTTTGCATTTAAAACAGCCAAGCCGTTTTATGTCACTCACATAATTCAATAAATTATTTTTACACTCAACTCTTCACCCTATGCAGCACTGTGTAGCATTTAGTTGTCACAAATTTAAATTAAATCAGCAATGTCATTTTACAACGTTGGCGAATTAAATGAAAATATTAGATGTAAAAAATATATAAATTTTAAGATTTTAACTATGCAAACAGTTGGGAGATTACTATTGAAAATTGCAAAATGTAAGTCACATATAAAAAAATCTATATTCAATATTATCATTTAAAAACATAACGTAATTCATTTAAAATGAAAACCAAAACACCTATTAAAACATGTTTACTGATAACAGAATGAAAACCTGAAACACAGAGCAATATATAGATTAAAATACAGACCGAACTACAGACCAAAATACAGATGGAAATACAGACCGAAAAACAGGCCGAACTACCTAAAATCTATAGCTAAAATACAGAATGAATACCGAAATACAAAACGAATTATGAGACCAAAATCATAAGGAACAACTACAAAGCAATACAAACCGAAATACAGATTGAAATACAGACCGAAATGCAGACTGAAAAACACACCAAAATACAGATAAAAAACATTACGAATTAATAGTCGAAATACAGACTGAAATACAGACTGAAATACAGACCGAAATGCATACCAAAATATAGACTGAAATACAGTCTGAAATACAGACCGAAATACATACTAAACACAGAACAAAATCAAAAGAAACAACTACAGAGCAAAATGCATATCAAAATACAAACTGAAATATAAAAACTTAATATATCTGTACCGCATAGGTGTAGGGTATTAAAAGTTAGATATACAAGCTAAAATACAGATTGAAAACATAACCAATTATTGGTCGAAATACAGACTGAAATACAGACTGAAATACAGACTGAAACACAGACAGAAATATAGACCGAAATACAGACTGAAATACAGACTGAAATACAGACCCAATTACAGACTAAACGCGGAACAAAATCATAAGAAACAACTACAGAGCCAAATGCAAATCGAAATACAAACTGAAATACATATTAAAATACAAAATGGTAGATGTACAAGCTAAAATACAGATCGAAAACATAACCAATTATTGGTCGAAATACAGACTGAAATGCAAACTGAAACACAGACCGAAATACAGACCGAAATATAGACCGAAATACAGACCGAAATACAGACTGGAATACAGACTGAAATACAGAACGAATTACAGACTAAACACAGAACAAAATCATAACAAACAACTACAGAGCAAAATGCAAATCAAAATACAAACCGAAATACAGATTGAAATACAAAAAGTTAGACGTACAGGCTAAAATACAGATCGAAAACATAACAACTTATTGGTCGGCATACAGACTGAAACACAGACCGAAATACAGACCGAAGTATAGACCGAAATACAGACCGAAATACAGAATGAAATACAGACTGAAACACAGACCGAAATACAGACTGAACACAGAACAAAATCATAAGAAACAATTACAAAACAAAATGCAAATCAAAATACAAACCTAAATACGGATTGAAGTACAAAAAGTTAGATGTACAAGCTAAAATACAGATCGAAAACATAACCAATTATTGGTCTAAATACAGACTGAAATACAGACTGAAATACAGACTGAAACACAGACAGAAATATAGACCGAAAACATAAGAAACAACTACAGTGCAAAATGCAAATCGAAATACAAACTGAAATACATATTGAAATACACAATGGTAGATGTACAAGCTAAAATACAGATCGAAAACATAACCAATTATTGGTCTAAATACAGACTGAAATGCAAACTGAAACACAGACCGAAATACAGACTGAAATACAGACCGAGTTACAGACTAAACACAGAACAAAATCATAAGAAACAACTACAAAGCAAAATGCAAATCAAAATACAGATTGAAATACAAAAAGTTAGACGTACAGACTAAAATACAGATCGAAAACATAACAAATTATTGGTCGGCATACAGACTGAAACACAGACCGAAATACAGACCGAAGTATAGACCGAAATACAGACCGAAATACAGACTGAAACACAGACCGAAATACAGACTGAACACAGAATAAAATCATAATACAAACCTTAATACGGATTGAAGTACAAAAAGTTAGATGTACAAGCTGAAATACAAATAGATAACATAACAAATTATTGGTCGAAATACAGACTGAAATAAAGACCGAAATGCAGACCGAAATACAGACCGAAATACAAACCAAAATACATAACGAATTAAATGCAGAAATATATACACACTGAATACAGATCAAAATCATAAGAAACTTCTACAGTGCAAAATGTATATCAGAATACAAACCAAAATACAGATTGAAATATAAAAACATAAAAGTTGTCTTTAATTTTTACAAATTTCAAAGTTTTACCTCGAACAACTTTCGCAATTCCTAAAGTTTTTTGCGCTCCAAGTTAGAAATTCTTTACATTTCAGTGTCTGTCAACATTTCGCACGCACATAAATCTGCACCTCATGCGTACACCATATAAATAATTAATTATTTTTTAAATAATCAGCATTTGACGTCATCGACTGTTTGACTGAATTTTGTTTAATTTTGTGTTTTCGTTTTATTTGAAAAAAACACCGTATTTTATTGATATTATAAACTAGACATGTTTTATATTTCTGTTTTTGTTCATCTATAAATAATGTTAGCCATATAGCAAATGTGAAAAGCATTAAAAATTTTGATTAAACGCACGCAACTGCTCAATATCATCGTCGACAGCTACTTACCGCTTGGCCCCCACAACCCAATCCTACCATCACCCAAGCCATATCACCCGGCACCAAAACACCCAGCCACTCACTAACGACAGACCCCCAAAAGCACACGACTCTCGATTAGTGCGCATGTGTCTGAGTTTTAATTCGATTTTAATTCATTGCATAACTCACAAAAATTCAAATAGTTTTCTTGTGCTAAATAGATTCACACATTAAATTGTTTATTCTATACACAAAAATATTTTATATTCTAGAAACGATGAAGAAGAAAAAAAAATCGAAATCTGACGATATTAAAATTTAACTGTTTTAGTTTATTTTAAACGATACATGTATGATAGTGTTTCTATAATACAAATTAAATACAGATAGAAATACAGTCAGAAATACAGACAGAAAAACTGACAGCAATACTTAACGAAATACGGAACGAAGTGTAGACTAAATCCAGAAATAAATACAGAGAGAAATATAATTGTTATAATCTTTAATTTTTAAATGTTTATTTTAAAATCTCTGTATTGAAAACTCTCAATTTTATAATCTGCAATATTTTAAATCTCACAAATTTAAAATCTACAAAATTTTAAATATTAAATCTCCAGAATTTAAAATATTAATCTCTTAAATTTGTATTTAAACATTAAACTCAAATCTCTAAATTACACATCTATTACTACATATTTTAATTCCAATAGTTAAATCTCCAAATTTTAAATGTACGAATTTAATTTTTTTAAATTTTCAAAGTTTTAAAACTGCAAATCGACTATTTGCAGTTTTTTAAAATCTCCATTTTCATAATCTCCTAAAACTAAATCAGTAAAATTTTAAACATCTAAAATTTTAAATCTCGAAAATTTCAAATCTCCAAAATTTTAAATCTAAAAAAATTCTAAATCTCCATAATTTGAGCAATTTCAAATTTATTTGATAAGAATCACAAAATTTAAAAACTCCAAAATTTGTATTTATATATTAAACTAAATTATCGAAATCAAAAATCTATTTATACAAATTTTAATCCCAATAGTTAAATCTCCAAATTTTAAATATACTAATTTAACATATTTAAAATTTAAATCTCTATTTTTGTTATATCCAAAACTTAAAAGCTCAAGTATTTTAAATCTCCATGATTTTAAATCTACAAAATTTTAAATCTCCAAAATTTAATTCTGAAAAATTGGAAATCTCCATTATTTTAAATATCTATAATTTGAAATCTCCAAAAACTTAAAAGCTCAAGCATTTAAAATCTCCATAATTTTAAATCTCAAAAATTTTAAATCTCGAAAAATTTTAAATCTCCAAAATTTAATTCTGAAAAATTGCATAGCTCCAATATTTTAAATCTCCAAAGAATAAAAATTTTTTAAATCTTCAAAGTTTTAAAACTGCAAAGTTTTAAATCGATAATTTTAAAATCTCCATTTTCATAATCTCCAAAAACTAAATCACTAAAATTTTTAACTTCTAAAATTTTAAATCTCCAAAATTTCAAATCTTCAAAATTTTAAATCTAAAATAATTCTAAATCTCCATAATTTGTGCAATTTCAAATTTATTTGATAAGAATCCAAAATTTCAAAACTCTAAAATTTGTATTTATATATTAAACTAAAATCTTTAAATCAAAAATCTGTTTATACAAATTTTAATCCCAATAGTTAAATCTCCAAATTTTAAATATCCGTATTTAACATATTTTAAATTTTAATCTCTATTTTTGTTATATCCAAAACTTAAAAGCTTAAGCATTTTAAATCTCCGTAATTTTAAATCTCCAAAATTTTAAATCTCGAAAAATTTTAAATCTCCAAAATTTAATTCTGAAAAATTGCATAGCTCCAACCTCCAAAATTAGAAACCTCCAAAATTTGAAATCTCCAAAATTAAAAATCTCGTAAAATTAAAATTTTAAAAATTTTAAATATCAAAAATTTTAAATCTCTGAAGTTATAAATCTGGAAAATTTTAAATCTCCAAAATTTTTAATCAGCTAATTACATTTTTTTTATAATAAACATCAAATTTAAAATTTCTCCAAAAATCGTATTTAAACGTCAAAATAAAAATCTCTAAATATATTAATACAAATATAGTAAAATAGTAAAAATCTTCAAATTTTAAATATCCGAATAAATTACTTTTAAATTAGAAATCTCCATTTTTTTAAACTCCAAAATTTGAAATCTCCAAAATTATAAATCTCCCAAGACCCACAAAATTTCAATTCACAGACATTTATATTTTCATCATACAACCATCATTTGAACAATCAAATTCTTTGTTAAATTTTTGCATTTTCATTTTGCAATATTCTTGTAATATTGCAAACCTGAAAAGATGACAAAATATTCTGAATTTTCTGCAAATATTTATTTTCTTCGCCCGCTCCAACCACATGTTGTGTGCTTGTCGAGACGTTCTGTTTATTCTTCAGTTGTTCAGTGCAACGTTTTCTCAGTTTTGACAATTGCCATAAAATTTTGCGGTTTCCGCGCCCAACCAGTCACTTGATGCAGCAGGGCTGAACATGATGTGTGCGGTGCACCGCAGGTGTATTGCGAACTAAAAAAAAAAAAACACTCACACACCAGCAGATAAATACACAGACAAACACAGATGTGAAGATACCGTAAACAAGTGCAAATAAAGTGCAAAAGTAAAATGAGATGAAAAAAAACTCATTTATGAACCAATAAAAAAATATCGCATGAAAAATACAGGACGACGTGATGATGAATCAGGCTAGAGATGAGGATGAGCATGAAATTTGTTCGTTTTTGAGTATTTTGCTGTTTGTTTGCATGGACTCGCCTTCACCTAGTTTTTGTGAAAGAGTAACAGAAATGCAGAATGAAAAAAAAAAACACAAAATAAAATAGAAGACTACACATAATATGCATGAATGCTGCATGATGCAGCGTCGAAAGAATAATAGAGTCAAAATTTTTGCATCGAAACCTAGGAAAATATTTTTCAAGTGAATGGATGCCATATAGTGGTTAAAGGCAAAACTTAATTACTGGAATTTTTTATTATTAGAGGTGAATTTTTTAACATTTTCAATGAGAAAACATTAATGAAGATATAGAGAAATTTCTAAGTATTTGCTATATTTTGTGAAAAACAAATTTTAGACAATGCAAATTTTAACAGATTGAAAAGATTTCAAAAATTTAAAATACATTTTTTATTCTGTTTATTTTTTAATATATTCTAGAATATTATTCTTAAAATGGAACTTACTATCCTGGCTATTCCAAAAAAAAATCCAATTGATATCAGAAATGAATTTCGTTGTTTTCAATACAAAACAAGAAATATATTTCTTGATTCTATAACACAATAATATGAGCAATATAAATATAGCATACTTTCACTACATAACTTAATAGTTTGGCTTCAATAAAACATTTTCGTAATTGTGTTTCTTGATAATGTAAACTAGTTTATTGATTATCAAACAAAAAAAATAGAAAATATGTTACTTGATGCTAAACTTTAATAATCTACAAAATACAGAAATATGCATTTTTGACTTATTTAATATAAGAATTTAATTTCTTGGTTATTAAACATAACTTGATTCCATTATTTATTAATATATAAAATCAAAAATATTAAAATTGATATATTGATTGTTTAGGTTAGAAAAAATTACAATTGATACTAGAAATTACTTTCTAAGTTATCAATAAAAAAACAAGAAACATATTTCTTGATACTACTATGGACAATTCAAAAATATTATTTTTAAAACACACCACAAGATTATTATAATTGTGTTTTTTAATACGAGAAACCAATTTCGTGCTTTTAAAAAAAAGCCAGAAATTACTGTCTACCAGAAATTACTTTCTAGATTATCAAATAAAAAAACTAGAAACATATATCTTGATACTACATAACATAAATAAATGGACAATTCAAAAATATTATTTTTAAAACACAACACAAGATTATTATAATTGTGTTTTTAATACGAGAAACCAATTTCGTGCTTATTAAAAAAAGACAGAAATTACTTTCTACCAGAAATGACTTTCTACGTTATCCATAAAAAACAAGAAACATATTTCTTGATACTACATAACATAAATAAATGGACAATTCAAAAATATTATTTTTAAAACACACCACAAGATTATTATAATTGTGTTTCTTAATACAAGAAACAAATTTCGTGCTTATTAAAAAAAGCCAGAAATTACTTTCTACCAGAAATGACTTTCTACATTATCAAATAAAAAACAATAAACATATTTCTTGATACTACACAACATAATAATATGGACAATTCAAAAATATTATTTTTAAAATTCCACAAAATTATTATAATTGTGTTTCTTAATATAAGAAACCAATTTCGTGCTTATTAAAAAAAAGTCAGAATTTAGTTTCTACCAGAAATTACTTTCTACGTTATCCATAAAAAACAAGAAACATATTTCTTGATACTACACAACATAATAATATGGACAATTCAAAAATATTATTTTTAAAACACACCACAAGATTATTATAATTGTGTTTCTTAATACAAGAAACAAATTTCGTGCTTATTAAAAAAAGCCAGAAATTACTTTCTAGGTTATCAAATAAAAAAACAAGAAACATATTTCTTGATACTACACAACATAATAAAATGGACAATTCAAGAATATTATTTTTAAAATACCACAAGATTATTATAATTGTGTTTCTTAATACAAGAAACCAATTTCGTGCTTATTAAAAAAAAGTCAGAAATTTATTTCTACCAGAAATGACTTTCTACGTTATCCATTAAAAACAAGAAACATATTTCTTGATACTACATAACATAAATAAATGGACAATTCAAAAATATTATTTTTAAAACACCACAAGATGATTATAATTGTGTTTCTTAATACAAGAAACAAATTTCGTGCTTATTAAAAAAAGCCAAAAATTACTGTCTACAAGAAATGACTTTCTACGTTATCCATAAAAAACAAGAAACAAATTTCTTGATACTACATAACATAAATAAATGAACAATTCAAAAATATTTTTTTTAAAACACACCAAACGATTATTATAATTGTGTTTCTTAATACAAGAAACCAATTTCGTGTTTATTAAAAAAAGCCAGAAATTAGTTTCTACCAGAAATGACTTTCTACATTATCAAATAAAAAACAAGAAACATATTTCTTGATACTATACAACATAATTATTCAACATAATAAATTCAAAAATATTATTTTTAAAACTCCACAATATTATTATAATTGTGTTTCTTAATATAAGAAACCAATTTGGTGTTTATTAAAAAAACAAGATATTTATTTCTTAATTCTATATAACATAATTACTTAATATTTGAAATATATTATTCATTTTTGTGCAGATTTTGTATACATTATAGATATATAAAGAAAACAAATTTAAAAGATTTGTTAAATGTCTTTGCCTATTAAAACATATTAGTTTGAAAACTATTCAAGTATTAAAGATAAATGAGAAAACTATAAACGACCGCATTTAAAAGAATATTAATGATGGCATAAATAATATCAGTTGCAAAACCAAATGACAGCAATAGCAAAAAAAAAGAAGTTTCTTAAGAAAATATATAAGATGCAAACATGACCCAGTTCTATGAGTCTCGTCGGTAATATCTATACCAACTTTCAATCGAGAACACGATACATTCACACACACACAATTGCTATATGTGTCTCATATCCTTGATGTCCTTGCTATGCATTTCTGTTTAGTTTTTATTTTGCTTAGGCAAACAAAAAATTTGTAGTTTTATTATATGATTTTATTTCTTTTTCGATCTTTTTCGATCATTGATGTTTGAAATTCAAGAAATATTCCTCTTCAATTCATAATAGCATTCGCTGTTGTATTTCACTAAATTCAAATTCAAATAAAAATTTAAAAAGTTAATAAAAACTAAGGAATCTAAGGAATAATACAAAAATTTGTTTTTATTAAAAATTATCGAAGAAAATTTCTTATACTCATTTCTTCAAATCAATACATATCACATAGGTTTCTAGTTAGAGTGACTTCTATTTTATTATAATTAAATATAAAATATATTATATTCTATATAAAGATAAAATCGAAATTTATATCTTGATTTTTAGAAACTAATTTCTTGGCTATTGAAACATGAAGTATTCTATTTAGCTTTATACGTTAAATTTCTTAGCTATAAACAATTAATTCAAATTGAATTAAAAACAAATTCGTTCTCTTTCCAAAAAGCTAATTCAAAAATAGAATTATACAAAAACAAACAAGAAGTATTTGTCTTAATTTTAGAACTATATTTTTTATTTTCAGTTTATTTAAATCCCTACAAAAATTTTTGATTTTCAAAATCTTTTCTCATACATTACACACGATATAGTGTTAATTTAAAAGAGCTAAATATTTTGGATTGTAAATTTTTTCAAGAAATTATGTTATAGATAATTGTGAAATATATTTCTTGTTATTGTTTAATAAGCACGCAAGTAATTTATGGAACCAATAAATTCAATCATAGTAATTTCGTTCAAATATTATTTTTAAAATGTTAATATTTTTATATTATATACAATATAAACAAGAAAAATACTTCTTGTATTTTTATTGTTAACCAGGATAGTCCTTTGTATTTATAATTGGTATTATTTTATAGCCAAGTTATTAAGTACTGCTGAAAGTATAATAAAATAATTTTGAATTTCTAAATGAATAAGTAGTAGTTTGATATCAATTGTATAGTTTTAAATTTACATCCAAGATTTGCTTTAAGAAGCATAAATCTAAATTACAAAACTTTATAATCAAGAAACATATTTTCTTGCTCTTTTATTTGATAATCAAGAAATTAGTTTCCTACTATAGTTATTTGTAATATTGTTGCTTTATATTAAATTTTGGTTCAAGAAGAAAATTTCTAAATTAAACATATTATGAAATTTAAAAATCAAGTAATTATAATCAAGAAATTAGTTTCCTGCAATAGTTATATGTAATATTGATGGTTTATATTAAATTCTGGTTCAAGAAGAAAGTTTCTAAATTAAACAGATTATGAAATTTAAGAATCAAGAAATTATTTTCCTACTATAGTTATATGTAATATTGTTTTTTATATATAAAGTTGGTTCAAGAAGAATATTTCTAAATTAAACAGATTATGGAATTTAAGAATCAAGTAATTTGAATCAAGAAATTAGTTTCTTTATATTAAATTCTGGTTCAAGAATAATGTTTCTAAATTAAACAGATTATGAAATTTAAGAATCAAGTAATTTTAATCAAGAAATTAGTTTCCTGCAATAGTTATATATAATATTGATGGTTTATATTAAATTCTGGTTCAAGAATAATGTTTCTAAATTAAACAGATTATGAAATTTAAGAATCAAGAAATTAGTTTCCTACTATAGTTATATGTAATATTGTTTTTTATATATAAAGTTGGTTCAAGAAGAATATTCCTAAATTAAACAGATTATGAAATTTAAGAATCAAGTAATTTTAATCAAGAAATTAGTTTCTTTATATTAAATTCTGGTTCAAGAATAATGTTTCTAAATTAAACATATTATGAAATTTAAGAATCAAGTAATTATAATCAAGAAATTAATTTCCTGTAATAGTTATATGTAATATTGATGGTTTATATTAAATTCTGGTTCAAGAAGAAAGTTTCTAAATTAAACAGATTATGAAATGTAAGAATCAAGAAATTAGTTTCCTACAATAGTTATATGTAATATTGTTTTTTATATAAAAAGTTGGTTCAAGAAGAATATTTCTAAATTAAACAGATTTTGAAATTTCAGAATCAAGAAACATACTTCCGATTTTAGTTTGATAATCAAGAATTGAACTTATGATATCAGTAAATATAATTGTAATATTATTTATTTTTAAGTCTAAATATTAAGTTTGTGTTCAAGAAGTATATTTCTAAATTACATAAATTATTATATTTTATAATCAAAAAAATATATTCCTGTATTAATTTTAGATAGTCAAGTCAAATAAACGTTATAGAAAAAATTTTAAAAATTAAATTGCGGTTCCTAAAAGAAAAAAAACAAAATTCCGTACGTTAAAATGGGCACTCAAAATTAAAGTCAATTTTTTACGTTTTGTCGCTAGTTTTAGAGGTTTGTCCCAATTTATACAACTTCTAAACCCTAAAAAAAACTCTGGCCCTTATTAAACTGTAACCGATTTTTTTTTAACAGCTCATTATTATTCGTCTTACTGTGGACTGTGGACTTTTGAAATATTGTGTGGATTTTTGCAGTTAAATTTTCTAAGTGTGAATTTTGAGTGGATTGATTTTGGATTTTATGCTGCATATTTTGGAGTTTTATTGTGAATTTTCTTTGATATATTTATTATGGTGTATTTTTTGAATGGTGGATTTTGAGAGGTGAATTTTGTATTATACAATGATTCTTGATTCTTAAATTATGGTGGCTATTGGTTAGTGTATTTTGTATAATTGGTTTTGAATGAAAGATCTTGTATTACAAAGTTTGAATTTGTTTTTTTTTTGTGATTAGAAATTTGCTGCAATTTTCACAAGTCGTAAACCTTAAAAAAAATTCTGAACCTCCTTAAACGGTAATCGAATTATTTTTTTTAACTGGACAATTCGAATTTAACCGAATTCAATTTTTTAACCAGACAATTTTTTATTTGTCTCAAGATGGACTTTTGGAATTTGGTATTCGCAGATTTATTGCAGTTTGATTTTGTAGGTATGGATTTTGAACGGATAAATTTTGGATTTTGTAATTCGTATTTTCGAGTTTTTTTTTTTGTGGATTTTCTATAATGTATTTTTTCATTATGGATGATATGGTGTACTTTGAGAGGTGGATTTTGAGTAGTGTTATTTGGATTTTGTATTTTATAATGTAAGACTTTTTATGGTGTATTTTGTACTTTGTATTTTGTAGTTTTTATTTCGATATATCATGATTCAAAATACACCATACCAAGTATTTTAAATGGTGCATTATTAGAGGTGTATTTTGGATTTTGTAGTTTATTAGATAAGACTTGTTATGGTGGATATTGATTGGTAGATTTTGTATTTTAAATATTGATTGTTTTATTTTGGATTTTGTATTTGAAGATTATTTTTGATGAATTTTGAATGCTGGATTTTTTTATAGATGATTTTGTATGGTGTATTTTGAATTTTTGATATAATTATAGTGGATTTGCGAATTTATTATAGTGTACAGGTGGATTATGAGTGGTATATTTTGTACAATAGTTTTTGTAAAGGTTGCTTTTATGCGATTAGATTTTGAGTGGTGATGTTTGGGAATTTCATTTTGGATTATGTTTGTTGGAAATTGTAGGGTGTATTTCGTATAGTTGCTTTTTTCGAATCCATTAATTTATTGTAGTTCTTTAAATGACTTTAATAAAAAAGTATGCAATGGTAATAAAAATTGTGCGTCACTGTTTAAAACTTGTGTCATACGTTATCATATGGGACACAACACATACACAGAAGCACCATGTATATGTGTGTGTATAACACTTAACGGTAATTGCTGTTAAATAAAGAAATGAAAAACAAAAACACACACAACACATGCAGCGATGGTCATTAAAACAAGTGCAACAAGTAAAACATTTCATTAAAAAAATATTACAAAAAAAAAATGGGAAAAATGTGAGAAAAAATAAAATGTCGAGCATTTCGTTTCATTTATAATTTGCACGTTCGTCGTGTTAATGATAATGCTTGTTATGTCTATGTGTGTGTGTGTGTGTGTGTGTGTGTGTGTGTGTGTGTGTGTGTGTGTGTGTGTGTGTGTGTGCAAAAGTCTAGGTGTTGCTGCGTTGCATGTTCTTGTGTCTGTGTGTGTGTGTCTCATGTATGCAGTCTGTCTCTGTGCCTCACGCTGTAGCTGCCTCTGTCTCGCGGGATTTGCGGTGGCGGCCACTGCAACCGACAGACAGACAAACAGACAGACAACACACGAAGGCCACAACGCATTAATTTGCTTCAATGTACAACATGCAACAACAACTAGAAATAGCAGCAACAAGAATATCAGCAGCAGCAGGATATCTATAGCTTGCAATAATAATAAAAACGGTAGCAGCCGCCACTGACTCGTTTGTCCGTGGCGTATACGTTATTTATTCGCACTGCACATTGCAGTACAACGCATCGCACCATGGTAATGGCTTCATGTTTGCCATGCAATGCATTTAACTGCCCACAACAACAACAACGTCGTTGTGTTAATGATGCGCTGCCACTTTTGTCCTCGATTTGGTGCTGCTGCTGTTGCTTGTCAGCGTGAAACCATAGAACACATCGCTTTTTTAATGCTTTGCCAAACATGTTATAAATACAAAATATAAAATATAAAATATAAAATATAAAATATAAAATATAAAATATAAAATATAAAATATAAAATATAAAATATAAAATATAAAATATAAAATATAAAATATAAAATATAAAATATAAAATATAAAATATAAAATATAAAATATAAAATATAAAATATAAAATATAAAATATAAAATATAAAATATAAAATATAAAATATAAAATATAAAATATAAAATATAAAATATAAAATATAAAATATAAAATATAAAATATAAAATATAAAATATAAAATATAAAATATAAAATATAAAATATAAAATATAAAATATAAAATATAAAATATAAAATATAAAATATAAAATATAAAATATAAAATATAAAATATAAAATATAAAATATAAAATATAAAATATAAAATATAAAATATAAAATATAAAATATAAAATATAAAATATAAAATATAAAATATAAAATATAAAATATAAAATATAAAATATAAAATATAAAATATAAAATATAAAATATAAAATATAAAATATAAAATATAAAATATAAAATATAAAATATAAAATATAAAATATAAAATATAAAATATAAAATATAAAATATAAAATATAAAATATAAAATATAAAATATAAAATATAAAATATAAAATATAAAATATAAAATATAAAATATAAAATATAAAATATAAAATATAAAATATAAAATATAAAATATAAAATATAAAATATAAAATATAAAATATAAAATATAAAATATAAAATATAAAATATAAAATATAAAATATAAAATATAAAATATAAAATATAAAATATAAAATATAAAATATAAAATATAAAATATAAAATATAAAATATAAAATATAAAATATAAAATATAAAATATAAAATATAAAATATAAAATATAAAATATAAAATATAAAATATAAAATATAAAATATAAAATATAAAATATAAAATATAAAATATAAAATATAAAATATAAAATATAAAATATAAAATATAAAATATAAAATATAAAATATAAAATATAAAATATAAAATATAAAATATAAAATATAAAATATAAAATATAAAATATAAAATATAAAATATAAAATATAAAATATAAAATATAAAATATAAAATATAAAATATAAAATATAAAATATAAAATATAAAATATAAAATATAAAATATAAAATATAAAATATAAAATATAAAATATAAAATATAAAATATAAAATATAAAATATAAAATATAAAATATAAAATATAAAATATAAAATATAAAATATAAAATATAAAATATAAAATATAAAATATAAAATATAAAATATAAAATATAAAATATAAAATATAAAATATAAAATATAAAATATAAAATATAAAATATAAAATATAAAATATAAAATATAAAATATAAAATATAAAATATAAAATATAAAATATAAAATATAAAATATAAAATATAAAATATAAAATATAAAATATAAAATATAAAATATAAAATATAAAATATAAAATATAAAATATAAAATATAAAATATAAAATATAAAATATAAAATATAAAATATAAAATATAAAATATAAAATATAAAATATAAAATATAAAATATAAAATATAAAATATAAAATATAAAATATAAAATATAAAATATAAAATATAAAATATAAAATATAAAATATAAAATATAAAATATAAAATATAAAATATAAAATATAAAATATAAAATATAAAATATAAAATATAAAATATAAAATATAAAATATAAAATATAAAATATAAAATATAAAATATAAAATATAAAATATAAAATATAAAATATAAAATATAAAATATAAAATATAAAATATAAAATATAAAATATAAAATATAAAATATAAAATATAAAATATAAAATATAAAATATAAAATATAAAATATAAAATATAAAATATAAAATATAAAATATAAAATATAAAATATAAAATATAAAATATAAAATATAAAATATAAAATATAAAATATAAAATATAAAATATAAAATATAAAATATAAAATATAAAATATAAAATATAAAATATAAAATATAAAATATAAAATATAAAATATAAAATATAAAATATAAAATATAAAATATAAAATATAAAATATAAAATATAAAATATAAAATATAAAATATAAAATATAAAATATAAAATATAAAATATAAAATATAAAATATAAAATATAAAATATAAAATATAAAATATAAAATATAAAATATAAAATATAAAATATAAAATATAAAATATAAAATATAAAATATAAAATATAAAATATAAAATATAAAATATAAAATATAAAATATAAAATATAAAATATAAAATATAAAATATAAAATATAAAATATAAAATATAAAATATAAAATATAAAATATAAAATATAAAATATAAAATATAAAATATAAAATATAAAATATAAAATATAAAATATAAAATATAAAATATAAAATATAAAATATAAAATATAAAATATAAAATATAAAATATAAAATATAAAATATAAAATATAAAATATAAAATATAAAATATAAAATATAAAATATAAAATATAAAATATAAAATATAAAATATAAAATATAAAATATAAAATATAAAATATAAAATATAAAATATAAAATATAAAATATAAAATATAAAATATAAAATATAAAATATAAAATATAAAATATAAAATATAAAATATAAAATATAAAATATAAAATATAAAATATAAAATATAAAATATAAAATATAAAATATAAAATATAAAATATAAAATATAAAATATAAAATATAAAATATAAAATATAAAATATAAAATATAAAATATAAAATATAAAATATAAAATATAAAATATAAAATATAAAATATAAAATATAAAATATAAAATATAAAATATAAAATATAAAATATAAAATATAAAATATAAAATATAAAATATAAAATATAAAATATAAAATATAAAATATAAAATATAAAATATAAAATATAAAATATAAAATATAAAATATAAAATATAAAATATAAAATATAAAATATAAAATATAAAATATAAAATATAAAATATAAAATATAAAATATAAAATATAAAATATAAAATATAAAATATAAAATATAAAATATAAAATATAAAATATAAAATATAAAATATAAAATATAAAATATAAAATATAAAATATAAAATATAAAATATAAAATATAAAATATAAAATATAAAATATAAAATATAAAATATAAAATATAAAATATAAAATATAAAATATAAAATATAAAATATAAAATATAAAATATAAAATATAAAATATAAAATATAAAATATAAAATATAAAATATAAAATATAAAATATAAAATATAAAATATAAAATATAAAATATAAAATATAAAATATAAAATATAAAATATAAAATATAAAATATAAAATATAAAATATAAAATATAAAATATAAAATATAAAATATAAAATATAAAATATAAAATATAAAATATAAAATATAAAATATAAAATATAAAATATAAAATATAAAATATAAAATATAAAAAGTGCTGTTTTATTTTTTGCACATACAATATTTTAACATTGCGTATTACAAATATTTATATTCCATTCCATTTTTTATTTTTAATTTATCGTATTTTTCGCTCGCAGAAAGTTGCAAATTTCCAGCTGAACTTATGTGCATAATTTTTAATTAAATGCATTTACCTTTTTTCATATTGCAAATGGAATAATTTTTTATTATATTTTTATCATATATTTGATGCACTTTCGCATCATTGAGCATCGTACTGATATTTTAATTGGAGGTTTTTAACTTAACCAGTTAACGAATGCATAAGAAAAATTAAAATTAAAAATACTATTGAAAAATTTATATTTTCATATTATATTTTTTTATATTTAAAATATGCATTTTTATATTCCGATACCATAAACACAAAATGTTATCACCAATTTCTACTTTATAAACAACAATATGTTGCCAGCAATCAAGAAAGGTTACCCTCAAATTACAATAATAATAATAATAATATATGAGAGCTTGACGTAATGATTAAAATAAACAAAATTTAATATAACAGTAACAAAGATCTGTACAAATTTTCTCTTAAAAACAATATCGTATTTAAAACATGTTTGCAACAAACAACTATATAAATAATATGATAATAATAATTCAGAAATCACTCACCAAAACCACAAAATTTTCCATACATTTATTACTTACACAAATAACTTTATTCAAATTATATTACTACTAATTAACATTATTTAGGAAAATATAAATTATACACTCCAACAAATATATTTGTTATCAGCAATCAAGAAATGTTTCTTCCAAGCAAGAATAATCTTATATTGATGCCTTGAAATAAACAGCATGTTACAAAGAGTTATATTAAAAAGAGTCATGTTATATTAATTATATAAATAAATTAAATAAAAAATGTCACTTAGTCGAGTTTACAATATGTTTGCAACAAGCATAAAAATCACTGATAGTAACACAGCATAACCACGAACTTTATATAATAATGATTGCTCAAACAAACAATTTATTGCAAATGCTAATAATATCAATAAAAATTGTATTCTAAGAATTGTTAAATATTCGCAGTAACAAATAATTTGTGATTAGCATTAATTAAATTTTTCTCAACGAAAACTATGACATTTTAGTGTCTACAAGCGTAGAATATAATGAAAACAGTCATGGAAATCATCCGCGCAACAAATATAATATTCAAAAGACATAATACGAACCATTATATGATAGAGCTAAGCAAACAGTATGCTGGTCACCATCACTTATGCTCTTAACAAATAAAAATCTAATGTGAATGCAATATCATTAATATTATAATCAGTTATGGACTTTATTATGTAGTGCTCGTCTTTATGAACTCTATTAAAGTTATGCGTATAAAATGCTGAATTATTATCGAGTTAATATCTCAACAACCATTAAGCAACCAACACAAATCAATCATCAATAACAATGACAGCAATTGATCTACATCAATGACACAATTTATGTGCAATTTCAATTGCTATAAAATACCATAAAATCATTAGCACAACTTCAATAAATCATAAATTCATATAGGAAATATTACAAATAATAATAACAGAAATACGAAAAACACTGATAATATTGACTACTACAGTAGACAATGTGTGTAATAAAATTGCGTAGCTCCAAATGAATATAAAAAAAATAAATTATATACGAAATAAAAAAAGACCTACCTACTACTGAGGAAACGTCAAATCAAAAGCTGTCATCAATGATATGATATCATATCGACGCGTATCATATACACACGCTGTGATAACGTCTTATCACTGATAGTAGTTGCAAACAAAAATAAAATTAATGATTGTTGTGAGCAACAACTGTTACAATTTTTATTGAAAGATGTTTGGGAAAAATACAGACATATTTTTTTTTTTAATTTTTAGTTTTTTCAATTTACATAATATAAAAATATAAAAATATAAAAATATAAAAATATAAAAATATAAAAATATAAAAATATAAAAATATAAAAATCTAAAAATATAAAAATATAAAAATATAAAAATATAAAAATATAAAAATATAAAAATATAAAAATATAAAAATATAAAAATATAAAAATATAAAAATATAAAAATATAAAAATATAAAAATATAAAAATATAGAAATCATTCATATTAAGATCGATACATGTTAAATAGTTTTATTTTCATTTCCTGATTTGCATAAAATCTTTCAACGCCTTTCAATGTCCTATATGTCCTTGCATTAAATGCGTCATGCAAAACACGAAGTATACTTTTTGGAACAAGGTCATTGTGCCAACACCAACCATATTTATCTCAACGCACAGACACTGACTCGCTGTGATATCAAATCATAAATATTAACGCAAACAATGAAAAACACGTGCAGTTTAAATGCGTATTTATTACGTTGGTTGATGAGTGTAGAGGGTGTAAAAGTCATGTGGGGTTGCCAGATGCTAAATAAACTGAAAGAATGAAAATCTTAATTTCCAGTGACATTTTTAATTTTAAGTAAATGCGCATGTTCAGTGGAAAATTGAATTTTATTAGAAAAATTGAATTTTTATTGAAATATGATTTTTTAGTGAAAAATTTATTTTTTATTGAAAATTTATTTTTAGTTAAATATTGAATTTTTAGTTAAAATTGCATTTTTAGTTAAAATTGAATTTTAGTGAAAACTTTAATTTTTAGTGTTAATTTGAATTTTTAGTGAAAATTTGAATTTTTAATGAGAATTGGAATTTTTAATGAAAATTTGAATTTTTATTCAAAAATTTAAGTTTTAGCGAATAAATGAATTTTCAGTGCAAAATCTAATTTTATTGAAATTTTGAAATTTCAATAAAAATTTAAATTTTCAATGAAAATTTTAAAATTTAAATTTTCAATGAAAATTTTAATTTTTTAAATGAAAATTTTAGTTATTAGTGAAAAATGGAATTTTTAGTGAAAAATTGATTTTTTAGTGAAAAATTGAATTTGCAGTGAAAAATCAAATTTTATTGAAAATTTGGATTTTATTGAAAATTTGAATTTTCAATGAAAATTTTAGTTTTTAGTGAAAAATTGATTTTTTAGTGAAAATTTGAATTTTTAGTGAAATTTGAATTTTTATTGAAAATTTTAATTTTTAGTGAAAAATTGAATTTTTGGCGAAAAATTGATTTTAGTGAAAAATTGATTTTTAGTGAAAAATTGAATTTTTTAGTGAAAATTTGATTTTTTTAGTGAAAAATTGAATTTTTAGTGAAAAATTGAATTTTTAGTGAAAAATTTAATTTTTAGTGAAAAATTTAATTTTTAGGTAAAAATTGAATATTTAGTGAAAAATTGAATTTTTAGTGAAAAATTGAATTTTTTAGTGAAAATTTTTTTTTTTTTAGTGAAAAATTTAATTTTTAGTGAAAAATTGAATTTTTAGTGAAAAATTGAATTTTTAGTGAAAAATTGAATTTTTAGTGAAAAATTCAATTTTTAGTAAAAATTTTAATTTTTAGTGAAAATTTAAAATTCTAGTGATAATTTATATTTTTAGTTAAAAATTGAATTTTTAACGAAATTTGAGTTTTTAACCAAAAATTTACATTTTAGTGAAAAATTGAATTTTCAGTGAAAAATTTAAATTTTAGTGAAAAATTTAACTTATAGTGAAAAATTGAATTTTTAGTGAAAAATTGAATTTTTAGTGAAAAATTGAATTTTTAGTGAAAAATTGAATTTTTAGTGAAAAATTGAATTTTTTAGTGAAAAATTGAATTTTTAGTGAAAAATTTAATTTTTAGTGAAAAATTTAATTTTTAGTGAAAATTTGAATTTTTGGTGAAAATTTGAATTTTTAGTGAAAATTTGAATTTTTATTGAAAATTTTAATTTTTAGTGAAAAATTGAATTTTTAGTGATTATTTTAATTTTTAGTGAAAAATTTAACTTTTATTGAAGAATTGAAAGTGAAAAACTAAATTTAAAAAAAAAAAAAATTATGAACAAATTAAATCTACGTTTTTGTTAAATATTTCATCAGTATGATAATAATGTATTTTTCATCAATTTTTCAGCATTATTATATATTGATGTAGTTTTCATCAACATGATGTTTTATTCATAAACAATTTGCTTTTAATGTATTTACATTCTTTACAACATTATCATGATTTAAAACAGTTTTTAGAAATTAATGATTTTTCATCAGCTGTTATAGAAATATACATCTCAATAAAGAGCATTCCATTGTGACGGGCGTTACATTCGTACGATTAAAAACCTTCTCATTTGAAAAATAAGAAAAGATAGATATATTTATAGGATGCAGAGGATAGATCTGATGGTCCTCTATGCATGTATAAAAAAATGTTTGCAATAGATCCTATACCTTTCTACAAATTTGAAGTTAAATGCTGTGACGGGCGTTACACGTACTTTTTCAAAAATCAAAGTTTACTCCACAAAGTATTAAATTTTAGCTAAAATAATCGAACTATGGAGATGAAGTATATCTCAAATACTTCATTAATAATGGGATTTCTTCCCTCTATAACAAAATTCTGCAATGGTTACTTTGATCACTGACTTATAAAGTACCAAAACTTGTGACGGGTGTTACACATTTTGTGGCGGGCGTTACTTGTATGAATTCTATACAAATATACATGAAAATTCAAATTAAGAATTGCAATTTTTTGATGAAAAAGAGAAAATTTTAGTGGTAGGAATGGTAAATCGTTATTTTAAGCCACATCGTCGACATATAATTTATGTGAAAAACTAAATATTTCGTTTTGAAAAAAATATGTATTATATTACCATTCTTTTAAATAACTACTCTGTGTGCATCATTAGCAATCCGTTTACTTCAAAGCTTACTTACATATTTTTCGCATTTCGAAAATAATGATTTTTTTGTGAGGTTTGGAGTTTACCTTTTTATCTTTACTTATTGAATATTTTGGAATACTTACTACTTTCTCTATGGTTAAATAACAATATAATTGATTATTGATGCACATTTTAATTTGCGACGATTGTTATTTGTGACGGGTGTTACAATATTTTGGATGGATACAGCAACCATATGGAATATCTATGTGACCAAAAAGTGTAATAAATGACTAGATCGACAAAATTCTTTACTTCTACAAAGTTTCCCAGTTGTAGGTTTGCAAAATAGTTCGCAAAATAACTTTTACTCTTTTTTTGTGACGGGCGTTACAACTCAAGAAAACAGTTTTTGTTTTGTAATTGTCAGTACTTTGAACCACTCATCAACAATGCAATGTGTGAAATACTTTTGCAAAAAAATTACCTTTAAAATTATACTATTCAATTTTCTTTCGGATTCAAAACAACGAAACTACAGTGTTTCATATATTGCCTCAATTTTGCACTAAAAAAAAAATTTAAAAAAATACTTGACTTTAATTGAAAAAAATCACATTTGCCATGCATTTTGGTAAATTCTGATCACTGGACATAAAATTAGATTTATTTCTTATCCTAAATATCATTAAACCAAATCAATAGGCTTAACTTTAAAATATCACACATCGGTAACGTTTTCTGTGGAATGCCCCATATGCTACACTTTTAAATATTTCATAAACTAAAAATAGAAAAATATAATGGCAACGCCTTTTACGCGTTTCAGCGTTGATGAGTTCAACAGTTAATGGCGCCAGTTTTATTATTAATTGACGACTATTTATGCCAGCATGTTCTTAATTAGTTAAAATGTCAACAGCAGCAGCAGCTACACACAAGCAATACCAAAAATAACAAATTATAGAAAAAAATAACATTATACAAAAAAATAAAAATAAATACTTACAAACACGCGACCAAAATGCAACAAGTTTTTACCGCAAATATATTTAGTATACTTAATTTTTGAGATTTGTTGCTGCTGCTATTATTACTATTATTGTTATTTTTCTTATTTTTTTCTTTATGTCGACGAGATTAAAATCTTATTTATGCGCACACTGGCACGCACAACAATATACAAAATGTGTTAATAAATACAACAAATAAATTTCGACAAACATCAATTTTTATTATTTTGTTTCGTTCCAAATAAGTTGTTCACGGCAATAAATGTAGTTGCTTGAATTTTGTTTATTATTGCTATTAAGCAGTGAGATTTGATTTCTTTATTAATCATTTTTATATATATTTTTTTGCTACTCTGGTTTATTGCTTTATTTCAGTATTGTAAATATTTTCGAAATGTTGTAAATCTTACACAGTCTAACACTGAAAAATAAAAAAAGTATTTTTAAACATTTTTACATATTCGAACATGTAACAATATCGAAACGATTGGCATTCTGGAAATTATTGAAATTTATGAGAATCAAGTGTGTAGAATTTTTAATCCATCATATATCTTTCATTTCAGATAATAAAAATATATGTAATTTCTAAAGATATTTTTTTGTATAACATATTAACCTTTTTTATTTATTTGGGTATTATTTGCCCATTTTTATATAGATATTAGGTAAAGAAATGACAGACAAAATAGAATTTTGAAAGTTTTCAAAGGTCTACAAAAATTATCTTTCTGATGTCACTATATGTCTCCTAATACGAAAATTATCTCAAAATATTTTGCAGAACATATTAACCCTTACATTACTTTGTGCCTATATTGACCCTTTTTGGGAAAACGCAACTATTATCGGTCAAAAATGACGCCCAGCATTAAAATTTTCAGCAAACTATCTCACATATTTTATAGAACATGCTTACCATTTAATTTTTCTAACTATTTATTCCTTTTGGAGTGATTAGCTTGAACAATTTTCGAAAATAAATAAGTAATTTAGACCCTTTTATATGTTGTCAAAATAAAGTGTAAAATGAGTTTTTGTTTTTCAATTATTTTCCCAAAATGTAGACTTATTTACACGTTTGGGCGAATATATGGTAATTCGAATATAAAGGAATTCTGTAAATTATGAAAAAAAATATTTTTACTGGGCTTTGTTATAATTATTATCTTTTTTTAAGCAAAGTTTAAATTTTTAGAGCCCTATTTTAAGATTATTATGAAATTGGTTTATAATAAAAATTTGTTGTACGTCATATTTTATAAGATATATTTTAATTCGTCTAATTCAAAGTCATCTAACAAGTTTTCAATCTCATAATCCCACACTTTAAATTTCAAATATATGTAGTATTTATTTAATATACACAAAATATCTACACTTTTATTACCCACTTCAATAATTGTAATGCATTTTTATAATCTTTCCCCCTGCAAATCGTATATTTTAAACAAGTTATTTTGCCACTTATTATCTCAATGTTTTATTATAAATAACTTTAATTTTATGATGAAAATATAAAATTTTGAATGATTTATTTTAAAATTTAAAGCTTTGATTTATTGTTTAAAGATTAGCAGAATGTTATTAAGAGATTTGTATTCTGAAAAATTAAACAAAAATAAATAATTTGATTTATATTTGGATCAATTATTAATTTTAAAAAATTTGAAATAATATATATTGTCGTTGTATATCGAAATGTCACCAAATACATTTTTACAAAAAACTTAAATTTCCAGTTTGTTGATTAATATTATAAAAAGTAATTGATGCATTTTTAAAGATGGAATACCGATTGATAGATATACATTTTCTTATCATGTGGTAAAAATATTGTGCTGATCGAACAGAAATTGCAAGATATATAAAGAATTTTGTAAATGTATAATTGACATTTTGATATATAAAGATATATAAAGTTTTTTGTAAATGAATATTTGAAAAATGTATTTGGTGACTTTTCGTTCTACAACTACGATATAATCTATATAAAAATCATTTAAAATAAACAAAATTTAAAAATAATTTATCATAGATAAAACTTAAATTTAAAATGCATTTGATATATAAAAGTTTAAATATTTAATTCAAATATTTTGTGTCTATTTTATTGATATTAAATATATAACTAATTTTTTAAAAATAAAAATTAAATTTAAAATGCATATAAAATGTAAACAATTTAAATATTTAATTAAAATATTTTCTGTTTAATTTTATTGATATTAATTACATTTAAAAAATGATGAAATTTTTATTCCAAATTAAGAAACTCTTCATCAACATTTTAATGTAAATGATTTGAAGATCAATAGGTTGATGTATATGATTTCTTCATCAACATTATCAATTTAAATATTTGTGCATCAATATTATGCTGTTGATGATTTGTTCATCAATATTACCATGTGGATATTTTGAGCATCGGCATAAATTTTATCATTAATTTTAATGATTTTTATCAATATTATCATGTAGAAGAATTGTGCATCAATATTATAGATCTGATGAAATGTGCACCAATTTTAAGATATTAATGAATTTGCCATCAATATAATGATGTTCATTTGTTTATCAATATTATGTTATTTATTAGTATTATAATATTAATGATTTATCCATCAATATGATAATACGATGTTGATGATTGATTCATCAATATTATCATCTTGATGATTTGGTCAACATACTGATATTTGGTTCATCGATATTATTATGTTGAAAATGTGTGTTATTACAATATTAATTATTTATTCATAAATATTATAATGTTTAATGTTTGTCCATCAATATTATCATTTTTATGATTTGTTAATCAATGTTGATCATTTATGTATCAATATTATGATGTTGATAATTTGCTCAACAATTTTATGAAATTAATTAATTTTTTAGCAATATTATGTTGTTGATGATTTTTTCACCAATATTATCATGTTGATCATTAGTGCAACAATATTTTGATGTTAATGATTAGTACATCCATAATGTAATGATGTTGATTTATTCATAAATATTATGTTGTTGACGAGTTGTTCATCAATATTAGGATGTTGCTAATTTTTGCATCAGTAATACGAATTTGATGAATTGTTCGTCAGTATTATCATATTGATGATTAGTACATCAATATTAAGATGTTAATTATTAGTTTATAAATACTATAATGTTAATGATGTGTGCGTCAATTTGATGATCCTAATGAATTGTTCATCAATATTATGATCTTGACGAATTGTTCATAAAAATTATAATATTGGTAAATTGTTGCTAATTTTTGCATCAGTAATATGAATTTGATGAATTATCGTCAGTTTTATCATATTAATGATTAGTACATCAACATTGTTATGTTAATTATTAGGTTACCAATACTATAATGTTAATGATTTGAACGCCAATTTGATTATCTTAATGAATTGTTCATCAATTTTATAATATTGATGAATTGCTCATAAAATTTATGATATTGATAAATTGTTCATCTATTTTATGATCTATATGATTTTTTCATCATATTAATGATTTGTTCATCAACATCATGTTGTTCTTCAATGTGCTGTCGATAAAGTGTACACATTGAATGTTATTTTTTTATATATACTATGATAATTTTTGTCATCAAAATAATAATGTTAATGAATTTCATATGTCAGCCCATAAAACTTTAAGGGCGACTTTACACGATAGAGAAAATAGCTAGAGATAGAGCAAAGTAGAGCATAATATCTCATAGAGTTGTGTAAACACTAGATAGAGCTCCACGGTAGGGAGCTCTAAGGTAGATTTGTTTCTCTATCTCTAGCTAATTTCTCTATTGTGTATTCGAGCCTTAAAACATTTTATTAGCTATTTCTATGTTTTACTATTCAAAGAATTTGCTAAAATAAGTTTTTTTCCTTTAATTTCCTTAAAATTCTCTACTATTAAATTTCTTATTTTTTTTCGGTCGTACTTCTTTTTACAACATTTGTGCTTCACCAACACCCTGCTCTTTATGTGCCATAAAATGAAGTACTTTGCTTAATTAGGCATTGTTGTTAGAGTTGTTGTTGCTGCTATTGTTGCTGTTGTTACTGATGTTGTTGTTAATATTGTTGTTGCTGTTATTATTATGTTGCTGTTGTTGTTGTTGTTGCTGCTGCTGTTGTTTCTATAGCATACTTAAGCCTACAACTCATTGTCTGCATCTGCATCTGGGTGCCGCCGGCTGTTGACACTGCTTTACCCACATTTCAAGCAGCAACATCAAGAGCAGCAGCAAGTGTTGATAACAATGTTTGCAGTGTTGTTATTATGTTTGTTGTTGGGACGATTGTTGTTGTTGCTGTTACCTACTTTGCTGAGTATAATTAAATTTTGTATGTTTTACTTTTTTTCTTTATTCTGTTTTTTTTTTATTATTTAAATTGGTTTGTTTTATTATTTTGTTTTTTTTTTCAATATCAAATTAATGAAAAATAATTTTTTCTGCCTACATTTAAATTTTGCATTTTTTTTCTTTTATAAAAATGTTCTTGTTCTTTTTTAATTTTTTTTTTTTACTATTTATTTTTTTTATTTATTTTTTTATTTATTTTTTTTAATATTATTTTTTTTTTTAATTTTTAAGTATTATAAAAATGATCTTGTTCTTTTAAATTTTTTTATTATTATTTATTTTTTTATATTTTTTTTAATTTTTTTTTTTCTATTTAAAAACACATTCAATTTCTTCACAACTTGGCGCACTGATAACTTATCTCAACTACTGCTTGCTTACCTCACAAAATCTATATCGAAAAAAATATATATTTTAAATAAATAAGATAAAGCCAGCAACATACAGTAGCAACAATTCGCCGACTCGACGCGAGCAACACAAACGCACACGTTGTACGTAGTTGAAACAATGCGGCCGACAACAAAGTCAATGGCTTCTTCCTTTATTTCACTATTTAATCATTTATTTATTCATTTATTTATTAATATTATGATGTCTACTATTTTTAATGGTTTTTATGATTGCCATTGTTGCTGTCTCTATTATGGCCTCCTCCATTGTTGTTGCTTCTATTAATTGTTGTGACTGTACGACAATTGTACTCTACTTTGTTTTAATTAATAAATTGCGCTATTTTACTACTTATATTTACTATGCTTTGAGTGTCTCTCAATAGCCTGATTAATTCCCTCTACACTTGATCTCCCTCCCTTCTCTTGGTAACTGTCTCTCACAGTTTCTTCTACTTTGATTCTAACTTTTGCATTGTCTGAACCACTTCCCCCTCCACACATTTGCATGATTCAATCTGCGTTTCTGTCACTTTGTGACATTTCAATGTGACGCTGACTTTGATTATTCCCGCCGCCGCCATCATCATAAAATATTGCATTCCAGAACATTTCGAATACGCATCAATTAAGTCACATTAATTTTGCAACGTTTCAACATAAATCGCTTTGCACAATTTCAATGTTTAAAATTGCTACGGCAGCTAAATTGTTGAAAATTGCCTGAAGTGATGGTGCTAATGTCAATATTGACTTTTTTAAAATATTATTTGTTGATTTAAGTCATTCCGTAGAATGCAATTCAATTCAATTTAGTTTAATTTAATTAATTTTCATTAGATTGTTGGAAGTGCACTCAATTAATGAGTGTCGCTGAGTAATAAATTTTGTATTTTATACAAAGGAAACAGTGGGAGTAGCTTGGAATGTAATCAAAATGAATAATTGTTAAAAAGTACATCTACATTTTTTTTACTTTAATTTTAAGTTATTACACGCTGCATAAAAGACCCCCCCCGCAAACATAAATTGGCTGACATAACATATATCATTAGAGCTGTATGCAAATGCAATTATTATTGCATTATAAAACATTATTAAAATAACAGTCAAACATATGTTTGTTTTCATACAAACATAATTATGCTTAGAATATATCGTCGTTGTAGAACGAAAAGTTACCAAATACATTTTTATGAAAAACTTAATTTTTTGAGTTTGTTGATTAATATTATAAAAAGTAATTGATTAATTTTTAAAATTGAAAATCCAACTAATAGATTTACATTTTCTTATCATGTGGTAAAAGAATTGAGATCATCGATTAAAACTTGACAGATTTATAAAGATTTTTGTAAATGAATATTTGGCATTTTAAAAATGTATTTGGTGACTTTTCGTTCTACAACCACGATATATCCATTGTGCTTACATGTAAACATATTGTTGTTTACGTTTTACATCAATTGTGTTTACATGTAAACATATTGTTGTTTACATTTTAAATAAATTTGGTGATAATAATTTTTTGAACACAATATTTTATTTCTCGGTATATATAAAATATACAGGGTGATCCGATTCGAGATGGTAAAATTTAGATTGCTTATAAAAAAGATCTAGAGTTGGGATTATATCTGGAACACCCGCTGCTATACAGGGTGTTTTCAAAATATTCTTTATAAAAATTTGAGAATTTTGCGAGCAGTACTCCACGCCGAAATCGGTTCAATGTTAGATGCAAAGATTGTATGTTAAATTTGTTCATTACATTATGTAGCATTCAAAAAAAATATATACAGGGTGTTTGCTTTATCGATGTCATTAATTCAGGCGTTTATTTTATGATTGAAAAAATAAGAGAATGCAGAATGAAAAAATGTCTTAGTGTGCACCCAGTTTAACATACAGGGTGTTTAAGTAATTCATATTATTGACATAACCTAGTCAATAAAACTGTTTATATATGATAACTTATTAATAAATGAATATCAGTTTTTCACTCCTGTTTTAGACAATTAAATTACCTTTGTTATGATATATCACATTTTTGAATCCCATGATTTCTTACTTATTTAAAATTTACGTAAAGTTGAAATTTACAAAAATAAAAATACAAATTTTGACTTTGACATGGATTTTCTCAAAATTATGTTACGGATCACTCAATTTTTTTAAATTTATAATGGTATACCAGTTTATTCTTAGTACTCTCTAATTAATTAAAGTGTTTAAAACTGGTAAGTTTTGCTGCAGTAATAATTAACCAGTGGCGGGTCTTGTGTTTTGGTGGATGAAATTTTAAAAATCAGTGGATGTTCCAGATGCAACCAAACTCTAGAACATTTTTTTTTTTTAATGTATGAGAATTTTGACAATAATATGAAAATGTAATAAAAGCAATATTTTTAAATTTGTAAATTGCTGACTTCGACAATTAGTTGAAAAACGTAATAAATACCAAATAATACAAAAAAGCAATTAAAAAATAAAAACTAAAATAACTTCAAATTTAAATAACAAAAATTCTTAAAACAACTAAAATAAAAGACCAGCAACAAAAATGCTGCATAACAGAATTTTAGAGAAAATAAAATTTCACGCACACAGGGACGGATGAACAGACAGAAAAAAAAAACAGACAGATAGACAAAAAGACAGATAGACAAACAGACATAGACTTTACCATACAAGCGCCATCTAGGCTGCTGAACTCGTTTCAGCTGCTCATAACTTTTAATTAAAATCTCGGTGCGCAGTTGAAAATGTGTTGCTGTTGCTATTGTTGTTGCTTATGTTTTAGTCCATAAATGTTTCTGTTGCTGTGCATGTTGCTCAAGCCCGCTCGTCCGTCCGTCCGTCCGTCGGTTCGTTCGTTCTACTTTTTCGCATTGCGAAACTTAAATAATTTTTAATCATTTCAACTGAATGCAAATAGCCTTCGGCGTAGATAACTTTGTGAATTTTACACAGCCAAGAAGCTTCTTATATTTCCAGCAAAAATTTAAAAAAATAAAAAATTTTAAAAAGGAAAAAATAAATAAAACAAAGAAATTAAAAATAAAATATAAAAATTAAAATGAAAAAATAAATATAAAAAAAAATGTCCAGCAGTCTTTCCTAAAGCAGCCACTTTGACTGGCATGATGCACTGAGGAAATGAAATAAAATTAAATTAAATGCAATTTTATTTCACTGAAATTATATTATTTATTATGTTGTGAACTGCAGCACAAATGGAAAGAGCTACAACTTGCTAGCAGGCAACTGTTTCTGCAGTTTAAGCAAATGCTTTTTATTTTTTTGGTTAAATACATTCAATGTCCTGTTTTTAGTATTTTTAAAATAAATAATTTTCTTACAATTTTTTAAGAATATTTTCGCTTAATTTTGCTTCAACAATTGAATATTATTAAGTGTCTACATTGATGTAGACATGCGTAGATAATTCTTAAATCAATTTACTACACATTTCTTTGATAATCTTCTTAAAAACATTCAAATTTTAAATTGTCTACATTGGTGTAGACATGCGTAGACAAATGTAAAAATGTTAACTATTATATATTAAATCATATTCATATATTTTATCTTTAAAAACATACCAATTTATAATTGTCTACATTGGTGTAGACTTGTGTAGAAAATTGTAGAAACAAATCTACTATAATTTTAAAATCGTTTTCATTTATTTTCTTAAAAATCATTTCAAATTGGAATTGTCTACATTGGTGTTAACATGTGTAGACAAATGTAAAAATGCTATATGTATATTATATTTTTAATTGTATTCATATATATTATCTTGATAAACATTGCAATTTATAATTGTCTACATTGGTGTAGACATCCGTAGACAAATGTAGAAACAAATCTACTACAATTTTGAAATCGTTTTCATTTGTTTTTCATTCAAACCATTTCAAACTGGAATTGTCTACATTGTTGTAAACATGCGTAGACAAATGTAAAAATGTTATCTATTATATTTTTAATCATATTCATTGGTGTAGACATGTGTAAACAATTTTAATATCGTTTTTTACATATTTTTTTACATCATTCAAAATTAAAATTGTCTTAATTGGTGTAAACATGTGTAGAGAAATGTAAAAACACTATCAAATATTTTTTTAATCCTATTCATTTATTTTATTTGAAAAGTATTGCAATTTATAATTGTCTACATTAATGTAGACATGCGTAGACAAAATTTTAAACAATAAATGTTATTTTTATAATTTTTTAAACAATCCCTGATAAAATTCAAACTTGGAATTATCTACATTTGGTGTAGACAAGCGTAAACAAATTTAAAATGTATATGGTACTTTTTTTTAGAAAATTATTGTGATTTAAAATTGTCTACAACAGTGTAGATATGCGTAGACAAATCTTATAGCAATGCATCATAAATTTTGTAATTATTATGCATTCATAAATTCATTAACTCATATTTGGCTTTGTCTACATAAGATGTAACCTAATCGTGCACTTTGGCAATTGTTTACATTTTGTGTAGACTTGCGTAAACAATTCTATACACAAAAACTCAATTTTTCAAAGTTTTAATTTATGTCTCTTAAAAAAAAACAGCAAATTTGGAATCATTTGGTATTAATATCAATAAACGGTATTATCTAATACCATACTATTAAAACAATAGGACATCGTATATAGTATAGTAAAATACCAGAAACTCAATAGCGTAATGTATACAACAAGTATAATGAAATCCAATGTATTATGAATTCAATGGTATTAAAACTATTAATTTAGTAAAACAAATATAATAGACTAAAACCCATTTCAAAGCTAAGACATAAAAATCATAATTCAATGGTATATCCCTTTGTATTAATAGTATTTTTCCATAGCATAAAAAATTAAATATAAAATATATAAAAATAGAAAACATATTAAATAATGTTGTAAAAATCATTCAAAAATGAATTTATCTGCAATATATATTTCTTTAGCCTCCTTTTGCAGTCGTATGTCTACATTAAGGCACTGTTAGGTAGATATTTTATTATCTAACTACATAAAATATAACTAAAGCAAATACATAATTAAATTATGCGGCTTTCGGCCACATTTACTGTCGCATTATGAGCCACAAAAAGCGGGCTTTATAATTAATGTGCTCTCTCAAACGTTTAGTTTTTATATGCAGCATACAATTAGGCGCATTGCTCTCCTGTGACGTTGTTTTATTTATTAGGCAACACCTAAAAGCACGCACTAGATATTGTCGCTATTGCTATACTTCATATTGAAGTCATCTCCTTTATAGTCATCCTTCAAACCGAAATTCAAAGAGCTCTTTGTAAATGCGAAATAAATTTCGCGCTAAAAACAAACTTTTAATTAAATTATTCTAATTTGAAATATTTTAATATGCACGATATACGCAGCGTATCCTCTTTATACTCTAGGCTATTTAGTTTGGATTTGTATTGTAAACAAAAAAACAACCCTAAAACAATCTGTTGGAAAATTATTATATACAAAATCATTCTCGAATTTTAATATCTTAAATTAACACCACCTACAGTAGCATAATCTACGATAATATCGCATTTTTTAGTAGCCTCCTTTTTCCAGTAACTTCCTACAAAAAACAACTTATATAAAAATTATATTTTTCAACAGCTCCTACAAAAGTCAAAATCCTCAAGAACATGAACTTTCTCAATAGCATCTTATTCGGTACTTCTCTTTATTTTTGAGTTACATAAATTTGACTTCTATCAGTTTTTAGGTCAGCCAATACCTTTTGTTATAGCTTCAGAATAATTTTATTGGAATTTACTTTATTCATTTTTTATTTTCTACACTTTAAAACTTTGGTGTAGAAATACTACAAAAATTGTATGAACTATTAAATTTTAAAAATTTAATTTTAAATAGTTTTTCGTCTTTGGTATTTATTCCATTTAATTAACAGTTCCAATATTATTAAATTACTCTTTAAATATATTATACTATCGAATTTATAGTATGTTTAAATAAACTCTTCTTAATATGACACTATATTAATTTTATTTTAAATATTAGTACTACTTTTGAAAACTTAATTAATATTATTATGATATTTATACCATTAATTTCTGACCTACATTTAATAGTATAACACTATTACACTGAAAATACGAAACAATTATTTAAATTGTCCTATTGATTTAATATCCATCTTTTTTGATACAATTAATACATCGATATTTTTTATTATAATGCATTGTTCATTTAAAGTAAAGTTTAAGGTAGATGCCATCATAAAAACCATAAATGTAATAGGGAAATACTATAGAATTTATACTTTTTTGATTTTATTAATTCATTATAACAGACGTACGTTTTTGTCTTTTATATGTAATTGCTCTACTTAATTGAAAGTTTTAGTATCATTTAATTCATAGTACTTTTTTTAGTACATTATACCATTGAATAAATAGTATTTCTTATATTCTTGAGGATGTTCTATAATTTTGTTAGTACTTATGATATCGTATCATACAATTTAAGTGATAATATTTATAATTTAAATATTAATTTATACTATGGTTTGAAAATATCATTTTACATGAATATTAGAATACTATTAATTGCTATAAATAATAGAACATTTAATAGTATTAGACCATAAAATTGAAAACTCTAAATTATTAACGTTGTTCAACTGATTTAATGGACATCTTGTTTGATATCAATTAAAAATGTCGCTCTATTGTTTAAATTTTTTTCATATTGAAATAAGTTATAGTACGAACAACTGTAAATACCATTGATTTAATAGTAACCTAACCATTGATTTAATAGTATCCTATACTATTAATAGTTATATTTTTGATAGTATATTACTCTCTCAACTTTCTAATTTCCTCCAAATTTGTATTTCTCTGATCTCAATTAATTCAAACATCTCTTCAATAGCAACAAAAACAATTAAAGAAATTTTATATAACAAATAATACACAACAACAATACAATTTGCTGCTACTAAAATTTTATGTAAATTTGTTGTCTTTTTTTTTTTGTTTCGTCAATTCTCCCGAGTTGTTTGAAAATTAAAAATTCCGCGCGCGTGCCTCTTGTTAACTTGATGAAGTCGTTAAATTTTATGATTATGTGTAGAGCTACGTGTTTATGTTGTATGCTTTTTAAAATTTAGTTTCGGATTTCCCTAAGACACACCCACTCATTATTCCCCCCACATTTGCACTTGTCATATCTGACATATGCGATACACGTTGTATTTGTGGCCACAATCACATGTAGAGGGCGCCACTGCGTTCGTTCGTTTATTCGTCTTTTGCCAATTGTTTTTTGTAGTAATTAACAAGTCCAACACGCAGCACATCACAGCACACCATCGAGTATTTGCATAGAATTCATAATTAATTAGTTGTGTTTTAATTATTTCTTTATTTGTTTCATAAATTATTCATGGAAAATACTTTGAGTGCGCCCATAATTATGCAATAAGGTTTTATGCCAATGTGGCAACGCATAAAACTCATCAAGTGCTTATATTGCGGAGGTGCCTAAAAATATGCTAAATAAAATTTTATAACTGAAATTCGAAGAAGCTGTGCAAAATTTATATAAAGTTGCGAAAAAGTTTTCATACTTAAATTTTTTGGTGAAATTTATATTTTTTAAATTTAAATTTTCACCAAAAAAGCAATTTTTAACTAAAAATTTTATTTTTCACTAAAAATTCAATTTTTGGTAAAATTCAGTTTTTATTAAAAATTTGAATTTTACACTAAAAATTTTAATTTTCACTGAAAATTTTAATTTTTCAATAAAAATTCAATTTTTCACTAAAAATTCAATTTTTCACTAAAAATTCAATTTTTCACTAAAAATTCAATTTTTCACTAAAAATTAAATTTTTCACTAAAAATTCAATTTTTCACTAAAAATTCAAATTTTCACTAAAAATTCAAATTTTCACTAAAAATTCAATTTTTCACTAAAAATTCAATTTTTCACTAAAAATTCAATTTTTACTAAAAATTCAATTTTTCACTAAAAATTCAATTTTTCACTAAAAATTCAATTTTTCACTAAAAATTCAATTTTTCACTAAAAATTCAATTTTTCACTAAAAATTCAATTTTTCACTAAAAATTCAATTTTTCACTAAAAATTCAATTTTTCACTAAAAATTCAATTTTTCACTAAAAATTAAATTTTTCACTAAAAATTAAAATTTTCACTAAAAATTAAAATTTTCACTTAAATTAAAATTTTCACTAAAAATTAAAATTTTCACTAAAAATTAAAATTTTCACTAAAAATTTAAATTTTCACTAAAAATTCAAATTTTCACTAAAAATTCAATTTTTCACTAAAAATTAAATTTTTCACTAAAAATTAAATTTTTCACTATAAATTAAATTTTTCAATAAAAATTCAATTTTTTTACTAAAATTCAATTTTTCTTGAAAATTTTATTTTTTTAGTGAAAATTTGAATTTTTAGTGAAAATTAGAATTTTTAGTGAAAGTTAGAATTTTTAGTGAAAATTTGAATTTTTAGTGAAAATTTTAATTTTAATTGTGAAAATTTGAAAATTTGAATTTTTAGTGAAAAATTTAATTTTATCTCTCTCTTTTTACTTGCCCACTTTTTTTCTCATTTACTTGCCAACTCTTGGTTTTACGACGTCATTTAAGCTATTTTAAGGCCGCCTAAAATAGCGCAACAAAGTGTGGCGGCTGTCACTACTACTACAAACTGTTGTCTCAACTGCTACACATAAATTAAATGTTTTATTGGTTGGTGCTGGAGGGCATATTAATCAACAACAACAAAAAAGTTGGCTGCAAACTTTGACTGGAACCGACAATAAAAGGTCACCTGAAAGGTCAGCGAAACGCGGTTGTGGCTTTTTTGGCTTAAATCAGCGGCACTTAAGCAGCGCCTACCGCGTTCAAATATATACATAACACACACACACAAGTACATATTCATTACACATACTCATGCATACGTCAGCCTCAGGGTGACCTCAATTTGAAACTCAATTCTTTTTTTTTATGTTAGTGCAAATTTTGCTACTTTAATTGGCACTTCAAATAGCAGCTGGCATAAGAAAATAAAAAAAAGATTACAAAAAAAGACGATTACCAAAAAAAACCGATTATCAAAATACCGGGTACCTAAATTATTAAATACCAAAAATTGATAATGGCTAGAAAAACGTATTTTCATTAACAGACTCTTTTAGAAATGGCTTACCAAAACACCGAGTACCAAAAAAAAAAACCGAATACTAAAAAATCGTATTTCCAAAATAGCGCGGAATAACTTTGTAGAAAAATGTTTGAATAACAAAAACTTTTCAATAAAAAAAGACATTACACAAAATCGTTTATCAACAACCCACAAAAACCGAATACCACATAATATCAATACTGAATATAAATGGTACTAATATTAATAGTTTTTATAACAAACAAAAATTTGATCAAAATGTGTAATACATGGATAACTTGAAGGTATGAAATTTTAAATATCATTAAATCGCTAGCTATGACAGCAGAGAATTCTGAACGTTAAAACCACTGAACAAAAAGAAAAATGTACCAAATAAAAATACAAAACAATTGAGTACCCAATGAATGGGGAACAATTACTCGATACATAAATGTTTGAGATAAAAATACTTAAAAAGTCAGTTTTCTTAAAAAAAAAATCGAGTACCCAAAATAGCGAATACCAATAAATGGTAAACGATTATTCGTTACACAGTGTAAGAGATAAAATGCGTAAAAAATCAATTCTCATAAAATAACGGGTACCCAAACAAACCCAAACAAACGAATAGTAATAAAAAGAAAACGATTACTTGTTACACAAATAATTGCGCAGTCTAAAAAAGGAAATGCATAAAATATCAGTTTTCTGAAAAGAATAGAGTACCAAATAAAAACGAATACCAAAAAATTGAGTTTAAAAAGAATATGTATTAAAGATCAGTTAGCATAACATAATTGAGTAGGATACGAAAACTTAATAACAATAAATTGGAACCGATTATTCGTTACACAAAAATTACAAAAAACAAAATTTAAAAAATAAACAAAATAAATGCATCACAAAAATAAAATAATATAAAATTAGTAAACCCAAAAATACCAAGAAATTTAAAAGGGTTATTCGTTGCTCAAAAATCGAAAAGTCTAAAACCGAATAAAAAAAAAAAAGAAAAAGAATTATTACTCCAATAACTACATAGAATAAAAGAAAAAACGAAAACTGCGTAAAGACTCAACTGTGAAATTGAAAACCGCATAACGCTTTACTCAAAAAAACAAATACCAGTAAATTGAAAACAATTACTTGTTAGATAAATAATTAATTGCATTGTTTTATAAAGAAAAAAGCATAATGAATCAATTTTGTATACTTTGAAAACCGCATAAGAAAAAAAATAAGCAACAAAAAAATTGCAAAAAAAAAAACCAAGTACACTATGTACCGAATACCAATAAATAGAAACGGTTACTCGTCCAAAAAAAAAAAATGAAATACCAAAATAAATTAAAAACAACTAATTCTTAAATAATTGCATTGTTTTAAAAAAATTAAAATATATTCAATTCAATTTAAATTGTTATAAATATTTTTTTTTAATTATATTTAAAATCTAATTAAAGAAAAAAACGTTTTGACATAACCTGCACCTGATTTAGATAAAAAATACAACAATTTATAATTAACTAGCATTTAATTAATTTTTAAGTAATTAGCAAAAGTTACAAAAAATTATAGCCTATGTTGAGGCGTACAAAATAAACTCATCACAAAACTTTTATGTTTTTTGTGCGCCAACTTGGCAACACATACAGCAACACAACAACAGAAAATATTTATGCATTTTTTTGAATTTTTCTTTTTTTTTTTTTGTTGGTTGCAGTTGTTGCAAAAGTTGGCAGCCAACAAGGCGAACAACATCGCGTTGACGTCAGCAGCAGCTGCAGCCACATTGAGTTTGTAATTCGAATAAATTTTAAATGTTAAATGTTATTGCATGAAAAGAAATCAAGGATTACATTGGTGGTGGCTGTCGGCTGCGAATAAATGCGCCGCCACTGTTCTCTATTCAACTTCCATGTGAAAATAATAAAATCAAATATTTGTTGCATACTTTTGAGTGCAGTTATTTAATAATAATTGAAGTTAACAATAAATATGAAACTTTTGTTGCATACTTTTGGCAGCAAAGTACACGGCTAGAGAACTGCTAAGTTGTTGCATACTTTTTTGGGCTCAACAACTCTGTTGCTGTTTTTAATGCAGTTTAGTTGCTGCTTCTGCTGCTACTGCTGTGCTCAAGGTTGTTCAAGTAATAGCAATAAAATTGAAAATATGTTGCATACTTTTGGTGTTTTTCTTTTTGTTCACCCTCGTTTTATTGCTTTTTTGTGCAATACATTTGTTGATGTTGTTTTGTTGTTGTTGTTGCACAAGGTTTCTTGATAATGTGCTACTCCCCCGTTTGCTGGTACTGAGTTCTTTGTTGTTGCTCCTGCAAAAAAAAAGTACATAAATATGTGTTGCATACTTTTAGGCCTTGTGCGCGCCAAACACTTTGACACAGTTTTTGCTGCCAAGACAAAATGTTTTCCTTTGGATTTCTTTTTTTAAATTTATTTATTTTTTATTTTTTTATAATTGTTTTGTGCTTCTGATATATTTTTATTATACTTTTTTCTTTTTTTTTCTTTTATGCTTTTTAAATTTTTTTTTTTTTATTTTATTTTCTTATTTTATTTTTAAATCACTTAGTTTTATTTTTTAAGCCTCAGTATTTTAAAAATTCCAATTTTGCTTCTGATGGAAATTGTTTTAATTGCTAACTAATTAAAAAAAATGTTCTGTAAAATGTCTGTTTTAATTTTTACTTTATTTTACTTTCTTTTATATTTATTTGTTTTATATTTTTTTTTAACAATAAATTTCCTTTCTCTTTTTATTATTTTGTTTTCATTTCATTTGGAATTTTTATTTTACTTTACTTTTTATATATTTTGTGTATTATTTTATAATTTATTAAATTAAATTTTCTTTTATCATTTTGTTGCAAATCGTTTAATTGTACACTTTATTTTCTATATTTATAATTTGTTTATTTATTTATCTATTTATTTATTTATTTATTTATTTATTTATTTATTTATCTATTTATTTATTTATTTATTTATTTATTTATTTATTTATTTATTTATTTATTTATTTACTTATATACTTATTTATTTATTTATCTATTTATTTATTTACTTATTTATGTATTTACTTATTTATTTATTTATTTATTTATTTATTTTTATTTTTATTTTTATTTTTATTTTTATTTTTATTTTTATTTTTATTTTTTATCAATTTATTCATTTTTATTTGTATATTTTATTTTAAATCATTTGATCATATTTGATTTTTTTCATCTATTTGATTTTTCAATTTAGTACCTATTATTATTTTAATTTTTTATATATTTTAGCAGGACACGAAAAAATAATTTGTTTATCGCATTTATTTCGTTAACCTCCTTTATCTTTTTATTATCATTATCCTTCTTCTTATTTGCGCCATCTAAAATATACAGGGTGTTCCGCTTTGGGGTGCAAATATTTTATGGACTAATTCCTTGGTTTATTTCATGAAAAAATTGTTTTGGAGTTACGGTCTATTTGGAACACCCAATGATGTACAGGGTGTTTTCAAAATTTCATTTACAAAAACTTATACAACCGTATACTTAATTATAACTTCTACAATGTATAGCCCAGAGCAAAAATATTACATTCATTTTAAAGATAATCGATCATAGTTTCTAATAAAAATTTAATATTTTGCATTTTATGTTGTACGCTAGGAGATTTTTCTCATCAAATTAAAAAAATAAATATTTCTTTACAACTTTTTTTATAAAACTCAATTTTTCTTGAAATTTGTATCTAATATTTTATTTACCTTTTTTTAACATTTGAATGTATCATAGTGTAATAAACAATTTCTTCATACACTATTTTTATCTCGCACTTACCGTTTTCCTTGGGGAATACTCCTTGTAGTGCTCTCAAAATTCTAAAATTCTTCAACATACCATTTTATTATAAAAAAACAATATGTAGTTTTTAAAGAATTCTTTTTTATTTATTTATTTTACAAAATATTCATTCAGAATAGTTGTTAAAAAGTGATCTCCGATAGCCTTTTAATGAAATGAACCAAGGAATCAGTCCCTAACATATTTGCACCCCAAAGCGGACCACCCTGTATATATATATATATATATATATATATATATATATATATATATATATATATTTTTATTATTTTTTATTTCTTTTTTATTTTTACTTTTTTATATATTTAAAATTTTAGTTTGAACCAAGGAATCAGTCCCTAAAATATTTGCACCCCAAAGCTAACCACCCTGTGCATGTGTATATACATTTTTTTAATATTTTTTATTTCTTTTTTTATATATTTAAAATTTTAGTTATTTTATTTTGCTTTACATTTACATTATATTTTATCATCTTCTTCATGCATTCACATTAATGATTCGAACCTTACAAGCATACATTATAATGGACGACATACTGTATTTAAAACAATTAATTTTCAAAAAAAAACAGTCTACGAATTATAGACGCATTAGTTGCAACGTGTAAAAAAGTCTCATGACAATAGCGCCACCTAGTGGCTTTTCGCTTCACTAGCGACATGCTTAGTAGGGACACAAACCGTCTCCTCATACAGACCTTTAGAACTGATCTTCAAGATACTGTCCTTAGTCGGTACCAAATCAACCGGTCACAGAAGTTGTATAACGATAACCTGCATACCTATACTAGAACCTACTAGAACAATGACAGGTTCTCTTTTCACCAGTCAGGTGATAGGTATTTTTACAGCAATAGACACTTTTTACTCGCAGAGATTCTTCTCATGTTTCTGCTTCTTCTACACCCCTTCCTCTTATTGTTCTTCATCTAACTCTTCTCCATCTTGTATTCGTTTCTTTGGTCTAATTTTTAGTTCTTATTTTCTCCCTTTCTCTCTTATTATTGTTCTTTTTCTTTAACACTTGCTTTTCTTTTTTTTTAATTTATTTTTTATCATTATTTTCTTTTTTATTTATTTTTTTACCTTGCTTTTTTCTACTTCTATTACTCTAACTTTTTTTTATCCCTCTTCGTTGCAATTTCTTTATAATTTTCTATTATTTTTTTTTTATTTATTTTTTTTTTTTTTATTTTTTTTTTTTTTTTTAAATAGTTTTTGTCTTCATAGTATCCCTGTTTATTATCATTGACAACTTTGAAGGAAGCTGCTTTCTTTCATTTACTTCTTGTTCTACTTCTGCTCTTCACCCTTTTGTCTCCCATATCCTGTCGATATTTGCGTCTTGCTCTAAGATTTCGTTTGCATAACAATCTGGCGCACATTCTTCCAAACATCGCAATGGGTTTTTAAGTTTTTTTGCAAAGGACTAACTGCATATCCTTCGTCCGTATCGACCTCTCTGACCAGTGATCTGACAAGTGCAGCTGTTTCTTCTTTATGTGCTTCCACTTTTACATCAGCTTCGACTTCTACTTTTGCTCATGACGTTGTCCTGGCTCGACTTAATGTTGGTGACAACTTTTTCAGGACGACATTCTTTGCACTCTATAAATGTCTATCTCTTCCTCGCTCTATGTGTATATGTGATACGTTTTTATAATATGTATGGCATTCGCTTCTGTCTGTGAATGCGCTCGAAATGTTTTCATCAAGTACGAGTACTCAATACGTCCAAGTATTTTAATGTCTTCTTCAGCAACCTCTTCATTTACACATTTTTCTGCACTTATGCGGCTGATACTTTTACAACAGCTTCCAGTTGTCTTTATTTTTTTAATATATTTTCTAATATTTATTATTTTTTTGTAATTTTCCTTTTATTATTATTTGTCATATTTTTATCTACTTTTTCCCTTTATTGCGCAGCTTAAACATTTTTCTGCGAAATGCCTGCCGCACAAAGAATGTGCCCTGTAATTCAACAGTTGTTGAAGCCGGGCAAAAATCTACGGAATTCGAATATTTTCCTATTAATTCGTCTGCGAAATGGCAACGCACACGTAGTAGGCATCATTATTGTGAAAGTCATTGCTGCATTGGTGTTGCTTAAGAAATACAAAAATATCTTGGGAAAAATACAAATAAAACATTTTCAAAAAATGCTGACATACTTTGCGGCACACGCGCCTAAATTGTTGCGCTGTCGTCATTGCCTATCGGGTGGCTCAATCATTTATTGCAGTTGCCATTTATGCTTACTTTTGAGCAGTTCAATATTTTTATTTAGGCCATGCTAATTTGAGTTTTTAATATTTATTGCATTGCACAGTTTTAAGCGCACTAAATTGATCTTTATATATTTGATGTTGCATACTTTAGGTGAAATTCATTTTGAACAATTTGAAAATATTAAAATACTAGTAGTTACATTTCTGTTTGTTAACTGTTGTTTAACTATTTAATATTTCTATATAACTATTTAATATAATTAATATTAATTATTCAGCGACTGCTGTATTTGATGTCTATCTAAATAGGTTGCATACCTTTAGGCTTAAATGAGTAACTAAATTATTTTCTGTTTGCCAAAGTTCAAATCTGTCGGAAAACAAAGTTGTTGTTGATGCTGTTGTTGCCTAACTGACACGCACGAGCTGTCAGTTATCCTGCCCACCAATACCAACTCCCTTCAAGTCCATCCAAATCCAGCCTAGTCTATTGTATGGTTTTAGGCGTTGCTTGTACTGCCTATCAACAGCTTTTCACACAACACTACTTCGCTGATTAATGCAAAATTCTATGGAAATTATAATGGAAAAATAAAACTTTTCGAATAAACATCATTTTTATTAAATAAATACCATATTTATATGTTTTATAATGTGTCTAAAATTATGCAACAAAATTGTTGCTATTCATTTTGCTCTGGTTTAATTTGCATGAATGTAATAATTAAATAATTATACATTTATTTGTCTAATTATAAGTGCGCCAACTAATTAAAATATTCGCAGAATGTTTTAATTAATGCCGCGCTATAATAAACGCCTTCTTCATAGAAAATAGCAGACGTACTACTACATTCGAATATATACACACAGTCTAATTACAAATGCATACAAATAATTTTAAATACAACTAATTAGTATTGTTAGTCAACCCATTAATTCCATTAATTATATATTTTTATTCAATTTTTTTTAAATTTTTGAAAAAATTTATAATTTCAAAATGTTTTTTTTTTATAAAGTTTTCAAAGAAGTATTTTTGAAGCCTTTTAAAAACACTTTACCATCTTTTGTTAAAGCTTTCAAAAAAACTAAAATCTGTAAATATATAGTACAAAAAAAGTTTTTAAATTTTTTTTTTCAAGATTTTGTAATATTTTTAAAAAACTTTAGAAAAGCTTTTTAAAAGCTTTAAAAAAGCTTTGTAAAAGATTTATAAAAGCTTTTTAGTACTCTTATAAAAGCTTAAAAAAAGAAAAGCTATTAAAAGTATTAGAAAAGCTTTTTAAAATCTTCAAAAAATCTTTTTAAAAGTTTTAGAAAAACTTTTAAAAAACATTTTAAATGATTTAGAAAAGCTTTTTAGAAGATTTTTAAAAGCTTTTTAGAAGACATATAAAAGCTTTAAAAAAAGATTTTTAAAAGATTTATAAAAGCATCGTAAAAGCTTTAGAATTAAAAAAAAAGCTTTGTAAAAGATTTGTAAAAGCTTTTTATAACTCTTATAAAAGCTTTAAAAAAGAAAAGCTATTAAAATCATTAGAAAAGCTTTTTAAAATCTTTGGAAAATCTTTTTAAAAGATTTAGAAAAACTTTTTAAAATTTTAAGAAAAGCTTTTTAGAAGATTTATAAATGCATTTTTGTTGATTTATAAAAATTTTTAGAGGACTTATAAAAGCTTTAAAAAAAGATTTTTAAAAGATTTATAAGAGCTTCGTAAAAGCTTTTCAAAAGCTTTCTCTTTAAACAATCTTTTTAAAGGCTTTAGAAAAACTTTTTAACAGCTTTAGAAAAACTTTTTAAAAGTTTTATAAAAGCTTTTTAGTAGATTTATAAAAGCTTTTTAGAAGACTTATAAAAGCTTTAAAAAAAGATTTTTAAAAGATTTATAAAAGCTTCGTAAAAGCTTTAGAATAGCTTTTTAAAAGCTCTTAAAAGATTTATAAAATCTTTTTTTAAATATTTATAAAAGCTTTTAAATGCTTTAGACAAGCTTTTTAAAAGCTGCATAAAAGCTTTAACAAGATTTATTAAAGCTTTTACAAGATTTATAAAAGCTCTTTTACGCACTTTACGAAATGATTTTCGTAAGCAAATTTTGTAAATTTATAAAAATTGATGCACTATAAAAACAAATTGTTCGCAGACAGAAATAATAAATTCTCTTAAGAACTACACATACACTGAACTTAAACCAACGAAGCCTTTTTTGAGACTTCATTGGGAGTTATGTTATTGAAATGTTACGCTCTCTTTTAAAAAAACTAAAATGCTATTATTTCTTTGGGGCTTATTTTAAAATTCCCACAATTCAAATGTGCGCCTGAAATTATGCTTCAAACGCGTTTGATCGAGGCCTCGAAGAAGGTGCAAATTAATTATGTTACATCTTCAAAATATTTAATCCACACACAATAAGAAAACGTCTAAAATAATAATGCAAATATTATGTAAATATTTAGGATATCGACTAGCTTAATAACTAGGTATTCAATAATACAAAATAAAACAAATACAACTGCGGCAGTAGCAGCAGCAACAGAAATATTTGCTTTGATGTTTCGTTGACGTCATCGTTGGGCGCAATGACCATTGTGTGTGGAAACTTGTGCAAACAGCTTAAAGCTTTTGCAAATAGCTAAAACAACCATTATAGCAACAACAACAACAACATTAATATTAACAATGGCTACAACAACAACAACAACTAGAACAACGATGATGATGATAATAGCGGCAACAATAAATGTTAATAAAATTATATTTAATGATTGCCACAACTTAATGTTTATATTTGTACAACAAAAGCAGCCACATCTAACAACAACTAAAATAACAACAATAACTACAACAACAACAAAGGGAAAATACTACGCAAATTCTACAAAAACAAAATATGCACAAAATGCTAATAATAAAGACACAAAGTGTTTTGTTGGTTTGTGCGGTTGATGACTGCAAACAACAATTATTATTTTTTTTTTTTTTTTTGGTGTGGACTCAGGCGTGACCTATACACGAAGCCACAACTAATACAAACATAAATATATACTTGAAAAGCTTTTCAGCCTATTAACAAAGTCCTCCTTCATATTTATGCGATATCTTTAAAGCTACCTCCCCAAATTGCTTATTGACACATCTTACGAAAACGTAGAGGTTTAAACTTGCTTACGAAATAGTCACATTCAATTAAATATGCAATATATTTTTATTTTCTTCACGAAAAAAATATATTGCATTAAATTGTTTTAGTCATGAGCAAAAGCATAACTTTATCTTTGTCACGAAAAAAAAAATACAATCATATTTGCACCACAAAAAAGCACAATATTAACGTAGTTTAATACAAATGTGTTTCTCTTCTTGTATAAATTAAAATCATGCTTCATTTCGTCGTTAAAATTATAATGTGTTTCGTTTCGTAGCTTTCATTAGTATCATAAAAATATTGATTATTTTGTATTTTTAATTACATTTTTGTATTTCAAATCGAATTATGTTCTTAATAACTTTTAATTTATGTCACATTTATCATTATCTTCTTAGTCTTTGTCTATATCGTTATTCTCTTAAATCTTCATAACCGTTTTATATTATTCAGCGCTTTTCTACTACTCCTGTCTGTCAGCTGTCAATAACAGCCTAAATCTAGCCAATACTTTTGACACCCTTCCCAATTTTGTAAATGTACCCACCACACACATTGACGTCACTTTCGTCGCACACTTTAACATTTAAATTTCAGCATAATTTATGCTTTTTATACATATTTTTTTATTTTTTTCTCTTCCTTTCACTAATACAACGCGTTTTCGAATTGCTTGGCATACTTTTAGGTGGCTTGACGCACATTTTGCGCGAATTGCAAAATCAATGAAATTTTTCTTTGTAAAATTTTCCTTTTAACAACGTCATCAACAAAGTTAATGTCATCATCATCTTCGTCGTCAAGAGTAGCACCATTTTATTATTATTATTATTACTTCATATATCTCTGCATTTTTTCAATTTTGTCTACTTTGGATGCTGATAACTTTCAATAATGATAGCGACTTTTTGCACGCCGTTGGTGCGTAAGGGGGGAACTCTGCGAGGCAGGGCGTTGCACGTGTGCAAAAAGCACTTTTAAGATTTTAATTGAATTAGCTAAATTGAGAAATTTTACTTTATCGCTTGGTGTTTTTTGTGCTTCTTGCATTTGAATCGCAAATTTCTTGTTCAATTTTTGCGTTTGATGTTTTCATTACATGGCAAAGTGTGTTGGATTGGAGATAATAAAATTGCGTAATATTAAAAATAACTTTTTAAATTTTTAGAAATAGTTAACATTTTAAAAAATTAATTTGGAATAATTTATATTTTAAGATTAATATTTGTTACGATTTTAAAAAGTTGGTTCAAGAGCTTTTTAAAACTTTGTATTTTTTTTAATTATAAAGAGCTTTAAAAAACATGCAAACAGCTGTTCAAAAATTTAAAAGGCTTTTAAAAGCTTTTCAATGTTTGTACGGCAGTTTGTAAAGAGCATTTAATAAGCTTTTACGAAATCTTGTAAATAATCTTCAAAAAGCCTTTTAAAAAATAGATATACAAAATATATTAACGAGCCGTTTTTGAAATATTTTACAAAAGCATTTTCAAGATTTTACAAAAGTTTTTAAACCTGTTTCAAAAGCCTCTTTCAAAAGCTTTTATTAAAGCTTTCACAAAAGCTTTTAAAGTTTTTACAAAAGCTATTTAAAGCAGTTAGAAACGTTCTAAAAGTATTTACAAAATATATTAAAGAGCTTTTTTGAAATCTTTTACAATAGCCTTTTAAAGATTGTACAAAAGTGTTTAATGCTTTTACAAAGGCTTTTTCAGACATATACAAAAGCCTTTTTTAACCTATCGCAAAAAAATGTATAAAGGTTTTACAAATTCTTGCAAGGAACCTTGAAAAAGCCTTTTCAAAAAAAAAGAACGTACAAGAGATGGTCAAGACATATTTTGTAAGCTTTTACAAAAGTTTTTTAAAGCTTTTGAAGAAGTTTTTTTAAGCTTTTACAAATTTTGTTAAAGCTTTTACAAAAGCTTTTTAAATCTTTTACAAAAGCGTATTCAGCATTTTACTAAAGTTAGAAAACGTTCATCAATGGTTTTATAAAAAAAAAACATTTTGAAATAATATTTTTTTTGAAAGCCAAAAAAAAACCTTCAAAATATATAGATAAAATGCATATTGTAAAATTTTGAATGAGTAATAAATTAATTTCTAAAAGCTTTGAATTCTACAAACATCAAAATATTCAAAAATAATATTTTATTCAAAATAAACTTTGACTTCTCCATTGTATTTTATTTTTTTAAATACTATAAATAATACATACAACTTTTTCAAAAACTCAAAACAACTTTTAGTTCGATTACACGCACAGCTCAAAGTTTGCAATGCTGCGCGCCATCAATCAAAAAGCGATGTCGTGCCGCTGCACGCGAATCGCTCAAATGGTTTACAAGCTATCATGTTACACAGCAACAACAACGACAACAAAAACTATAAATTTAAGCTGTTATTACAACAAAAGCAGCAGCAGCAGCAACAGCACTTAAAGCCACTTAAATCATGTTTTAAATTGACGAGTGTTTAACTTTGCATTAAGGTGGTTTTATTGTTGTTGTTGTTGCTGTTGTTGGGGGCGTTGGTCGCGTACGATAATGAGCTACAGCCAGCGACAAAAAAAAATATATTTGCAAAACCTCAACCTCATACCAAACCCTTCTGAATTTGAACCACAACTGGTTGCATGCGATGCCAAGCAAATCGAATGCAATTTATCGTATGTCGGATACTTGGGGCACTGGACATGGTTACACCAGCTGCCTTATTAAAAATTCGCTAATTAATTAATAGATAGTTGGGTGGAAAATTGCAGTGTTATTTAGAAATTATATGCGACGCAATGAGTTGAGTTGCAAAGCATAGTGAATAATTCAAGTTTTTTTTTTTTGATAATCATTTAAAATTGAATAGAAATTAATTGAGAATTTTTTTTAAATTCATTTTTGATCGAAGTTGGATCAAAAAATAACTCAGTTTTCTTTAAACCATCATAACATGGAAACGGAGCATCGTAGAGAGGTCAAAGTTGACCTATATAAAACTGGATTTTGATTTTTTTATTTTAGGTTTCTTATTATAGTTCTATAATAATTAAAAATAGTTCTATGATAGTTTTATAATAGTTCTATAATAGTTCTATAATAGTTCTATTAGGGTTATATTATTGTTTTATAATAGTTCTATTTTGGTCTATAAAAGTTCTATTATAGTTCTTTAATAGTTATATTATAGTTCTATAATAGTTCTATTAGAGTTCCATAATATTTCAATCATAGTTCTATTACGGTTCTATAAAAGTTATATTGCAGGCCTTAGTAGTTCTTTTAGAGTTTTATAATAGTTTATAAAAGTTCTACTGGAGTTATATTATAGCTCTATAATAGTTCAATTAAAGTTCTATAACAGTGATGTCATAGTTCTATAAAAGTCCATAATATTTTAAACATAGTTCTATTATAGTTCTATTACAGTTCTATTACGGTTTTATAATAGTTCTATTACTGTTCTGCTATAGTTTTATTAAAGTTCTATTCAAGTTGATTTGTAAATCTATTATAGTTCTATAATAGTCGTATTGTAGTTCATTAATAGGTATGTAGCAGTTATATAATAGTTATATATTAATTCTATAAAAATTCAATTACAGTGCTATAATTGTTCTATGAGAGTTTTATAATTGTTCCATTATAGTTCCATAATAGTTATATTAAAGTTCTAATAGAGTTCTATCATTGTTCTATTATAGTTTTGTAAGAGTTAAATTGTAGCTCTATAATAGTTATATTACAGTTCTATCATAGTTCTATTACAGTTCTATAATAGTTCTATTACAGCTCTATAATAGTTCTATTACAGTTCTATTGTAGTTCTATAACAAATACTTAATAATTATCGTTATATTATAGTTCTATTATAGTTATTAATATTTCTTTTAACTCAAAAAGAGCCCGCATTAGTTTCCAACGTTAATACATAATAATTATGCCTCAAAATATGAGACTTTTAATATCTTCAAGCTGTTTATTAACAACACAAGTACTATTTGAATAGACTCTACAAAAATAGGACAACAGCATTCAATGACCTCACAATAACTTGCATTACAAATGTTAGACAAGTAGCTTGAAATCTAGGTAGGTGGTAAATTTGACTAGTGCCAGGTTCAGTGCAGCTCATTAAGCAACAAAACAACGTCGTCACCTGATCGAACTTAAGCAGTCTATATGTTTATCTGTCCGTCTGTCTATCTTTCTGTTATGTCAGTTAGTCAGTCTGTCAGCCACTCAGTCACTCAACGCCTTTGGCAAGGATTTCACTTGGCCGCATTGCAATTTAATTGAAATTTATGTCTTGTTCAGAAGGCTTAATTTTTTATTACTTTGTTTTCAGTTTTTTTTTTCTTCATGTTGTTGTAATTATAATATATAGTAGATGTTGTTGTTTTATATAGGCAACTACTTGGAGACAATGCAGTGGCAAATATGTTGCCAAGAACAGATAAAAAAAAGAAAAAGTCGCAGTGCATTTAAAAGGCCTAAAATGACAAGAATAGCACAGAAAACCCAATATTAAAAAGAATACAACAACAATAAAAAATACAACAACAATAAAAAGTACAACATTAAGAATACAACAACAATCTCCATTAAGCAGAACAGCAACAAACACTTGATATGAGTAGGGTCAAATGCAAAAACGTTTAACCTTTTACTGGGTGAAGAATTTTAATGGAGAGACGGTTTTTTATAGAATTTCTTTTTTTTTTTCATTTTATTTAAGTTACCGTTTTTGTTGTTGTACTTTTTGTGTTGTACTTATGTTTATTGTACTTTTTGCTGTTGTTTCATATTGTGCTATGTTATACCCTCTGTAGTACCAAGCCAGCAGCACATTTGCCTCAAAGGACATTGTTTCCGGTTTTCGAAGTGCTACGTTTTGCTTAGAAACGACATGTTAGGGAAGTTGATTTTTTTTATTTTTTGTTTGTCAAACTATTATTGTTGTTGTTGTTTTTCTTATTGCTCTTGTTGTTGTTGCGCGTGCTTTTTCCCATGGCATTTATCGTGTGGCAAACCCAACGAACCGACAAGCAAATCGCAACTTCAGTAACCAACTTTTTGTTTTGCCAGCTCACCACCGGAAACAGGCGACATTAAGAACGAACGAACGGACGGATTTATGGACAGACATATTGAAAAATACACAACACATATAGTATGCTAAAATAAAGCTGCGCCGTCGTGACCTGTGTACATAAATATGTCAAAGTTTACGATGTGCACTGGAAAACGCAGCACTCGCTTATAGCATTAAACTTTGAAAAGCTTTTGTCTAAAGCTATATACATAACTTTTACTTTTTTTATTAAAAAAAAAATTATTAAATATAATCATAGACAATTTAAAGTCAATATTAAAAATAAATTCGACTTTTTTGACAAATTTTGTATAGAATAAATTGTTAAAAAGCCTATTTTATATTTAAAGTTGTCTTTAAATTGTCTATTATAATGCGCATATTTAAAAGCTTTTTGTAGTTTTTTTTTTTATATAAAAGCTTTATAATAAAAAAGTTAACGTTTTATAATACGTTAGAGTAAAAATTTAGTATTCGATAAAATAATAAAAATTTTCAGATAATAATAGTGAAAGCTTGTGAAAAAGCTCTAATAAGAGTTTTTTAACATATTCAGGACATTTATAAATAAATAATCCCACAAATAATTTTACGGAAGAAAAAAAGCTTTGTATGGTATTTCAATACAAATATTTTTTAGATTATTTATTTAAAATTGCCCTGAATATGTTAAAAAACTCTTATTAGAGCTTTTTCTTCAAATCTTAAAAAAATCCAGAAAATACAAATAAAAAAGCTTTTATTTTATTATTAAAAAGCTTTAAAATAAAAAGTAAAATAATTAAAATAAAAAAGCTTTTCTTATTAAAAAGCTTAAAGTTAAAAAGCTTTAAATCAATAGTTAAAAGATTTTTTGCAGTTTTATTTATAAAAGATTTTACAGATAAACAGAGTAAAAACTTTGAATTAGACAAAAAGAAACAGCTTTCAGATCTTAATAATGTAAATCTTAATAATGTAAACTTGTTAATAAAATTAAATTTGACATCGTGAGACTATTTTTTTTTTTTTTGTGGAATATCTACTAAGATCCACAGCACTCAGACATACTATATCCATTGTACTGTGAAATCTATTCCCTACAATTTTGTGGTTAATATCACCACGAGCGCCCATGCCCAAGCCGAGATTCGAACCCGAGACCTTCAGAATGCAATTCCAGCGCGCTACCTCTGGACTGCTGAGGCCGGCCGTGACACTAAGTTGTTAGAGCTTTTTTCCTAATTGTAAAATCGATAAATAACTTAAATAAAAAAGCATTAATTTTTTATTAAAAACCTTTAAATTTACATAAAATATTTAAAAGCTTTTTTGCATTTTTTTTATATATATAAAATCTATTGCTGATGCGTATTAAGAGGCAATTACCTCTCTCTCTTTGTATTAAATCCCTCTAACATGAAAGTGTAAAAACTTTGTTAATTTTTAATTTATTTTTAAATCTTTTATTGTAATAAATCATAATAAAAGTTTTCTAATATGAAATACTAAAAAATGTGTATTAGAAAATAAGTAAAAGTTTTCAGATATTAATAATGTTAACTTTTAAATAACATTATGCTTAACCTCCTGATAGTAAGTGAGAGCTTTTCTTCTAAAAGTAGAAATCGAAAAATAACTCAAACATTTAAATATATATTTTATTAAAAAGCTTTAAATTGTAAATTCTTTGTTCAATATTTGAGAGCTTTTTTTGCAGTTTTATATTTAAAAGCTTTTGTTGATGAATATTTATTTATTTATATTTTTTCATATTTGAAAGCATTTAATATTTCAAAGCTTTTTCTGTTTTAAAGCTTTGAGTTATAATTTACATTAATGGTTTTACACTTTTTAATTTTAAAATTTCATTTAATTTAAATTCCTAAAAAAATAATATAAAAAATAAAATTATTAGCTTAAAATATATAATTTTTTATATTTTTTTTTTACTCTAAATAAAAGCTTTTACAAAATAAATCCTTTTTAAATTACACTATTCTTAAAGCTCAAAATTCAAGCTTTTAAGTGAATATTCTAAATGAAACTTTTTCTTTCTGCCTTTTAAATTTGAAATGTTATTTTCAGTGTGTTCGCCCCATTGCTTTGTGAATATTTCTCACAAATTGCTATTATCCTTTGAAGTTTTGCACAGCCATTCTGTTAAAATTTCAACATCTACCCAATTCATTAATAGTCTTTGATATGTATAAAACATAACATATTTTCATTGCAAAATTTCATATATAAAATACTTAAAATTTCACCAAATTCAAACATTTAATAATATTTTGATTGTTACATAAAACATCATAAATAAAATAAATTGTGATTTCAACCACTTCAATCTTTGCAATTCAAGAAAATTCTTTATTTAAATAAATTTTCTTAAGAAATCATAATGAATCCTTGAGCATCTAACAACTTTCAACTGATTTGATTCGTTGCCTAGTTACTCTAAGACATCGTAATACACTTGGTCGTACTACTGCTACTGCTCAAGAGCGCACTTTGCTCGTTTGTGTTTCAAATTAAATTATATTATATCGAGTTCAATTAAATTATGTGCTTCTTACGACATACTTACTTACTACATTTAAACATTGACAGCGTACAGTCTGTAGCATCTATTAAATCATGCTGATCAATCAATTTGAATTTTATCTGCTTGATTTCTATTCGTAGAATATAAAATAAAATTCATGGATAAAATTGAATTTGTTTAGTTTAATGTGGTTACTAAAATTGAAAACTATTTTCGACTTTTAACATTTTCAATACTATTTTGAAAATATTTTAAAATCCATTATATTCAGGATGAGACTTACTATTTTTAAACCTTTTTGACTTTTGCTTAAATAGGATCAAAATAACACAAGAAAATAGCGAAGAGGTTAATATGTTGTATATTAGTGTTGGGCATTGATATCTGATATTAATATTCAGTGATCTTAAGTAAAATTTAATGATAAACATTTTTCTGTCACATTTCAACGCATTTGTGTTCTCATTTAATGGGACTTTTTGATCCTTTTTTCAGTAAAAATATAAAAGTGTTATAAACTCCTATAAATAATGTTAATATTAACAATAGATGTATTACGAAAATCTTTATTAGTACCAGTATTTTATTTCAAAAATCATAAATACTAAAATTTCAATAATGATAATAAAAAATGTCAGACTTGCCCAGAAACAAGAATTCATTAATATGATGAATTTTTTCATAAATATGGTGTAGTATTTCGCCAACTGCCAGATTCATCAAATTGATACCACTGATTCATTAAATGACATATTGATGAATGTATTCATTATGAATTTTACAGAAAAAACAAAACTATTTTCAGTCTCAATTCTGCATTTACTTCATACAAAATTAAGTATTTCATAACTTATAATGGCATTTATCTATTTTTCTTCGATCAACATATCATTAAAATCCGATTATAACACGGTTTTGCAGTATCACCGACGATATACATATATGAACTTATTCATACAATCGAACATCATAGTGAAGAACGAAATATTCAATACAATGATGTGATACAGTCATATTGATGAATATAATCACAATATCTATGAACAAATAAAAATATTTGTGTAAATTGTTCATAATATTTATGAATATAATATTTAATATGATGAATATTGTTGAACTAATAATTTTTGTTTCAGAATATAGTAATTGATGGACATTTTATTGCTACGAATTTTTCAGATAACAAAAATTGTTTTTAGAAAATAATTAGAAACATGTTTTAAAAAAATCGAGTTTGAAAAAATTTTACTAAAAAAAAAGTACGACAATTTTTTTTTCAATACAAAATATTTAAAAAAAAAAAATGTTTCCCTAAAAAAAATATGTCTAAAAAAAATTAACAAAAAAAAAGAATTTTCAAATAAAAAAAAAGTTTTATAAATAATACGAAAAAAATGCCCTTAAAAAATGTATATAAAAAATCCGACAACATTTTTTTTTTTTTTCGAAAAATAATATTTTCAAAAAAAAAGTTTTTTGAAAAAATGTCCGAAAAAATATTTTACGAAAAAAAAATGTCGCCCGGACACATATTTTTATAAATATAACTTTTAATTAATAAAATAATGTAATTTTACATAAATATATAACAAAACATTTTACTACTGTATGCATGTCGAGCAAGCTTATATAAGATATAACATACAAGAACTACTTGAGAACTGAGAAGTACGGCAAAAAATGAACGAAAAATAAGTATTTTGCTTGAAATTTAGTTTGATGAACATCATTCTTCAATATGAATTAAAATATGTTCTATTTTATGTTTTTGTTCATTAATATGATGAAACGTATTCTTCACATACAGTTCATCATATTGAAGAACATCTTTTCGACAGATACCAAGCATTCATCATATATCTGATCGCATTCATAACATTGATGTCGTTAGTCATTAATATTATGAATAATTCTTCAATGCAATGAATCAATGTTTGACGAACGGAATTCATCAATATGATGTACATTTTGTTCTGTGTGGATATTTTATTGTTTGACTTACTTTCTGAATATTTTACATTTTCTCACGAGTACAACGAAAAGTTGAGCTGAAGAGTTGTCATGCCTTTCTTCCTAGGGTAAATTTCTATTAGAAATGGTGTAATCAAAAAAAGTGAAATCATATTTTAAGTTACAATATAAAATTTTAAAAAAATATTTGAAAAATTTTACTAAAAATAAGGAGAAACAAAAAGAAATAGATAAATATATTAATGAACTAATAAATTATTAAATTCATAAATAATTAAAAAAATAATTAAGGAAATAAATATATAAATAAATAAACAACTGTTAAATCAACCTCATCAGATTTCCCTTTAAAAATTACTCCAAAAAACTTTAAACAAAATTCTTCGAATTTTTTGAATCTCTATTTGGGTGCTTTATGCAAATAGTTAAAATTAAATTATATGCAAATCAAAAATGTTCAATCAATTTCAAAGCATATATTTGATGTGCTAAAATTATGAGCTATATAAAAGATGAACAAAATATTTTTAGAAAAAAACTAGGACATACCAAAAAAACCTACTACTACAAGAAAATCTACAAAAGGTGGCTACATTTCACAAAAAACATTAGGTTGCTTTCATGTTGGCTGCCGTTTAGTATTGCCAACTTGCCGTGGGCATCGTTCTTTTCTTTTTTTTTTTTTTGTTTTTGTTCTTCTGTTGCTTGCCTACAATTTGGTGCTGTCGAACAGATTGATTTACATTTCCGCTTCCGGTTATTTTTGAAATTTAAACACATTCCTTAAGCTTGCCAAGCAACATATGATGTGAATGCTGATAATGATGATGACGACGACGATGATTATTCTCCACATAGCACCAAAAATATTATTTTAATACCTAACAGTGATGACGATGAGTACGACGAGAACATTTTTAAAAGGACTCAAGGGATACTTGTGTGGGTGTGTATGTTGTGACATACGAAATGAAGCCGAATATCCTGCTTATGACGAGTACAACAACAGAATTGACAATGCTTACAATGCGCACAGGAAATCAGATCCCTTTGCTGACGTCATCACAAATTTAGCATCGTTTTATTTTAGTTTTTTGTATTTTTTTTTTTTGGAAATTGGCAAAATATAAAATATGTATAATAATGAAATTAAATTGTACTCATTGAAGATTACAAAAATAATACAAAAAAAGAAAAAAAAGAATAAAATCACACACATACAGTAGACATAAATGTCATTTAAACAAACACTTGTGAATTTTTATATACGCACTTAAAAGAAAGTCTTATAGATTCCTACCAGATTGTTTAACTATGTTACATCTGTTTTCATAACTGAAGAGCTATTTATTGTTTATATAAAAAAGTTGTATACAAAGCATTCATTTATATCATAAATTACTTCAATTACATGATGATCTTTCATAAATATTATGAAATCTATATATTGATGTACAAATTCATAATTCAAATTTGTTAACTGTTTATATGAATCATACATAATGTGATTTTTTTATAATATGTTGAATATATAACCAATAAAATGTTGTTCATCACATTGATGAAATCTTTATATTAATGATCAAATGCATTATAAAATAAAAGTTTTAATTGTTCCAATGAAACATTCATCAATATTATGATTTTATTTTAAATACTTTAATGAATTTTCAACAATCAGCGGTTATTCATCATTTTGATGAAATCTTCATACTAATGAACAAATTCATTATTATTAAAAACAGTTCGATCCTTATATTAACTATAGTAATTCATCATATTGATGTAATCTACATATTAATGAACAAATTCATTATTTCATAAACACAGTTCTTTACTTATATTAACTTTAGTTTTATTATAGTAAATTTGTTTAATAATATAATAGATTTTTCTTAGATGAGATAACGTTAATTATATTGATGAATTTATTCATATTAATGTACAGATTTTTTTTGAAATATTAGACATTGTTTCAATCAAGAAAATTTAACTGTTTAATATAACGATACAATTAATTAAATCTTATCAATTGATCTAATTAATAAAGAAATTCATTACAGCAAAAACTATACATTAATTAAATGAACTATTCATCAATATAAATTTATATAATAATATAACAAATTCTGTATTTATGCATTTGTGAACGTTCCTTAAGTACTATGATGAAATCAAATAAATTTAAAAAAAAATGTATGTTCCGAATCATTCATTAGTATTATGAATTTTTAAATAATTTGATGAATTTTTCTACAATCAATGATTATTCATTACACTGATGAAAACTTTATTTTCATGCAGAAATTTACGTTGATGAATTTTTCCACAATCAATGATTATTCATTACATTAATGGAAACTTTATATTAATGAAAAAATTCATTATTGAAGAACTGTTTTATATTTAGATATTGTAATTATACCCTACACTAAGAGTGAAAGGGTATATTCAGTTTGGTACGCCGTTTGTAACACCCAGAAGGAAGCATCTCCGGTATGGAAAAGTATATAAATTCTTGATCAGCATGACCTCCTGAGTCGTTTTAGCGATGTCCGTCTGTCCGTCTGTCTGTCCGTCTGTCTGTCTGTCCGTCTGTCTGTCTGTTGAAATCCCTACTACTTTTAAAATTGAAAAGCTAGATAAATGAAACTTATAACTTAGATTACTAATATTCCTACGCTGTATGTGCGAAAAAATTGGCGAGATCGGTCCATTGTGACCAATGATCCGACCACTTATGTTCAAATACGTCATATAAAATGTACATATAAAGATCAATTTTTATCTATACGTGCTTAGGAAAACTTTTTTGGTCAAATATATATTGATATCATGCTCAAATACATGATAATAATGTTTTTCGGCGAAAAGACTTGTGGTTCACAAAAAAAAAAATCGAAATTCGGTATACCTACCCATTTGTAAATATGGGTATCAAATGAAAGAAAAATCTTCAGGGATGGAAAGTTTGTAGGTATTTTCAGGATTCGTATACCATGGTGACCTATATATCACTTTGAATGGTAACCACACATATGTGTAGGGTATTTATAGTCGGCTTAGACCGACTATAATTTTGATAATCCTAACTATCATAATTACACCTACTTTAAAATTTCCCATGTGATCTAACCTTCCCAACTGGTTTTTTATTTAATATGAAGAATTTATATATAATGTGCGCTCGTTCATTTTACTAATGAAATACTTATCTTAATAAAATCATCATAAAATACTAATTAAAAACAATTCATTGTTTTAATGAACCATTCATAAATATAAAGAACTTGTTTATTATTATGAATTTTCTGCTATTGATAAAGCAGTGATGATATAATGAAAACAATAAATAGTTCATTGTTTTAATGAAACATTCGTCAATAAGAAGAACTTGTTTATTTTCTAGCCATTGATGAAGCATTAATGAAATTTATATAATTAAAACAATAAATAGTTCATTGTTTTAATGAACCATTCGTCTATATAAAAAACTTGTTGAATATTATAATGAATTTGTTACCATTGAGGAAACATTGTTGAAATTTAAATAATGAATAAAATCAGTGCAGCAATCTCTACATAACTTAAATGAAGTATTCATCAATTTGATGAATTTTTGTATACTAATAAATATGAATTCATTACCTTAATGAAATCTTAATATTAGTAAATATATTCATAATGAAAATTAAACTTTACTTATATGAACCATTCACCAATATAATGAATTTCTTCAATAATATATTGAAGACTTTGAGACTTTGCTGATTTTTTTTTTTTGTTCAGGGTAAATTTAACTGTGTCACAGCAACGAGTTAAAAGCACCGCAAGTTTTAATGAACCATTCGTCAATATAAAAAAAAACTTGTTTTATATTATAATGCATTTTTTTCCATTGGGAAAACATTGATGAAATTTGAATAATGAATAAAATCATAACAGTAATCTGTAAATAACTTATATGAACTATACATCAATTTGATGAATTTTTGAAATAATGTAATATACCTGTATGCTAATAAATATTAATTCATTACCATGATGAAATCTTCAAATTAATATACAAGTTCGTTATGAAAAACTGAACATTACTCAAATGAACCATTCATCAATATTTTGAATTTCTTCAATAATATATTGAACGAGACATTGCTGATTTTTTTATATATATATTTTTTCAGTGGTAATGTAATTGTGTCAGAGTTAAGAGCATTGCTCGCTGTGGCCCCACCGAAAATCCAAAGGACACACGTTTGAATCTGTGATATAAGTAATCTTCAATAATAGCGCACTCTTTCTCACACTCACCCTTTCTTTCTCCATCTCTTTCTATATCTCTATTTAAACTTTATATTAATTTTGTTCTCTTTCTGACTGCCTAGCATTTTAAGAAAATTATATAAAAATTTATAAACGAGCTAAACATTATATGTTATATAGAAATATTTATATGAAAAAATATATACCTACATTTAGATGTGTATATAATACTCCTTTATTGATGCCTGTGTGCGTTTGCCTCTGTGCGATGTCCTGCCGAACGAGTCGGCAACACATTCACCTTCGGCACTTAAGCTAAAACGATTTTCCATAACGACGAGCAGCATCACCATGTGTCGTTGTGTGTTGAGTATCGATAGATACTTCGATGTGAGTGTTAACACAGGGTGTTTTATTCCCAAAGGAAGTTCTTACTCTGGTTTAGTACAGGTAATTCTTGTTACTAAATTGGTAAATCACATGAGGGTGTCAAAGAAAATCAGATTTAACTAGCGACACTCTACAGCCTAGAATCACAAAATTTCAAATAATAGTTCATTTTATTTTGATTATTGGCTTATAAAATATATATATGAGAGGTTTTGTTAAATTTTATTAAAATACAAATAATGACGTTATTTATAGATAATATTTTCTTAAGATCAAGAAACATTTGATGCTTTCTTTAATTACTTAAAAATTAAAATTTTTATTATGGCTCATTTATAGGACATTATTTTCTTTAAATCAAGAAACATTCAAGGTTTTCTCTAATATACTTAAATAATACAAATGGTTTATTTTATGGAGATTATTTGCTTAAAATCAAGATTCATTCTGTTTTTTAAAGTTTCTTAATTATCTATATATATAAAACTCTTGGTCCGTCTGTCAGTCGGTCTGTCTGTCTGTCTGTCAGTCTGTTTGTCTGTTTGTTCCAGCATCACGTCTAAACCGGAGGGTGTCATAGGCTATACATGGGCGGGATTGGAGAAAAGGGCGTGGTACCTCCCATACAACCTAAACTTTCAAAACGATATATCTCGGCACATACACAAGCTAAGAAGATGAAACAAAAAACTAAAATTCACCACACTAAAACTCACCACACTTTAAATTCACCACACTAAAACTCACCACAATAAAACTCACCACGCTAAAACTCACCACACTAAAAATTCACCACACTAAAACTCACCACACTAAAACTCACCACACTAAAACTCACCACACCAAAATTCACCACACCAAAATTCACCACACTAAAACTCACCATACTAAAAATTCAACACACTAAAATTCACCACATTAAAACTAACTACACTAAAACATCTACTAGGAAAAACTCTACGGGGAAGAATTCTACCGGGAAGAGTTCTACCGGGAAGAATTCTACGGTAAATCGTTCTATGGGGAAGAATTTTACGGCGAAGATTTCTACTGGGAAGAATTCTACGGCGAAATATTCTACTGTCTGAATTGTCTTTGACAAAAGTTGTTTTGGTGGAGAATTATTATTTGGTTACTACATTTATAAAACCAATAAAAACTTCCCCAGCGAAACACGGGCCCCTGATATAAAAAATAATAATAATGTTTTTTTATATTCATAAAATCGCTTTATATCTATGAATTCACAAAATCTTGGCACGAGTCGTGCACGGGTCCAGCTAGTTAAATTATATAAACAATGCTTTTTTATATAATCTTTTATAGAAATTATTTTCTGAAAATAACGTAACAATTAATATAAATAATATTCTCAACGTAACACAGTTTTTAATTATAAAAATTCCGTGGCAATTTAATTTTATATTTTTAATTTAATTAGGCATAAATAAATTTGTAGAATATTAAAAACTAAATTTGAAACAAAATTCAAGCACTATTAAAACTTTCGAAAAGTGTTAATATTACATAAAAACACATGCAGCAACATTTTAGCAAAATTGCAACAGCAACATGATTGCAAAGGCTTAAACTTGTGTGGTTTGTTGTTGCACAAATCTCATTTAAAGTTTGGCACAACTTCTGCCTCATCAAATTCATCCACGTCGTTATCTTAAAACCGCGCATAAACTTAAAATAAACAATGCGAAACAGATGCGAAAACTCACAAAACACCACACAAAATACCCTGACGAAAATGACGATGCATATACAATGTTGCCAGCTCGTTCGCATTTATTGCCAGTGCAAAACAGTGTTGCAAACCCTAATGGAATAACTTAGTCAAGCACAGTGTTACGACTATTCGACTATTCACCTTGAAATAGCGATGCCAACAACAGCAAAGAACTCAACAATTTAACGTAGTGCAATCAAAACAACAAAATACGTACAATGTAATTAGTGGCAGCAATTTTAGTTGCAGGCCAACTAAATAGTAACATTGTTGCCAACTAAATAAAGAAATTAAAATTGAATTTGTTATTCACAGAATATGAAAATATTTAAAATTTTAATTTATTAATAAAGTATTGTATAATATGTATTTTATGCACTTTTAAGCGTTGCATACTAAAAATGCATCAATAGTCAAAATTTGTAATATTTCTGAGACTTTAACATTTCTCTGACATTTTTCTGACAATTTTCTGACATGTTTCAACAATTCTCCAATACTTTCTGACATTTTCTAAAATTTTCTATCATATATCTCTAGTTGTTGTTCCGAAAATGTATCACATTTAATTAAGAAGCATTAAGAGTTTTAAACTTTTTTAACTAAGATGATTCTGATGTGTTCATAATGTTTTCTAACATTTCTGTACCATTTTTCTGACATTTTTCGAACATATTTTTGTCATTTTTCTAACATATTTTTGATATTAGTTATGATTTATTTTATGGAGATTATTTGCAAAGAAACTTTTGAGGTTTTCTTATAACTTATTTAATATTAAAATATTAGAATCGGTTTATTTTATGCAGATGCACAAAATCGAGAAACATTTACTTAAAATATTTTTTAAAATGGCCTGATATTTTTTGACTATTACTTTGATTTTATTTAACATATACATATATTATGTTTTCTTAAGAAACTCGAAATTATAAAGAATTTTATATTTTTCAGCATTTTCTCTGAGATTTTTTAAAAGAAATCGAACATTTTTTAATATATTTTTCACATTTTTAACTTACTCATTATGTTGATATTTATAATGATGACTCGGAACATTAATGAATTTTAAACACTCAGAAAAAAACTACAAAATCCATCAATGATCCTATTGATTCAACGATTTTTACTCTTAAAATTAGTTAATGCGATTTTTCCTATAAATTTAATAGCGTGTCAATCATTAATATTAAAGTGGCGACACACTGTTAATTTCAATAGTTTTTACTATTCAAAATTAATGTAATGTTCTATTAAAACTAGTATGTCGCTTTAAAATAAAAGATTATTTCATTACAATAGTACAAAATACTATAAACACTATTGCATTAATAGTAAAAACTATTGTTTCTATTTTACTATTCAAAATTAATTTGATGTTCTATTAAAAATGGTATGGCCTTTTAAAATTAAAGTTTATCACATTACAATAGTACAAAATACTTTAAAAACTATTGAATTAATAGTTAAAACCATTGTTTCATGTCCTATAGAATCAATAGTCGTACTATTGGTTTTTTGTTTTCTAAGTGTGATTTCAAACGTTTTCTGTGACAAATTCTAACATTTCTTTGGATATTTTTCTGACATTTTGTAACATATTTCGTTATTTTTTCTCATATATTTCTGATATTTCTTGACAAACTGGAAACACATTAAAGAATTTGAGCTAAGAATTCTCTAAATTTAATTCTAACATATCTCTAATATTTTCAAACATTTCTCAGACATTTTGGATTGAGATTTCTTTGATTTTTTTCTAACAATTTCTCTCACATTATTCTCAAACGATACGAAACTCAAAACATTAAAAATTTTTATACCTTAACGATATTTTCGAACATTAAAAAATGTCAAAAAATATTTTACCAAATATCAGAAATGTCAGTGATATATTAGAAACATGTCAGAGATATTTTAGAAATATGTTGAAAAATTCTTATTTCAATTAAAATTCATCAAAATTTCTGAAGAAAATGTCAAAAACATAGAAAATGACATTTTCTAACATATGAAATAAAAATTCTCCAACATATTTCTAAAATATCTCTGACATGTTTCTAATATATCACTGACATTTCTGATATTTTGTAAAATATTTTTTGACATTTTTTAAACATAATTATGATGTTTTCTTTAGAAATCCAAATAAAATCCTGATCTTTTTGGTTCAGATTTATCTATTATTTTTCAGAATATTTTCTAACATTTCTCTGACATTTTTTCTGATTTAATTCAGACAACTAAAATTTAATGTTCAATTCAAGAGTTTTAGATTTTTTACTAAACTTTATGAGTTCTGACATTTCTTGAAATATTCAATTTTGTTTTTCAGATTTCTCTGTTATTTTTCAGAAAATTTTCTAACATGTTTTATGATTTGATGCAGAAATCTAAAATTTGATATTCAATTCAAAGGTTTGAGATGTTTTACTAAATTTGATGAGTTCTGACATTTCTTGAAATATTCAATTTTTTTGTCAATTTTTTTTTATTATTTTACATTTTTTTTTTGGATCATTTTGGTTTAAAAATATTTTTATAAAATTAAATCAAAATTATTATTAATATTTTTTTTTGAAATATTGGCAACTCTGTACGTAACGCTCTTCTGGCAACCCTAACCTCGCTGAGACTTTGTTGCAACCGGAAGTTATTAAAACGCAATGAAATCTCTAAGAGAGAAAAAGAAATGAGTAAAACTGAAATGAGCTCTTCAATTGACAGCAATAAATGATAAAATGTCTGACAAAGTTGTTAATGGCAGATGTCATATTTTTCATGAAGACCAAGAAAAAGTCAGAGACAAAAGTTGAAAATTAAAAACAAAGTACGAAGATTGGAAAAAGTATCAAGAAGAATATTTGAGAAATACACTTAAAAAGTACTCAACATAAAAAAACGACAAAGTGAATTAAGAAACTAAAGTTAAATTATATTACAAAATAGCAAATGATATGGTCTTCACTGAAAACAGTCAAACATTGTAACTCAGTTATTACTGTTCAATGTTTTGAAAAAGTTTGGCCTAAAAAAACTTTCCAAACATTATTTTTTTTTATCATTATCAGTTGCTAGCATTGAACTGCATTTTTTTTTTTTGTAGTTAGAAAAAGTCGAACAATCTTTTAATGTTTTACGTTATCACAAAAATAATTTCAATGCTGAAAAAAATTGATAATGTGTTTGTTGATTTCATAGCGCATAGTTTTGCGTATGACTATAGCATGACTAAAATGTTTTTCATAAAATACTTTTGCTAAGATAATTAAAAATATAGTCTTACCAAGTAGTTGGAGGCACCAAACTGCTTTTGTTTTTATTTATACTTGTGCTGACGTTTACTGCAAGTAGTTTATACTAATTAGTTATTTACTATACAAGTGATTTTTTTCAAAAGAAATGTTTTACAAAGTGTTAACACTATATGGTTTTATATTCGGTAAGCATTTGTGCTCAATACTCTATTGAACGTCATGAAATTTAATTTTTTAAAATTTATTAAATCACAAATTGTCTATGAACATCATTTATATATAATTATAGTGTAGTGTTTTTTTCGATTACATACTCAGTTTTTGTCCACTACATTACGTAAAATGTTTGATCGAATTTTTTAATCCTCTTTTTAGCCATTTTTTAAATTTAAAAAATTATACAACATTTTAATAACTATTTAGCGAAAAACATTAAACGCAAATTTTATTAAAATTGGCAAAACAAATTTTAATATTAAATAGAATTTCAATATCACATTTATGTTTCAAGGTTTTTAGGGCTCAACTCGAAATATATGATTTCTTTAAACTATTTTTGTATAATGTTCTATGTATTTAATATCTAACGATAAAAAAAAAATGTTTATTATTATTCAGAACGTGAACCAAAATAACGTTTAAAGTACCTAACTTTTTATTATTGTTTCTAGTTTTAAGAATTATATAGCATGATTTTAACACGATTCATCGTAACTTTGAGGCAATCTTTCAATTAAAAAAAAAATACTATTGTTTATAAATCTCATTTTTCAAAAAACTTTAAACGCAATTTTTATTTAAATTGACCGAACAAATTTCAATATTAAATGGAATTTCAATATCGTATTCAGTTTGCAAGTTATTTGGAACTCAAGTAAAAATTTTAAATTCTTTAAACTATTTTGGTATTATTTTCTATGTAATTAATAACTAACGATAAAAGTGTTAATGGAATATTTAAATTTATATTAAAATTGATCGAACAAATTTCAATATTAAATGGAACTTCAATATTACATTCAGTTTGTAAGTTATTTGGAACTCAAGTTAAAAATTTTAATTTCTTTATACTATTTTGGTATTATTTTCTATGTAATTAATAACTAACGATAAAAGTGTTAATGGAATATTTAAATTTATATTTAAATTGATTGAACAAATTTCAATATTAAATGGAATTTCAATATCACATTCCGTTTTCAAGTTATTTGGAACTCAAGTTCAAAATTTTAATTTCTTTAGACTATTGTTGTATTATTTTCTATATATTTAATAACTAACGATAAAAGTATAATTGGTTTATAATTATAAAGTCCATAGACCAAAATAACTATAAAACTTACTAACCTTCTAGTAACGGTTCTACTTTTTGAAATTTTATGTATAGAAATGATGTGATGTTTTTGTGCCAAACCAAAAAAAAAGACTATTTGAATTAAGTTTTTATTATTCGATTTATATATTTAAATTTCCATCATAAACTTGCTTTAACTCGTTTTTAATAGACATATTTGAAATTTCAAAAATGTTATTTTAATTTTTTACGGTTTTAAATTCAAATGGAAAATTTTGTGTGTGGTATTTAATTTGTTTATTTCGCGATACAAATCAAAAACATTTATACTGCAGATTACGAAAAAAATACTATGGAATGTGTGCAATTAATCAGTTAATAAAAGTACCCAGTAGAAAAGGGCGACAAGGGCGGAACTAGTAATGAAATACTTTTGATATACAACTTTTGAAAATCATGCAACATTATCCGAATATGAAATATTGTTAATAATTTCGAGTTCAACTTCTGGAATATATAATAAATTTCAAATATAAGTAGTCTTTTTTGTTGCTTATTTAATAAAAAAGGAAATTTTTGAAAGCATACATGGCATTTTTATGTTATTAAAAATATTTTTCAAGCAACCTTTTTTCAATTTTGACATCAAATATCTCAAACACTCTGATATTAAATATTATTTACTTTTAGCTATTCAGCATTAAAAAAGTTTTGAAATCAATGTTATAGTTCAGAAGTAATATACGTTTTTGTTCATTTTTTTGGGGTCTATCATCAAAAAATGTATTTGAATTTTTAAATTTTGTATGTACATAACTTATACACTTTATGAGATATTTTGTAAGTTTCCATTTTTTATGGTTTATTTAATAATTTTCAAATATGAAATTAAAAAAAAAAAACAAAATATTTCTAGAATGTTATAAAAAAAATTAAGTCAACATTTCTAAACTTTGACAGCGCGTATCTCAAGAAATATTATAGATTCCAACTAGAAACTCTGGAATTAAATTCTCTGTACTTTTAGCTATTCCGAAATAAAAATTTATTTAAATCGGTTTTGTGGTTCCGAAATAATAACAGTTTTTGTTACTTTTTTTTGGGAATACATCAAAACTGTGAGCATTACAACTCGATTCGTTAGAATGAGCTCCAGTTAGCGACAAATAAACTGCTAGTGTTTTTAAAATATAAATTCTTTGAATCCTTGAAATATTTCATTTTATACAATTTTTCACAATAGTGTCAACTATACTTAATACATTTTCCTTATACTATCGTTTCTTCACCATTCATTTTTATTTTTCCAAGTCATCTAATTCAGTATAAAAAGAAAATTACAGATATTTCTACGCAGCACAGCAAATTCATTACATTTACGTGTTTTATCATTTGAATTTTTTGTTGTTTCTTCTTTTAGTAGTTGTATCCATTGAAACGTTGCACTGTTTAATACAGACTTCATCTGGTCTGGTTTACTCGGTGTTGTTTACGCTGTAATTTCCTAATCAAAATGCCATCTGTTAGTGAATTTGTGCAGCATTCCAATCTTTGATCTCGTCTCCTTCAGCTGTTGAAATTACTTGAGTATTTTTTTCTTTTTTCTTTTTTCATTCTTTTTAGATAACTTTATTTTTATTTTCTACTTTGTGTGTTTTGTCGCGTTTTGTTGTTGATTAATTTAATTAAATTCTTTAATTTTTGTCTGTATTTTGTATTTTTTGTTGTTTTTTTTTTTTTTTTTGTTTAGCTACTTTAACAAATCGCAGCGCATTTTTGTTGGTAAACAAACAAATAAATTTTAATAAAAACAAAAATAGTTCATATCAATTAAGCAGCAAGGCAGACAGATGACTTAAAAATGTCATAGCCAAATGCTGTAGTTTATGAGTGATTCATTCGTGAACATGCTTTGAATTTAAGGCATGAACCATGAATTTTATTTTTGTCTTTAATGAATTTGTCTTTTTGTATACTATCTATTTTAAATGTTTAAAAGATTTCAGAGTACATTTTTTAATTGCGAATGAATTAAGTGCGAAATTTCCAGTGTTATCCAAAAATTTGATTCACGAAATATTTGAATTGAAAATGGCTGCTATTTGAGTATAAAAATATTAAAAATGGAAATATAAAAATATAAAAAAATAGAATACCTATTAAATACTATACAAATAATAAAAATAAATAAAATATAAAAAATATAATAGGCATAATGGGTTAAATAAAAATATAAAATACAAATAAAATTAAAAAACAAAGAATATAAAATTATTAAAAATTATAAAGTACCTAAAAAATACTATATAAATAATGAAGAAAACAATATAAATAAATATAATAGGCATAATGGGTTAAATAAAAATATAAAATACAAATAAAATGAAATTAAAAGTGAAAGAAATATGAATAACATAAATAACAAAAAACCTAATTAAGACAAAATTAAAATAACAAATGCAAGACAATAAAATATTAAAGACTTATTCGCCATTTCCGACACGGGGTCTTTTAGACCCCATACCGGAAACAGCGTATATTAAAAGTTTTATTTTTTAATTCATCTATTTTCTTTATATAGTGCAGTGTAAATAAAAATCAAATAAAAAACAAGTGTTAAATTGAACAACAAAATAACAATTAAAATACATAAGTAAAACTTAGAATTAAAATCGTCCCCACCTGCCGCGCGGCCGTGCCACGTCAAACGATGCTGCTATGATTGCAACCCTGTTCATCATCTTTGCATTTTTACGTTCGTTTCCCTGGAGCAGACGACGTGCTGCCGCTGACGCCGACGTTGACGTCGTCATCCCACCGGCAACACCACCTCAAACTGCCGCCGCAGTTTCGAGCGACACAAACGCGTCCGTCAGTAGCAGCAGCGCCATTGACAACGATTGTGCGGCAGCCGCTGCTGGCTCCTATACACCCAGCGCATACGGACGCAAATCGTCCAGCAGCAAAACGAGCAAATATCACGAAGTAACCTTCAGCAACAATCTAGCGGATGACAACAACCACCACCTACGTGCGACAACATCAAAACCCTCAAGAATACTTGTGCGCCAGTCGCGCTCTGTAACAAGCAGCACATCGCCGCATAGCAGTGCTGAGGCGGCAACATCATCAGCATCAACGACGTCGTCGTCGTCCACATCACAACATCAACAGTTGCAGTTGTTGAGTCTCTCCACCGATTATACAACCGCTAGCAACCAGAGCTCGCGTCGCAAATCATCCACCGATCTTGTGGTTGCCGCGCTCAATGGTCACATGAAGCTGCACGCGACATCGGACGACGACGATAACGAAAACAACGACGACGACATAAACAACGAACGCGATTTGTCCGCGACACGCGATGATTCGTATGATCGCGACACTGACGAATTCTACAGCAATATACAGGACGCGACCGGCACCTCGAGCGGCGGCACACGCAGCAAACGTTCTTCGTTATTCTCACGTTCCGACTCATCGGCGACAACAACTTCATCCAGCGGCGGCACTTTTACTGGCGGTAAACGTCGCTCGGCCGCGTCTATTTTGGGTTCGTCATCGATTTGCTCGGATGTGATACCGATAGATCGGCGTAGCTCGACGACAACGGAGTACAGTTGTTCGACGGGTGGTGCGGCAGCAGGAGCGGGACCGCGTCGTTCAAGCGGTCGCATACGGCGGTACGTGTCGCGTATGACTATCGCGGGAGCGAGGCGACGCACCACTGGCAGGTAAAAAATATTGAAGATTTGGGGGATAGTAAAATAAAATAACCATAAAATATCTCTTTATTTATATTTTAAAGTCTAAATTTTATCTAAATATATTAGGGGCCATTTTCATCATATTCTGTAAGTGTTTCAATTTCATATATTCTATGAATAACTGTCAGTTATAGTGTCAGTTAGTGCATAACCGAAGTTGGTGAACACTGCTCATACATTTTTTACTGACAAATTAGCGCTATAATGTAATTGTACAAGGGCATTAACTGTATAACACCTGTTTAATTTCTATATGCAATTAAAATTGTGCGAGTTTCAATATAGAATAGACATTATGGAACACGAAAAGGTTTTTCTGCATAAATGCTAGATAACGATCTTTAACAGGTTTTATACAAGTTTTATACAAATAATTCTGACAATTAAATGGAAAATTTAGAAGCATATAATATGAAATAAAAGAATAAAAACATATTCCAGGAATAATATAAGCTTTACTCAAAAAACATATTTATTTTACAAATAGTATATAACAAATAGTATAGAACTTTTAAGCAGGCAATTTAATTTTAATAAATCCTTTACATTTAGATATTAGTACAAAAAAAGGGCTACAAAAGTTTAAAGTAATTTTAAACTACAAAAATTATGCAACAATAAAAACAAATACTTCTAAACAATTATATAAAAATATAGCTGCTTAGTTCCTGTTTAACAATTATGTGTAACAACACTTGTTGTATAAAACTTGCTATGTGCATTAAATTTATTTAAACAGACTGTTAAAAAGCATTAATAAAAATCTTTATCACATAGAAATAATGGTTGTATAAATTTTTAATTATTTATTATATAAAAGATGACTAAAATATATGAGTTTTATATAAGTACTATACAAAACTTTTCTATTCAGTTACATTTTATTTAATACATATATTAGAAATTTATATTAGGATATTACACGAGGATGATACGACTTTAAAACAGATTCAATTTTTAATAATTAGATAGATAAAATAACTATTTGATATCTGTTTAAACAATAATTTAAGCAATAGATATTGTATACAACTTGCATATATACTTTATAAGATTTTAAACAGGCAATTACAGTGTATCTATTGAGGAATTTAGTAAAATAGTACTTAAAATATATATATAAAGTTTCATTTCCATTTCCATCAAACCACACATTATATACACAACTTGCACAAATATTTGATAGTAATTTAGACAGACAATTAAAGAGTATTTATGCAGAAATCTGTAATAAAAGTAGATTTTAATGTATGTAAAGGTTCATTTTACATAGAATAGACGAAAATGAATTAGTATTATAGCGAATTATTGAAAAAATTTAAAATTCTGTTTGTTAGAAATATGTCTGCATTTCAAAAATATGCTTATACTCTATACGTATTTAAAAAGGCAATTACAGAGCATTTATACAGAAATTTAAAAAAATTAATTGATCAAATATTTATATATTTTTTTAAAATTATAATTAATTAAAGAACTGCATGTTGTATAAAACTTGCGTAAATGCTTTAAAAGCATTTAAACAGACATTTAAAAAGCATTTATAGCGAAATCTGTAAAAATCGAACATATAAACATGTTTAAAGCTGTATTTAATAGAGTATGAACTAAAATATGCCAGAATTATTAAAAAACATTATAAATTCTGTTTGTAATAAATGTATTTTCCTACATTTCTGACACATGCTACCAATAATATTTATGAGATTCTTTGATGATTTGAATAACTGCACACAAAATACATTTATTTGCATGTCGCTAATGCTGCCTGATTTAGGTCAATATTATTTGGCTGCAATGGACAATTTAGACCAGCAATTGAGTGATATATATTTAGTTTTTTTTTTTTTTTGTCGGCTTTTAATGAATTGCATTCAATTGAATGGCAATGGATGCGTTCGAAACGTAACGAGTTGCGTAATGGCTCAGTGGTCGCTGGTCTCTCTGGTCACAGCACATGATTGAGCATGACATCAATGACCAAAAATATTTCAGAACAACGTGAAATTTGTGAAAATATTTTCGTTGATAATTATTTTTTGAGGTTTTTCTCATATATTTTGTTTATTTTTTTTGTTTCAATTTTGTTTTTGTTCTAGTTGGTTTTTACGTTGTTTTACGTAATGCTGCGGCATATTGTGTGCCAATTGTAGCAACAAATACAACAACAATTATTAATTATGCATGCAATTACAACAAAAACATATGGCACAAGTGGCACAAAATCTACGACCACACAAATTATTAGCAATAATAATTAATTAATTTAAATTTTGTCTATTTCTTTCAAAAAATTCAAAAAAAAAACAATCGTCAACGTTTGACGTAAATTGTACAGGACACCAACAGTTGTAACATATCGGAAACTCATCATCACTAACATAATCACAATAATAATAATGATCAAATTAAATTTGTTTGTTTTGGCCCACTGTACAGTCCACTGTTTGCCAATTGCGCGCAGGCCAATGCAATTGATGTTAATTGCAATTGGCAGCAGTTGCTGCTTGAATTTTAACAGTAAATCAAAGTATAATTTTTTTTATATTTTTTTTTTGTAATTTTTAATTTTAACAAAATTGTAAAATTAACATTTTTTGAATTGTTGGCAAAGCGCACAAAAATGTCACCAACATTTTTGATCATTGTGAACAACAGCAACTGTATGCATAAATAACAATGTGTTCATCAGCATCAAAAATTTACTCATGAACAACATAATAATCAGCGCTAGTAACATCAATAAATATCGCTATTTTAAAACAGAAGTTATATTATTAACCTGAAACAACTTATAATCTTCACAAACCACATATTTATGAAATCATCCTCAAAATTATAACAAAACATTATTACGAAAAACAATATTATCATTGCCACGAACAACATCATCATATTTTCTATTAAAATCAAGTGTTTTTGAAATCTCATATTCACTATAAACAACTATATAATTAGCAAAAGCAACATTTTCATTATCAAAAACAACATGAATTGTTTTTTCAACTGCAGACTCAACATTGTCACCACAAATAACAAACATCATCCGTACAAACGATGTAATTAACATTAAAAATCATCACCTAGAGGTGCTGATAATAAATACCAAAAACCTCTCGTTGAATCATCACAAATTGGCGACAACAACGAGTCCTTGTAACCATTTTCAAATCTGCATCAGCAAATATCAACGTCTATGACTCAACGTCAATGACATTTGATTGCCGCTGGCAACATTAGTCGTTGTCGTCGCGCCAGTGCTACCACCATACGCTGTCCCAATTTCCTAGCATTTTTCAAATGCTTGTGAATTATAAAACAAATATTAAATTTCACTTTTAATTTTTTCAATTTCAAACGTTTTTTTTTAATATTTTTTTTGTAATTTTAATACATTTTTGTAATTTAATCTTGTCTGTAATGCAAATAATTATTATTGTTCTTTGGCTTTCGAGAAGAGTGAATGACATTTCATTTAATAGAAATGCGAGACAAAGAGCTAACATAACTCCGACCCGGCGCAGTAGTCATGGCTACTTCGACTGCGTTGCTCTTTACGTTTGAAAGGAATTTTATTATTACAATTTTGTAATATGCAGAAATTGCAACGACAAAATGTATGAAATTTATGCAGTATTTTGTTTAATAATATTTTTAAAGTTATTTAAAATAAATTATTTAAAATAAAACATGGTCTAGTTGGTTAAAGAAACATATTTTGAGACATAATTCTTTAATTATATGTGTATCATGGAATAGTGTTTAAAATGTTGAACAGATACTATAAAGTAATTATAAAAATTTACAAACAATTATGTTTGACAGTGTTCATCAGTTGTTGCACGTAAATTATCTTCATATATGTTTCACTTAAGTGCAGCGCGTAGTTGGATTCTATAAGATTCCAAAACAAAAAAATGTGTACACCTAACAAAAATACGTACTTTATTTGATATGAATTTATCGTAAGTAACTTCATATCTTTAGCACTAATGTGCAGCACATATCAGCATACTAGAAGTTTCCATAAACTTCTACTTTACTCCAACGTTAAGTATAGAAGTTTATGGAAACTTCAAGTGTAAACTTCTTATAGAAACATCTAGTGCTATCTTACGCTCAATACGGATTCCCATCAGTATTATGCGAACTCTATTATCATATTTATGACATTCATTTGCAGCTCGTAGACAGATTCTAGAAAATTCCACAAACTTCTAAACTTTTTTATCTCTTATTTATGTTGAATTCGTCTAATATCATTTTTGGTATTATTAATTTCAAATAAGTTTCTATGAAACATCTGCATGATGCACATCATTGATCTCGGTATGACTGTTGTTTAATGTATTTAGTCTATTTCGAGGCGCATTGGAACAAATTAAATGCCAGTTGTAAATGTTTATTTGAGCGAAACTGCCTTTGAATTTGCCTTCGCTTTTGTCTCAATTTATATATATTAGATATGTGTCAGTGTGTGTTTGTGCACCCACACATATACGCACCAATAAATTGATTTCCGCATCGCTTTGAAATTTTGCGAGAAATGCGTGAATTAGTGACGTTTCATTGAGTCTGAAGTCTGGCAGCACTGTGCTGGAAACAGCTTCAAATGTGACGCACAGTGTATGTATGTGGCAAGCAACAACGTTGCCATGGCGAACAATGTTGCCAATGACAAGCAACAAAAAAATAATAATAAACAATATACAAAGTTTTTAGAAATACAAGTAATTTTTAAAGAAAATACGGCAGAAGAATTTTGCAAAAGAAAAGATAGATACAATATAGTTAGATTATATAAATTAAATGAAAGAATTCAAGGAATATAAGTGAAGCAGAACCAATATTTAACACCAAATATCATACAAAAGAACTTAAGAACTAAAGAACTAAAGAACTAAAGAACTAAAGAACTAAAGAACTAAAGAACTAAATAACTAAAGAACTAAAGAACTAAAGAACTAAAGAACTAAAGAACTAACGAACTAAAGAACTAAAGAACTAAAGAACTAAAGAACTAAAGATCTAAAGATCTAAAGAACTTAAGAACTAAAGAACTAAAGAACTAAAGAACTAAAGAACTAAAGAACTAAAGAACTAAAGAACTAAAGAACTAAAGAACTAAAGGACTAAAGAACTAAAGAACTAAAAAACTAAATATCTAAAGAACTAAAAAACTAAAGAACTAAAGAACTAAAGAACTAAAAAACTTAAGAACTAAAGAACTAAAGAACTAAAGAGCTAAAGACCTAAAGAACTTAAGAACTGAAGAACTAAACCACTAAATAACTAATGAACATAAAAACTTATGAAGTAAAGTATCAAAAAACATAAGAATTATAAACCTAAAGTACCATAGAACTTAAAACTAAGCAGCTATTAAACTGAAAAATTAAAGTGCTTGTGAAATACACAAAATTTAAATAAAACAGAAAAAATAAATACTAATAATGTCAAAAGACTCCGATGACATTCGCAACATTAACGCGCGTCGACGCAACATTTTGTTCCTCATTCACAAGTATCTGCTGGACGGTGGCTATCATGCCGCCGTCGAGACACTGACAACGGAGGCACGTCTGCCGACAAACGACTACGAGGTCTGTGACAATGTTGACCTTGACGCGATGTACCTCGAATATGCCAGCTACCAGCAGTTGAAGTTGGGCAAATTTCCACGCATATTGCGACGCGTCAAGCCGCCGCTAAAGTTGGAGATGAACTGCGCGCCCAAGCGCAAGAACAAGGCGAACAACAACAAGAAGAGTGAAGAGAAAAATATTGATTTGACGTCCGTCGCAGATGACTTTAGTGATCTACAAGTCAGCATTACGAAAATCGCCACAGAGGCGTCAACAACGACAACGGCTGCAGCTGCATCAACGTCGACGACACCACCAAACGCTTTGCAACTGCAACAGCTGCAGGCGGTCGAACACGCGCCACCCGCTGCCGGCGATGAACTTCTTCTCAACTGCGGCAGCGACTGGCAACATCTTTCGGATGTTGTACGCTCAACGATTATGCGTCAGGAATTGCGCTGCCGCTGGACAGACATCTATGGCAATCGCAATGCCTTGGATGTGATACAAGAGGCAGTGCTGACGCCGCTCAAGTTCCCACAGCTCTTCATCAACGGTTTGCGGCCATGGCGTTCTGTATTGCTGCATGGACCACCCGGCAGCGGCAAAACACTGCTGGCGCGAACGCTCTATGCCGAGACGAGCGCCTACAATGTCACCTTCTTCAATGTCACCGCCAGCGTCATCATCTCCAAGTGGCGCGGCGAATCGGAGAAGCTGTTGCGCTTGCTTTTTCATATGGCGCGTCAGCGAGCACCTGCTGTTATTTTTCTTGATGAAATCGAGGGTTTGACATCGAGTCGTGATCGTCCGACGGATCATGAATCATCGAAGCGTTTGAAAAATGAGCTGCTTCAGCTACTTGATGGCATTGAGCAGCAGCATACTGCTGTGGAAGGCGGTGCTGGTGGCAGCGTTTTTATACTCGCCAGCACCAATTTGCCCTGGGACATTGACGATGCCTTTCTGCGTCGCTTCGAGAAAAAGCTGCTCGTTCAGCTGCCGAATGCGCTGGAGCGCAAGCGTCTCATTGAGCGAATGCTGCCGCTGTCGGTGCGCTGCACGGAGCCACAGCTCGATGAGTTGTCGCAGCTGACCGATGGTTTTACGGGCGACGAAATTCGACTCGCTTGCAAGGAGCTGGCAATGCAGCAAGTGAGACGCGTCACGCGTCCAACGGCAGCATCAACTACAACGACGACCCCTAAGACATCTGAACCACAAGCGTTGACCGAGGCCTTCAAGCGTATACGGCCGCTCAGCGAAAAATTGATGAGCAAACACATTGAGTGGAATGAAAAGCATGGTTCCTGAGGATGCGAATTATATTTTTGATGCACACTAAGAAAATAGTTTCCTAATAATAAGAAAAATTTGACTTGAAATATTGTCAGTTTCCATATTCTAAGGACAAAGTTTCCTTATAAAATGTGCTTATAATACAGAAACACTTTCCTTATTATCAGAAGAAAAGTTCCTTATAATAAGGACAAAGTTTCATTAAAATAAGATAATTGTTTTCTTATAATAAGGGCATTTTTTTCTTACAACAACGAATAGTTTCCTTATTATAAGAAATAGGTTCATTTTTATAAGAAAAAGTTTCTTTATAATAAGGAAAAAGTTTTCTTATAATAGGGAAAAAAAACTTTTTAGAATAAAGGAAATGTTCCTATAAGAAACATTTCCATAAGAAAAAGGTTTTCTTATAATAAGGAAAATGTTGTCTTATAATAATGAAAAAGTTTCCTTATTATAAGAAATAGGTTTCTTTTAATAATGAATAAGTTTCTTTATAATAAGGAAAAAGTTTTCTTATAACAATGAAAAACTTTTCTTATAATAAAGAAAATTTTCTAAATAATGAGTTAACTCATAATAAGGAAAAGGTGTACTTATTATAAAAAAAAAGTTTCCTAATAATAAAGTTTCCTTATAATAAGGAATATTTTTCTTATAATAGTAAAGAAAATGTTCTTTATAATAAGAAAAAAAGATCACTTATAATTAGAAACGGTTTTCTTATTATAATTAAAACGTTTCCTTATTCAAAGAAAACAGTTTCCTTATTTTAAGAAAAAAGTTTCTTTCTTTTAAGAACAACTTCTCTTATAAAATATATATATTTTATATAATAAGAAAACCTTTTTTTCTTTTAATAAAGAAACCCGTGTTCTTAATAAAGAAAAATTTTTCTTGAAGGGTTTATTATATCAGGAAAATGATTTCTTATTATAAGCAAAAAGTTTCCTTTTCTCCAGGAACATGTTTTCTTATAATAAGGAAACTTGAACTTAACGCTATTTCATGGCAATGTTTTTTTTAAGATTAGGAAATTATTTTCTTAGTATACTCATTTTTTGTACTTTGCAAATAAAAAACAATGTAATTCTTAGTTTAACAAAATAAAATATTTCAATAAGCAAATATTAAAATAAATAAAAACTCTATAAAACAAGAATCAAACATGATTTTCTACTAAAATCTTCAATAGCGCCATCTGTTGTCAAATAGTTTTCTCTATTCTAAGTGTTTGTGCGCTGCATAAAAAGTTGAAATATATTTTTTAGTACGATTTAGGTGACTGTGCTGTTATTCAACTTCTTTTCTTCAATTTCTTGTTGACCATATTGATTTTCAATGTTAACCTTTGTCGCTGTAATGTCAACAAAAAGTTTCTTCTAGTCTTCCGCTTTTCATTTACAAGCCTTTGTCATCATCTTTTTTGTAAAACAAATAAAAGAAATACATCTATGTACTTAAAGCAAATTTATTTATTAAAAAGAGCCCCGTATTGACCAATTTGTATGGTATATAATTCTGAGTGTGTATACAGTTGGATTTTCATAAACCTTTCAATTTATTGTTTTGAGGAAAAACTAAAAAAAAATACTAGAAAAGTATACACTCAGGGGAAATCCTATTAAAATACGTCGACAGGACAGTTATTGATTCAATAGTAAATACATTTCTTCATATAAACACAAAAACATTTTAATAGTATTTAATAGTATTTTGTAGTATATAATGGTATTTACTCATTAAAATAATAATTTATTCTATTGACTAATTTTAATAGTATAGAACTATTGATTTTATAGTATTTTTTCGGTGTGCATACATAATGCAAACCGATGCGTAGAACTATATCAGTTCTGAACTAAGAACGGAATTCTTTTAATTTATTTATTGCATTAATAACGAAAATATCTAAAATACGTACTGAAGTCGTCTGCACTTTTTATTGTACTTTTTCCTATTTTTTTTACATGCAACAATTTATTTAATAGTATATACTATTATTCATATTAATGTAGAGTTCATTATATTAAATAAAAAAAAAAAAAAACAATACTATAAATTTAATAGTATAATTTAATTGTATGTCATTTCTAAATTTAAATAAAGTATAGTTTATAAAAATTAAACCTAAAAAAATATACTATAAATTCAATAGTATTATTCAGTTAAATTTCATAGTATTTTCCCAAAGTATTTGCTTATCTCTTCTACATGTTACGACTTAATTCAAACTTATTAAAAATACTCACTTTTATGTATTTTTGAAAAACGCTCGTTAAACTGCATGGCATTGCGTAAAACATACTTAACGACAAACTGCATGTGATGTTAAATAATAAATCGCTTTGTAATTCGCATCACATGATTGCTACACATGACGCGACATCAGCGACGACGATAACAACAAATTTTTCAAATGCTACGAATTGGCCATCAAAATATGCGATGAAATGAGATGACTTGAGTTCAGTTGAGATGAGTTGAATTGTGATGTGATGTGCTGCTGATGCGCTGACATTAAAAGTACGACTCGGTTATAAAACGTCGTAAATGTCACCAGCAAATAACATCGACATCAGTTGGCCAATAAAAACACGCACAAACACGCACAAACACTAAGTCATGCAGTTTTCGTAGTCGTCGTCGTCGTCAATACCGTTAATGTGTCACCCACACAGTCACAGTTACAAAATACATATATATCTTTCCTACGTATGTAGTGACATTTGGGACAGACATTTATATGGATGCATTCCGCTTTAGTTGAAAATGTCTGAGTGATAAAAATCCAATAAACCCACTGCTCCGTTTTGTCTCAAATATTTTGTTTTATAGAAATTGTTACTAATAATAGTAGTAGCATGTGTTATTTACTAACTACTATCAGTTTTCATCTAAAAAACAACACATACTATTAATTTAATAGTATAAATACCTATAATTTAATAGTATGTCATATTTTTTTAGCTAAAAAAAACTCATACTATTAATTTAATAGTATAAAAACTTATAATTTAATAGTATGTAATATTTTATATATTAAAATATATTTATATTAGTTTTTAATGAAAAAAAAAACTATAAATAAAAAATGTACTATAAATTTAATGGTATGACAACTTTAAAATTAATAGTATTTTCTATTATTCTTATAGTACTTAATAATAACAGAGCTCTGAAGAACGTAGGTACTTCCAGTACTTCCAGCATACTTCCAGCATGGTGACTATTTCTAATATTTTTCAAATATAAAAGCGAAGCACTGCTAGATCACCTTCTAATGGAATGCTCAAACTAGTTTTTGAGACCTCCTGAGAGCCGAATAGGGAAGTCCTGCAAAAATGTTCATTTCATATAAAAAAGAAGAAAGAAAATCATTTAGTCGGGAAGGGGTTCTACCTACCTGCTTGAGAATCAGTGCTAGCATAGCTTCTTACGCCTGAAATTTACTACTGGGTTGTGACCTCCTTTATCATTTGCTCAAATGGTGCAAATATTTGTGCTCATAATGTTGAAAAAGTGCAAACATTACTGCTAAACATTTGTAATAAACATTTGTAGTAAAACTTGTGTGCACAAACATATTTGTTTTTCTATAAAATTACCAAATAAATGATAAAAACAAAATACTTAAATAATAAATCTTTAATTTTGTTCATAACTTAAAATAATATGTTTAACAATAAGCATACATCTGCTTATTCATTTCTCTGAATTATATTTAAAAATGTTATGTTTAAATTTTTATGCTAAACATATTATGAAATGCATGCAAACATATTTGTTAGTTTAATTTATTTATTTTTACACTTATGTCACTGTCACAAACGTTTAAACTCTTATTTATTAAGTTTTTATTTAGCGGTAAATAGTAATATGTTTACAACAAACATATTATATATTTAAAAAAATTAAAAATGCGTAATTCTTTTTATTTTCTTTTTTTTTCTTTATTTATACCTACATTTTTATATTTTTAAATTTCACAATAAGGAAACGTTTTCAATAATTCTGTGCAAGATTTTTTTTATTGATTTATACTTGTCCACATATTTTTTAGCTGACAGTTAACGTTTACTTGGATTTGTATTTTTTGTAGTATATTTTTTTTTATTTTTATTTATTTTATGTTTCCTGTTTTTCAGAGTACATTTTTCTGTGTCATACATTAGGGCAAAAATAATATCAGCGGCATTTTCTTTTTTATGCGTTTTTAGCTGACTTATCGCTCGCCCGCTGCTGTTTGTGGCAGATTCGGGTTAATGAACAGCGACGTCGTCGAGAACAACGCATCCCGACAATTGACTGACAGGCTGTCATTAGTGTCAAATATGTGTGAAAATACGTACATCAGTCAAATGAGTCAAAATACGCAGTGATAGATTCGTATGGATAAATGATATCTTTAGGTTTTTTTCTCATTACATTTTTTGTTTTTTTTTTCTTTTTTTTTTAAACAGTCTTGCAAAATAGGCCAAGTTTATACAGTATACAAAAAAATGTATAATGGTTTATTGTATTGGAAATCAATAAAATAAAATATTAAATAATATTTCTCATGATTTTATTCTATAGAAAATTATTATTTTTTATATTGAACTTATCAATAGGATATATACTATTATTACAATAACATAAATACTATCTAAATCATATTTTGTTTGTATCATTCATTTTAGAATGTTATATTTGAAATATAATAGTCGGTCATATGAGCTAAAAACGATACGTATTATAGATTTTATAGTATATTCATATTAAATTTTGATATCGTCATTGTAAATGTAAAACTAACAAACTAAATTTTTTCCAAAAACTTATTTCTAATAGAACTTATCGATTAATACTATAAAAACCCGTTGAATAATTTTAAAAGTTAAAACGCCTTTCGAAAGATTATCTTGTTTTGAGCAATTGGTACCAATATTGATCTCATCGATCAGGAACTGTTGGATATAAACATTATACTATAAAATAAATAGTTTTTTGTTATTAAAATTAACCAATAGGATTCATTATTATTTTAATAGGTACCCAATAGGATCCCATTAAATACTACAAAATACTATTAAATTGTTTTATGTTTTTCTATACTATTGAATCAATAGACGTCCTATTAAGCAATTTCAATAGGATTTTTTCATTAACATTAAATTTTGAAAATGTAGTTGGTGACATTTATTTGTACAACGAAGATATCGTCGTTGTAGAAGTAAATGTTTTTACCAAGTGCACAGAAAACAAAAATTGTACATCATATTGATGAATTCCGTTCTTCAAACCATGTTTCATTGTATTGAAGAACGATTCATAATATTAATGACTAACGACATCAATGTTATAAATGCGATCATAAATATGATGAATGCTTGGTACTTTTCGAAAAAGTGTTCTTCAATGCGATGAACTGTATGTGTAGAATACGTTTCATCATATTAATGAACCAAAATATAAAATACAACATATATGTACATCATATTGAACAATGCTGTTCATCAAACCAATTTTCAATCAAAATATTTATTTTTTTGCGATACTTCTCAAGTAGTTTTTGTATGTTATTTCTTATATAATGCTTGGTCAGACTTTTTTTTTGTTTAAAAAACATACGAATTTTTTGATTAATTTTTTTTTTTTTCAAAAATAAAAAAAAAATTTCAAATATTTTTTTTTTAATAAATTTTTTTCCCACAACCTTTTCTTTAAAGACAAAAAAAAATTTCAAAAAAAAAATCTGTTTTTTTGAAAACTGAAAATAAATTATATTCATTAACATGACGATTCGAATTCAATGTATAGAATATTTTGTTCTTCGATAGTATGAATACGTTCTTACATATAATGAATGCATTCATCAACATGTAATTTAATGAACGGTGGTATCAATATGATGAATCTGGTAGTTGAAGAAAAAGAATGCATAATATTTATGAATAAATTCATCATATTGATGATTTTTTGTTTCTGTGTGATATGAAAATGGCAATCTATCAAATCTCTTTCAACATGAAAAATGTAACAAAAAAAACTCGTAATTTTTAATTTTCATAAAAAATGTATTTGCTGACTTTTATTTCTACAACCACGATATGATATAATCAAAAACAAATAACTACTTCTTTTATAGTATAGTCCTATTAGATTTCAATAATTTCAATTAAAATAGACCGTTTTTTATAAATATAAAAGAAGCACATAAAAACAATAGTATATTATACTATAAATAAATAACTCTATTAAAATATTAAACCATTAATATTATAGTGTATAGAAATTTTCGGACATACTATAAAGTTAATAGTATGCACCTTTTCTTCTGCATACAATATAACATTATTGCATTCTATTCAATTTTTTATATTAAAATAAATCTTTTAATTATACAATTTAAGAATTGTTCAAAGAATTTTATTTCTCACTCAAAAATAAATAAAAAATCCTTCTTCTTAAAATACTTCTTCTTATTTAATAATACTATAATTTATGCATAAAATAAATTCCAGTTTAATTGATTTTACCCAATTTAATCCATGTTAAATTATCCAAAAACAAAGAATGTCTCTAAAGTTCAAATTGATTTTTTGCACATTTTTCTTTTTCTATTATCAACCAAAAACCCTTTTTGAATTCCTTAGTGTCCTCTGACCACACGAACTTTTGCAATTCACCAACATTTGTAAAATATTTGATAGAACAGCAAATGGATAACATGAAATTATCTAACATTTTAACCCAAATCTAAAAATAAACTGTTTTATTTTTTTTGTTGGTATTTTAAAAAATACTTGGAAATCTTGCGATTCCTTTAATCTCTCAAAACATATTCTTTGTTTGTTCTTTTTTTAATACTTTTTGTATATAATAAGAAAATTGTATTATCTAAAATTAATATATATTAGAAACATTTTGCTATTAAATCAATCAAAAAAATTATATTTTCGCTAAATACTTTTTCTTTTGTAATTTTTCTTTTACTCAATCTGTATTTTTTATTTATATACAAAATCTTTCTCTTGAACTACACTAAATTGAGTTTTAGTTAGATTGCGCAATGTTTCATTTTAACTAGTTAAAAGAAAAATCTGTTGCATAGTTACTGGCGCACAAACCATGCGTAATTTACGTCAAATGCCCACAGGTCGTGCTGTCAAACGCACAAGGCTCTGTCAACATATCAAATAATATTTTTTTTCGGTATGTTTTATGTAAATACTTTTCTATATTGCGTTTGTCGCATTCAATTAAAACATTAGCCGCGGGTGGCATAATCAACTTTTGTTTTGGCCACCAAATAACTAACTTTATTAATTATGAGCTTATTTGTGTGCGTGTGACAAAATAATATATGATTGATATTAATAGAATAGCATAGAAAATTAAATAATAAGAAATATAAATAATATGAAAAAGTCTGGGAGCAGGAATGACAGAAAAAGTGCTAGAAATAAAAGTAGCAATATTTAAACGGTATATAAAAAATAATAATAAAATAATTAATTAATATAATAAAAAAATTATTTTAATTAATATAATAAAAAATTAATATATATATATATATATATATATATATATATATATATATATAATTTAATATTATTTTATAATTCTTTAGCAATAATACTTTAGTAATACTTTAGTAATACTTTAGTAATACTTTAGTAATATTTTATTAATACTTTAGTAATAATTTAGTAATAATTTAGTAATACTTTAGTAATACTTCAGTATCACTTTAGCAATACTTTAGTAATACTTTAGTAATACTTTAGTAATATTTTATTAATACTTTAGTAATATTTTAGTAACACTTTAGTAATACTTCAGTAACACTTTAGCAATACTTAAGTAATACTTTAGTAATACTTTAGTAATACTTTAGCAATATTTTATTAATACTTTAGTAATAATTTAGTAATACTTTAGTAATACTTTAGTAATACTTTAGTAATACTTTAGTAATACTTTAGTAATACTTTAGTAATACTTTAGTAATAATTTAGTAATACTTTAGTAATAATTTAGTAATACTTTGTAATACTTTGTAATACTTTAGTAATATTTTAGTAACACTATAGTAATACTATAGTAATACTTTATTAATACTTTAGTACTACTTTAGTAATACCTTAATAATACTTTAGTAATACTTTAGTAATACTTTAGTAATTTTTTAGTAATATTTTAGTAATATTTTATTAATACTTTAGTAATATTTTAGTAACACTTTAGTAATACTTCAGTAACACTTTAGCAATACTTTAGTAATACTTTAGTAATACTTTAGTAATACTTTAGCAATATTTTATTAATACTTTAGTATTAATTTAGTAATACTTCAGTAATACTTTAGTAATACTTTAGTAATAATTTAGTAATACTTTAGTAATAATTTAGTAATACTTAAGTAATACTTTGTAATACTTTAGTAATAATTTAGTAATACTTTAGTAATACTTTGGTAATACTTTAGTAATACTTTAGTAATACTTTAGTAATACTTTAGTAATACTTTAGTAATACTTTGGTAATACTTTAGTAATACTTTAGTAATACTTTAGTAATACTTTAGTAATACTTTAGTAATACTTTAGTAATACTTTAGTAATACTTTAGTAATACTTTAGTAATACTTTAGTAATATTTTAGTAACACTTTAGTAATAATATAGTAATACTTTATTAATACTTTAGTACAACTTTAATAATACCTTAGTAAAACTTTAGTAATACCTTAGTAATACTTTAGTAATACCTTAGTCCGGCAACGTCAAATACTCTGTCAACAATATTTAATATTTGTTTCCAAATTACTTTAAATATTATATAATTATTAGTTAATTTTCTTCTGCAGATAAGCCTTGGATGCTCCGCGGGATATTTTGTTACAATATAATGTAAATTCTATGAATAATAAATATATTCTACTCAATTAAAAAGTAATACTTTAGTAATAATTTAGTAATACTTTAGTAATACTTTAGTAACACTTTAGTAATACTTTAGTAATACTTTAGTAATACTTTAGTAATACTTTAGTAATACTTTAGTAATACTTTAGTAATACTTTAGTAATACTTTAGTAATACTTTAGTAATACTTTAGTAATACTTTAGTAATACTTTAGTAATACTTTAGTAATACTTTAGTAATACTTTAGTAATACTTCAGTAACACTTTAGTAATACTTTAGTAACACTTTAGTAATACTTTAGTAATACTTTAGTAATACTTTAGTAATACCTTAGTCCGGCAACGTCAAATACTCTGTCAACAATATTTAATATTTGTTTCCAAATTACTTTAAATATTATATAATTATTAGTTAATTTTCTTCTGCAGATAAGCCTTGGATGCTCCGCGGGATATTTTGTTACAATATAATGTAAATTCTATGAATAATAAATATATTCTACTCAATTAAAAAGTAATACTTTAGTAATAATTTAGTAATACTTTAGTAACACTTTAGTAATACTTTAGTAATACTTTAGTAATACTTTAGTAATACTTTAGTAATACTTTAGTAATACTTTAGTAATACTTTAGTAATACTTTAGTAATACTTTAGTAATACTTTAGTAATACTTTAGTAATACTTCAGTAACACTTTAGTAATACTTTAGTAACACTTTAGTAATACTTTAGTAATACTTTAGTAATACTTTAGTAATACTTTAGTAATACTTTAGTAATACTTTAGTAATACTTCAGTAACACTTTAGTAATACTTTAGTAACACTTTAGTAATACTTTAGTAATACTTTAGTAATACTTTAGTAATAATTTAGTAATACTTTAGTAATAATTTAGTAATACTTTAGTAATACTTTGTAATACTTTAGTAATATTTTAGTAACACTTTAGTAATACTATAGTAATACTTTATTAATACTTTAGTACTACTTTAGTAATACCTTAGTAATACTTTAGTAATACCTTAGTCCGGCAACGTCAAATACTCTGTCAACAATATTTAATATTTGTTTCCAAATTACTTTAAATTTTATATAATTATTAGTTAATTTTCTCCTGCAGATAAGCCTTAGATGCTCCGCGGGATATTTTGTTACAATATAATGTAAATTCTATGAATAATAAATATATTCTACTCTATTAAAAAGTAATACTTTAGTAATACTTTAGTAATACTTTAGTAATACTTTAGTAATACTTTAGTAATACTTTAGTAATACTTTAGTAATACTTTAGTAATAATTTAGTAATACTTTAGTAATACTTTAGTAATACTTTAGTAATACTTTAGTAATACTTTAGTAATACTTTAGTAATACTTTAGTAATACTTTAGTAATACTTTAGTAATACTTCAGTTATACGTCAGTTATACTTTAGCAATACTTTAGTAATACTTCAGTTATACGTCAGTTATACTTTAGCAATACTTTAGTAATACTTTCGCAATACTTTGGTAAATACAATTACTCTTTTTATATATCCAAAATTTGATAAAACTTTGCCATGAAAGCTTAAAGTCACAATGATAAATGGGCTTTACAAAGACATAAAATGTTGTTCATATATTTTGCGGTCACATTTTTTTGTTGTCACAAAATATTTAAAAATAACACCCAACGCGAATAAATGTATTTTACATTTTATATTTTACATTCCCCACCCATGGCCTTTTTAAATAAAGAAGACTTTAAGCTTCACTCCCGGGTAAGGTGCGCAAAGTTTAGCGCGTGATTTAATTATGTCAACTGATACCCCAAACAACAATGTAAAACTTTTATATACAACAAGCTATGCTATCTTCTTCAAACTATCTTCATCTCTCTCTCTCTCTTTCTCTTTTATATGATTACTCGCATTCGACCCCCCAAAGTCCTTGAGTCGTGTATTCTTTGCGTCGCGTCGTGCAGCTTCCGCTTCCGTCGATGGCTGCTAATGCTGCTGCTGGTGCAAAGTTTAAGCTCTACAGAAACCCAAAAGAACTAAAATCTACAAAACTGAACAATGGAAATTATGTTTCTGCTTGTAGAAAATTTAAAAGTTTCCAATTCATGTTGGATTTTAGTATATTTAATTTTTTTTGTACATATTTTTAACTTTTGCGCTATTTTCAAGTTTTTTCAAATTTATTTTTTCATTCTTTTCCTATTTTCTTTTCTATTTCGTAAACTTCAACTGCTGCATTAGCTTTTGTTTGTGCCACAAACAAAGTACGAAACAAATGCGTCTAAGCAGCTTAAAGTTTTACAATTTTTGCAAGTTATATGGCATCATGTTCTAGTCATAGAAAAAAAAACTAACTTCATTTGCAATTCAAACACAGCTAAATTTATTCACGTCTTCTTTTCTCTCGTTGCAGCTTCGATGTAGAAAATGGCCAGGGCGCTCGATCACCGCTTGAAGGCGGCTCCCCCAGCGCTGGTTTGGTTCTACAAAATCTTCCACAACGTCGCGAATCGTTTTTATATCGATCGGATTCAGACTTTGAGATGTCACCAAAGTCCATGTCCCGGAACTCGAGCATAGCAAGTGAAAGGTAAAAATATCACAAATTAAAATATACAAAAAAAATATTAAATTTATTGTTATATATTCGACATAATACAGACATATTTATCTATATTGCACACAGAATGCTAAAAAGCTTTGTGAAGCTTTTACATATTCTATGCAAGTTATTGATTTATTGTTTTATTAACTCTATGGGGAAATGCTGTTTTGTAAAGAGTGAAAGCTTTAAAAGCTTTCTTTTATATTTTTATAAATTTCAAATTTTAAACATGGCAAGTAAAAAGCTATTAAATGTAAGTGTAAGCACAAAAAGCTCATTTCTTTCAATAGTGTGAAAAAGCCCAAGGGTTTTAGTTAAAAAGTTTAATATTATAAGCTTTCCTTATAACGATATAATACAGATAAATTTAAATTGCAAACTAAATGCTTGCTATGCAAGTTAATGAGATAAATATTTAGCTTATCTAGAGGAAATGCTGTTTTTTCCGACTAAAAGCTTTAAAAGCTTAATTATAAATTATTATAGTTTTGAAATTTGATTCATAAGATGTACATAAAAAGTTATTTGAAGCAAAATGTGTAAAAATAACAAAAGTTTTGTGCTTTTTAAAACAGCATTTACAACATCATTAACGCCCTAAAAGCTCAATTGTTAAAATAGTGTTAAAAAAAGTAAAGCTTTTAAGTTCTTTGTTCTTTAAAACACAATTTGTCTTTATAGAACTTTTATTATAAACTTTCCCTACATAACACTGAATACTGAAAAGCTTTGCAAAGCTTTTTTATACATTCTGCAAGTTAAGGAAATATTTTTTAGTAGCTCTGATATATAAATGCTGTTTTTTTATGATGAAATCTTTTAAAGTTTAATTTAAAGTAATTGTAATTTTAAAAGTTAGGACGTAACAAGTTAAAATAAAATATGCAGCAATTAATTTAGGAGTGTAAATAAAAGTAAAAGCTTTCAAGTTTTGTGCGCCTAAAAGACAGCATTTTTTCACCAAAAATATCTTGTATTGCATTCACTCATTTAAAATCCTCACTCATTTATAATCCTTTCTAAAATTCTCACACTTTGATGTCTTTTGTTTTGTAATTTTCAGTGTTTTACTAATATCTTCGTACAATTTTTTTTTGTTGTTTTTTTTTTGTTTTTTTTATTACTTTATTTTACACTTAGAGGAATTCAATTTTAATCGTTTATTTATAGTTTTTTTTTCTAAAATAATAAACTGCAATGTTGTTCACAAAATAAGTCGTATAATATACAAACATTCACCAACCAAAACACAAAATAATAATACTCAACCATTAACTATAACATCGAATGAAAACACATAATACTGACAAACGTGCCAAACCGGCAGGCACTTGGAAATCCATCAAATTTATACATTTTCAAAATTACACATGTAAAACAAAAACATACAATATATGCCAAAAACAATAATAAACTACTTAATTTTGCTATAAATACCTACTTACAATGAGGTAGCATTTTCTGGAATTTTTACAAAAATTGTGAAATTTCTATTAATATAGCTTTAAATATGAATATTTTTAAATGTTTTTAGCAAATTTTTAAAATTTTAAAAATTTTAGTTTTTTTGTCAGAAACAAAAGTTAAATGGGGTCTATATGACCCACTGCTACATTAAATTAAATCATTTAAATTATGCCATTTAAATAAAGCCAAATATAAGCTCTTCATTTAAAAAGATTAATAATAAAATTATTAAAACGAAATCCTTATCAAATAAAATGTTATTCTTTAGAAGTTGCCTGCAATAAGAGCCCCTTAAATTTCATTAATACTATTTAAATTAAACTTCAACATTTAGTAATGACCTTCAAAAAATATTTTCCTTGTTAAATACCCTATAAGCAGTAGTATTAATTGAAGTGCTCTGTATACAAAAAGGAATTTAACGATTCTTCGGACAGACCATACAACGATATTTATTTATTATTTTCCTTACTATCCCACTTTCCTCAAATAACTTTTTCTATGTTGGAATTCTGCACAGTTTTTCTCCTCTACTCATTGTCGTTTATTTTAGCTGTGCTACGTTCACTTAATACGATTTCTCTCGCATATTTGTCAACATTTAAATCAAATACTTTTAGTTTTATTCGTAATCTTTTGCTTGCTATTGTCATTAATAGTATTAATAGCGTCAAGTGCCTGCAAAGAGTTTTTATTTATTCCATAGTTATATTTAGTAGGTTATGTTAAAGCTAAATTATTGGTCTTACCATCAAATCCTCGATGATACCGCAAAACCGCCTATCTACAATTACAAATATTGCCTACAAAATTAGTTTTACAGAAGAAACAAAACTGTTTTGAGTCTCTATGCTGCATTTAATTTATCAAAATTTAAGTATGTCATAGTTTTTAATGGTATTTATCTGAATTATCTTATCAAAATATCAATTAAAACCATATGTTACGACAAATTTAGGCGTTTTTTTCGTACTTGAGCGTTATTGCAGTATCGTCGGCGGTATCAAAAACCTCGAGCTATTTGAAATAGTAAACTGCATTGAATGTAATGCTTTTAAGAAAACAAAATCGTAAAATAAAAATCTAAAATGATGATTTCAAGAAATGATGTAAAAACGAAATGTTGAAATGATGAATTGATAAAATGAAAAAAACTATCAATTGATAAAACGTACATAACATTATGAAATAACGAAATGATGAAATGATTTGGTTATGAAATTGTAATATGATGAAATTATGAAATAATAAAATGATGAAAATATGCAATTGTGATATGATGAAATTTTCTTATGATGGAACAATGAATTGATGAAAAATGCAACTGTGATGTAATGAAATAATTAATGTAATATGTGATGTAATGAACGATAAAATGATGAACTGATGAAATTATAAGATCATAAAATTATTATATTATGAAATGAAAAACTTATAAAATGATGAGCTGATCAAAATAGTAATATGATGAAGTGATGAAATGATGAATTAACAAATTATGGATTGAATAACAATAAAAAATTTAATTATGAAATTATTATACGATGAAATGATGAAATAATAAAATGGTAAAAATTAAAGTTATGAAAATTTGAAATGATGAAAAAATAAAATAATAAAATAAATCAAAATACGAAAAGATGGAATGATGAACTGGTTTAAGTATTAAGTAATGAAATGATGAATTAATGAAATGATGAAATAATAAAATGATGAAACGATGAATATGAAATTGTGATATGATGAAATAATGAAATAATAAATGATGAGATTATGAAATGATGAAATAATGAAATGATGACATAATAAAATGATGAGATAATGAAATTATGAAATTATGAAGTTATGAAATGACGAAATCATGAAGTGATAAAATATATTATTTATAAAATGATAAAATGAGGCAACAATGAATCGATAAAATAGTAAAATTATAAGATGATGAAATTATGAAGTAATAAAATGATGTAATAATGAAATGATGAAATGACGAAATAAGTAAAATGATACATTTTAAAATTATAAAAATTTCCAAAAATGAAAAACTGGAATATAAAAAATTAAAATACGAAATGTTGAAATGGTTTAATTATGAAATTGTGATAAGATAAAATTATTCATTCAATGATGAAATAATAAAATGATGAAACGATGAATTAATGAAAATATTATATGATGAAATAATGAAATGATGAAATTATGAAATAATGCAATAATGAAATAATGAAATAATCAAAATAATGAAATAATGGAATAATGAAATAATGAAATAATGAAATAATGAAATAATGAAATAATGAAATGATGAAATAATGAAATAATGAAATGATGAAATAATGAAATGATAGAATAATGAAATAATGAAATAATGAAATAATGAAATAATGAAATAATGAAATAATGAAATAATGAAATAATGAAATAATGAAATAATGAAATAATGAAATAATGAAATAATGAAATAATGAAATAATGAAATAATGAAATGATGAAATAATGAAATAATGAAATAATGAAATAATGAAATAATGAAATAATGAAATAATGAAATAATGAAATAATGAAATAATGAAATAATGAAATAATGAAATAATGAAATAATGAAATAATGAAATAATGAAATAATGAAATAATGAAATAATGAAATAATGAAATAATGAAATAATGAAATAATGAAATAATGAAATAATGAAATAATGAAATAATGAAATAATGAAATAATGAAATAATGAAATAATGAAATAATGAAATAATGAAATAATGAAATAATGAAATAATGAAATAATGAAATAATGAAATAATGAAATAATGAAATAATGAAATAATGAAATAATGAAATAATGAAATAATGAAATAATGAAATAATGAAATAATGAAATAATGAAATAATGAAATAATGAAATAATGAAATAATGAAATAATGAAATAATGAAATAATGAAATAATGAAATAATGAAATAATGAAATAATGAAATAATGAAATGATGAAATGATGAAATGATGAAATAATGAAATGATGAAATAATGAAATGATGAGATGAAGAAATTTGAACTAATGAGATGCTGCAATTATGAAGTGATGAAATAAATATTTTATAAAATGACGAAACAGTGAATCGATAAAATAATGAAATGATGATTAATATTTAAAATTTATAAAATAATGCAAATATGACAATGAGATGATATTATATAATTATGAAAATATGAAACAATTAACTGTTGAAATGTTGAAAAAATGGAATAATAAAAAGATCAAAGCACGAAAATATAATGGAATTAACTGAGAAAATAATGAAATTATGAAAAAAAAAATTCAAAATATAAATGTTAAACTTTTTTGTTATTCTGGTGCGCATAATTTTAAATTTTATTCAAATCTCTGAGTTTTTAATTACTTTCTTTTAATTTTCTGTTTTTATTTAATGCATTTTTATAATACAGTAAGGTGACTTTTTTTTCTTGTCATGTGCATTATACGAGAACGTTCATCATTTACTTCGTTTCACGTGGTCAAATTTGTAAATTGCATAATAGCCGCAGCCAATGTGGCTACCAGCGCACAATATTTCAAAACATACAAAAAAACTGATAAAATATTCAATTTCACACAATTCCATTCAAATGTTCATAATTCACTTTTTTTTATATAATATTAAAAAAAATTTTTAATTTTTTACGATATTCTGAAAGATCAAATATCCCAGCTGTTTGTGTCTGTTATGAACTCATTTAAAATATTTTAGCAGATTCAATGCTCAATTTAGATCAATTATTGAAAATAAAACCTTTATGCAAAAGTCAAAAATAAACCGATATTTTACTTTTTTTTGTCACAAATATTTATCCATCAAGTATTGAAAACGAAACCTTTATGCTAAAATCAAAAATAAACCGATATATTTTTTTTTATTTTTGTCACGAATATTATAAGTTTATTTATTGTTCATTTTTTGCATTACCATAAAATAAATCGATTCTACAGCATTTGATATAGTTTTATATATTTTTTCTATTAACTTTTTTATCAGTTTTCTTTTTCTTTAGTAAAATATATAATTAATAAGTTAATAAATGGTTGTTTGCTACAAATTACTCAAGTATTTCAAAATCATTTAAATTTCACAACTATATAGGTGTTATGCAGATTATATACAAGCACAACGCAAGTATTAAATATTTTACAGTCAAAGTAACGATAAATCAAAAAAAACATTTTAAACATATTTTTTTAGTATATTAAACTCATTTAAAAAAGAACATTTCAATTTTTGACAAATTTCTTTAATAAAAATATTATACAAGTCGTATACAAGCATTTTTCAATTATTAAACTCAAATTCAAACAATGCATGGACAATTAAAAAGTAATGTTTGCATTTAAAACACATTTTTAATTTTAACAAAATCATTTACTGCATAAAATATTAAATTTTATGCCAAATTTGAGTACTATAAATATAACACAAATCTTATACAGATATTACACAAGTGTTTTTACTTTTGTATCTGTTTCACTCAAAGTAGTCTCAGTAGTCTCAAATCATTTAAAGTTTTAAGCAGATTTTTGTTAAATCGAATCTATTAAATATAGGCAATAAAAAAACTGTGTTTTTATCTTGATCGATTAGGCCCACTGTGCAACATTACTTACACAGAGACTTCTTTAGTGGTAGAACATGCCATTGAAGCTGTATAAAAGCTGTAAAGTATGACTGTTTGTGACTGTTACTGCAACTGTTTGTATGTGTGTTTATATAAATGTGTATGTATGTTTGTGTGCACTTTTAAAAGAGTTGCCAACTATATTTTTGCTGCAATTTGTAAACAATAGCAACAGCCATAAAAGCAATTAAAATGCAAAAAATTCAATATACATTTTTATTGTTTAAAATAAGTAAAAAGGTGTGGTCTCTTTAATGCTTTTAAAAATTTTATTTACAAAAAAAGAAGTACTTTATACATGACAGTCACTACTCGACACATTCGCTGACATTCCCAGCGAATAAAAAATGCAATTAATCCTTGTTGGCATAATTTGCTCCATCCATTGTTTTTGTTTTTGGTTTCGGATTTTTGTATTATTTGTTGTAGCATTTGTTTTTGTAAAGCATGCTTTATTGCGGCGTCCATTGTTCTTCTGAGGGCGCCATTTTAAAAGTACACAAACGAAAGCGGAAACGGCTGTGTGAATAAATCGGCTGTTGGCGACATATTTGAGTTTGTATCCGCTGCATTTGTGTTGCGTTTTTTTCCATTTTAAATTGTTGTCATAATTGCGATTGTTGTTGTAATAATTGCTATTGATCTTAATGTTGTTGTCGATTTATTAAAGTATTGCAGTTTGCCATTGTGTAGCGTCCTTTGACATGTCCGAAAAAATTTGTCAGCATCTCAAAACTTTTTCATTATTAGCAATGCAGTTTTCTTTGCTACACAGAAATAAATAATCGATGTAAATATAGCAACCGATATTAATTGTATTCATTAACCAATCAAGCAATGAAATTCGCTAATGTAATGAAATCTTTAGCTATTCTTCGTTAAATCAGCAATTATGTTTGCTATATTTACGTTGATTATTTTTTCTGTATACTGCAAAATTAAGTGTTTTTATTTAAAAATTAATTTTTAATTATTTGATATTTTTTTATTTTTATTTATATTTTATGAATTTTTAGTTTTTTTTTATTACAATTTCCTATGATTTTATTAATACTTTAGTAATACTTTAGTAATACGTTAGTAATACTTTAGTAATACTTTAGTAATACGTTAGTAATACGTTAGTAATACTTTAGTAATACTTTAGTAATACTTTAGTAATACTTTAGTAATACTTTAGTAATACTTTAGTAATACTTTAGTAATACTTTAGTAATACTTTAGTAATACTTTAGTAATACTTTAGTAATACTTTAGTAATACTTTAGTAATACTTTAGTAATACTTTAGTAATACTTTAGTAATACTTTAGTAATACTTTAGTAATACTTTAGTAATACTTTAGTAATACTTTAGTAATACTTTAGTAATACTTTATTAATAATTTTGTAATACTTCAGTAATACTTTAGTCATACTTCAGTCATATTTCAGTCATACTTTAGAAATACCATAGTAATACTTAAGTTATACTTCAGTGATACTTTAGTAATACTTAAGTAATACTTTAGTAATACTTTAATAATATTGTATTAATACTTCATTTCTACTATAGTAATACTTTAATAATACTTTAGTAATACTTTAGTAATACTTTAGTAATACTTTAATAATACTTTAGTAATACTTTATTAATACTTTAGTAATACTTTAGTAATACTTTAGTAATACTTAAGTTATACATCAGTAATACATCAGTAATACTTTTGTAATACTTTTGTAATACATTTTCTAATATATATCGCAGATGTTTTTAAAATTCGCTCAAAATTCCAATATTTGCCAGCGAATATGAAATTGAATTTGAGCCACAATACTTTAACGGATTGAAATATATTTATTTTATAAAGAAAATCCGAATTCTGAAGTACCAATAATCAGATTTGCAAAAAATTTTAATATAGTCTGGTAATTTTAATTTAACATGAATTTTTTTTAGCTTGTGTTTTTTGATATTCTAAGTTTCCAGTGTTAAGGTTTTACTTCAAATTACGTATTTGTAGTTTTTCATACATTTACTTTTTTAATATTTTAATGTTTCGCATTTTACAAAAAACTTATTTTCAAAACTCAAAATTAAATAGTATCAAATTTTCAAATTTATTCAAATATATATATATTTTTTTCACTACCGTTTTCAAAAATAAACAAACTTCATGGCTTAAGTTGTGCCACGCGCCTCATTATCAACCAATAAAAAAAAATATATAAAAAAAACACCAAGAATTTACTATAAATATCATGAATTCTTTTAAATAATTACAGCAAAAAATAAACACAAATACACTGAAAAAAAAATACTATACATTGTTCGTTTATTTAAAACGTTATTAAAATCAATTCAATTTTTAAACGCTTTCAGGTTTAAAGAGCACGAGGCATCGATCCTGATTGACCGATCGTACGTATTGTTTCTCTACTCTACTTTAGAAAAAACCACAAAAAAAATAAAGAAAATTTACTAGAAATTTCAACACAAAAATAAATTTATTTTCAAAATACAAAGCAATTTAATTTTAGCGCTTTCCAAGTATGTTGCCTATTTTTAGCTTGCAAAAACAACAAATTGTGGCTATTTTTATGGTGCAAAATTTTGTTTTTATTTTTTATTTTTTTATAGTTCTTTTGTTATACTTTTGGAAAAAGTATTTTTAAGTGTTTTGTTGCAAAAATAAATGCGTCGCACTTTAGTTTAATTTTTTGAAAATATTTTCAAAATATCTAAAATGTACCTGTACATAAATAAATAAAATAAAAATAAGAAACAATTATCTGGCAGCACCATTTTGTTTTATTTTCAATTATTTGTTGTTTGTTTTATGTTTAAAAGAATCAAGTTTTAGTCGGTTCAATTGTATGAAATGCACTTTTGTTTGGCTTTATTTGAAAATTGAAAAATTATATATGTAAATATATATTTTATATATAATTTTAATTAAATCAACTAGTTTGGTTTTACATATTTGTACCGTTTATACTTTTAATTACATGTGTTAAAAATGTATTATATTTGTTATAAATATATTTATTATTACGCATGTGTTCCTATATTCATTTTAATATATTATATGTTTCCCTCAAGCATATGTTTAAGGGCATATGTTTGGTATACACATAAATAAAAAAAAACACACACAATTTTAGAGTTACTTAACAGATTCCCTGATACACAATAAAATAATCGTTTCGTCATTACATTAATAGTAAAGTAAAAATGTTTGTTTTAAATATGAAAATACTGATTACAATCAAAATAATACTTGCAGCAGACATTACAATTATCGCTATATGATTATGGAGAGCAATAAATTATAATAACTCATGTTGACCTAAAACATGTACTACAATTTTATATTCACTAAAATGATAATCATAACAGTGATAATCACTGCAATTATTACCACTACAATTATAATCACTACAATTATATTTATTACAATATTTACATAGAACATACATTGAAAAATATTGATTTATGAAAATAATTGATATTACTGAAATTCTCCAACGACAATTTGGTATCACAATGAATTACAATATTCTATAAATCACATTTATCTCGCAACAAACACTACAACTATAACGATCCCAACTATTATATTATTTACATCTCTAACATACGTGTCTAATTTGTTACCTTATGTATATCACTATTATTCCAAAACTGTAATAGCTAGATTAATAAAAATCAGAACCGTTGTATACCTTTGATGTCTGGTATTGAAAATGGGCGTGATTGGTTCTCCTGCGCTCCAACCACTTTTATCGATGAAATGATGTCTGTTAGATCAATAAAATTCAAATATTCTAATGACATGTTTATCTTCGCTGTATCATATTGAAAAATTGGCGTAATTAGGCACTCTTGTACCTCTACCACATATATTGAAGACTAAAATCGACGGTAGATTTTTTACATTGTCGCCTGAAGCTAGCTATTTTATAAAGCAACATCCTTCACACATAGAAAAATATATTTTTTATCAGAAATTGATTTCTGATGACCTAAAAAACGAAATTCGATACACCTAAACATTCGTAAATATAGGTACTCAAATAAATGATAATACTAAAAAATATAAAAATATATTTTTTTATCAGAAATTGATTTCTGGTGACCTAAAAAACGAAATTCGATACACCTAAACATTCGTAAATATAGGTACTCAAATAAATGATAATACTACTCAACAAAACGAGAAAAAAATTTGCCATGGATATCCCATACATCAATTCTATATAAATTTCGGTATGCTGATTTTGACTGCATACTCGGTTTTTTATACCCTACACTAAGAGTGAAAGGGTATATTCAGTTTGGTACGCCGTTTGTAACACCCAGAAGAAAGCATCTCCGGTATGGAAAAGTATATATATTCTTGATCAGCATGACCTCCTGAGTCGATTTAGCGATGTCCGTCTGTCCGTCTGTCTGTCTGTCTGTCCGTCTGTCTGTCCGTCTGTCTGTCTGTCTGTTGAAATCCCTAAGACTTTTAAAATTGAAGAGCTAGATAAATGAAACTTATAACTTAGATTACTAATATACCTACGCTGTATGTGCGAAAAAATTGGCGAGATCGGTCTATGGTGACCTATGATCCGACCACTTATGTTCAAATACCACATATAAAATGTACATATAAAGATCAATTTTTATGTATACGTGCTTAGGTAAACTTTGTTGGTCAAATATATATTGACATCATGCTCAAATACATGATAATAATGTTTTCCGGCGAAAAGACTTGTGGTTCACAAAAAAAAAAATCGAAATTCGGTACACCTACCCATTTGTAAATATGGGTATCAAATGAATGGAAATTCTTCAGCGATTGAATGTTTGTAGTTATTTTCAGGATTCGTATACCCTGGTGACCTATATATCACTTTGAATGGTAACCACACATATGTGTAGGGTATTTATAGTCGGCTTAGACCGACTATAATTTTGATAATCCTAACTATCATAATTACACCTACTTTAAAATTTCCCATGTGATCTAACCTTCCCAACTGGTTTCTATTACATCAGCCACTTTTTGGAATTAAAAAATTACAGACCTTTACAAAACCAATTTTCTAAAAAACTGTAAATGCAATTTTTCTTCCAATTGTCAAGACTAATTACAATATACCGATAAATACTAATTTTCCGTTAGGTTTTTAAGATATTTGAATCTAATATCGAAAAATATTTATTTTTTTTAAGACTATTTTTGAACGATTTTTTTAGCATTATGCATCTAATGATAAATAAAAAAAAATGATATATAATTATGTAGAGCATTGTTTAAACTAATAATGAAAATTACATACAAATTACTGCAAAATAACCGTTTTTAACCTAATTTTTCTCAAAAATGCTACATAATAGGATAAAAACTGAGTATGCAATAAGAATAAGCATACTTTAAGTATGCTGAAAATTGATTGTATAAAAGAGTAACCAAATTAATTCACCGGGAATATTGTAAAAAGTGGATCGATTAGAAAAAAGTAAGTAATTTTAATAGTTAGTTTAAACGATGCTCTAGATAACCATAAATCTTTTTTTTTTTTTAAATTAAATCCTAAATAGTAAAAAATTCAAAATTTTCCAAGTTAGATCCAATTATATTAAAACATATTGGAATATTAGAATACATTATTAAAGGGTTTTTCAATAAGAGCGCTACAAAAGATTTTTTCAAGGGCTTTTCAACAGGGACGCTACAAAAGTAGAGCAACAGGGACAGCAAACGACGACATATTTCTTGCCGCTCTTTTGACATTTCACTTCAGTAAGGTTTGCCATTTCATTATGGAAAGATATACGAGTCAACAACGAGTAGAAATTATTAAAATTTACTACCGAAATTCGAATTCGTATATCTTTCCATCATGAAAAGGCAAACCTTACTGAAGAGAAATGTCAAAAGAGCGATATGGCGCCGTTTGCTGTCCCTGTCGCTCTATTTTTGTAGCGTCGCTGTTGAAAAACCCTTTATATAAATATATAAATATATATAAATTAGTCTGGACAATTTAAAGAAAAATTTCGTTAAAGTTTTTTTGTTAAACTGTTTTTTTGACAGAACTATATTTATTTTTATTGTAAGTAGTGGGTGAAGAATGGCTATGAAATGCTTTTGCAATTTTCTCAAAAACGTTACGTAATAGAAAAAAACTAAATATGCAGTTAAACTCAGCACCAGCTAATTATATAGAATTGAAGTACATGGCAAAAATCGTGTTGGGTAGTGTAATTTTCTCACGTTTAAGAGATGTCACTTATTTTTAAGATCGTGGTAATGTTACTTTTTCAAAACTTTTCACTGGACCTAACACTCCAATATGTTTTTTTTTTTTAGAATGCTTTAATTTAAAATATATCTATACCTTCAACATATTTGTCAACTGGGCACATTCTAATAATAAAAGTATTAGTCAGACATCAAAAAAATATTTAAAAATCACATGTGCAAAAATCATCATCATCATCACAAGACGGAAACAACGTCAATGTAAAATATTAAAAATAATTATTTCAAAAACTAAAACAATGCAAAACTAAATAAATAGAAAAAATGTCAAATTTATCAACAATAAACAAGCGTAAATAAAATCTAAATTAAAAATATGAAACAAAAACAATAATTTAAACAAAATCCCTTAAGCAAGCAAATCACACACACACATCAAAAACTGCAGAAAATGTCAACATCCCAGAGTTGACATCAAATCAAAACTTTTGACAAATTTATGCAGATACCTGCTCGTCGAGTGTCGACTGTCATATATTACAAAAATACAACGTATAACAGATGTAATGTGTATGTGTAGATGATACATTTATGAATACTATTTTGACATTATTTCCTGTCACTGTCAAACACTCTGAACGAACGTAATAAAACCGAAAAAAAAGCCAATACTAAAATGTTGTAGCCCCTGGTGTATAAAAACTCCCTTCTTTGTTGGTTTTACTACTGGATTTTGACGTATTTTATGGTTTCTCATTTCGACCAACAAATATGTACAATGCATAGTATATGTGTTATAGCAAATGTTGTGATGGTCAGAATGACCGCTTCACAATTAGAAACACGCCAAAAACATCGATAATTAATTAGAGCAAATGCCAGTCATTTGCAGTCAACGACGACCACTTTGATTTTACTGATGTGGTGGCATAATTAATTGATTTTATTAATACTTTAGTAATACTTTAGTAATACGATAGTAATACTTTAGTAATACTTTAGTAATACTTTAGTAATACTTTCGTAATACTTTAGTAATACTTTAGTAATACTTTAGTAATACTTTAGTAATACTTTAATAATACTTTAGTAATACTTTAGTAATACTTTAGTAATACTTTAGTAATACTTTAGTAATACTTTAGTAATACTTTAGTAATACTTTAGTAATACTTTAGTAATACTTTAGTAATACTTTAGTAATACTTTAGTAATACTTTAGTAATACTTTTGTAATACTTTAGTAATACTTTAGTAATACTTTAGTTATACTTTAGTAATACTTTAGTAATACTTTAGTAATACTTTAGTAATACTTTAGTAATACTTTAGTAATACTTTTGTAATACTTTAATAATACATTTGTAATACATTTTATAATACTAAAATGTTGTAGCCCCTGGTGTATAAAATCTCCCTTGTTTGTTAGTTGTACTACTGGATTTTGACATATTTTATGGTTTTTCATTTCGACCAATAAATCTGTACAATGCAAAGTATATGGGTTATAGCAAATGTTGAGATGGTCAGAATGACCGCTTCACAAATAGAAACACGCCAAAAACATCGATAATTAATTAGAGCAAATGCCAGTCATTTGCAGTCAACGACGACGACTTTGATTTCACTGATGTGGTGGCATAATTAATTGATTTTATTAATACTTTAGTAATACTTTAGTAATACTTTAGTAATATTTTAGTAATACTTCAGTAATACTTTAGTAATACTTTAGTAATACTTTAGTAATACTTTAGTAATACTTTTGTAATACTTTAGTAATACTTTAGTAATACTTTAGTAATACTTTAGTAATACTTTAGTAATACTTTAGTAATACTTTAGTAATACTTTAGTAATACTTTAGTAATACTTTAGTAATACTTTAGTAATACTTTAGTAATACTTTAGTAATACTTTAGTAATACTTTAGTAATACTTTAGTAATACTTTAGTAATACTTTAGTAATACTTTAGTAATACTTTAGTAATACTTTTGTAATACTTTAGTAATACTTTAGTAATACTTTAGTAATACTTTAGTTATACTTTAGTAATACTTTAGTAATACTTTAGTAATACTTTAGTAATACTTTAGTAATACTTTAGTAATACTTTTGTAATACTTTAATAATACATTTGTAATACATTTTATAATACTAAAATGTTGTAGCCCCTGGTGTATAAAATCTCCCTTGTTTGTTAGTTGTACTACTGGATTTTGACATATTTTATGGTTTTTCATTTCGACCAATAAATCTGTACAATGCAAAGTATATGGGTTATAGCAAATGTTGTAATGGTCAGAATGACCGCTTCACAATTAGAAACACGCCAAAAACATCGATAATTAATTAGAGCAAATGCCAGTCATTTGCAGTCAACGACGACGACTTTGATTTCACTGATGTGGTGACATAATTAAATAGTAGGGATTCTGCACTATATGGAGGGGGCACAAATTACATGTAATGCAAGGCACTAAGTATTGCTTAAATATGGCACAAATTTGTAAAAGTTAAACTCATCAGGGTCTTAGAAGAGCCTGGAATTTTTAAAATCCACCGGTAGCTTACCGACTTTTTTTACGAAATTTCAATAAATGCGTTATTTTGAATGGACCCGAAAAATTATCAAGAATCTTTTTTTTCAAAAATTAAAAAAAAGTCAAGTAGATTTATATAGCCTCTTAGAAGAGTCTTGCATTTTTTAATCTACAAGTCAATTACCGACTTTTTGAATCTGCGTTTTATAACATTTCATTGAATGCGTAATATTGATGTGCCCCCAAAAATTTTGAAGCACATTTTTTTTGAAAAATTCAAAAAGTTATCGAGGACATTTGTAAAGCCTCTTTGTAAAATCAAAAAAGTCATCAAAGACACATATTTAGGCTTTCAGAAAAACTTTAAATTTTTTAAATCGATCGGTTCTTGTTCGACTTATTTCAATCCGCGTTTAGGTTTTGTTTAGAAATTTTCTCATATAAGTCGGAAAATACTGAACGTAGGGTAATCAAATTTTGTATTTTTATTCCTAAATATTAGTAGTATCCGCAGCCAATATAACATAACAATTGGCGAGATCACCTTGCAAGCAGAATTTTCCTATTTGACAAAAAATCACCCATATTATGTTTTAAAGAAAGTGAAATTCGAATTTTCAAGCACTTTTTTAAACTCTTTATCGAATACAAACAATTATTAAATTTTACACCGAAAAAATGAATGTAGTAAATTATATTACATATATGTTCTTGTTTAGAAAAATATTGTTTTAGCTCCATCTAGTCGTCACATCATGCTTCGTGATGCTTCCACCTTAAATAACAGAAAAATATTTTTGTTATACACTTCTAAAAGTATATAAAAAATCTTTTTGAGAGCATATATATTTACGACTTTAAAATAAATACAGAATGTAGTAAAAAATAAATTCAGTTATTCTAATTTCAACCAGTTTTTGGCCTTATTATCGAATACAAACAATTATTCAACTTTACACCGAAAAAATTATTGTAGTAAATTCTACTACATTTATGTGTTTGTTTTTAGAAAAATGTTGTTCTATTTCTATGTGATCGTCAGTACGAATCACTGCTTAATGATGCGTTCATCTTCAAAATCAGGAAACATTTTATACACTTATACACTTTATATAGACAAACTTTTTTGAGAGCATATATATTTATGATCTTTAAATAAATACAGAATGTAGTAAAAATAAGTAAAGATATTGTAATTTATCTACATATTTCAAAACGTGTAAATACATAGAAAATTTAGTTTTTGTTGTATTAAATGTTCGTTTAAAAATACAGTAAATATATGTAGTTAATTTCCATACAAAAACAACTACATCAATGTAGAAAAAACAAATACATTTGCTTTGGGACATAAATCAAATAGATAAAGGGTTTTTCAATAAGAGCGCTACATAAGTTTTTTTCAAGGGCTTTTCAACAAGGACGCTACAATAGTAGAGCGACAGGGACAGCAAACGACGCCATATTTCTTACCGCTCTTTTGACATTTCTCTTCAGTACGGTTTGCCATTTCATTATGGAAAGATATACGAGCGAATAACGAGTCGAAATTATTAAAATTTACTACCGAAATTCGAATTCGTATATATTTCCTTCATGAAATGACCTTACTGAAGAGAAATGTCGAAAGAGGCGCAAGAAATATGGCGTCGTTTGCTGTCCCTGTCGCTCTACTTTTGTAGCGTCCCTGTTGAAAACCCCTAATGTATTTATTTTAGATACATTTTTATTTGATTTTAATATAGTATATTTTCGGAGTTCAAAAATATGTTTAAAAGGACAGAACACCAACATTAGAATAATTTTATTTTTGAAAAATTTTTGAAAGTATTTACAAAACAGTTTTATTATATTTTTAATTTTTTTTATAAAATTTAAAACAAGTATTTTACTTGTATAGATCTCTACATATGATTCCAAGTTCAAACACACTTTGTAACATCAAGAAATTTTAAATATACAGAATGAACCATGTATATTAAAAATAGTAATATGCATCTCTTAAACACCCTGTATCTTAAACAGGGTGCACAATTAGACATTTTTTTAAACATTTTCTTATTTTTTGAGTCATATAATGACCCCCTGAATTATTGATATCTATGAACCAAACACACTGTACAAAGAAATTAATATTCCATATTTTTTTTTAAATAAATTTATATTTAAACATTTAGTTTTATTTTGTATTACAGTTCGGTCTATTAATAAAGTAGAATACGACTATGCAGAAATTAAATTTTAACGGACCCATCACTTTCTGTTATAGTTTTCTTTTAAAACTAATTTTTATATTCTTCTGTATGACTAACATTAATTATAAAGCTCTACATTAAATTTTAAAACATTACAAACTAAAAAATACATAATCAGTCTATTTTTATCTAAACTAATACTATCTAAAGCAGGTAGTCCAATTCTGAATTATATATAAATGATGTATGAAATGAGTTGTCTATAGAAAATAGTCGTAAAAATAAAATGATTACGATTCGATAAAAAAGCATTATTTAAATAAAATATAATAATAAAAATTAATAATAAAGAAATTGGACTTAAAATCAAGTTAAAATTGACTTATTTTAAGAAAACGTTTTCCTTTTAAAATTCTAATTATTAAGAAACTTTATTAATAATCTACAATGCAATTTTTCTAAAAACAAATTTCATAGATTATTTAAATACATATTATGTTTTCTTGTTAAAATACTTTCCACTTAATTTCTCCGGGTTTTCCCCCACTGCAAGTCATTAGACATTCTACTTAAAACAAGCCAGACAAGAGACACACACATAATATTTAATTGTTTTGTGAAATCATAAGATTTGTCACTTGATTTTTTTTTAATTGTTCCACGAAAATATACTTGAAATTGTTTACTACAGAGATAGAAATTCGCAAGCGATTAGGTTGACAAAAAAGTGGATGAAATAATAATAAAAAACATTAGAAATTTCTGCGAAAAATGTTGCCTACATGTTGAAAGACATGTGCGCTGACCATGACGACGATGATGTTTGAGTCGTACGTCTAAAATTAGTTTAGATGAATTTTGAGAAAAATCCCAAAAATTATTCACAACATAGAATTTATGGTTTTTACTCTTTGTGTTTTTCTTTAAAAGTTCTACAAAAAGTTATAGAACTATAAAATCTAATGCTGCACAAAAATGAAAGCAAAATGTTTAGGAGTAATACTAGACAAATTGAATAATTTTCCCCAGTTGAAAATATTATATTTTTTGAAATGAATTGAAATTCTATTAAATAAAAAGATATAAATAAATTAAATAAAAAATTTAAAAAAAAATAAACAGAGAATAAAATAAATAAATGAATTGAAATGGTTTTAAATGAATTGAAATGAATTGAAATAAATTGAAATGAATTGAAATGAATTAAAATGAATTGAAATGAATTGAAATGAATTGAAATGAATTGAAATGAATTGAAATGAATTGAAATGAATTGAAATGAAATGAAATGAAATGAATTGAAATGAATTGAAATGAATTGAAAGAAATTGAAATGAATTGAAATGAATTGAAATGAATTGAAATGAATTGAAATGAATTGAAATGAATTGAAATGAATTGAAATGAATTGAAATGAATTGAAATAAATTAAAATGAATTGAAATGATTTGAAATGAATTGAATTGAAATGAATTGAATTGGAAGAATTGAAATGAATTGATTGGAATTTAATTGAATTTAATTGAAATTAATTGAAATGAATTGAAATGAATTGAAATGAATTGAAATGAATTGAAATGAATTGAAATGAATTAAAATGAATTGAAATGAATTGAAATGAATTGAAATGAATTTAAATGAATTAAAATTAATTAAAATGAATTGAAATGAATTAAAATGAATTGAAATGAATTGAAATGAATTGAAATGAATTGAAATGAATTGAAATGAATTGAAATGAATTGAAATGAATTGAAATGAATTGAAATGAATTGAAATGAAATGAATTGAAATGAATTGAAATGAATTGAAATGAATTGAAATGAATTGAAATGAATTGAAATGAATTGAAATGAATTGAAATAAATTGAATTGTATTGAATTGAACTGAATTGAATTAAATTGAAATGAATTGAAATGAATTGAAATGAATTGAAATGAATTGAAATGAATTGAAATTAATTGAAATTAATTGAAATGAATTGAAATAAATTGAAATTAATTGAAATGAATTGTATTGAAATGAATTGAATGGGAATTAATTGAAATTAATTGAAATTAATTGAAATTAATTGAGATTAATTGAAATTAATTGAATGAAATGAATTGAAATGAATTGAAATGAATTGAAATGAATTGAAATGAATTGAAATGAATTGAAATGAATTGAAATGAATTGAAATGAATTGAAATAAATTGAATTGTATTGAATTGAACTGAATTGAATTAAATTGAAATGAATTGAAATGAATTGAAATGAATTGAAATGAATTGAAATGAATTGAAATGAATTGAAATGAATTGAATTGAAATGAATTGAATTGAAATGAAATGAAATGAAATGAAATGAAATGAAATGAAATGAATTGAAATGAATTGAAATGAATTGAAAGAAATTGAAATGAATTGAAATGAATTGAAATGAATTGAAATGAATTGAAATGAATTGAAATGAATTGAAATGAATTGAAATGAATTGAAATGAATTGAAATGAATTGAAATGAATTGAAATAAATTGAATTGTATTGAATTGAACTGAATTGAATTAAATTGAAATGAATTGAAATGAATTGAAATGAATTGAAAGAAATTGAAATGAATTGAAATGAATTGAAATGAATTGAAATGAATTGAAATGAATTGAAATGAATTGAAATGAATTGAAATGAATTGAAATGAATTGAAATGAATTGAAATGAATTGAAATGAATTGAAATAAATTGAATTGTATTGAATTGAACTGAATTGAATTAAATTGAAATGAATTGAAATGAATTGAAATGAATTGAAATGAATTGAAATGAATTGAAATGAATTGAAATGAATTGAAATGAATTGAAATGAATTGAAATGAATTGAAATAAATTGAAATTAATTGAAATGAATTGAATTGAAATGAATTGAATGGGAATTAATTGAAATTAATTGAAATTAATTGAAATTAATTGAGATTAATTGAAATTAATTGAAATGAATTGAAATGTATTGGAATGAATTGAAATTAAAAGAAATTTACTGAAATGAACTGAAATGAATAGAGATTAATAGAAATAAATTAAAAATAATTGATATAAATTAAAATGAATTGAAATGACCTAAAATGAAATAAATTGAAATGACTTGAAATTAATCGAATTGATTTGAAATGAATTAAACAAAAAGGAATGAAAAGAAATTAAATGAAATAAAATAAAATAAAATAAGAGAACATATATATAAAATGAAATAAATTAAAAAGAAAATTAAATAATTTGATAAAATAATAAAATGAAGTGAATTAAAGAAATAACATACAATTAATTTGAGGATGATTGAAATAAACTGAAGTAATATTTAAATAGAATATATTAAAATAAAAAACATATATTGAATGACATCCCTAAAATGCTTACAAATCATAAGTTGAATATACTAAACCCTAAAACTATGCAACACTTATTTTCTATTAGACTCAGAGTATAACAAAAGCAGCTACACTTGAAGAAAACTGCAAATTAAAGTGTTTTATTTGCGATTTACATAAAACAATAAAGTTTTAACAAATGCAAAGACTCACACAGCAATTTGACTGTTGGTGGAGGCACACAAAAAAAAGCCAATGCGCAGAAAATGCCAGAGACAGGAGCGGCGACTGACTCAAATTATTATCTATAAAATATATTATGGTAGGTAAGTGAAGCACAAGATGATAATGATGATGATCAGAGGCAGAAACAGAAAAAAAAGAAGCATAACCAGATGATGATGATACTTATAATGAGTAGATGCTGTACTTGTTCTTCTTCCTCTTTAGAACACGAGAGCAAAAATACTATGGAGAGCAGGCAAAAATACTTCGCAGCAGGCGACGGACGACTATTGTCTAGAATAACAACAAAAGCAACCACATCGTGTAGAAAATAAATTAATATTTCACAAAATTCACTCGAGTGTCGAGAGTGTGGGAAAATTATTATTGAAAAGTAGCGCGCAGTGAATGTTGGAACTGCGAACGTACGTCGCACAGTTTTGCGGAAAAATTAAAAAGCAGCAGAAAACTCGGGGAAAAATCATAACGCAAAAAAAAAAATATAGAAATGCGCGCCACAAAGACGACGACCACAACGATGAAGAATATTTTTTAATTTTTTATTTAAAAAATAAAATGAAAAATCAAATGTTCGCTGGCAATTCGCGCAACAGTTACATGCATAAAAACACCGATTTGTTAAAAGAAAAGACGGTCAAGGAACTTTTGCGACTAAGTGCGCTGCGCCCCGTAATGCGTTTTAAAGAAATTAAATTTATTTTAATTGAAAATATGTGAAAATTGCGCTAACATGTGAATTATGTGAATATAAAAAAAATATATATTATAAAAAATTAATTTAAAAAATTGTTAAAATGCCCAGACATGTTCGGTGGACATTAAACGTAAAATAAAGTGTCTTAAAAACAAGGAAATATTTTTAAAATAACAAAAAGTGACTGGAAATAAAAAAATAAAAAAAATTAAAAAATAAAAATATTATATTGAAATTTTGAAAATTGTAAAGAAAATTGTATGTGTTAATAAATTTATACAAAAAAAAAACATTAATATATACATAAAAAAAAACCTCACAACAAAATTCACAAAAAATCTAAAACAAACCCATTTTTTTCTAATTCAAATAATTCTACTAAAAATTTTAAATTATACAAAAACTAAAATATATTAAAAAACAAACACACAAATATCTCTATTAATAAAATAAAATATTTAAACAAACAACCCACCCACCCAATTGTGATCTTAGTTTAGTGAATCGTTTTTTGTATTCAATACAATTTAATCAACTGTGATTTTTTTTTTTTTTTCGTTTGCTCTCTGAAATTATTTAATATTTCTTGTGCAATATTTTTTATTTTAATTGAAATAAGTTTCAAAATCAATCTCTGTAATAAAAATGAATAAAAACTGCGAAGGTTCGACATCGCTGCCACGGCTGCACTCGTTCTTCAACATGATTCCATCAATATTCGAGGATGATTTGGCCGTTGCCATAACGGCCGATCGCAATAATATGTTTGCCATCAAAACGCGAAGGTATAGTGAAAAAATCAAATATACAAAAAAACTAAAAATTTAAAAACAAACTAGAAAAAAAAACCTTACAAAATATTCATAACACTCTTCATAAAAAATCTGTATCACTGTGTATTACTCTGTCGGTGTGGGCATCAATTAATATTAAATTCAAATGCCTTCCTTCGAACATACAAAAAAAAATCGCGTTTTTCACACTACGTGCTGGCAGTCATGCCTTGGACATATAGAGATCATTAAATAATTGTTGGTATTTTTAGTATATGAATTTTATTTAGTTGTTGTTTTTCATATTCAAATGCTTGAAATGTTGTATTTGGCGTGACAATTTTTATTTTGCATAGTACAGGGTGTTGACAAGACATTTTGGCATAATTTAGTTGGATTTCGTAATTTTTTAAACGGACATATGAAAGAAAAAATTGTATATAAAATTAAAAAAAATTGATTTAAAATGTATATTTATAAATTCAACTCTAAATTTGTATTATACAATTCAATATATAGATAAATAATAAATAGAACGAAAAGTCACCAAATATATTTTCAAAATGTCAAATATTTATTTACAAAAATCTTTATAAGTTTATCTGTCAATTTTTAATCGATGATCTCAATTTTTTTACCACACGATAAGATATTTCAATCGAAATTTCAACTTTAAAAATGCATCAATTAATTTTTATAATATTAATCAACAAACTCGAAATTTAAGTTTTTCATAAAAATGTAATTGGTGACTTTTCGTTCTACAACAACGATTTACATTTTTAGTTCTATTTTATTTAATAATAAAAATTAGTAGTCATTTTTAGTACTAATTTTTTAGTACACATTTTTGAACAATAATTATACTAAATTTTTAGTACTAACTTTTATGTACTAATTTTTTAGCACTATTTTTTTTAGTACTAATTTGTTCTACTAATTTTTATACCCTACACTAAGAGTGAAAGGGTATATTCAGTTTGGTACGCCGTTTGTAACACCCAGAAGAAAGCATCTCCGGTATGGAAAAGTATATATATTCTTGATCAGCATGACCTCCTGAGTCGATTTAGCGATGTCCGTCTGTCCGTCTGTCTGTCTGTCCGTCTGTCTGTCCGTCTGTCTGTCCGTCTGTCTGTCTGTTGAAATCCCTAAGACTTTTAAAATTGAAGAGCTAGATAAATGAAACTTATAACTTAGATTACTAATATACCTACGCTGTATGTGCGAAAAAATTGGCGAGATCGGTCCATGGTGACCTATGATCCGACCACTTATGTTCAAATACCACATATAAAATGTACATATAAAGATCAATTTTTATGTATACGTGCTTAGGTAAACTTTGTTGGTCAAATATATATTGACATCATGCTCAAATACATGATAATAATGTTTTCCGGCGAAAAGACTTGTGGTTCACAAAAAAAAAAATCGAAATTCGGTACACCTACCCATTTGTAAATATGGGTATCAAATGAATGGAAATTCTTCAGCGATTGAATGTTTGTAGTTATTTTCAGGATTCGTATACCCTGGTGACCTATATATCACTTTGAATGGTAACCACACATATGTGTAGGGTATTTATAGTCGGCTTAGACCGACTATAATTTTGATAATCCTAACTATCATAATTACACCTACTTTAAAATTTCCCATGTGATCTAACCTTCCCAACTGGTTTAGTACTTATTTTTTAGTACTAATTTTTTTTAAACTAATTTTTAAGTACTAATTTTTTAGCACTAATTTTATGTAGCAATAAATTTGAATACTAATAAGTTAATACTAATTTAGTAGTTTTCATTTATTAGTACTCATATTTGAGTAATAATTTTTAGTACAATTTTTTGGAGTACACATTTTTAAGTTCTAATTTTTAGTACACATTTTTAGTACTAACTTAAAATAAGTACAAAAAATTTACAGAAAATACGAACTATAAATGTGTAGTAAAAAAAGTGTATTATAAAATGTATACTTCAAAATTTGTATTAAAAAATTAGTATTATTAAATTAGTATTATTAAATCATGAGTAAATAAATTAGTATTAAAAAATCAAAAAAAGGTACTAAATAAATTAATACTCTACTATATGTACTAAAAAATTAATACTCAAAACTTAGTACTTAAAAATTAGAAACAAATTCTTATACTTGAAATTTAGTATTAAAAATGAGTACTAAAAATCGTTATTAAGAAATGAGTACTAAAAAATGAGTACCAAAAAATTAGTACTAAAAGTTTGTTTACAAAAATGTTACTAATAAAAGTACTACTAAAAAATTAGTAATAAAAAATTAGTAATAATAAAAAGTAATGAGTATTCAAAAATTTTAAAAGATTACGAATTAAATGACTAAAAATTTAAAAATTTTATAAATAGTACTAAAAAAGAGTACCAAATAATTATTAATGAAAAATTTCACAAAAAAATTGTACTAAAAAATTAGTACTAAAAATGACTACTATAAATATAGCACTAAAGACATACATAGTTCTCAAAAATGAGTACTTAAAAATTAGTACATTAAAATTAGCACATTAAATTAGCACACAAAATTTAGTACCCAAAATTTATACTAATAAAGAAGTACTAAAAAAATTTACTTAAGAATCAGAAACTATATTAAATAATATTATAAAATTAGTAGTAACAAATTAGTACTACAAAATTAGTACAAAAAAATGCGCACTAAAAAATGAATACTATGATAGTGCTAATTTGTTTGTAGTAAAAAATGAGAATTAAAAAAAATAGTATTAACAATTTGGTACTAAAAATAAAATTTTGTTCATTATATTATTTTTCCAAAATTAGTACTTAAAATATAGTACTTAAAAATTAGTACATTAAAATTAGCACATAAAATTAGCACATAAAATTAGCACAAAAAATTTAGTACTTAAAGTTAGTACTAATAAAGAAGTACTAAAAAAATTTACTTAAGTATCAGAAACTATATTAAATAATATTATAAAGTTAGTAGTAACAAATTAGTACTACAAAATTAGTACTAAAAAATTCGTACTAAAAAATGAATACTATGATAGTGCTAATTTGTTTGTAGTAAAAAATGAGTACTAAAAAAAAAAAAAGTATTAACAAATTGGTACTAAAAATAAAATTTTGTTCATTATATTATTTTTCCAAAATTAGTACTTAAAATATAGTACTAAAAAACGAGTCAATTACATATTACAAATTTTTAAAAAATACCTTGTAACTTTAAGAAAAATTCCATATTGTTTAAAAATACGCCAAATAATTACAAAATAAAACTAAAATTAATATTAAAACAACTGAACTAAAAACTAAATAAATCTGTTTCAAGTAAAAATAAACAACACCTGAAAGAAACGTAAACTAAGCTGTCATGACCTTGCGTTGACCATTTCGTAAGATTGACTGACACGCAAATCGGTCTTGAAACGACGTCACTCACAGCAATTTAACTTAATGATCTATTTAAATAGCAACATTTTTGCAGTTTTCACAATTTTAAACTTAATCATTTCTGTTGCTGCAGCGTCTGCTTTTGTGTTTTGATGATAGTCCCTCTGTCTGTCGGAGCAATGTTTAACTCTATAGCCCACCCAGCCCCATGACGTATGAGCAACATGCAATTTATTGCTGTGATTAAGAAACTCATATGTTTTAAGATCTTCATCAAATCTTCTCAACTCATCCCATCAACCCAACTAAATTCAACTCATCTCATAGCAACTCATCTTGATTCATATAATTTATATGAAATAATAAATGCTGTGCATTTCTGTCTGTTCTTGCAATGGTATTAAAAACAAAAACCCCTGCTGTTACTAAATATTTTGAGATGAAATTTATTAGATAATCTTGGGCAGTACCACTTTGATACACATAGCAACCAATTACACAAATCGCGTACGGAATAGAAAAAAATATGATTAGAATTAATTTGAAATTTGTTATTTAATTTAAGTTTTTTTGCAAACTGTTGGAATTTAGTTGGAAATTTGTACTACAAGTTATTCAAAATACATATTTTAATTAGTATTGAAATGAATTGCTAAAATTAAAATTTAAATTGTCGCTTGGTGCGTATGAGTAACGCACAAGTTGTATTATAAAAATGTTCTTCATACGTCAGTCATTCAATCCAAAAAAAAAAAAAACAAAATTTAAAATTATTTTATTATCATCATTTGATAATAATGATACCCTGATGATAATAATACCCTGTATATAATGAAAAAAATTTAACAACACCAAAAAAAAAAAAATCAAAACACGCGCAATATAAACAACCACATAACTATGCGATGCTACATACTAATTTACACTGTGCAACAGACAAATATAGCCATTATAGAGTCAATAATTAAAAAAAAATATAATTTTTATCAAACTAAATTTTAAAATGAACTTTTTAACAAAATTAAATAATTTCAAAATGTCTTTTTGATTAACAATAAAAATAAAACTTGATAATTAGTACCAAAAAAAGAAGCGCTAATAAATTAGTACTAAAAATTAGTACTCACAAATATTTTACTCAACATTTTATACTTCGAAAAGGGCACCAAACTAATGCGTGTTACAAATTGAGTGCAAAGGGATAAGCTCAAAAACTTCTTCCCAACTATTTAATATTAAAAAAAAATAATTATAAACATGAGTAGTAACAATTAGTACTAAAAAATAAGTACTTAAAAATTAGTACTTAAAAATAAGTACTTAAAAAATTTTACTAAACATTTTCCATTAGTACGAAAAATGTAATACAAAAAATTCTAATCTAAAAAAAAATATTAAACAAAAAAAAAATTAAATTTAGTACTAAAACATAGTACGAATTAAATGCTACTAAAATAATTCGTACTAAGAAATAAGTATTAGTACTTAAAAAATGCTTAAACATTAAGTACTAAAAAATTAGATGTCAAAATTTTGTATTAAAAATGAGTTCCAAACTCTAGTACTAAAAAAAGAGTTGTCCAAATTTATTACTAAAAAATGAATACAACAAATATTAGTACTACAGAAATGTGTACTATAAAATATATCAAAAAAGTTTATACCAAAAAATAATGAATAAGAAAATAATACTCAAATATTAGTATTACAAATTTATTACTAAAAAATTAGTATTCAAAAATTATTACTTAAAAATTAGTACTAAAAAATAGTAATAAAAAATTAGTAACAAAAAATGAATACTAAAAAAATTGCACTACAAATTAGTACTAAAGAATAAGTACTAAAAATTATTAATAAAAAATGAGTTCTAAAACAATAGTACTAAAAAGTTAGTACTAAAAATTAGTACTAAAAATTAGTACTAAAAATTAGTACTAAAAAATTAGTACAATAAAATTAGTACTAAAAATAAATATTAAAAAAATGAATACTGACAAAATTAATATCAAATTAGTAAATAATTCGTACTAAATTTTCTAAATTCAAATTTTTTATAATAAATAGAGCGTTTTTCAATAAGAGCGCTACAAAAGTTTTTTTAAGGGTTTTGCCGCTTTTTTGACATTTCTCTTCAGTAAGGTTCCCATTTCATGATAGAAAGATATACGAGCCAACAAGGAGTCGAAATTATTAAAATTTACTACCTAAATTCGAATTCGTATATCTTTCCGTCATGAAATGGCAAACCTTACTGAAGAGAAATGTCAAAAGAGCGGCAAGAAATATGGCGTCGTTTGCTGTCCCTGTCGCTCTACTTTTGTAGCGTCCCATTTGAAAAACCCATTAAAATTCTTCAAATTTTTAAAGTATTTTCAAACTTAAAATATATTTTTCCAAAATTTTCAAAATTACAAAATTAAACTATTTTTCAAATTTAAAAAGATTTTTCATATATACCATATAATTTTTTTTTTTAATTCTTCAAATTTAAAATTATTCTTTAAATATAAAAATATTTCGACAAAATAAAACTATTTTTAAAATTAAAAGATATATAAAATACAACTAAAAAATAAGTTTTTCAAATTGAAAAAATTTCCAAATGTTCCAATATTATTTAAATTGAAAATATTCGTCAAATGAACAAATAATCAACAAATATAAAAGTATTTATCAAATATAAAATAAATTTCTTTGAATTTAAAAATATTCTTCTAATATCAATCTATTTATTAAATATTTTTAGCAAAACATAAAACTGTTCTACAGATTTAAAAATATCCTCAATTTGTTAAATATTCTTTAAATAAAATAATATTTTTCAATTATAAAAATATTCTTCAAATATATATTTATTTTTACCAATTTATAAAATTTTATATTCATTCAGTGAGGCGTCGCATCTGTGTCACAATTTTATTGCTTGGCCAGTGCCTGAAACAATGACCAAGAACGTACAACGACCAATGACCGTCGTCCGACCGACCGACCGACCGACCGACCGACCGAAACCAATTCAAACGCTATAAATTGCTGAATGATGTCGCATTTTAGCTTTGATATTGGTTGCTATACAGACGCAAAACAACAAAATCATAAACGTAAAAACTTTGCTAAATTGTGAAATTTTTTTATTTTTTTTCCTTTTAATTTTTTTATGAAACTTTGACGTATTTCTTATTATGTGCAATGACGTCACAACGTGCGGCGGCATCACATGCGTAAAAAGATTTTTTTTGTTTTTATTTAATTTAATTTGAAAATGTTATCATTTAAGTTCATTTTCTAAAACTTGGAGGAATGACCGATACTGAAGGTCTTATGGTTATAGTAAATATAAATTGACGTTTACTTTGCTAATGTTTGTTGCAATTACAATATAATAAAAAATATAGTCAAACTAAGTTTATTCTTCAGTCTAATTACATTACTCTACATTACTCTGAAAACAAAATATGTCATATATAGATTCTATATAATTGACGGGTGCTCTTCTTGACTGCATACTCAGTTTTTCTTTAATAAGTAACGTTTTTAACAAAATTGTAATCAAAGTTGTAGGCCCTTTTGAGCCACTTCGTAGAATAAAATTAAATACAGTACTGTTGAAGACTAGTTTTTCAAAAAACTTTCAACGCAATTTTTCTTCTAATTGTCAAGACTAATTTGAATATACTAATGAATGTCACTATTGCTATAAGTTTTGAACTTATGTAGAACTGAACTCTGAATTTTATTTATTTTTTTTAGGCTTTTTTTGAATTATTTTTTTCTGCATTAAGCAGCTAAAAATTAACAAGAAACGGATTTATGGTTTCACTGAGCTTAGTTCAAGTAACCAACAAAATAACTAACTTTTTTCTATCCATTCTACTTATTAAGATAATCCTTATGATTCATCGAATAATTTACAAAATTAAATGGCATCAGAATCGTGTTTCAGCATTTATAATATTTTCGATACTTTCTGTAAACTTGTAATTCTGTTAACATTTTAATTTTGTTTTATATTTCAATTTAAATCTATTTTCGAATATATTATATTATAAGATCCTATTAAACCTCACTGCACTGTACAACAAATTGCAAACGACATAACGTCTCTATCATGCCAAAGGGGCGAATGTGCAATTTTTGACATTTGCGTTTTTTTATTTTTTTTAATGTAGTTTTTCCTCAAGTATACTGTGCTAAAATCGCGTGTCGTTTGATTGGATATATCTAGCCACAAAAGTCAAAACCAAAAGGGCGAATTTGAAAAATTGAAAATCTTGTCATGCCAAAAGGGCGAATCTTTCCTTTTTCGCCATAACTATTTATTGGTACGAGATAAAAAAGTAGTGTGAAGGCATTTATTGTTTGTTTTTAAAGCACCTATCGATCTGCATCATTAATTAAAAATATTTTGTCAAACATTAATTTGCCATTTGTTATTTGCAGGAAAAAATGTTTATTCGTGCAAGATAAAATAGTAGTTTAAAGGTATTAATTGTCTGTTTTTGAAGCACCTATCGATTGGCTTCATTATTTAAATTTGACAAAAAAAAATTCTTTCAAATAACAAATGGCAAATTAATGTTTGCCAAAATAAATAAATAATGATGCCAATCGATAGGTGCTTTAAAAACAAACAATTAATTCTTTTACATCACTATTTTATTTTGAGCTAATAAAAAGTTATAGCATAAAAAACAAAAATATTTGCGTTTTGGTCAGGATATAGCCTCACAAAATTCGTATTTATAATTCAATAAGTTGTCCAAATCCAAAGATATGTTATATACTTTATAATAATTCCAGAATAAACCAAAATAACAGAAAAAATTGAAGAAAAATAAATTTTTCTAATTTTTAAAGCACTTCAAACTTTAAAATTTGATTTCCCAACATTTTTTAAAATGCACATTCGTCCCTTTGGCATGACAGTGACGATAATACGTTTTACTGTAATTATTCACGTATTGTGTGTCTCTGTTAATTAATTGCAATTTAAATTTAATTACGGTTGCTAATTTAACAGTAATGGAAAAATATGTTTTATAATTTCTACGATTTTTTTTAAGCGGCTTTCGTAGGTCGAACGAAACTCACTCTCAAACAAATAAAATTACGTGCTGTAATTAATTTATTTATGCATGCACATATTTTATATTTTATTAAAATTGTATTTTATTTATATTTAATTCATGATGATTGAAAATTACAAAATAATTGCAATTAACATACGCATGGTAGTAGATAATTTGGAATTCAGCAAAATGTTTTATATACATTTATAAATCTATGAAAAAGAAGTCAATCAAATATGCGTTGAATTAATTATATATTAAATGTTAACATAATTTTTAATATTTAAAATACAAAATCACTGCGGGGTATTAATAAATAGCTGTGCATATTATAAATATATAAAATGTTGTAAATATATTATATTCTATAAATATGTATATAATATTTTAAATAAGTATTTTATAATTCTGCGGAATTCAAATGTTTTGTATGGCATTATTTTAACATTTCTACAGAATAATTGTCTTCACATAATAGGCTGATTATGTGACAAACCTCAGCAGATCATATTTATTTAATTCACAATTAACACAAATAATGTTAAATTTATCATAAACATAATATGTTTAAATTTAAAAGTATTCACGGATACTTCTACAGTACATGCGGTAGTCTCAGATTGAACTATTCGAAATTCAGCTCTAAATACCGTCTATATTCTGCAGGAAATGATAAATATTCAAAAATATGTACAGCGCCCTCTGTTGAATAACTTAGTTATCCAAGTAAATTAAATTTTCCCAACAGAGGGCGCTGTACATATTTTTGACTAGACGGTATTTAGAACTAAAATTCGAAACACATTAAATATCAATAATCGTGTAAATTTGTATAAATAACAATTTTCATGTACTTTATAGAATATGGCATTTTTGAAAATACAAATTTTAATTTTCCCGATAGAGTTCGTTCTAATTATTTTTAGTTTTTCCCATAGAGGGCGCTGTACACAGTTTCAGACTATTCCACACATGCTGTAGAACTTAAGTGATATTTAAAGCTTAAATTCAACAAACATTTTATATCAAACAAACATTTAATATCAAGATTATCGCAGATTTCTATAAAATCAGAAATGTCAATTTCTACTACATAATAGAGGATGCTACGCAAATTTTAATTATTATTGTATAATACAACTTGCTATTATTTCATTTCAATATGTATACAAATTATACATATTTCTAATAAAAACTTAAAATAATATGATTTATATATATCATATTTTAATAATATTCTGTAGAACATCAGTTTTTTAAAGTTTTTTTTTTATAATATTTAATTTTTTTTATTGTCAAAAACAGCTATCCACAACTATGCATGTTTTTATATCTTTGTCTAGCGAAAACTATAATCTTATAAATATTTTCCTTAAATTATATAAATTTTGAATTTATATTTAATAAATTTCTCTTTATTTCTCTACAAATAGCCATGGCGAGGATCTCATTGTGACACCATTTGCCCAGATCTTGGCGAGTTTGCGTTCAGTGCGCAACAATTTATTAAGTCTGACAAATGTTCCAGCATCAAATAAGTGAGTAATGCGTTTATAATAATAGATATTTGAGTACTTTAGTTAATTGCTAGTTTAAGTACTAATTTTAAGTACTAATTATTTATACAATTTATTGTATTAATTTTCAGTAAAAATTTAAGTAATAATTTTTGTACTATTTTTATTACTATTAATTGGTAGTATTTTTATTAATATTTATAGGGGCTCATTTTTTGTAATAATTGTCAATAATTTTAAACTCCTTTTTTTAGTACCATTTGAGTATTACTATTTTTTTTTTTTAATAAATTTGGTATTTTTGAATTATTACATTGAGTGCTATTTTTAGAACAATATTAAGTACTTTATATTAGTACAATTTTGAATACTTTTTTCAGTACTATTTTTAGTACTAAATTTTGTATTAGTACTAATGTTGTTTTTAGTATTAATTCTAGTACTATTTCGAGTTCTATTTTGAGTACTTTTTAGAGAACTTAATTGAGTAATAAATTTAGTATGACTTTTAATAATAATTTTAGTACTTATTTTTTGTACTTTTTTCAAGTACTCTATAAAATAATTATTTGAGTATTATTTTTAGTACTTATATTTAGTATTAATTCTAGTACTATTTCGAGTACTTTTTGAGTACTATGTTGAGTACTTTTTAAAGTACTTAATTGAGTAATTAACTTAGTATGACTTTTAATAATAATCTGAGTACTTTTTTTTGTACTTTTTTCAAGTACTCTATAAAATAATTATTTGAGTATTATTGCAGTAATTATTTTTAGTACTTCCATTTAGTACTTATATTTAGTATTAATTTTTAGTATAAATTCAAGTACAATTTCGTGTACTTTTTTGAGTACTATTTTGAGTAATTTTTAAAGTACTTAATTGAGTAATTAATTTATTATGATTATTAATAATAATTTTATTACATAATTTTTGTACATTTTTCAAGTACTCTATAAAATAATTATTTGAGTATTATTGCAGTAATTATTTTTAGTACTTCTATTTAGTACTTTTATTTAGTACTTATATTTAGTATTATACTATTTTAAGTACTTTCATAAGTACTCCATGGAGTAATAAATTTAGTATTACATTTAGTACTGATTATAGTACTTATTTATTATACTAATTTTATTATTAATCTGCTATATTATTTTCAGTACTAATTTTTAGTACATTTTTAAAGTACTCTGTAAAATAATAAATTTAGTATTATTATTCGTAAATTTTATAATATTTAATTGAAGTACTTATTTGTAGAACTTATTTAAAGTACTTTTTACTACCTTTTTAAATACTCTATAACGTATTAATTGCTATTTTTTAGTACTTAGTTTTTGTACTTTTTAAGTACTTACATTTAATACATTTCAAAAGTACTCTATAAAGTAATAATTTTAGTATTAAATTTGGTACACGTTTTAAGTACCTAAATATTTATAGTAAAATTTTTAGTACATTATTAGTACTCATTTTTAGTATCATCAGTAGTAACAATTATTATAAAAATGCACCCTTGTCTTAAATGCCAATGAATCAACCTAAAATTTTATATTAACTAATTATTTGATAAATTTCAAATAATAAGTGATTAAATTCAAAATATTTAATAATTTTAAAAACAATTAAAATTTAATCAGTTATCATATTACGTTAATTTTACCACCCGTATTAATCCAAACCACGATTTTAAATCTCTATGTGTATTTTATAACAATTTTATAACCAAATTTTTGCTGTTCATTTAATTGCATTTGAATGATCTAATATAAATTATTAGTTTATTTTTGAAATCATGTTGTTTATTTTTTTCTCTCTTTTTTACTTTTTCTTTTTCTCTCTCTATCTTTTCCATTCCCGCCCCGCCCGTATCGCCTGCCCCGCCCGCAAATATGTGTAATACTACTTTTCGTCTACCACCACCACCAATACTACTACTACCACCATCACAACCACCACCAATACCACCACCAAAACTACTACTACTACTACGATCGATGTCTACATCTTTAAATGTGATCCGTTCCCGTGTAACTCGCCTAAATATATAAATAATATTTACTAAAAACTATTTTTAAATATTATTCAATTTGCAATAACTACAACAATATTAAATAATAACTCATCAAACATCAACATTATGTTCCACAACATTCACCCATTTTAATAATTCTATACAACCTATTAATAAAATAATAATTAACTTGTTTCTTCATAAAATATTTAATCGATGTGTATTGAAAATCTATGCAATAATACTTTTTTGTATTATATATTTGAACTTATTTTATATATAATTTTCACTCTGCTATTTTACTAAATCTTTTCTACAACTTATTTTTACAACTTTTCTACAACTCTACATGTTTTTTCTATTCTGTAACCTTTTACGACATTTCAACAACTTTTCTACAACTCGTTTTTATAATATTTTTACAACTCTTCTATAACATTTTTAAAACTTCTATACGAAATTTCTACAACTCTTTTACAACTTTTCTACAACTTTTCTACAACTTATCTACTACTTGCCTACAAATTGTATACAACTATTCTACAACTCTTTTATAACCCTTTTACAACATTTCTAAAACTTGCCTACAACTTTTCAACTATTTTCAACAATGTTTCTTCTTTTATACTTGCACAACTCTTGTACAACTTTTAAATAATTTTCTTAAACAATTTTTGTATAATTTCTTCACATTCCCTTAAATTTTCTACATATGCTCTTAACTTTATTAATAATATTCATCAACTTTTCGACAACTTTTCAACAACTCTTCTACAACTTTTCTACATTTTTTCTGCACATTTTGTAAAACCTTTCAACAACATTTGAATATGTCTTCTACATTTTCTCTACAATTTTCAATATCTTTGATATACATTTTTTTACAACTATTCTAAAACTTTTCTACAATTTGTCTACAACTTTTCTACAACATTTCAATTACTTTTCCATAATTTCCCACAAATCATTTCTATAATTTTTGACATGTTTTACAAAAACTTTTCACTACTAATTTACTACTAATTTTTCCTACTATTCTACTACTTATCTTTTCAACTTTTCTACTACCTATTTTTCCTACTATTCTACTACTCATTTTTCATACTATTTTACTCTTTTTTGACTATTATTCTACTACTATTCTACTAATATTTTACTAATTTGTTCAATAATTTCTACTACACTTTTTTACTACTATTTTTATACTATATTATTTTTAAAATTTATCAAATGTTTTACTCAAATTCCACTACTTTTTTAAACTTTTAAATATGTTTATACATTCCAAACAAACACTATAATGTATTTGTTGTTTTTGATCATTTTATTTTGTCATTGTCATGTTTTTGTTGTCATGATTATGTGTCTGTTGGTGTTGTTGTTATTATTGTTGTTGTTGTTATCATATTGTTGTTGTTGTACGTCATTGTTTGTTGGGCAATATATATTAATCGACAAAGATCCAGGCGACCAACACAATCGTCATCGATTGGACGTGCCCAGCAGGCCTCCGGCGTTACACTGGCACAGGGCGATGAGCAATATACACGCTTGGCCACCGACACCATTGAGGAGTTAGACTGGTGTTTGGATCAATTGGAAACCATACAAACGCATCGCAGTGTCTCGGACATGGCATCGTTGAAGGTAAAGAAATAAAGAAATTTAAAAATTTCAATAATTTTTATTTTCTTTGATTTTACTTCTTTTTCTACTACCTTTTTCTACTACTTTTTCTACTACTTTTTCTACTACTTTTTCTACTACTTTTTTCTACTACTTTTTCCGAATTTTTCCATTACTTTATTTTATAATATTTTTTTATAATTTTTTTATATAATTTTCGAAAAAAATTTACTACTTTTTTTCTAATGACTTTTTCTACTACTCTTTTTCATGCAGTTCAAACGTATGCTCAACAAGGAGTTGTCACACTTTAGCGAATCGAGCAGATCTGGAAATCAAATATCCGAATACATTTGTTCGACATTTTTGGGTGAGTAAACTAGAATGAAAAAAAAACAATTATTTCGCAACAACTATTTTTTTTTTTTTTTTGCTACACTTATTAATTAAGTTTTTCAATTATTCAAATTCTCATGAAGCATGAAATGAATTTGTAATTTTTCAATCAAAAATTAATTGTGGCAATTCAAAGAAAAAAATTGACGTTGTGAAATTCAGACAATTTCGTCGAATATGTTTAGGTTTTTCTGATAAATTGATTTATCAAAAATTTTCCAAAAAATCTGCACATTAATTAAATGGAAATAAAACATTGTGTTATTCATTGTCGTCATCGTGATGGAAACTTTTTTGCAACTTGATTTAAAATTTGCTACATATTAAATCTGCAGCCAAAAAGCAGACAATGCTTTTTTTGCATTTTGCCCGTTTAAAAGTTAAAACCAAAGCAATATAAATTTTATATAGAAGTACAAAAAGCTCTGTCAAAACTTTTAGCCAAGTAAAATTGCAAAATTATGCACTGCTGCGCCATATATGTGAGTTGATGAAATTTAAAATATAAAGTACAAAAAAAAAGGAAAAAATAAAAAATCCACAAAAATAAAATTTAATAAACTAGCATAGCTGGCTGCTGTATGCCAGAACAACTTCGACGACAAGCTGAAAACACCATGAACTACAATAAGTTGATGTACTTCATAAAATAAAAACCCCCCACAATTGTTGAGTGCTGCTCTTCGGTTTGATTTTCTACCCCGCAGACAGCTGTTTAAATTTGCTATAAACCAAAGTTAGCTGAATCAAAAGTTTTTACCGAGGGTGCAAATTTCACAAAAGAAGCGTTAAAGAAATGCTAAATAAAAAGACTGCGTAAACAAAAATAAAAATAATGCAATAAAAGGAAAAGCCAAAATAGTTTAGGGTTGCAAAGAGTTGAGCATTGAATTGATATTTTATATTCTTCGACATCAAAATGCAAACAGAAAAAAAAAGAAAATCAACGCAATTCGGGGCAATCAAATAAGTAGATGATATCAATTCAACTTTAGCACTGACTTAAATTACATGCAAAACGTAATTCAACGTTTGAATACTTGGTAGTTTTCTTTGAAAATATAAATAAAATTGCTGTCTTAAATTTTTAAAGTTTTTTGGCATTGTGTATTTTATTTGATTTACTATGAATTAAGTTAAAATAAAAAGTTGAATTATTAGTTCAATAGTTTATTAACAATAGAAATCGGCAGGATTTTGGTAGACAAAGGCGGGGTTTGTATCGTAATCTGCCTGGTGATTGCCATAGAACCACAATGCAGACTGCAGCCTAACTGCAGTTTATAGCAAGGTGAAAAGTGAAATTTAAAAGCATATTTTTGGCTGCTTTGAATTTTGTCTACCGAGTTAAAATTCCTGCTTTGATTACTTGCCTAAAAGTGTTTTTTTAAAAAGCAAATTAAAGTTTTTTTCTTTTTCTGTTATTTCATTTTAACTTTTAAATAGCACAGATATTCAAAATGTTTGTCACATTTCTGTATTATAGACATTTTTAAAGCACGTATTTCATAAAATTTTCATTTTTGCCATCGAATGTGTGTAGCAGGCTGCCTTGCTATTCCTAAAATCTGGTGTGTTGTTGCTATTTTGAATATTTAAAAAAATTAAAAAAAAACAATTGTCTGCCGAAAACTATTCTGCCGAAAACCTGCGAAAAAGAAGCCTCATTCAAATAGAATTCTAAAAACATTTCATAAATCTGTCCTAACACGTGCTAGCACACACCGACTGCCTGCGGCAAACCTGCTATTTTAATTAAAAACAAATTAAATACTGTTTAAATTTTAAAACATACCGATTGCCTGCGGCAAACCTGCTATATGCAGACTTCTGTTTTTAATAAAAAATCAAACAAAATGCCGTGCCTTACGCGAAATCTGCCATAAGACTCTACTTTTGCCAGAACTCTGTTGGTATACTGCCACTAAACTGCTGAATATTTTGTCTCGAGTATTCTAAAATCTTTATACAATTTTTTTAATAATTTATCTACACATCTTTTATCACTTTTATTGAAAACCGTTTTATATATCTTAATACATTCGACATATTTTTTAAACAAAAATAGTATTAATTTTATTCTTCCGCATTTCATTTTAACTAAAAATTTTAAAAAAACTTTTCTACAACTTTCCTGATCACAACTTTTCTACAACCATTAAACAACTTTTTTACAACCATTAAACAACTTTTTTACAACCATTAAGCAACTTATCTACATCTTTTCTACAACTTTTCTACAATACTTCTACAATTTTACTATATTTGTTCTAAAATATTTTACAACTGTTCAGCAACCTTCAAATAATTGTTCTATACAATTTCTTCAAACAACTTTTAATCATCTTTCCTACAACTGTTCTACAACAATTCTACATTTTTTTCAACATTTGCCCTATAAACGATTCAAAACATTTCTACAACTTCTATACAACTTTTATACATATTTTCTACAATATATCTGAAACACTTAAACAACTTTTCTACATATTTCCTACAAATGTTCTACAATTTTACTTCATTTGTTCTAAAAACTGCTCACAAAATTTCTTAACCCTTTAAACAACTTTTCTACAGCCTCCAAAAAACGGTTGTACATATATCCTCTAAGTGTTCTTCAACAATTCTAATTTTTTTCTATATTGGTCCTAAAACCTATTCACATCTTTCTACAACACTTAAACAACTTTTCTACATATTTCCTACAAATTTCCTTCAATTGTTCTTCATTTGTTCTAAAAACTCCTCACAAAATTTTCAACAACCTTCAATCAACTTTTCAACATTTTCCCTACAACTGTTCAACAACAATTCTACATTTGATCCAAAAACTATTTACAACATTTCTACAACCTTTATAAAACTTTTCTACATATTTTCTAAAAATGTTCTATAATATTTCTTCAATGGTTCTTTATTTTTGCTAAAAACTGCTCACAAAATTTCTAAAACCTTTTTACAACTTTTCTACAACCTATAAAAAACGGTTGTACATATTTCCTCAAACCGTTCTTTAAAAATTCTATAATTTTTCTACATTTCTCCTATAAAACATACACAATATTTCAACAACCTCTTTACAACTTTTCTACACATTTCTTACAATAATATTTCTTCAATGCTAAAAAATGCTCACAAAATTTCTAAAACCTTTTAACAACTTTTCTAGAACCTCTAAAATATGGTTGTACATATTTCCTCAAACTGTTCTTCATCAATTCTATATTTTTTCTACATTTCTCCTACAAAACATTCACAATATTTCTACAACCTATATAAAACTTTTCTACATATTTCCTACAAATGTTCTATAATATTTCTTAATTTTTTTTCATTTGTTCTAAAAACTGCTCACAAAGTTTCTAAAACAAAATATCTAGAACAGTTGTTAAAGTTAAAAAAGTTGTCCAAAACGATTGTACATATTTACTACAACTGTTTTTGAACAATTCTACAATTTCTGTACATTTCTCCTAAAAACGATTCACAATATTTCTACAACCTTTATACAACTTTTCTACATATTTTCTACAATATTTCTGCAATACTTAAACAACTTTTCAACATATTTCATTCAAATGTTTTACAATATTTCTTCAATTTTTCTTCATTTGGACAAATTCCACACAAAATATTAACAACCTTTAAAAAAAGCCTTTCTACCACCTTCAAAAAACTTTTCTAAATATTTTCTCCAACTTTTGTACAACTTTTTTTTTAACTTTTCTATAAATTTTCGTTACATTTTCACATGATCACACATACAATAATCATGAACCCAATCATTGTATGATGCCCTTCAAAGCTGTTCTTTTTCTGAGTGTACTCTGAAATACTATTGTCAATATTTTATTTGGTTTTTCTGATTTCAAATTGACGATTTCTGAATTGTATTTGAATATTCTAAAATACAATTGGCAATTTCTGATTTGAATTTTATTGTCAGTGATTTTGTGATGATTTTGATTTTTTGAAATGTTTATTTTTTAATTATATTTGATGGTTTCTAAATTACAACTGAAGACTTCTTAATTTGGCTATTTTTCAAATTACAGCTGACGTATTCAGATTTAAATATTATGAATTTAAATTTGATGGTAACTGAAATTAATTTGGTAATTCTGATATTTAAATTTACCTTTTCTGAATAACATTTGAATATTCCTAATTACAATTCACGATTTCTGAATTTTATTTAACTATTTAAAATATATATTTGATATAATCTGAATTTAATTTGATTCTTCTGAATTACAATTGAAAATATTGATTTAAGTATTTGATATATGCTCAGTAAATTAGTTATGCAGTTAAATTGAAATATTTTTACCCATCTTTTAATATTTTAAATTTTATTTATCTGAATTAAATTTGATTCTTCTGAATTACAATTGAACATATTGTACCTAATTCTGGTTGATATCTGATTTTAGTACTTGATATATACTCAGAAAATTATTTAATTGCATTAAATTGAAATATTTTTACCCATTTTTTTAATATTTTTAATTTTTATTTATTTCTAATTTGTTGTTTTAAATACATTTTTAAATTTATTTAATTGTCCATATTTTCGGCTATAATTGCCATTGTAAATTACATTAAAACCCCAAAATATTTGAAAATCTCCAAAACAATTTTGAACATGTCAAGAGCCATCCATTAAAAACGAATCTATTGCTGAAATTATTTTCTAACCACATAGGATGCGTACAGCATTCAATTGACTTTGTATACTTTACATAAATACACAATAAATACACAATGAATATAGCATAAATAAAGCAAATTGTCTACCACAAAATCGGCTTAAAAATTCCAATTTTGAAATATGCAAAATCTGCCCAAAGGCTCGAAATATTTGCATCGAATTTACAGGCATCAAGTAGCCACTAAATTAACAACAACAACAACAATAATAAAAACAACAATAATAAAAACAACAAAAATAATAAAAAAAACAACTACTACACAGCAGCAGCATCATACATGCCACACATATAAATTGCTAAAATATGGCAACATTTACATGACAAGTACAACAACCGAAACAGGAGCCAGATCAAAATAAAAATAAATAAAAAACATGGTAACTACACAAAACCTGAATCCACTTGAAATTTAAATCAATTCTATGCAAATGTTGTTTTTGGTTTCACCAAGAGCTCCCACTTTTCTCAACAGACCACCCAAACAAAAAAAAATACATATATATCACACTCACAGCAACATAAATGATTTCAAAAGTGGTATGGGTTGGGTTCGTTTTTATTAGAATTTTAAAATATTAAAGTGTGCGTAAAATAACGGAGACACAAAGCGCTCTGGGAGTTCGTGTGAGTCAAACATGTTGTCAAAATATTTATGCACTGTGTGCAGAGTTGCCAACTGTTGTTTTGAAAAATCACTTTTATATGTTTTCTTTTTTCTCTAATTTTTGTTTTTTTTTTTCCTTCAATGAATACATGATACAATTTTAACCTCTCAGCTATAACAGAAATTCGCAAAAATTCTTCTTGAATCACAGAAGTTAAATTCGTGACAAACAAATAAAAATAATCATGATTATTTCTTGTATATTTCATGAATATTCTTCTTGATTGAAAATAGTTAAATTCTTTGGTATTAAATTATCGCAAGTTCTATATTTAATTAGAAAGTGTAAAGTTTGTGACGATCATAAAAGTAGTTGGAAATATTCTTCTTGATTCTAAGAAATTAAACTCATTGCTATTAAAAATTGAATTGCAAATATCTCATTTCAAAATTATATGAGAGGTTTTTGCAAATATTCTTTTTGATTCTTGAATCTCGCGTCATCTTGATTCGAAGATGTTAAGCTCATTGCTTTCAAAAATATTATTACCAACATTCTTCCCTTAATGTTTGAAACAAATATTTTAAATTCTCGCCTTAAAAAAATAAATATCGAATATATTTCTTAAATTTATGACTATCAAAAAATGATTTGGTAATATTCTTCTTGATTAGAAGAAGACAAATTCGTAGGTATCAAAATAGTCACCACGTTTTTTCTTCTTTATGGTTAAATTCTTTGCTATTAAAAAGGAAATTGCAAATATATTTCATGATTCGAAGAAGATAAACTCGTGGCTAATACAAAATACATCACGAATCTAAATATCAAAAAGCAGTAAACGCATTTTCGTCTTGATCAGAAAATATTAAATTTCATAATTGCAAATAATCCTCAAGATTCGAAGAAATTATAACCCTTTCTGCATATTTTTCTTGAATCGTAGATGATTTTTCAAAAAGTAGTAATGCAGATTCTTCTTGATCCATAGAAGTAAAATGCGTAGCTATCAAAAACAAGTAGTGGTGAATATTCTTCTTGATTCGAAGAAGCTAAATTCTTGGCTATCAAAAAATTAATTGTGAATATTCTCAAATTCGTGATTTCTCTTAATTATAACACAATAAATTCTTGCCTATCGTAAGAGTAATCAAGAGTAATCCTGATTAGAATCATTTACATACGTGGCTATCAAAAAAATAATTGCAAATAATCTTCTTTATTCTAAGAAAAGAGTGTCGTGGCTGTAAAAATATTATAAGGAATATTTTTTTCTTAATTCGAAGCAGCTAAATTCATGACTATCATAAAAGCCATCACGAATATTTTTCTTAATTCTAAGAAGCTAAGTTCTTGGCTATCAAAAAATTAATTGTAAATATTCCAAAATTTGTGAATATTTCTCTAAATTACAACACAAAATAATTTTGCATATAGTAAAATAATCAAGAATATTATTCTTGTTTAGAACCATTTACATACTTCGCTATCAAAAATAATTTGAAAATAATCTTCTTTATTCTAAGAAGAGAGGGTCATGGCTTCAAAAATATTATTAGGTATATTTTTTCTTAATTCGAAGAAGTTAAATTCGTGGCTATCAAAAAATCCATCACGAGTATTCTTCCATAAAAGTATAATTCGTGGCAAAAAAAAGAGGCAGTGAAGAATCTTTGATAAATCTTCAATTTTGTTTCTTTGCAATTTTATATTTATTTTATATAAAATTAAAACATTAAATTTGAAATATTTTAAAAATCTATGTTTTTCGTTTTCTCTTCCCCACAGACAAACAACAGGAATTCGATCTGCCGTCGCTGCGCGTCGAAGAGCAGGCCGAACAGACAGTGGTACCATATCCGCGCTGCCGCTCACCACGCGGTCCCCCGATGTCACAGATATCGGGCGTAAAGCGTCCACTCTCGCACACGAACTCCTTCACCGGCGAACGTTTGCCCACCTTTGGCGTGGAGACACCGCACGAGAATGCGCTCGGCACACTGCTCGGCGATTTGGATACGTGGGGCATTGATATTTTTAAAATTGGCGATTTGGGTAACAATCGTCCGTTGACCTGTGTGGCGTATTCAATATTTCAGGTGAGCAAGAGGATTCTTTTAAATTGCAGCAATCATTTATAACACTTCCGCTCTCTCTCTCTCTCTTTTCTTTTACGCCCACAGAGTAGAGAATTACTGACCAGTCTTATGATACCACCGAAAACTTTTCTTAATTTTATGACTACTCTGGAGGACCACTACGTTAAAGACAATCCGTTTCACAATTCGCTGCATGCGGCCGATGTTGCACAGAGCACGAATGTGCTATTGAACACACCCGCACTCGAGGGCGTGTTCACACCACTGGAGGTGGGCGGCGCTCTCTTTGCCGCTTGCATACACGATGTTGATCATCCCGGTTTAACAAATCAATTTTTAGTTAATTCAAGTAAGTGTTTCATTGGTCTCAATGAATTTTTCATTTTATAATTCTTTTTTCAATGTGTCTGCCTTACTCTCGTCTAGGTTCCGAATTAGCCTTAATGTATAATGACGAATCTGTTTTGGAAAATCATCATTTAGCTGTTGCCTTTAAATTATTGCAAAATGTAGGATGTGATATATTCTGTAATATGCAAAAGTAAGTCAAAGCTCTGAGGCTAGGTTATAACCTAAAAATGCATAATTTAATATTATTCCTCTCTCTGTCTATATCTTTGCTTCTGTGCAGAAAACAACGCCAAACTCTAAGGAAAATGGTTATTGATATTGTTCTCTCAACCGACATGTCGAAGCACATGAGCCTCTTGGCCGACCTCAAAACGATGGTGGAGACCAAGAAAGTCGCCGGTTCTGGAGTTTTACTTTTGGACAACTACACCGATCGCATACAGGTTTGAAAGAAAACTATTTTACTATTCTGTAATAAATACTTATTCCCAATTCTTTTAGGTTCTGGAAAATCTCGTTCATTGCGCCGATCTAAGTAATCCCACTAAACCGTTGCCTCTGTACAAGCGATGGGTCAGTCTGCTGATGGAGGAGTTCTTTTTGCAGGGCGACAAAGAACGCGACTCGGGCATGGACATTAGTCCCATGTGCGATCGTCATAATGCCACAATCGAGAAATCGCAGGTCGGATTTATCGATTACATTGTCCATCCGTTGTGGGAGACGTGGGCCGATTTGGTTCATCCGGATGCACAGGATATACTCGACACGCTTGAAGAGAATAGAGACTACTATCAGAGCATGATACCGCCATCGCCACCACCGTCGGCGGAGGATCACGCCTCGGATGAGAAGATACGGTTTCAGGTGAGTGCGTGCGATAACTTCCAAACGTAAAATGTTTGAAAAATACACGAGATAAATGAAATTCACTCAATTTACATTCACTGCATATTTAATAATTCGCATATGGTTTATTTAAAATTTTCTTTTAACTAACGTTACATAACTCATGCAGGTAACGCTCGAGGAGTCCGATCAGGAGAATTTAGCCGAACTCGAGGAGGCCGAGGAATTCGATAATCGCACCGATGAAACAACCACCTCTGCAACAACAACATTGGGTGATAACACTCCGTCGGGGAGTCAAAATCAGACACAACGCGCTGGAATGTGACGGAGAGTCGTGGGACTTTGCCGAAAATTAACCGAGAAGGCGCAAAACTTTTTGCTAATACGTTAGAGCGAGCAAGAGAGCAAGTGAGTGAGTGGGTGAACAACAAACACAACAACAACACGAACAGCAACTACTACTGACTACAACTACTGCAGCAACAACTTTACCAACAACAAATAGTTAAATCACAAACTACAAAAACAACATAATTTAAAAAAAATAATAGCAAAAAGTTACAAAAAAATACAAAAAAAATCACAAAATATGTCAAAAAAAATTAAACAAAAAAAAATAGTGAGAAAAAATTATTTAAGAAATATTTAGAATTTTAGCAAAAAAAAAACAAATGAATATAAATGTAATTTATTTAAAAACTAACATTTACACAAACACAAAAACACACATCACATACTTTTTAGTTACAAACAGAATCAATAAGTTGCCGATATCCTATGCGCGGATGAAATCCGGATGTATGTCGGAGCTTGCATGAACATTATTATAAGCAAAGTTGTGAGAAAAAAAATTATATAAAATTAAACTATGACAACCAAGAATAGCAAATCTAAATATATGACAGTATTTACGGATGAATTACGGAGTATATCCGAAAAATAACAGAAAAAACAGACGAAATTCAATGAAAGTTTAGGCAATTTACGTTCGAGATTAAGAGTTTACATTGGACTATTGATTGCAATTTTTTATGTACGGAAAACATAAAGCTGAGCTGTCAAAGTTTCGAGTTCATCCGTTTTATGTCCGAATATAAAAACATGTCATCGACGATGAATAACCACAGGGTTGATAGATTCAAACTGGACAAAAATTTAGAGTATATAACCATTTTATTTAGTTTTTATCTGAACATTAGTGACTTCATCCGTATTAGAGCCTAAAAGATCAGAAGTGACTATAAAAGCAATAATTCTTCAGAATGAAATACTGCAAAGAAACTTAAACTGTTTAAGTTTATGAAAATATCGGAAAAAGCAGACGTAAAAATAACGATTAGACAAATGAAATATACCAAACCGGATGTAAAGTCTGATGTTCATCCGTTTTAAATCCGAATATTGAATACAAGCCTTCACATATGTATAACCCGGGCAGTGTTAATAAATTCAAACTAGCAAATCAAATTCAAAGTTTATTTCGATTTATTCGTTATTATCTCAGAGGTCATCCGCATTAAATCCGTAAAACATCAGAAGTAACTATAAAAATAAATTTATCAACCATGAAATAGTGACTTAAATACAGAGTTAAACTGTTTAATTTGAGAAAAATATTGGAAATATCAGACATAGAAAAGAACGATTAGAAAAAACAGACACATGTCATACACAAATCCTGATGTAAAATCAGTTGTTCAATTGATACGAATTTCAAAATAAAGATATGTTTAATTTCTTAATGTGAACTGAGTCATGAAAACACGAATTGGCTATCGTACATAAAATTCACAATCGATCGACACTAATATTCTGCAAAACAATGACAAACAGTTCAAATTCATCCGTAAAAGATACGTAAAAAAGGAAATAACAACAAATTCAATCTTTTTATAAATAAAAACTGTTTAAATTTGTCAGCTTTAAAATATATGACGTAATTACGATAGACCTTTTCAAATATTTCGGACTATAAACTTCAGTTTTGCATACAAAAAAAAATAAAAATTCATCCGTTATACGTACAGACTACAAATGAAATTCATCCGAAAATGTTAAACTTTGCAGGTTTATTAAAAACTAACTGAAATTGAAAGGAATATATACAATTTAGACAACGTAGTTCATTCGACCAAACAACGGAGTTCATCCGCGATATATGTGGCAACTATTGAGAAACTATTGAGTAACTGTTGAGAAACTATTGAGAAACTCAATTTTAATGAAACGACAAATATGTTTAACTTTTTATGAAAAACTGCAAAAAACAAAAGTTATTATTTAATAAATATTAAATTTAAGTTTTAATTATTTTTTTATTAATATTAAAATTATTAGCAAACAAACATTTTCTAATGAATTCAACAACTATTTTAACTAATTGACAAACATTTCTGTACAAATGCAAAAAACCCACACACAATTCGATATTTTAAAACAATGAAAAAAAAAACAGAAATAAATTAATTTTAAATTAATTTTAATTATTATTTTGTAATTTTATTTATAATTTTTTTTATTTTATTGTTAATGTTGCTAAATTAATTTTTTTAAAGTTAATGACAAGAAAAACACAATTATTGCATGCTTTTTATTATTTTTCTTACTATTTATAGACATTTTAAAACACAAACACACATAATTATTCTAAAAAAATTTTACAAACCAACGACAGAGCTGAAAACACAAATTTGTAACTTATTCTAATTTTAACAAAATATTTTTTAAAAAAATTGTAACAAAAACAAAAACATACACACAAAAAATAGAAAGTAAAAAACATGAATTTTGCTAAAAAAAAAAAAGCTAAAATTTTAAATTTTTTTTCTTTACAATTTTTAGCCAATATTTCATAAAAAAAAAATTGACATTGATTTAAAAAAATATTTTTAATTTTTTCAAATATATTTTTTAAGTTGCAAAGAAATGCCAAAAACACAAAAAAAAATAACACATACAACACAAAAACACAAATTTATAAAACATATAGAAAATATTTAACTGATAAGTAGTTGAGAAAAACAAACAAAAAAAAAATACTGAAATTGTTGTGAGGCGCCTCATAAAGTTGGCGCCAAAAAAAAATGTTTACAAAATATAACAAATAAAAAAATTACATTTAATGTCCTTAAAATAATATGCAACACGTACGTAGTAGGCAATAATGTGAAAATATGTGAAAACTTTCAGCCAAATCACATTAAAACTAAAAAAAAAACATCAAAAAAAACCTACTAAGTAGTAACCGACAGCAAATAGAGTTGCCGCTGCAACAACAAATTTGAGTTTATTTTTTAGCGTAGCTAGTCATGAAAAATTTTAAATTTTAGTAATATAACTTTAAAAAAAAAATAACATTTTTAATAATAAAAAATAATAAATTTAATTTTGTGAAAAACAAAAGCAATAAAAAGCGCAAATTAATGTTTGCCATAAAAGAAATAGAGCAGAAGAAAAAATTTTATAATTTATAAAATTTTGGCAACGCAAGCTTTTGAGATGAAAGCTTTTATTGCAGTAAAAAATTTAAAAATATATAGACGCAATAAACGTAGACAATTTAAAGTCAATATTAAAATTAAAATCAGTATTTTGATATTTTATTCTATACGAAATTGGTAAAAAAAAAAGTCGATTCTAATTTTAAAGTTGACTTTAAATTTTTTATGAATATGCGCCGCCATAGTTTAGAAACTTTAAGATGAGTGAAATATTGAAATTATGAAAAAAAATGTCTATTTTGCTTTTAAGCTATATAAATTAGAGCTATAGAAAGCTTTTGGGAATTCTTATTTAACAGTAAAAGCTTTTAGTACAACTTGAAATGTTTATAGCTTTAAAGCTTTTTTAACTGACATATGTTTTATGGCAACTGTAAAAGCTTTTATGAAACGTATATCTAGCGCAAAAATTCTCAAAAGTTCATTTTGACTTAAAGCTGTAAGTCAACAATAAAAGCTTTATTAAAAGCATATCAAATTTTAAAGTTTTCATAAAAGTGCTTTAAATCCATCTACAGCTTTGTGGTTTTTGACATTAAAAAATGTCTATCAACATTAAAAAAGTCTACACTAAAAAAAAATCAATTTATTTAATTAAAAAGCTTTTGGCACTTAATGTGCTTTTAACAGTTAATGAACTGTTGCCATTTTAAGTCATAATTTATAAAAGTTTCAATTGCTTCCTAACCTTAAAAGCTCAAAATTTGAATACTTAAATTTTTACGTCCGAACAAAAAAGCTCCACTCGAGCTTTTCATTTTACAATATTTTTTTTATATAACTCTAAACTTCAGCGCCTAACTTTAAGTGTTGAGTTTTCAATTTCACTACTTTAAAGCTCTCTAAATGAAAGCTCCAAATAATGTATCTAAAACTTTGAACTAGCTTTAAAAGCTTTTACTAGCCATCATTGGCGTTGCGTTTGCAAGTAAAATTCTATGTAAAATTTGATGGACTCGAATTTAAACAATAAACTAAATTAAAAATATAATATAAATTAAAAACTATAAATATCAATAAAACTTCTTTACGTAAAACAGCAAATTTATGGTAGCTACTAAATGTTTACTCATTAAAACTATACATAAAACTCACACACACACACAATACACATTTAAATTTTTAAGCAAGTTGTGAGCAAATTTAATGCAAAACTAAAACTAAATAAAAATTTCAAAAAAATACACAAAATTGATACCAAAAAAAAACAAAAACTATAAGTGTACTAAAAAAAATTAAATATAACATATACTAAATTTTATTTAAAATTAACATTTGTCAACTAAAGAGAAGAAAAACAAATTAGTTAAAAAGGAGAAAACCCAACAACAAGAAAAACACTTCAAGTCTAACCTAACACATTGCTTCCTTTTAAACAGAAGTCTTCGCAGTTTTCTTTTTTTATTTCATTTATTTTTTTGAAGTTTTTTTTTTAATGCAAAATTTAGCTATTTATTTTTAAGTTTATAAAAATAAAAACTAACAACATACTAAACAAAATACATAAAATAAAAACAACTAACTTAAGTTTTCGCTAATTATAAAATTTAAATTCTAAAAAAAAAAACTTTTTTCAATTTATTATAATTATTAATAATTCTGTTCAATCAAATGCCAATTAAGCACAAATATGTTCTTTCACTAAAAACAAAAGAAGCTCAACCAAAAAAACAACTCTCTTTTTATTACTGCGAAAAATAAAAATTAATTTCGTAAAATTCGCAATAATTCTTTCAAACAACTAAATATCATTGTAAATATTTTTAGAATTATGCATATATTTAAATTTAAAATTAACAGTTTAAATGTGAAATCAAAATAATAAAAAAATTCAAAAAAAAAAAACAAATGTTGGCCAAATTGAGTTGCGCGAAACTTAAGCATTACATAATAGTAATAATTATTATTATAATAATAAAAAAAAATCAAATTTACAAAATTTACCAAAAAAAAAATAATAATCTATATTTAGTATAATAATAACATATATACATCATAACTGAAGGTTGCATGCTAAGCATAAAAATTTAAATAATTAGAAGAAAATGAAAATCAAGTTGAAGTAAACAAAAAAACAACAAACAAACAACAACAAAATGTGTATTGCTGTAAAAATTAAACACTATTGTATTTGTATTCAAGTAATTGTTATAATTAATATTTAAAATTTAATTAACTTAAAAAAAAATAACACGTAAATTTACACGCAATTTCAATGCAAATTTACAATAACAAAACAGTTTTTCAACAATTTAACAAAAAAAAAAACTATAACTTTTTCTAAACAAAACAAAAAATATTTAAACTGATACTCCGCAATACTAAGAATTGCGTGGCAACTCTTGCAGCAAGTGGCGGCACATTTTTCTAAACTACCAACAGACTTAAGACAGGCAGACACCGGGTAACAACAGCTTTTTCACATTTTTTCAACATTTAAAAACAAACGTTAGCTATCGTTTTTAAATATGCTCAACTAAAAATTTTAATTGCAGACAAACAACCGAAATAATAAACAAAATAAATTCAAATTTAAATGTAGTGGCAACTTTTTTTGAATATTTTCTCATATGTCGTACTATCATGCCAAAGGGGTGAATGTGAAATTTTTGACATTATTTTTACATTTTTGAATGTAATTTACCCTCAAATATGCAGTGCCAAAATCGCGTGTCATTTTGTTGGATATTTCTAGCCACAAAAGACAAAACCAAAAGGGCGAATTGGAAAAATTGTAAATCTTGTCATGGCAAAAGGCCGAATTTTTTCGATTTTTCGCCAAAAATTTTTAATGGTTTAAGACAAAATAGTGGTGTAAAGGCATTTTTTGTTTGTTTTCAAAGCACCTGTCGATCTGTATCATTAATTAAAAATATTTTGCCAAACATGCCATTTGTTATTTGCAGGAAAATATTTTTTTGCCAAAATATTTATAATTAGTGATGTAGATCGATAGGTGCATTGAAAACAAACAATAATTGTGTTTACATCACTATTTTATATTGTACCGTTAAAGAGTTATAGCATAAAAACGAAAAGATTCGCCCTTTTGGCATGATAAGATTTTAAATTTTTCCAATTTCTCCGTTTTTTTTGCTATAATTTTTTATTGTTGCAAGATAAAATAGTGGTGTAAAGGCATTTATTGTGTTTTTTTTTTTTGAATGCACCTATCGATCTGCATCATTAATTAAAAATATTTTGCTAAACATGCCATTTGTTATATGCAGGAAAATATTTTTTGGCAAAATATTTATAATTAATGACGCAGATCGATAGGTGCTTTGAAAGAAAACAATAATTGTGTTTACACTACTATTTTATCTTGTACCATTAAAGAGTTATAGCAAAAAAACGAAAAGATTCGCCCTTTTAGCATGACAAGATTTTTCAAATTTTTTCGTTTCTTTGCTATAATTTTTTATTGGTGCAAGATAAAATAGTGGTGTTAAGGTATTAATTGTTTGATTTTAAAGCACCTATCGATTGGCATCATTATTTAAAAATATTGTGCCAAACATTTTTTCCTACAGATAACAAATGGCAAATTAATGTTTCACAAAATATTTTTAATTAATGATGCAAATAGATAGGTGCTTTAAAATCAAACAATTAATGCCTTTATATTACTATTTTATCTAGTGCTAATAAAAAGTTATAGCATGAAAAACAAAATTTTTGCGTTTTGATCATGATATAGCCTCACAAAATCCCTCTTTATAATTCAGTAGGTTGTCCAAATCTAAAGATATTTTATATACGTTATAATAATTGACGAATAAATCAAAATAACTGAAAAAATTGAAAAAAATATAAATTTTGCTAATTTTTATAGCACTTCAAACTTTAAAATTTGATTTCCTAACATTTTTAAAAATGCACATTCTCCCCTTTGGCATGACAGTATATGTCAGAAAGCTGCTGCTATCATTCAAGTCTATATTATTTCGTTTATTAGTTGAGCACTATATGTTTTGTTTGTTAGAAATCTTTGCGTGGAAAATGTCGTTGTAACAGACATAAATATATATTTTTTTTAATTTCAATTAGAACATAATATCGTCGTTGTAGAATTAAATGTAACAAACTAAATTTCAAAATACCAATTATACATTTACAAAAATCTTTATATATCTTGCAATTTCTGTTCGATCAGCACAATATTTTTACCAAATGATAAGAAAATGTGAATCTTTCAATTGATATTTTAACTTTAAAAATGTATTAATTACTTTTGGTAATAATTAGCAACAAAGTTGAAATTTCAAATTTTCATAAAAATGTAGTTGGTGACTTTTAGTTCTATAAAGACTATATATATAGGAATATTTTCAATCGATAATCATTAGACGTATGTCAAATGAAAGATAATTTAATAAATTTTCAATTGGTGCTTTAGATTTTGAATATTATTTAACACTTTTTATAATATTATAGCACAAACTTAGAAAAAGTGTTTTTTGATAAATAATATATTTGATCTTTTGCAACTCTACAAAGAAGACATAGTCGACAATGTACTAAATTCATATTTAAATAAAAAAAATTATATTCTTCATATAACATTAATAAGGAATTAAAAAAAAACTTAATTTAAATTTATCAACAAATTTTGAATGACAACATTATTTACTAGTTAATCATTTTTTAAACAAATCAAATAATTATTTTGCATTAATTAACAAAACTCTTCTTTGTTCTTTCTACAGTGAATTTAGTTAAAATACAAAAATGTGTTTGCCATTTTTACAACATTTTTCATAACTTCAAAAAGCTGTTGCCGGACAAGAACTAACTTTTAAATAATTTTTGTTTTAACTTTCAATGTTATTTATGTTTATATATACTATATATGCAAGTATGGTATATATGGCCCAAAACGCAGCCTATCACCTGCCATTTTTACGCATTTTTCAACATATATTGCTCCGAAAACATATGATTTATAAATGTATCTAAAAGTACACTTTTGTGGTAAGATTTTCTATGTATGTACAAATTTTTGTATGTCTTGTTATTTAGGAGTTATGAACGTTTCAAAATGTTTGCTACGTTACATCGTACAATGAAACGTAGCAAACAATTTTAAACGTTCATAACTCCTAAACAACAAGCCATACAAAAAATTTTATATATATAGAAAATCTTACCACAGAAGTGTACTTTTAGATACTTTTATAAAAAATATTAAAAGTATTTGATTTCATATGTTTTTGGAGCAATATATGTTGAAAAATGCGTAAAAAGGGTAGGTGATAGGCTGCGTTTTGGGCCATATGCAATAACAAAAATAAAAACAACAACAAAAATATTCTACCAAAATATATAAAAATATATATATATATATAAATGTCTGTAAAACTTAAGAAATTTATATAAATTATTAAAAAATATAATTACATAAAACATACATATTTAGAGCCAAAAACAAAACATATAAAAGAAGTAAATGAAAAACAAAAATAACAACAACAACAACAAGAAAAAGAAAAATATAAAGTAGCAAAAGAAAAATGAAAAACAAATAAACACTACAAGAAATTATTGTAAATTGTGACGCTGGCGTTACATTAATTATTATATTTAAACAAAAATATATTATTATTAATACTATTATATACATACATATATATATATGATAAAAAGTTTATGATAATTAATGAATTATTATATACATAACATATTTTCGTTTTTACTTTCATCATAACTTAACGTATAAACCGAAAAAAGAAAACATAGAAAACATTAAAACTAATGAGAAATGAAATCAGTCAAATGAATTATAGGCAGGCAGTGTAGCAGCGTAAGCAAAAGTTGTTGAAGCAACTGTCAGAGAACTGTCAGAGAACAGTCAGAAAATCAAGCAAGTACTTGAATGAAGTGGAAAAAATAAAAACTGCAATAAATACATAGAATACATAATCACACTCATTTGTCATACTTTGTGTAGAGTTGTTCAAACAACAACAACAACAACAAAACAACTATATTGAATAAAAACAACAACAACAAAGTGTACTATTAAATTACTTATACAACATATTAAAACAAAAAAATTATCCAGCATCTGATTGTGTGCTAATAATTGTAAAATGAATTATAAAATTGAGGAAATAAAAAAATTTAAAATAATTATAATAATAAATACATAGAAATTTGGAATAAATCTAAATGAGAAAAATTAAATGTTTGTCTTTTTATTTAAAACTTTAGTGAGGGTTTTCAGATTTGGATTTTAGATTTGCAGAGGATGGAAAACTAAAATATTTGATGTAAAGCATAACTGAAATGTTTGAAAATTAAATTAAATGAGCGTTAAATACTCATTATGAGTATTAAATGAGATTTTAACGCTCATTTAATTTAATTTTCAATCATTTCAGTTATTTCTACTTTATAGCATTTTCATACTTTTGACTTTCAGATTTCGTTAAAAAAAATAAGAAACTCTCAGAGAAATATACGCAAAACTTTTCTGGAAAAAGTTATCATAAAAAGCATAGAACATAAATTATAAAGAATTTAATTAGCTTTATTTTTGTATTTAACAATTTTATCATGAAAATTAAAACAAAAAACATCACTTTCATTTGTATTGCTTTAAATCTCTAAAATGCTTGACCGTACAAGAAAAATGCATTTAACATTTATTGTAGAGAATTTCATAAGCTTTATATTTGTATTTTACTATTTTTCTGCTAAAATTGAAAACAACCGAGATAATAGTCAAAAACTGCAAGTTGACCTCTTTGACCTTAGCCAAAATGGTAATGCTGACCTCTATGAAGGTCGAAAAAGTGCAATTATTTCTTTTTATGTCCCGCCTAACAATTCCTCATACACAAAATTAAAATCTGTGCAATTTAATTTTTTTCGAAAAATTTAAATAAAACGTGGGCTATACACTTGATTTTATTTTAGCAAAAAAAATAAATTTCATCTGACCGCAATAAATTATACATCATTTTAAAGGTATTCCTAAAAATAATAAAGAATTACAAAAAAATTTAAATTTTTTGTTGCTTTTTACATTTTATAAACCTAAAAGTGTTTTTGGGAATGTTGGTATTTGTATCGATTTTTACGACAGCAATTGTGTCTCAAATCTATGCTGTATTATATACTATTTGAAAGAGCAATTGATTATCTGTCACACAAGATATAACACTTGACCATATAGCTAAAAGTAAGAAAATTATATACAAAAACATATCAAAGAAATCATAACATTTTAACATTTGTATATCAATGTGGTATATTTCACAATTATCGAGTAAATGTTTAGATATAGAATGAAAGCACATTTTATCCTCTTTCCTGTGATATATAATATATGCAAATCCCATGAGAAATAGTTGAGTTATACATTGTTATATATACGCACCTACACGCAAGAGATTTTTTAGAATGTGTATTTTCGAAAATTTCAAAAAATTTGAATGTGAGTTTTTCAACATTCTAAGATAATAATTACCAGCTAAACTCAAATCTGAAAACAGATTTGTTCTATCACCTTTAGTTTTTGTACAATTAAGGCGAACATCTCCATTCGTGTTCTGATTTTTAATTCTATCAAAGTTCAATGGATTTCAACGATTTATATCTCATTGTATGAGGCTTATTTTATAGTATCACACTAAAATAAGACAAAAAATAATATGAAAAAATATATAAATAAAAATTTAATAAAACTGAAAACTTAAAAATAAATTTTAACATTTTGGTTAATAACTTTTTGTGTTTCAATTATTTAGAAACGATTTAAATGCAGATTGAAAGAACATCTTTATGCCTTTCATTTGGTATATAATACGTACAAATCCCTTCAGAAATAGTTTAGTTATAAATTGTTATAAAGACGTATCTACTCACAAACGGTTGAAAACAAAATCGACTTCCAAAAAGGTTATGCTGGTCTCTATTCTGGGCGGAAAAGGGAAATTATTCCTTCTTCTGTCCCGCTTAACACTTCCACATGGACAAAATTTAAATCTGAAAAATTTTATTTTTTTCGAAAAAATTTAAATAAAACGTGGGTTATACACTTGATTTTATTTTAGCAAAAAAAATAAACTTCGTCTGACCCTAATAAGTTGTACATCATTTTAAAGGTATTCCTAAATATAATAAAGAATTTCCAAAAAAAAATAATTTTTTGTTGTTTTTTACTTTTTATAGACCGAAAAGTGTTTTTAGGAAAGTTTGTATTTTTATCGAGTTTTATAACAGCAATTGCATCTCAAACCTATGCTGTATTATATATTATTATATATATATTTGTCCCGCCTAACAATTCCTCATACACAAAATATTCATCTGAGAAAATAAATTTTTCTCGAAAAATTTAAATAAAACGTGGGTTATTATACACTTGATTTTATTTTAGCAAAAAAAATAAACTTTGTCTGACCCTAATAAGTTGTACATCATTTTAAAGGTATTCCTAAATATAATAAAGAATTTCCAAAAAAATTTAATTTTTTGTTGTTTTTTACATTTTATACACCGAAAAGTGTTTTTAGGAATGTTGGTATTTGTATCGAATCTATACTGTATTATATACTATTTGAAAGAGCAAATGATTGTCTGTCAATCAAGATATAACACTTGACCATATAGCTAAAAGTGAAGAAATTACATTCAAAAACATATCAAAGAAATCATTACATTTTAATATTTGTATATCAATGTAGTATATTTTACAATTATTGAGTAAATTTTCAAATATAGAATGAAAGCACATTTTATCCTCTTTCCTGTGATATATAATATATGCAAATCCCATGAGAAATAGTTGATTTACACATTGTTATATATACGCACCTACACGAAAGAGATTTTATAGAATGTGTATTTTCGAAAATTTCAAAAAATTTGAATGTGAGTTTTTCAACATTCTAAAATAATAATTACCAGCTAAGCTCAAATCTAAAAACAGATTTGTTCTATCACCTTTAGTTTTTGAATAATTAAGGCGAACATCTCCATTCGTGTTCTGATTTTTAATTCTATCAAAGTTCAATGGATTTCAACGATTTATATCTCATTGTATGAGGTTTATTTTATAGTATCATTGCAAAATAATAAAAAAAATAATATGAAAATATGTATAAATAAAAATTTAATAAAACTGAAAACTAAAAAATTAATTTTAATATTTTGGTTAATAATTTTTTGTGTTTCAATTATATAGAAACGATTTAAATGTAGATTAAAGGACCATCTTTACGCCTTTCATTTGGTATATAATATGTACAAATCCCTTCAGAAATAGTTTAGTTATAAATTGTTATATAGACGTATCTATTCACAAACGGTTGAAAACAAAATCAACTTCCAAAAACGTTATGCTGATCTCTATTGTGGGCGGTAAAGGGCAATTATTCATTTTTATGTTCCGCTTAACAATTCCTCATACACAGAATTAAAATCGAAACAATTTATTTTTTTTCGAAAAATTTAAATAAAACGTGGGCTATACACTTGATTTTATTTTAGCAAAAAAATTAAATTTCGTCTGACCGCAATAAATTATATATCATTTTAAAGGTATTTAAAAAACTAATACAAATATACACAAAAAAATATATTTTTTATTCGTTAACGGTCTAAAATACGTTATTATATAGGTGCATCTGCATATCTATTTTTATCTCAGCTATTAAATATTAAAATATATTGTGTCATACATCATTTGAAAGAGGATATAAATGACTTCAAATCAAGATATTACTATGGATTTTATGGCTGATAGCAACAAAGTTGTGTTAGAAAATATCACAAACCCATCATTAAATTTGCAACTTTTATAAACATTTTATGATTTTTTTGCACTATCATATTTTTATTTATAGTATACAAGCAAACAGTATTTAATTCTGCATAAAATGATATATGAACCTCAATTCTCGAATAAAATTTAGTCGAATTAAAAATATGTATGCAACTCGAGTTGATGTGTTTCTTAAAACAAACATTTTGAGAAAACCATTTGCGATAGGACAAAACGGTTTATAGATTCAAGATAAGCGCAACAAAAATAAATTAGAAAGATGGGGTTGTTTTTTTGGTGAATTTTTGTAGAAATACCGCTTCATAGCATAAAATTGCAAGTCGACTCTTTGACCCCATCTAAAAAACTGAGGTTGTCCTATGGAGCCCGTTTAAGAAGCAACTAGATGTTTTACTTCATATTCTTGTCTTCATAATCTTCTTGTCTTATTCCTTAGTAAAAACCAATAAATGAAAAATTATTCTATAATATTTATTTTATTTTTTAATATATATACAGATTGATTTCCTTAGGTTATAATTTAGCATATTATTTACATTTTCGTTTTTTTTAATTAGATTCACTTATTTTATACATTTTATTTTAAACATTTTTATTAAAATTATATTTAAAATTACATAATGAAAAATATTTACATATAAAATAAATTAAACTACTAATAAATAAATTTTAGAGAAGTTTTAAAGAATACTCAAAAAAAAACCATATTAAAATTGGTCAATAGGACAGTTATTGATTCAATAGTATACAAAAAATAAATATGCTCATATAAAAACAAAAACAATTTAATAGTATTTAATAGAATTTTGTAGTATTAATGGGATTTACCCATTAAAATAATAGTTTATCCTATTGACTAATTCTAATAACAAAAACTATTGATTTTATAGTATTTTTTTCTGAGTGTACCTACAACAAAAAAAAAAAGAGTAGACTAAAAAAAGCATAGCAATAATTAATATAGAAAATGGCGATCACAGGAAGCCTTTTTAGTTTTAGTTAAGTTTAGTTTTAGTTAGTTTTAGTTTTTCTTTTAGAAATAAATATTGTAGTTATTATGAAAATAAAGACTCTAAAAACTAAAAAAGTATAAAATAAGAAAAATCAAAAATATTAAAGAGAGATTAAATCACATTAAGTATAAAGTTCGTTAAAAAAAAGCTTTTATAGATGATCATCTGAAAGTTCTTTAATCAAAAAACCGCTGAAAAGCACTTAGCAGCTTACAACATTATCACGTCTATGCAAGTTAAACAGACTACGCAAGCTTTCACGGTAGCTTTCTAACTAAGTCAGTTCGCCGCTTGTGCCTCGTCGTCGTCATCGTCGACGTTGTAACGGTGCCTGTCGTTGCAGAGCGCAGCGCTTTGGCCTTGGGCGGTCGATACGTTGGCAAATCTATAAAAACCGGCTCATAACTTGGATCCTCCGGCATCATGGCTCTCGATTCGCTCGTCACCACATTTGTATAGTAGTTAACATCATTAAACGAGCTGTGTAGCTTTCGTTCCTGTGGCCTGCTCTTTGTTTGTTCGCCGCGTAGTAACTGAAAAATATTACGCTGCTCCTGAGATTCATCGGCAGCGGCACTCAATTCCTGTGCAGTTTTAACCCGCATAGTACGATTCGTCGTTTTGTTTTGCCGCATAAGCTGCGGCGTAGCTTTCAGAAAAGCGGCCTCCTCAAATCGCGGTATATATCGTGGTTTGCGTAGCTCCGTATTTTTCGGTTCCTCGGCACTGGTTGTCGGCGGCAGCGGCTGTGGGTGAAAGCCGAAGAAACGCGGCGCCTGCACTGAGATCAGCGGCAGCAACGTTTCACGCGCATAACGTTCGGCACGTTGCAGCAGATCGCCGAGGCGAAATGGAAACAATTGCACCGTAATGGCCTCTTCCTGGTTCGAAGATAGCGATTTTGGACGCACAGTGACGGGTGATATACGCAATAACTCTGGTTGTTTCGGCGCTGCTGCTGGTGGTGCCTCTGTCAGCACCATTTCCTTGGCCTTCTTATGACGTGGCGTTGTAGCCTTCAGCACAGGTTCCACAATCTCAGGCACCAGGCCAAAATCGTGTAAGTTGCGTCCACGATTCACGGCCAAACGACGATCGGTCAGCACCGGCTCAAAGATCTCGACCGGTTCGTTAGATGAAAGACTGCGGCTCGATTCGCCTAATTCTTTGTCGAGTGAGTTACCCTCTAGTATGGGCTGCCATGGTAGATCATCTGTAGGTGTCAACGGATAGGTAGCATTTGCGCTCAACTTGAAACTCGCGCCCAAATTGAAGATGTCCTTCGTTTGCTTGGCGCTCTCAATGCCATCTGCCAATTCAGCTGCAGCCGCAGCAAAATTAACAGATTCTTGCGCATTGGAATCGGGTACATCTGTGGGCGCCAACGTTGTAAATGAGCCGTACTCATCCTGATTATCCAACTCACAGTTGCCCGCCAGCAGTTTCATGCGTATCGGATGACCCGACGAGAGTTTGGTTGTCGGTTTACACAGCGAATGACTGCGTCCAAAGCTATCGGTCAGCACAACCTTGTCGATGTCCCAATGCGGTAGACCCTTGGACAACCAGCCACTATAGGATTTATAGTTGAGACTTAAGGTCGTGGGAAAACCAAGCGCTGGATGTGGCACAATTATTTTGGAAACAATGTCGCCGGCAAAGAACTCTGAATCATCTTTTCTGCAACGTTAAAACAAATGTTATAGTCTTCTTATTATTGAATTGAACTTTAGCAAAGACTTACTCTGAAATCTTAAAAGTTTCATTGAGACCACCTTCACCCTCTAGTGTAGCCTCGAGGCGTCCGATAGTGCGCAATGGCAAATCGTTGAAGGAGTTAAAGATTTGCAACTGAAACTGATGCGCGCAAAATGGTTCCTCTTCGCGCGTCAGCAAATACAATTGGCCACGTCCTGTGGAGCGATCCGCATAATAGCCCATATTGCCACAACGTGGTACACCCTCTGCCAAATCCTCATCATCCTGTGCGCATGGAAAGCATTTGCCCTTCAGAAAATCATCGTAGTTGTCGCATGGAAAGGCGGGAAACATACAACGTGGCGCCACTGAGTCAATGAAAAACTTATAGGCACGCCGATGATTACACAGCGAACGTCCTTCTTCTTCGTCGGCAGTTTGTGCAGCTAAAAGAGCGAACATTTACCACATACGCTCATTATTATCACGGACAATAATACTTACACCATATAAAATCCGTTACCGCGCCAACAAATAGATTTGAACAACCCGTCTGCACACGCCCACCATTCGGATAGTAATCTACATCGCCCATGGGCTGCCACGAACCCAAGCCACCTAGTATTAGATTCTCACCATTCGAATGTATTACATCGACAAACTCCGCATCGGTGCTGTCGAGTCGCACCTTTGGATGTTGTGCCTCGAATAGTGGTCCTGCCGGATCGAGTCCGGTTATACGTGATAGGCCCGGCAGTTCGGCACCCGCAAAACCAGAGACATGTGCGCCGAGACTGAAGCCGATTATGTGGGTTTTTGTCAAATTGAGACCTTTGTGCTCCTGCAGATTGTTTATTAGCATTGCAAGCTGTTTTCCCACGAGACGTGTATTGGCCGCGGCACGTACATAGTTCGGAAATGTGGCTCCGTTCTCCCAGTCGACGCAAATGACGATGCAATCTTCCTGTGACAGGGAAAGGTGAAAAGTATATTAAGATTTATGATTTAAAACAATTTAAACTGGATTCCTCAATTTCAAGTTTTTAAATTATCCCCAGATAAACCTTTTTTTAAATTCCACGAGTTTTGTCGATGTGCTTTATCTTTAAACCTCGACATCAATGGCGATACTCGATACTCTTATGTAGAATGATGAAAACTTATACACTGAGGTTTGATATAATTAAATGATAGTGTGCTGTACTGTTGTTCAAAACATCTTTTAATAGAAAAACTCTTTTTTGTACCGCGTTACCTTTCGGCAGACAATGGAAAACCTCAAACTTCATGTGAAAAATTCTTATCCTGCGTTTCCAATTTGACATTTAACTGCAGGTCCCACCAATTCAGTACAAATATGACATACTCATCTCAAATGGTGAGAGAGCTCGGTCTAGGTTCTTCAGAGCTGTTGCGCCAAAAACTATTGTTATATCATAACATATAGATCTCCAATATCGTCTTCTCGCAAATATAATATTGATTCTAAAATTCTCTGATTTCTATTCTTCATCCCCATTATCAGTGCCATTACTTTGACTAAGCCAATCATCCCCAGCTCTTAACATAAAAAACCTGTTTGAGAACTTCTTCATTTTTGTCAATATATGTTATCTCTAAATCTCGACCTCGATATCTAATGTAGAATCACAAGTTCTATGAGGAAAACTTTGACATTGAGATTTCCTAACTAACCATTTCCCCATTACTCACCACTGCCATTAAGGCCGTTTTCATTTCATAGATCCAAACATGCGGACACGCAGATCCGAAACCGTGTACAATAATTCGCACCGACAATTCGTCAAAACCATTCAAATCATCGAGTGTAAAGACTGGTTTCTTCAACATCGATTTTCTCGTAGTTGTTGTCGTGGTTGTAGTCGTTGTAGCTTCAGTGGTTGTTATACCCTTAGAATTCAAGGTTTCATTTTCGTTGACGCTACGTTTCGTTTGTTCATTTGTATTCTTTTCAAAAGCTGCGGTCATATTTAGAAAAGGCAGCTCCATCAGAGGACGATCACTTCTGTAAAAGAAGAAAATATGATATATATAAAACATTATCTAATTATTTTATCACTTTAGATGTACCTATTTTTGGTTGAATAAAAATAAAACTTTGTATTAATTTCCTCTGGTGATGAAGGTAACATTTCCAAATATGCAAAAGGACCCGAATCCTCAAAGCAACCGAGTTCGCCATAGCAGACACGTTTAACGGCACGTTTGGATCTATAAAATTGAAATTTAATTAACTTATATGGCATATATAAAAACGTGAATAAAACCTTTGATGTGTATTTCTTATGCGACCATATCCATACTCCTTGATAGACTCGCGTACGGCACGCACTAAATCGGTGCTGTTGGCAACACTGTTGGCGAATTGTACAGATAACTTGTCATCGTGCGAATATTGTACAGGTCCGTAAGCAACTGAAATTGAAAAGAAAATATAATATAATATTAATTATTGTTTTGAGAAGATATGAAAAAAAATGGTTATATTATCGTTATGTACAACTAATTAAATTTTCTATACTAATAACTATAGGTATCTCCAAATATCATACTTATATCCTGTCAATTAACAATATCTGTTTTAAAACTATATCTAACTCTGTGTGGAACGAATCCAATTTTATTTTTATTATCAAATATTTGAATTTTAATCGAAAGTAAATTTCAGAAGATGTTCGACTAACTTAAAGTGTCTAATTTAACATTATTTTATATATGGGCATTTCCAGAAAAACTTCAACCTAGACCGAAAAATTCAGAATGTGCAAATCTTTGAAATAACGATGGATTTGGAATCTTAAATATGTCAATCTAAATATCTGAAAAGAAAATTATATTCCCTTGACGATAACGTATAAAAAATTCTCATAAAGTTACGTTACTGTACAACGTTTAAATATACCAATTTTTCATGTACTTTGAGTAACAGAATTAAATAATTTGAAAGGCATATAGGTACAAAATATTATTTTCTGTTTTTTCAGACAACCCTAATTAATATTTCTAAAGCTTCAAAATAAGTATTAAAATCAAAATTAGGAACAAATTTTGATTTTAGTATAATTACACCCAGAAAAAAAAAATACTAAGTATATAAATAATAGTTTTTTACTATTAAAAATAGTCAGTAGGATAAATTATTATTTTAATCGGAAAATACTATTAAATACTAGAAAATACCATGACATTGCCATTAAGTTTATATGAAAAGATTTATTTTTTGTAGACTATTAAATCAATAATAGTCCTCTTGACCAATTTTAATGGGATTTGAGAGAATTTTTTTCTGGGTGTATGTCCTATTGTCACGCACCAAAAAGATACATTTATTATCATATTAAACTAACAACATTTCTTAAAGTCTTGAATCCTCTGTTTCTACAGCAGAATTTCATTGGTATTTTCAAAAATGTAAACATCGATTTCCTAGTAAGTCTAGAACATTTTTGACGGCTAATTGAAATTTGTCACATCAGTAACTTTGAGTACCAAAAATGTAAAAAAATATCAGAAAAAAAAAGAAAAAAATATAAACCTTAAAAAGACATCTGAAAATTCGAATCGTACATCACTTTTTGTTTCGTAATAATAATTATTAATATTGTCAGACATAAAATTATTTTTAGCAGAAAATCGTAATGCAAATTTTCATACGGAACGTCCGGAATTATTCTGTGATTTATTACAAAATAACTATAAACTTTAAGAAAAAAGTGTACATATACAAAAATAAAGTAAATTATCTCAGCTAATTAAATTATCTCAGTTAATTATTCTTAATTATTAAAAAAAATAATGTTTATGCCAAAAGTATTTTTAGAAAAAGAAAAAAAAGTTTGTCCCACCCGGAAAGTCCCATCCGGAATTTTTCTGTGAAAAAGTATACATTTTATAAACGAAGTGTAAATTTACAAATAAAGCACATTACCTTAGCTATTTTTTAAAATAATTAAAACAATTGAAAACAAATAATACACGCATAGAAAAGATTTGTTTGAATATGCTTGAATATAATTATAACGTAATTCGAAATCACCATATATATATTGGGAGTAATATCTAATTTAATTTAATTGAATTGTATTATTATTTTGTTCAGATTGAAATATTATTATACGATATTGAAATATGAATTGCTTTAATCGCTGATTTACATGAATTTACTATATAAATGTTTCTGTAGAAATATATATTTTTCATCAGATATTAATATATGTATGTTTGATATTTCCGTTATTTTGATATTGAATTATATGTATTTGGTTATTCGTAATTGTTACTGGGTGACAACGAATTTAAATATAATAGCATTATTTTGATTACATGTATGTTTGGCATTACGATATCACAATTAACCAGTTGGGAAGGTTAGATCACATGGGAAATTTTAAAGTAGGTGTAATTATGATAGTTCGGATTATCAAAATTATAGTCGGTCTAAGCCGACTATAAATACCCTACACATATGTGTGGTTACCATTCAAAGTGATATATAGGTCATCAGGGTATACGAATCCTGAAAATAACTACAAACATTCAATCGCTGAAGAATTTCCATTCATTTGATACCCATATTTACATATGGGTAGGTGTACCGAATATCGATTTCTTTTTTGGTGAACCACAAGTCTTTTCGCCGGAAAACATTATTATCATGTATTTGAGCATGATGTCAATACATATTTGACCAAAAAAGTTTACCTAAGCACGTATACAGTAAAATTGATCTGTATATGTAAATTTTATATGAGGTATTTGAACATAAGTGGTCGGATCATAGGTCACAATGGACCGATGTCGCACATACAGCGTAGGTATATTAGTAATCTAAGTTATAAGTTTCATTTATCTAGCTCTTCAATTTTAAAAGTCTTAGGGATTTCAACAGACAGACAGACAGACAGACAGACGGACAGACAGACGGACAGACAGACAGACGGACAGACGGACATCGCTAAATCGACTCAGGAGGTCATGCTGATCAAGAATATATATACTTTTCCATACCGGAGATGCTTCCTTCTGGGTGTTACAAACGGCGTACCAAACTGAATATACCCTTTCACTCTTAGTGTAGGGTATAAAAACAGCGCTGTCTACTTTTAGCACTCAGTAACACTCACATTAATACTTTTCATATAGTTCAAAAGTTCTTTTTGGTGGAAGAATTTGTTTAAGTACCGCCAATTACTGTTAATACCAGATAGTGGCTGTTTGTGAAATTTCCAATTCATCCGTAATGTACTGAACTCAAAATAGGAACAATAGATGGAAATAAAATTATTAGGAATAAATAAAATATATGTAATAAAAATAAAAAAAAAGTTTATCTAGGTCTTCAATTTTAAAAGTAGTAGGGATTTCAACAGACGGACAGACAGACGGACAGACGGACAGACGGACAGACGGACAGACAGACGGACAGACGGACAGACAGACGGACAGACGGCTAATCGACTCAGGAGGTCATGCTGATCAAGAATATATATACTTTTCCATACCGGAGATGCTTCCTTCTGGGTGTTACAAACGGCGTACCAAACTGAATATACCCTTTCACTCTTAGTGTCGGGTTTAAAAAGTGTAATTTAAAAATAGGGAAAAAAACGAATATTGCGTAAAGAAGATATTAGCACTAAATTTACTATTTTTAAATGTAAACATAAATATGTTTACATGTAAATAAAAGGTTTTTCACATTTAAACATATATATGTTTGCAAGAACGCCGAAAATTATTTATTCTGAACATAAATATGTTTGAACGTAAGAAAAATATGTTTGCCTTTTATTATAATAATGTTTGGCAATGAAATAATACTTTTGTTTGCATAAGGCTCCAAAGATATATGTAATGCCTACAAAATTATGTTTGGGAGAGCCCTTTTTTTTGCAGCATGTATAAATGCAAAATTCGTTGACTTTTTTGTAGTTCCATATGAACCTCGACATGCACTTCTGTTTTTGTCCCGTCCGGAGCGACCACTATTTAATTTATATCTTTTGATCCACCACTTATAATTATACCCTACACCTATGAGGTACAGGGTATATTAACTTTGTGCATATATTGTAACGCCCCTTAGTAGGCGTGTCCGGTATGGAAAAGTATATATATTCTTGATCAGCATCACTACCCGACTCCGTTTAGCCATGTCCGTCTGTCTGTCTGTCTGTCTGTCTGTCTGTCTGTCCGTCTTGCTGTCTTGCTGCCCGAATACCGAATAACTTGAGAAATACTGATCAGAATGCGATAAAATTTCGTATTATTATATTTTAGCCAAAAGTAGGAACTGAGTTTGAAAATGAGCCAAATCGGTCAACGGACACGCCCACCTCCCATACATGTCACTTTTATATAACTCTTTCGGAACTAATAACTCGAAAAGTATTCAAGGTATAGTTATAAAATTTAAAAGGTATTGTTAGAATTCACCTATAAATATGTGGTCCAAAAATGGACGTGATCCGCCCACTTTTTTTTTTCATTATTTCCCGGGTTTTCATAGTGGAAATTTTATCCGTAAATTAGTAAAATCAAATCTATGAAATATTAGCCTTTCAAAATTTTAAATATAGACGTTGTCCGCCCAATTATATGTTTCTGTTTTTTTTTTTTTTTTTTTTGATTAGTTTGTTATACTTTTATATAATTTTTTTAATTTATGGGGATATAAGACATAAATTTCTGATATGTGAATAATATTCTGAGGGTGGGGAGGTTCAGCATACTTAATTAATATCTTTAAAATTAAGGTATGCAATTAAATATCCCACATTAATATCCCCTCCAAAGATGTAGGGTATTCCATAGTCGGGCCCGACCGACTATAAAAATCCGCCCCATGTGACCGAACTTCCCATGTGACCTAACTTTCCCAACTCTTTTTCTCTATTTTTTTGCAGATGTTTATAATAATAATAGTTTGGCGCTACAGTCCGATAAGAACATAGGCCGAGCTCTCTCACCATTTGAGCTGTACGTGTTATATTTGTACTCAAATTGGAGGGACCTACAGTTTATTGCCGAATCCGAACGGCGGGTGAGAGCTTTTCATAGGAAATGTTTATTCTCGTAGGTTTGCCATTAACTGCCGAGAGGTAGCGTCGCATAGGAAATGTTTTCTATGAAAAAGATGTTGGCGGACGCTGGGGATCGAATTGCGGACCTTCAACTCGTATCGAACGCACCAGCGACTTTTCATTCGTAGCCCAACGCACGAACCAGACGAGCTACGACGCTACAGACATTTAGTCCAATTTAAATCAAGTAAATTCATTAATTTTCCTGTAAAATATTAAAATTTAAAGCGTACAAATGTCCTGTACGGAACTCCAGAAACGTCATTATTTTCCAAGATACATACTATCAAGTTTAGTTATTTCTAGATCTGTCATAGATTTTAAATTGGAGCAGAAACCCTAGAGAGTACCAATCTCTTTTTATACCCTACAGAAAAAGTATATTTACTTTGGTCGTCTATTCATAATGCTCTGAAGAATTCGTGGAAAATTATTCGTTGCCTTGATTAGTATCATCACCTGAACTGATTAACGATGTACGTTCATCTGTCTACTTGTTTGTTGGAGACACGATTACAGGAAAACCAGAAGCGCTAGAGTCATGAAACTACGAACTTAGATTACTCTTAAGTATATTGAATGGATATAGGTCTATTTTTTGTATATTTTTGTATAGCTCTATAATCTACCTTGAATCTTAAAATAAAACTCCCGGAAAATATATGTCCAAAATGTTCCTGAAAAATCCCAACAATTTGGATTCGTATATTAATCTTTGATCTTTTCTGAGTATTTGTCATGTATCGATTATTCATTTAAAAAATACATATTTTTTTATAATAGAATATAAACTGTAGAAATTGCACGTACTTCACTTAAGTCATAACAATAACATTTTAATATGTCACTTTTATGACAACCCATTATAAGGCAGCCAAACAAAATATTCTAATGCGAATTGCTAGACATAAAACACAACTATTTAAACGACAATTATTTAAACTCAAAAATATTTCCTGTCATTATAGCTGAATTAATAGCGCACATTTTCAATGCTATTAACAATTATATATTTATGGTGTAGAAAAAGGTATACAAAATATAGTACTTTGTGTGTAAATTAGTGAATTATTTAAATATATTCTAATAAATGTTCTAAAAATAAATTATAGTATTTTTTCACATTATAATCTTTTAAGTTTAATTATTAATAATATTTGCATTTAAGCGATTTAAAAGATTATACTATACAGAAATGAAACAACACTACTAAAAATAAAGAAAAGTTCTACTAAAAAAATAATTCTACTAAAACTTCAGCATATATCTTCTTAATATTGAGAAAGTTTATTTCTTAATCATCAGAAAATTAAAATTTTCTCGTAACATATACCAATTGTTTTGATTTTTTTACTACTTGACTACTTTAAGAATTATTTTTCGTTTTTAACACTAATGAAAGCAAGAAATATTATTTTTGATTTATCGACCCAATTCTCTAATTCGTTTTAGATATTTTCATGCGACTATCCCACATGAAATATAAATTAGTCATTTGAGATCTCTGAAGAAGAGTAATTTTATGTAAATATAAATATTACACAGACAGTGTGGAATTGTTTTTTTTAATTATAAATTCATTTATTTCTGCGATTTTAGAAGAATATTCTCTGCTTATTTTTTGATAACCATACGCCATATTTTTCTTTTTAATTTTGAAATTTTGAACCTCTGAAAATGTTTGAATACACCCAGAAAAAAATTGCCTCAAATCCCATTAAAATTGGTCAATAGGACAGTTATTGATTTAATAGTATACAAAAAATAAAAATTTTCATATAAACTCAATGGCAATGTCATGGTATTTTCTAGTATTTAATGGTATTTTCCGATTAAAATAATAATTTATAATAATAATAATAGTTTGGCGCTACAGTCCTGTATAGAACTTAGGCCGAGCTCTCTCACCATTTTAAGCTGTGCGTGTTATATTTGTACTCAAAGTGGTGGGACCTGCAGTTTATTGCCGAATCCGAACGGCGGTTGAGAGCTTTTCATAGGCAATGGTTTTACTCTCGTAGGTTTGCCATTTACTGACGAGAGGTAGCGCGGTATAGAAAATGTTTCTATGAAAAGATGTTGTTAGCCCCAGTCCAGGCTTGAACCGGGGACCTTTCGGCTCGCAGTCCAACGCACTAACCACTGAGCTACCGCGGCTACAATTTATACTATTGAATATTTTTAATAGTAAAATACTATTATTTATATAGTATTTTTTTCTGGGTGTAGTGTGAATTTGTGAAATGGTTTTTTTTTTTCACTTTAAGTTCTAATATATCCGTGAGTTTTTAAGATATTGCTCTCAGGTTAAATTTTTTTAAATATTTGATATTTTACCATTATTTTTTAAAAACAAACTTTGTCAATTTTTTTTTATTTTGAGTGCTATGGAAGATATTAAAAATATCAATTTATTAAAAAAATTCGATTTTGAACGTTCATAACTTTTGCCAGTTGAAAGCAGTTAAGCCAAAATTTACTTTAAATTATAGCTAAATTACTACACTTTCTCCGCCTATCCACTCTTACAGCTGGGACGTTCCAACCCTTGGTGCTAGAGTCGTTTTAGCTGAATTTAGTCAACATTTTTGAATTTGAACGTTATCCACCAAAAACCTTCAAACGTTTTTACGTTGAAATTGATTTTAACTTTAGAAAAATAAATACCCTTTTATACCATACCACTTTTACTACCGAATTGTGCGGACCCTGATCGATAAAGGCGTTATAGCTGAATTTGGACTAAAGTTTTGATTTTGATCGTACATTACTCAAAACCTTTAAAAGTTTTTAAGATTTATTTATTCTAATAACTGAATGAATACTCTTTCAGACGATATCAAATTCATTGCTAAATGTTTCTTAAAATATTTATTTTTCAAGCCGTAACACGGTTTAAGAATTTCCGAGTGAAGAAACTTTTTTTTGCAATTTTTTATTTCATTTTTTAGAACGCGATTTAGAGTTTGATCAGATTTGATCATATAAGGATTTTTATTATGTACGCCGAAATTACGCCGCACATATTGGACCGTTTCTTTTTTAAATAAAAAGTATCTCTCAAACAAATCATTTATTATTTAAAATAAAAATTATCTCCCAACCAAAGACCTTTATTTTTTTAAATAAAAAAACATCTCTCAACCAAACCCCTTTATAGTTTTTGAAAAATAATATAGCTCAGTAAAAATCCAAATGGAAATAAAGGTTCCATTTTATCTCGGTTGGAAATAATTGAAATATAGCTATGAGAATTATTTAGGCACAAATAGCACTTATCTTAGTTGAAAGTTTCATGTTCCGGAACTGATCATTGTATATTTTCATTGTCACCCTAGTAGAAATTTGGCCGATGCGCCATCGGGAAATGATCGGGTTGTCGTTGGGTAAGCCCTATTAGAGAAAATATGAATATTACCTTTGCATGCCCTTATCATGCTTACCATAGCAGGGTTTACATTATCTAAACAGTCAATGTTCCCGATCATAGCTACATTATTTGTTCCTCATAACGAAATTAGTATCAGGCAATGATCGAGATTAATGAGAGAAACCCTATTATGCTCGGGCTCAGACAAGGCAATTGTCGGGTAAATATTAAAATGGGGAATTGTCCGATCAGTACATGATCATGGCCTGAGGTCAATACATGATCAGGACACTGCGTTACAAGCACATTATGGGCCTCGTCATATCCCGATCACCTCAAATAATGACATGAGCACTTCATTACCAAAAATTTATACTAGGGCATTTCTACTAGGGCAAAATTTCTACTAGGGCATAGCCCAATATAACATGGTCATGATCAGATTTACCCTAATAGGGATAATTTCTACAGGGCATCGATATCTTCATCGCATATGTAAATAAAATTGAAAACTCTAATTTAAATTATAATTTCAAGATTTCGTATATATTTAGCCCTAGTTTTAAAGCATTACGAAAAAAATCTAAACATCTAACACTCGTAGACCGCATAACCACCTACCATATAAAGTAGCTCTACACTAGAAATAAGATATCGCCAACAAATTTAACAAATTAGCCTAAGCACTTAGTTTAGGCAGCTTTAATTAGCGTCTAGTTAGTGTGTTAAAAAATGAAAGTGTAATATGTCATCTATTTACGGCGGTCTGAGTAATATGTAGTCTGTGTAAATCTACAACAGAGAAATCTTTTGCTTCTCCGACTTAGCTCAGAGATTAGCTGAGATGGCTGGTTAGAGGAGGAGGTGCTGCTGGTGGTATATTGTTGACTTGAGCACAATGACTGCTACTTAGTAGATCGTTACACACAAATATTTTACGTTTATCGTATTTCATAATTTATTTAAACATGAGCTGTGTGCATAGGCCCGATTTTTTTGGCATGTCATTCGATAAATACACAAAGCACGTTCATTGAAATCACCGTGGACAAAGTGTGTTAAAATGAATAGTAAATAATTGTATTTTTTAAATTTCTAGTAGTTTTTGCTAGTTTGTTTTGTTTGTCCCACGGTATTTCAATTTATAATATAATAAATAAAACACGAAGTAGAAGACGAACCAGCAGCAATGGTAACAACAAAAGCAAATATAAAAGACATAATTTGTGACATAACTTTGAGTTTGGCGATTTTATAATGTGTCATGCATCAGAAACAATAAAAATAAGGGCCTTCATGCATTGATTATATAATATTAATATACATTTTATTTAACAAAACAATACAAAAAAAATTGATAATCAAGACGAAAGACTGAAATTGTCACAGAGAATATTTTTTAAATGGCATTTTGATTTAGAAATGTAGGTGAGAATACGTTTCATCATATTAACCAACATCATATTAAAAATTGTTCAATCAAAATATTTATTTTTCGGTCATTTTTTCCATACTTCTCAGTATTAAAAATAGTTAGAAGTATAAAAAATATATTTTTAAAAATAACTTTAGAAAATTTGTTTTTCGAAAAAAATAAATTTCCGACACATTTTTTTGGAAATAAAAACTGCACTGGAGGTCTGTGTTCATTTTAAACTATCACTGAAAAACTGCTAACAAAATTAAACGTTGTTTAATTTAAAGAGAAGATTAATTAAACGATGTTTAAACTATGTTTAAACTAGCAATGAAAAACTGGAACTTAGATGTTATGAATCCAAACGGTCAACCATCATTTCTGTCTCGTATTGTTCTTGAGAAAAAATCATAAAGTCTGTTGCGTTACCAATTATAAAATTTTGTACTAATTAAATCATATTGTTTTAAAAATAATAGTTCTAGAAAATTATATAATAGTGCTAGAATGCATCACAAACAATTTACGTAAAAAAATATCATTCTATGATTGCTCATTGCCACCGAAGGTAAAAAAAAAATACCTTAAATATAAATTTTAGTTTAGGGAAACAAAAACCATATTTTGATAAGAATACGTCCCAAAAATTAGATTTTGAACCACTAACGCACAGTGTGCCTAAACGCTCTTAAATCGGGTGAAATTCAGTATTTTCGGAACCACTCAACCGAAAAATTTAAAAAGTTTTGTACAGATTTAAATTTTGACTTTGAAAACATTTCTGCAGGGAGTGAAAGTAAAAAATAATTTAAAATTTTAACTTTGACCAGTGTTGCCAGTTAAAGGGTTTTTCTACAGGGACGCTACAAAAGTTTAGCGACAGGGATAGCAAACGACGCCATATTTCTTGCCGCTCTTTTGACATTTCTCTTCAGTAAGGGTTGCCATTTCATGATGGAAAGATATACGAATTCGAATTTCGGTAGTAAATTTTAATAATTTCGACTCGTTTTGGCACGTATATCTTTCCATCATGAAATGGCAAACCTTACTGAAGAGAAATGTCAAAAGAGCGGGAAGAAATATGGCGTCGTTTGCTGTCCCTATCGCTCTACTTTTGTAGCGTCCCTGTTGAAAAACACTTGAAAAAATTTTTGTAGCGCTCTTATTAAAGAACCCTTTAAATATATTTTGGATAATTTTTATCGTTTTAAAGATTTTCAGTAATGTTATCTATCAAAAAAATATAAGAAAAGTACTTGTTACTGAAGAAAAAAAAATATTACGGCGATATGCGTATAAGTCTAATTTTCCAAAAAAAAACTAAAAAAAAATTGAAAACAAAATTTGGATATTATTTTCATTTGATGATTTATGTCTTAATTGTTTATAAAAGTCCCATACAAATATTTACAGCCAGATATTGTATCTCGATAATTGTCACAAATAGTCGCGCACGCCCGTGTGACTGGCTTTTTGAATTTTGTAAAGCGCAAAACGTCTGACGTCACAAGGTTTGCGCCGACGTAAGGAAATAATTTATATTTCATAAAACTAAACCGCACGAATGTTGTGTCAAATTAGATGGCAGCTTTTTTGGCTCCGTTAACTAAAATTTTCACGAAACAAAGCACTAATTGCTCCTAAAAAGGATGCAGAACTATCTTAAATAATTTTTTATTACACTGCACATTTCTTTTCATGCAATAAACCCATTTACAAAGCAAATTAGAAAAAATTTGCAAAAATGATGAAATACACACAATTTTGACAACTTTTTCAGAACAGCTATTTTTTGTTTACCGAATCGATATTCGATATTCGATTCTCGAATAAAGTCTCGTTTTGTTGCTGTCATAAGTATTGCCAGATTAAAAAATTCGTAACTTTAAAATAAAATTTTAATTTTTTTTATCTGAAATTTGTTTGCTGGTAACAAGACATGTTTTCGAGAGTCGTAGAACGTGAGATCCATCAAAATCAACGTAAGGGCTTGACGGGCGGAATGTGTGAAGATATGAAATACAACTTTTCAGACGATGTGAGAGCACTCAGTCACATCGAGATACAATATCTGGCTGTTAGATTTCATGATAAAATGTAAAATCTATGTATAAATATGTAAAGTCTTCAAAAACAAAAACAATAATTCATGTTCAAGTCTATATCTTTAAAACTAAATAAGATATTTTCTCAAGTAAGAACATTTTCTATAGATTTCAATGTAAGCTTTTCATAAACAAAAGAATTTTAAAAATCGGACAACTTTGGGATTTTTACAATTTTTGAAAAATCTCAACTTTCTTATTTTTATCTCAATAACCATTTAAGATATAAACCAATTTTAAAACATAAGTTCTCTCAAGTTCTCTCTATACAACACTTTTAAAATTTATAAAATCGGTTGAGTGGTTCCGAAAATACTGAATTTCATCTGATTTAATAGCTAAAATTTCATACATTTTAATTTTAATAATGAACACCCAAGAAAAAAATGGTTATTTTCTTTGCTAAAACTCGAATATTATTTAGGAGAACATTAATAGGGGACTATGGGGGCGATTATCACAAGGCAACGTGTCTGAGTGCTTCAACATGGCGAAGCCAGCGCAATCCTTGTCGGTGTCGTCTCAAGTCAACTCACTGGTCACCAGAATTGGCAAATTGTCAAATGGTGACACCTCCACTTCGGTGGAAGTCCTCCTCGTGGAAGTCCCTGGAAACGGCGCTCTACACCACCCGGTGTAGAAGTCGGCTAAAGTGAGTGGCGAGCATCTCCCTCAGAGTGAAGGTTCGTGCGTTGGGTTTGGGTCCCACCACGGAAAAAACCTATGCGCCCAATGAAAACAAAAAAGAAGCCTCGGATAACTACCGATTACAACGATGACGACCCACGCAAACTTTTTAAGGACCAGCGGCTTCGCTGGCTAGGTCATGTCGAACGAATGGATGAAAACACTTCAGCCAAGAAGGTGCTTGAATCGAAACTAGAAGGTGGACAGCGTAGAAGAGGGCGTCCAAATCTGCGTTGGAAAGACCAAGTTGAGGACAACCTGGCAACGCTTGGTATTTCTAACTGGCGTCAGCGCGCGCAAAGCAGATCCGACTGGCGCGGCTTCATCTCAGCGGCCAAAACCGACCCACGGTTGTAAGGGCCATTTAAGTAAGTAAGTAAGTACATTAATAGATTCAAATTCCTCTTTTTTAAATCCTATTTCGATACAAAATAATTTTATATAGATGGTAAAAAAATAAAAATATGAATTGGATTTTTAAATTCATCTGCATATTTCATTTATCAAATTTTTTCGGTATTCTCACAAGTTACATAATGAAACTTTCAGGCCCTATTAAAAATTGATATGCCGTATTATAAAAATACTGGCTGCGGTATTCTTACATGATATCAAACATTTATCATCAAGGTCTATTATAATATTATGAAAATATGCTAACGAATGCAAATTTAGAATTCTGTATTCGGGATCTCGCAATTTCCCGGAATAAATAGCCATAATATATATACATTTTTATAAGTCATTTTCTGAGCCAATTTATATTCATCTGTTTGTTTGACTATTAAAATAAAAAACATGAAAAACTAAATATCGTCACTATCATGCTAAAGGGGTGAATGTGCAATTTTTGACATTTGCGTTTTTTACATTTTTGAATGTAGTTTATCCTCAAGTATGTTGTGCAATAATCGCGTGTCATTTTGTTAAATATTTCTAGCCACAAAAGATAAAATCAAAAGGGCGAATTTGAAAAATTGAAAATCGTGTCATGCCAATAGGGCGAATCTTTTCGTTTTTTCGCCATAACTTTTTATTGGTATAAGATAAAATAGTGGTGTAAAGGCATTTATTGTTTCTTAGTTTTTTGCTATAATTTTTTATTGCTACAAGATAAAATAGTGGTGTAAAGGTGGTGTTTTTAAAGCACCTATCGATTGGCATCATTATTTGAAAATATTTCGCAAAACATTTTTTTCTGCAAATAACAAATGGCAAATTAATGTTTGGCAAAATATTTTTAATTAATGATGACAATAAATAGGTGCTTTAAAAGCAAACAATTAATGCCATTACATTACTTTTTTATTACTATTTAATGCCATTACATTACTATTTTATTACTATTTAATGCCATTACATTACTATTTTAATTAATAATGCAATAGGTGCTTTGAAAACAAACAATAAATGCCTTTACATCAATATTTTATCTTGTACCATTAAAGAGTTATAGCAAAAAAACGAAAATATTCGCCCTTTTGGCATGACAAGATTTTCAATTTTTCCAATTTCTTCGTTTTTTTGCGTGAATTCGTGAAAGATAAAATAGTGGTGTAAAGGTATTAATTGTTTGTTTTTAAAGCACCTATCGATTGGCATCATTATTTAAAAATATTTCGCAAAACATTTTTTTCTGCAAATAACAAATGGCAAATTAATGTTTGGCAAAATATTTTTAATTAATGATGCCAATAGATAGGTGCTTTAAAAGCAAACAATTAATGCCATTACATTACTATTTTATATTGCGCTAATAAAAAATTATAGCATAAAAAACAAAAATATTTGCGTTTTGATCAGGATATAGGCTCACAAAATCCGTATTTATAATTCAGTAGGTTGTCCAAATCTAAAGATATTTTATACACGTTTTAATAATTGACGAATAAACCAAAATAACAGAAAAAATTGAAAAAAAATTAAATGTTGCTAATTTTGAAAGCACTTCAAACTTTAAAATTTGATTACCCAACATTTTTAAAAATGCACATTCGTCCTTTTGGCATGACAGTGACGATATATTTCATTTAATAACGGTGGTGTTATCAATATAATGTATCTGTTAGTTTAGGTATACCGACTAGTTGTGACTATTACTTCTATAATTCCTACCAATTTCATTAAATCAACTATAAAAAGGCCCTACTTCAAATGTGACACAACCTGGTTTAACTTAACAAAATAGTTCTTCATTTTTCACTCACCTGCTAGTTTCCATGACAGTATTGTCAGCAGTAGTACAGTATTAACTGTCATTAAATGCATTTTGTAACGCATTTTAATGATGATGTTTTTTTTTATTACTGTGTGATGAAGTTACGTTTATTCAACATAGACAATCGTAGTTTTTTTTTTTGTTAATTTTGTATTAAAGAAAATGTATTGTATACACTTTTTGTAGGCGTTGTTTTAATTGCTTTAATGCGTTCTATGAACTATAAAAAAAAAACACTTTTTATTGAACATCGTTTTTAATTTAACAATTTCGCGCGAAAAAAACAATTTGACGATTTGGCAAACTATGTTGTAACACTTTCACTGGGGTTAAGGGGTTGCCAGAGTGTAGTTTTTTCAACACATTAATATTAAATGTCGATTAATGTGTTATATAGATCGTTAGAAAATGTCCTTTTTTATTTTATAATAATAAATTGTTACAAAAACTAAAACAGTGTTTTTAGTTTGATTTTCATATTTTTTTTTTTTATTATAGGACTTTCATTTTTGGCACAACACGTCGCGTGTATATATTTCGATCGTTGTTATCGTCGCATATACGCAATAAATTTTACTGTAACAACTATTTTAATGCGTAGCTCGCTGTGCTGTCGAAACTGTCAAAATAACTGTCACTCAGTTGGCACTCGGTGAGTGTGCTGCGGCGCTTTCACGATGCACACTGCGCGTGATACTTGAAATTTTTATTATCGATGTCTGCGATTTTTTTTTTATTTTAAAGTTTTTAATTTTTCCAGTTATATTTTTGTAACTGCTCTTCTTGTAAATGCTACCTTTCGAGCGGGTGCTTTCACTCAGTCTCATTCATAAATTATGTTGAGCTACTTTAAGGCGTCAAAACAAATAACCGGTTCGGTTTCAAAAACAAAAACAAAAAGAAGACAAACCGCCACTGTCTGCTGTAGCCGGAATCGGTTGACGTTCAAAATGCGTTCAAATGTTGCTCCGGATTTGGCGCGTCTTTTTTTTTTTTTTGTTGAATCTGTAAAAGTAGGAAAAAGAAAAATATTTTAAGTACTTGTATTAATGTGATTATCTGCAGTTATTTTATTGCAATTGCAACATTATTTTAAATGCGTTTAAATTGAGGTAATATAGACTTTTAAAGAGGCTTTATATTTTCCAGTCGATGCATTCAAGTTCATTCGCATTCAATCCTGTTTTCGTGTTCAAGCGGAAGTTTTTCAACGTCGCAATGGGGAGACAGACATACTGTCTGAGAGATAGACATACTGCAGAGATATTTCATTCAGACAGGGAGACAGATAGCGCGATAGACTTATGCGCACAGCCAAGTTCATAGTCATTTTGTTAACAGAGACGGATATATTGCCCGTTTTGTTATGTCACAGTGGTTGGTCATAATGATTGTTGCATCATTCGATCTTAAGTATTTCCATAAAACTATGTAATAACATAATTTGTCACTGCAAACAATAAATGCTTATAATTCGTATACGGGCCATTCCACATCAAATCGACCAAATAAAGTAAATTTTGAGTTATTACCTTTTCGATTTTAATGAAATTTGGGCAGCTGATAAATCTCATTGGGATATACATTGAGAATTTTTAAAAGGGTTCTTTTTAAGGACATCAATTTTGAAATGCAAAGATAATGACCACGGGCCACATATTAAAGTTTAGAACTTAATAGCCTGTTCTAATATCTTTAAAACGAGCCATCAACGAAGTTTTTAAAATTTCTACATTCAAGTTCATTCGCATTCAATCCTACCATTGAATGCGAATGAACCATTACTTGCAACAACCAATATAAATGGTTTTACAAATGCTTAAATTATAATTTAAGCATTTGTTAATAATTATTAATCTCAAAAATCAGTAATATTTGCAACAAACTATATATAGTCGTCCTTCAGTGAAAAATCACTAAGTCCATAAATTTAGTATTGAGATATTAATGATAAAAATTTAAAGATAAAAATTACCGTAACAAATCAGAATATTTTTGAATTCAAATAGTGCTAAGCTAAGCAAAACACATGACCGTTATTGGCTTCTTTTCTTTATCGTTCAGTGAAAAATCACTAAGTCCCATATAAACAGTAACAGTGTTCCAGTTAATCAAAATAATTGTATCTGATTTCAGTTTAAATTAGATATGAAAGATCTTTATAATATCTACACCCAGAAAAAAATACTGTATAAATAATAGTTTTTTACTATTAAAAATAGTCAATAGGATAAATTATTATTTTAATCTTAAATATCATAAAAAAAATTGGAAAATACCATGACATTGCCATTGAGTTTATATGAAAAGATTTATTTTTTGTATACTATTGAATCAATAATTATTGACCAATTTTAATGGGATTTGAGGGATTTTTTTCTGGGTGTTTCATTGAATCCAAAAATCGTTGAAATCCGACAATCCGACAACAGTAACAGTGCTCCAGTTTATCCAAATAATTGTATTGGATTTCAGTTTGAATTGGAGATAAAAAAAACTGCATAATATATATCATTTAATCCAAAAATCGTTGAAATCCGACCATATTTGTGGACTCAGCACGGTTTTATTCAGATTTCGACGATTGCCGTTCAGCGAAAAATCACTAAGAATCACTAAATTTGACTTATTTTTTACGCCGCGATTATGTTAATATTTTAGTATTTTTTGATAAGGAATATCCATGTAGATCTTCTTCTATAGTTTAAGTTCAAAATAGATTTGATCGGCTCTATTTAAGGGCGAATTGTGAACTTGAGTACTTTTCACTGAACTGAATTTTTAAATATTTGGAGTTATTGATTTTTCATTTTTAATAAATTCGGTTTGGTAAAATGTAGGACTACGAGGACTTTCGTAGAAACAATAATTTCTCACTACAAACATCCGATTGTTTACGGCAAATAATTCGCAAACAATCCTTTTTGTGTGTATGTTATCAACTTGTTTATTTAAATTTTGTAATACAGTCTAAAAAGGCACCAGCAATTGAAACCGATACTTGTAACGGATTTAATTTCGAGTTTCTCTCTCGTTTCAGTTTCGATTATAGTATTTATATGGTACAATGAAATTCTTTCGGGAAATCGGTTACATTGATCGTTGACGATATCGAATTTTGTACCTATTAATTTTCATTTTGGTACATTTATGCAGTTTTTGTGTGCAAAAGTCACGTTAAATATGCTCTTTAAATTTTTAAAATATAACCTACTGTTTTTATCTCTAATAACAGGTCATTATTATTTATTTATTTTTTACTTATTACACTAATTGATCACTGGCAAACAGCTGCTACATTCATGTCTTTCAAAAGTCGTGATTCAATTTTTTAGGAACCTATTAAACAACGTTTAGTCAGTCAGCATAACCGCCATAACCGCATAACATATAATTAAATATTTTAAGAGTTAACTAGAATTTGTACAGTAAATAAAAAATAAAACAAAATAAAACCAAAAATGACTAATAAAAATCAAAGCTTAAAGGCTGGATCGAACCGATCGATTTTGTGCAGAAACAAATTAGAAAGTGCTGAAAATTTAAAATTTTAATTTTTTTTTTGTATTTTTTTTTTAATCTTAAATTCAGCAAATAATGTAAATGGTTTAAAGCGACAATAGGTAATTTTTATGACAAAAAGACAATGAAAGCAGGAGAAAAAACAAAAAAACTACACCGATAAAATATTGTAGTGTAAATTTTAAAATTCAAACTTTTTTAATTTTAAAAAGTTTTGAAAATTAAATTAAAATGTTGTCAGATCATACACAGACAAAAATAATCGACGTAAATATAACAACTGATATTAATTGCATTCATTAATCGATCCAGCAATGAAATTCGCCAAGGAAAACATTTGCTATTCTTCGTATTATATAAGCAATTGCGTTCGCTAATACGATTATATATACGTCAATGCAGCAAATAATTTATTCGACGCAGTTTTGGCAAATATAATTGTTGAAACTGCGCCGACTAATTAATTTGTTGCAGTGACGTACAAATATTCATATTAGCAAAGGAAATTGCTGATTTAACGAAGAATAGCAAATGTTTTCATTAAATTAGTGAATTTTATTGCTGTATTGATTAGTGAATGCAATTAATATAGGTTGCTATATTTACGTCGATTATTTTTCTCTGTTTAGTAACGAATTAGATTTTTTTTTATCACATAAGAGATATAAAAATTACAACAAATATTAATGATGAAAAGTAGAGGGTAGTAAAGTAGACAATGACAAAATGTATAACGTTCGTTAGAAATATTTAAAAATAAAATGAATGCCCTTATTACGTATCTTTTCATGTGACTGCTGTTCGGTTCCAGTCTCCTTCGTCCGAATTTGGTAAAATATATTTCAAAAGTTTCCTTTCATTCCCGCATTTTTGAATTGCAAACCATTTTTGAATTGTTTACAATTTTTGAATACAAAAATATTTTTTAAGTATGGTTTGATGCTGCCAATATAAAAAATCTAAAAATAAACGTTTTCGTTTATACATGAATCATTCAAAATACTCTTTTGGTATAAGTTAATCAATCCAATATTTCATTGTTGCAACCGAAATACATTTGTTGTTACCTTATGTCATTAAAATGAACGTACCTTACTTTACTATAACCGAAATGTTAATATAATCGGTTGCCATAATCTCATAATTGCATTTTTCATGCATTTGTTACGACAACTGTGTACGTTGTATACTTTGGAATTAGTAGTTATGATAGTAGACATCTATAATTCATATAGAAAATATTACACAAATAAATTTGTTAAAATGAAATTTCAATTGGAAGTTGCGACAAGCTCATATTCATCAACTTGAAGGTTATACAACCTCATGCTGACCGACTGGTCGGTTTTTACAACCTCATGCTCACCGACTTTGAGGTTACCACAACCTCATGCGCACCAACTTGGAGGTTTACACAATCTCATATTCACCGATTAGGATGTTGCCACAGTATTAACAGTAGTTGATGCAACCGTATAATGCGGTAGGACAATTTAGTTGGTTGCCACAACAAATTAATTCCCTGTGTGTTGAAATGAATTTTAGTCGACATCGTTGTTGTCGTTGATGGGAAATATAATGGTGAATTTGACACATTATAAAATCAGTTGAGATTTCGAAATTAGAAATTAGAAGCAAAGACGATTTAAAGACGAATTAAAGTGTTTTTTTAAGTGTTTTCAAAGTATTTTTTCTCGGTGTTTACATTTTTGAAGCACGTTGTATGCTGCTCATGCTGTCAATCAAAAATTTTGTTCATGCTTTGTTTTTATTGTTAGATCTGAAAGAGCCTAAAACCATTTTAAACAATTTAAGATAATTTTTTTATGATTTTTTATTTATTTTTTGTTTTTTTTAATATCTTTTTCTATTGACAAAAATGTTGAAATGCTAACAAGACAACATCGTCCAATGTTGAACGTTGAACAATGCGAGGTAAGATGTTGACAGAAACACGTCAGATCGGCCAATCAACTTTGTGACTTAATGAGGCGGCATCACGTTGTTGTAATCTTTTCGTTATTCTACAAATATTAGGGTCACGCACCGTGGAACCTATTATCAGAACAGTTAACAAGTTATGACAACATATAACATAAATATGTAGTTTTTATAGTGGGTGCCGTTGATATAGTTTTTTTCTCTTCTAATTTTAATAATTTTTCTTAAATTAGTTTCACAAACTGTAACTGAAACTCAAGCTAAAAGTGAGAAATTTTTCGGTTTACCAGCAAATGAAAACTTTGCCGTTACCCTTTACTGTGTGGTTCAGCGTGATTTGCCGACTGACACAATTACTTTGAGGTTTGCAAGTCAGCGTGAGAAACACACAATTTAGTTAATGTTATTGCAGTGATAATAAAGGAGATGATGGTAATCATAATAATGATGATCGTGCTTTCGATGATGCACACGATCAGTTGTAATGACTCGACCAGTGTTGTTCAGCGAAATGTGACTCAAGTGGAGTTTTTTTTTATTGCACTTAATTTTAAGTTCAAGTTTTTTATTTTTGTGGTAAAACTTTATTTGAAGGAAATGTTATTTGACCCGCTTTGCAGAAGCGAAAGTTTAATAGAGCCTTTCAAAATATTGATAAATAATTTTTAAATTTAAATTTTGTTTTTAATACATTTGATACATAATTTGGCGTTATTGAAAAGACAAATTCATAATAATTTAAATGAGAATTCTCATAAGGAACTTTGACTAAAATCGTATCAAATTCATTTGTATTTCTTAAGAAAAATATTTAATAAATTTTTGAATATTGTTATGTTCAATTGTAATAATTTTTTTTTCTAATTCATATATGTCACATTTTTTATTTTTAATATTTATATTTTTAATGAGCAGTTGTATTATAAATTATTATTTTAACTTTCTGTATTTGAAAAATTCAGTACCATTAATTTTATAGTTTCAATATTATTGAACATAACGATATAAATACTACCAATATTAATAGGCCATCCTATTGTAATTAAAAGATTACATTTTAAATTAATGGTACAACAACATAATGTATTAAGAGTTTGAATATTATTAAACTAATGGTATGCATCCTATTCATCAATTTTAATATTATAAATAACTGTTTTTATGAGATTTTAATGAGATTTTCCATAAGAAATAGAAAAATATTTGAAAAAAGTATTTGAAAAATTCAGTACCATTAATTTAATAGTTTCAATATTATTGAACATAACGATATAAATACTACCAATATTAATAGGCATTCCTATTGTAATTAAAAGATTACATTTTAAATTAATGGTACAACAACATACTGTATTAAGAGTTTGAATATTATTAAACTAATGGTATGCATCCTATTCATCAATTTTAATAATATAAATAATTGTTTTTCTATTAAAATGAGATTTTCCATAAGAAATAGAAAAATCCAATGAAAATTGACATATTGACATATTTTTTTAATAAATTTCCGAACTGAACTAAATAAAGAGTTGAAATTTACAAAGTTTCATATTTCATTGTTGAATGGGAGATAACTTTTTAGTAAATTTTAGTAGTTTTTTTTTAGTGAATTTAAATATGAAAGATAGTTTCTTCCGTTTGAAAAATAATCGATTTATCTGAAGATTTCTTAAATTTAAATAAAACGAGTTGGGAAAGTTAGGTCACATGGGTAAGTTCGGTCACATGGGGCGGATTTTTATAGTCGGTCGGGCCCGGCTATGGAATACCCTACACCTTTGGTGGGGATCCTAATGTGGGATATTTACTTGACCTAAATTTTAAAGTTTTCAATTATGCTGAACCTCCCCACCCTCAGAATATTATTCATATATCAGAAATTTACGTCTTATATCCCCATAAATTAAAAAATTTATATAAAAGTATAAAAAACTAATAAAAAAATTTAAAAACAATATAATTGGACGGATCAAGTCAATATTTAAAATTTTGAATGGCTAATATTTCATAGATATGATTTTAATAATTTGCAGATCAAATGTCCACTATGAAAATCCGGGAAATAATGAAAAAAAAGTGGGCGGATCACGCCCATTTTTGGACCACATATTTTTAGGTGAATTATAACAATATGTTTTAAATATTATAACTATATCTTGAATACTTTTCGAGTTAGTAGTTCCTAAAGAGTTATTTAAAAGTGACTTGTATGGGAGGTGGGCGTGTCCGTTGACCGATTTAGCTCATTTTCAAACTCAGTTCCTACTTTTGGCTAAAATATATTGAGACGAAATTTTATCGCATTCTGATCAGTATTTCGCAAGTTATTCTGTATTCGGACAGCAAGACAGAAAGACGGACAGACAGACAGACAGACGGACATGGCCAAACGGACTCGGGTAGTGATGCTGATCAAGAATATATATACTTTTCCATACTGGACACGCCTCCTAAGGGGTGTTACAATATATGCACAAAGTTAATATACCCTGTACCTCATAGGTGTAGGGTATAAAAATGGTTTTAATTTTAACAAAATGAATTCAGTTAACTTCTCCTTGTGCTATTATAAAGACACTCTGCTACGTTAAATATTTTAATCCAACAAAAATGAATAAATATTGTAGATTTCACAAACCAGATGTTATTTTAACAAAAAAAAAAGCAACATTTTGTCAAAAAGTAGCAAAATTATTTCTTTGATTTTACAAGAATAATAATAAATTTCCAAATTGAAATTCAAATAGTAAATGTGAATTTCAATTTGAAATGGGAAATCTAAAATTTAATTTAATTTATATCTTCCCTAATTTCAAATAAAAAATCTATGTAAGTTGAAATATTATTAATTTCAAATGCGAAATGGTGTATTATTTTTTAATTTTAAAAATGTATGCTTTTTTATTTTTTAATAATTCATTTAAGAAATAGTTTATGAATCAGAAATTTTTTGAAATAAGTAAAAAAAAATATGTTTTAGACTACACAAAAATAAATCATCATTATTGTATTGAAGAACGATTCATAATATTGATAACTAGCTGGAGCCGTGTACGACACGTGCCAAGATTTTGTAAATGCAATTAATTTTATTAATATGAAGAACTCTTTTATTATTTATATCTTCCCCGTAAAACGCTTTCCCGTAGAATTCTTCCCGGTAGAATTCTTTCCCGTAGAATTCCTCCTCGTTGAGTTTTTCCAGTAAAAGTTTTAGTGTGGTGAGTTTTAGTGTGGAGAATTTTGGTAGCCGCGGTAGCTAAGTGGTTAGTGCGTTGGACTGCGAGCCGAAAGGTCCCCGGTTCAAGCCTGGACTGGGGCTAACAACATCTTTTCATAGAAACATTTTTCTATACCGCGCTACCTCTCGGCAGTAAATGGCAAACCTACGAGAGTAAAACATTGCCTATGAAAAGCTCTCACACGCCGTTCGGATTCGGCAAAAAACTGTAGGTCCCACCACTTTGAGTACAAATATAACATGCACAGCTCAAAATGGTGAGAGAGCTCGGCCTAAGTTCTTATAGGACCAAACTATTATTATATTATTATTATTTTGGTGTAGTGAGTATCGTTGTGGTGAATTTTTGTGTGCTGAATTTCGGTGTGGTGAGTTTAAAAAATTTGGGGTGCTTGATATCCTGGTGTGAAAAATGTACCTTATATGGTGGTGCCACGCCCAGTGGTCAAATCCCGCCCACATTCCGCGAGATCGTTCAGAACGGTTAAATATAACGCTGACCAAAATTTCATACAATTTGCTATCCTCATTGCTGATATAATATGTTTTTAATTTTTAGTTTATATGGGAGGTGCCACACCCAGTCCACCAAGACCCAACATACATATTGTGTCAAATTTAGATTCAATTCGGTTCAGCCGTATTGACGCCTATTCGGAACATACACACATTCATACATACACACATTCATACACACACACATACACACATACTTTCATTCACAAGTATATAGTAGATTACAATACATCAATGTTATGAATTTATTATGAATTTGATGAATGACCGAAAAAATGTTCTCTATACACTGGGAAAAATTATGTTTTGCAGCAAACATATTATGTTACACGTTACTAACATGAATTTTTCAAGATTTTAAAATAAATATGTTAATAACGATATTTAACCAGCAAAATAATTTCAAAAATTTCGAATAAAATGTAAAATCCAATTAAAGTCATCAAATTTACGATTGAAAATATATTATGTTTGCTGCAAACAAATTTTTTCATTGCGTGTAATATGATGAAATATATACGAAGAATTCGTTTCATCATTTTAATGAATAAATACATAATATTTATGAATAAAGTAATAATTAGTTGGTTGAAATGGTAATAAAGTTTTCGTACATGGACCCAATTGGCTCTGAAAACTCATGGTCCCGATCATCATATTGAAGAATTTCTTTTTCTGTGTCGGTAATCGAAAATATAATTAGTTGAATAGATGAATTTAAATTTTGTATTATACTACTGACTATACCCATACAATTTGACAGACATTTTATTTGTATGTCGAACGAAATTTTCGCACCTTCGCAATAACTTGGCCTAAACAAATGTTACTTCACCTAGTGCAATATTTGTACTCGCATTGAATAGCTCATTATTTGCACGTTCATAGACGATAAAGTAAAGTTTTTGTAAATGTTGGTGTATTTGTTTTTAACAAATATTTGTCAACGACTTTGAGATTTATGAATAATAAAAATAATACAAATACTTCAAATGCCTAAATAAACCATGTTTTATATACGATATTTCAATTGTTTAACTGAAAATACATTCAATTATGTTCAGTAATATTGAATAATGAGTGAGTAAATGATTAATTAATAGCAAAAGTTAGCTTAAACAGTGATTAATTGAATTATAGATGTATAGAGTACATTACTGAGCACTAGGTAATTTAGTTAGAGAATAACTAAGTAAATACTTTGTCGAGTATTGCAGTGAAAGTTACTAAAAAACGAAGTGAATTAGAAAATAGTGGATTGAATAAATATTTCAAAGCAAATTATGTTGTAATTGATTTTAAGATGAGATTTTTATGTTATTTCAATTTGATTTTTAAAATAAATTTAAATGTTGAGAGAAAAAAATAATTACTAAAAGAATTTAAAATGTTTATTATTTATTAGTAAACATTTTGTCAAATAAAAAATATTTTAAATTAGTAAATAACTTTTCGAAGTGCAGAAATAAGACGGAAAGATCAAACGTGCCGAAATTTGAACCTATGAACTATAACGCTTTTTAACAATGATATGCATAACTTTATTTCAAGAATTTATTACATGTAAATTAAAAATTTAATAGAACTATTAAATATTTTTTTATTCCTCTTTATATAAAACAAAAAAAAAAACTTTACTTTCTTCGAATGCAAATTATTATACAAAAAATACCCAGTTAATTTAAATTCTGAAAAAAAACTTTCTGCAACACTTTCAGTTGGCGGATGAATGATTAATTGCAAAATTTTGTAAAAGATGATTTTGAAGACTTTTTCTTTTTTTTATAATTAATTCTGTGTGTGTGATTTTAGTATCATAATTATGTTCGTGATAATTCTTGGGCTAAACGAGGCGTAAATGATGTTTATGGCCGTTGAGTTGGGCGCTAAGAGAGAGGCTTGAAAAAAAAACGGCTTAATGACTTGGTGACTTTGCGATGGTTGTTAGGCAGTTGGTCAAGCGGCTTGCAGCCTTAACTTATTTACAATTTTTTTTTATGTTTTCTTTCTTTCTTTTATTTATTTATATATATAATTTTTTTGTTAATCGCGGAACAATGTGAAATTAACCCACATAAAATAGTGAAAAGTAGAAAATAAACTGCAAAGAACATAGAGAAAACGCGATGGCTGGCAATGAGTCTAATGGCTGAAAATTGCAAGTATTAGAAATGAAATGTAGCAGAGAAATTTAAAGACCTGAGCAAAAAAATTAAAAAATTAAAATAAAATAATACAGAAAAATAATATGTACATGAACATTTAAATAATAAAAAAAAAAAAAAAACAAAAAATAATATATAAAAAAATTAAATATAAAATTTAAATAATATAAAATAAAAAAATCAAACCAAAATAAAAAATATAAATATAAAAATAAAATATATATATATATATATATATATATATATATATATATATATATATATAAATAAACAATTAAAACGTAAATATAAAAAATTAGTTTAATAACGTATACTATAAATTTAATAGTATAGTCCATGCAGATGTTAAGAAAAAATTATTTTCATAAATTTAAACAAAATAATTTAGTACCTATAATACCTATTATGAATGCTTTAACACTATTAATTTAATAGTATTTACTATAAATAGTTGAAAAATAATGCACTTAACAACAACAAAACGAAACTTTTTATAAAATATTTAAGTTAGTGCAAATGGGAACCTATGACAAAATGAGCTACGTTTTGATCTTCCTTCAAAAAATTGTATTTACATTTTTTTACTCTTTTGAAGGGTCTATTATATAAAGTGGTTCGTGATCTAATCATGAATTTTTAAAAATAATTTGAAAATCTTTGCAATTTCGAAAAATTTTTGCCATAACTTTTTATGGATACAAGATAAAATAATGATGTAAAGGCATTAATTGTTTGTCATTGATTAACATTAATTTTTAAAAATAATTTGTTAACAACATTTCTTGGAAATAACAAAAATTCACAAATTAGCAAATCGTGATTTTGTTTGCAATTATTTTTAAAAATTTATGTCAATATATAGCAAATTTAAAAGCAAATAATTAGTGCATTTACATCATCAGTTTATCTTGTACCCATAAAAATGTATGGACATAACATTAAAATATTAGCCCTTTGGTCAGGATATAGACATTAGACATCTGCACAAATGCATTTAAAACCCACTTCAAGACATTCTTTTTATTTCAAAACATTTACTGTTGCCGACTCTATGCCTGAAAATCAAATGAATGTGTTGCTCACAACAACAAAGCACAAGTAGTGTCAAAACCAAATACAAACAAAACGTAGTTGTAGTGAAGAGGTCTATAATGATATGCAATAAAAATACTAAAATGGACTTACTATGTATTTTACATTTTCTTATCATTTTTACTCTAAGCATTTTTCATTAATATTATAATATAGAAAAAAATTCAAAAGTAATAAGAAAATCATATAATATTAAGTTTTTATTTATCGAACAACATTTTTTTTTTTATTACTTCTTCAACTTTAATTTTATATTTGATAAATAGTTTATAAATAATAATTTTGGTACTATAAATTTAATAGTAAATTCTGCAAAATTTAATCAAAGACTTTAGCAAGACTAAGACTGTAGCAAGACTAAAAGCATATTAAAAATAGAATAAATTTAATAGTATATACTATAAATAAGTACATAACTAAGAAAATTGTTTTGAAAATTTGAAAAATAAGCTTTATAATAGCCAAATGCATTTTCTTGCCTTAAGTAGGAAGTTTTTAAAAGTATTGACGTTTTTAAAAGTAGATTTATAGTAGGCAACTGGAAGGAAAATGTGGTAGGGATATGCCTACCAGCTAACAATATCATTTATAAAATTTAGAAAAATGTTTAAAGTAGCTACCATAAAATATAGAAATATATCGATAGCTTATTCAATAAGTTGCCGATAGAACACATTTTTAATTAAAATTTTTACCTATTCAAGCTGTATACATGCGTCTTTTACACATTATAAAGGAAATCGAGCTGATTGGCAGCAAATTATTTTTGACATATATAAAATTTGACTTGTAATATTTACAGTTTTGCCTGCCTGTTGCCTTTCATTTGCCTGCCTATAATTTTGTCTGCGCTCACTTTCTATTCAACCAAAAATAATACTTACTTTTTATAAATGTTATTAATTTTTTATATTAAAAATTTGATACCTATACCATAATAATATATACTATACTATGCTATAAATTGAATAGAATATATTAAAAACTGTTTCCAAACAAAGTATTTGGCAAAATCTTAAACAAAAGTTTTAAGCAACAAACAAGACGTGCAAAATGCATTAGAAATACATTTTTTCATTTAATTCTCTTGCAATAACTGTTTGTAGAAGTAAGAAAAACAAATTGAGAAAAACAAATTGTCTAATTTAAAAATGTTGCTCAATTTATGTCGACATTTTGGCCATATTCCAGGCTGCTGCTTCTTTCGATGTGAACGCAAATAATTAAAGCAATCAATGACCGCAAAATTGAATTAAGATTCAAGCAACAAAGTCTGCATATTGCAGTCAAAAATTTAACCCATACAAATCTGTTTGTAACGGTTTTAAACAGCTGTTGGCTGCCAAAGTATTAAAGTCAAAATAAAATATGTGGTGTTTGTGCCATGATTGCAAGTCGAAACTTTAACTTTAGGTTGCAGTAACGACTTATTTCGTGTTTATATTAATTTGTTTTTTTTTATTGTTTTTATTTTTTTCTTTTTCTTTTTTTTTTGGTTATCTGTGTGCGGAAGTTGGCTGCGCTTCAACAACTTTCAATGCGTGGGTTTTTCTTTATTTTGTAATGTTTTCCTTAAGCTTTTTATACTTTTTTATACTTTTTATTTTTTCATTGTTTTTATTATATGACGTTGTGTAATAGTTACTATTTATGTAGGTACACTTTACATCGAATGCAGTTATAATTGTTTAATTACTTTTTTTTTTATATATATATTTTTATTTTTATTATTTTTTATATATTAAATAATTTAAAGTCTTAGCTATTAGATCATTTAATTGAATTAATAAGCGTATACCGTGTTTAAATGGTTAAGTTTAATTAGCCATTTTAATGCTATAAACATTCGAGCTTTCAGAGAAGTTAGTTAGAGCTTTTAGCAGTTCATAAAAAGTTTAATTATACTTCAAATATATTCTTAAAATTCCTAAGTTTTAAACAATGATGTCAGAATTATTTAGAACATCATCTTATATATAAAATATAAAATATAAAATATAAAATATAAAATATAAAATATAAAATATAAAATATAAAATATAAAATATAAAATATAAAATATAAAATATAAAATATAAAATATAAAATATAAAATATAAAATATAAAATATAAAATATAAAATATAAAATATAAAATATAAAATATAAAATATAAAATATAAAATATAAAATATAAAATATAAAATATAAAATATAAAATATAAAATATAAAATATAAAATATAAAATATAAAATATAAAATATAAAATATAAAATATAAAATATAAAATATAAAATATAAAATATAAAATATAAAATATAAAATATAAAATATAAAATATAAAATATAAAATATAAAATATAAAATATAAAATATAAAATATAAAATATAAAATATAAAATATAAAATATAAAATATAAAATATAAAATATAAAATATAAAATATAAAATATAAAATATAAAATATAAAATATAAAATATAAAATATAAAATATAAAATATAAAATATAAAATATAAAATATAAAATATAAAATATAAAATATAAAATATAAAATATAAAATATAAAATATAAAATATAAAATATAAAATATAAAATATAAAATATAAAATATAAAATATAAAATATAAAATATAAAATATAAAATATAAAATATAAAATATAAAATATAAAATATAAAATATAAAATATAAAATATAAAATATAAAATATAAAATATAAAATATAAAATATAAAATATAAAATATAAAATATAAAATATAAAATATAAAATATAAAATATAAAATATAAAATATAAAATATAAAATATAAAATATAAAATATAAAATATAAAATATAAAATATAAAATATAAAATATAAAATATAAAATATAAAATATAAAATATAAAATATAAAATATAAAATATAAAATATAAAATATAAAATATAAAATATAAAATATAAAATATAAAATATAAAATATAAAATATAAAATATAAAATATAAAATATAAAATATAAAATATAAAATATAAAATATAAAATATAAAATATAAAATATAAAATATAAAATATAAAATATAAAATATAAAATATAAAATATAAAATATAAAATATAAAATATAAAATATAAAATATAAAATATAAAATATAAAATATAAAATATAAAATATAAAATATAAAATATAAAATATAAAATATAAAATATAAAATATAAAATATAAAATATAAAATATAAAATATAAAATATAAAATATAAAATATAAAATATAAAATATAAAATATAAAATATAAAATATAAAATATAAAATATAAAATATAAAATATAAAATATAAAATATAAAATATAAAATATAAAATATAAAATATAAAATATAAAATATAAAATATAAAATATAAAATATAAAATATAAAATATAAAATATAAAATATAAAATATAAAATATAAAATATAAAATATAAAATATAAAATATAAAATATAAAATATAAAATATAAAATATAAAATATAAAATATAAAATATAAAATATAAAATATAAAATATAAAATATAAAATATAAAATATAAAATATAAAATATAAAATATAAAATATAAAATATAAAATATAAAATATAAAATATAAAATATAAAATATAAAATATAAAATATAAAATATAAAATATAAAATATAAAATATAAAATATAAAATATAAAATATAAAATATAAAATATAAAATATAAAATATAAAATATAAAATATAAAATATAAAATATAAAATATAAAATATAAAATATAAAATATAAAATATAAAATATAAAATATAAAATATAAAATATAAAATATAAAATATAAAATATAAAATATAAAATATAAAATATAAAATATAAAATATAAAATATAAAATATAAAATATAAAATATAAAATATAAAATATAAAATATAAAATATAAAATATAAAATATAAAATATAAAATATAAAATATAAAATATAAAATATAAAATATAAAATATAAAATATAAAATATAAAATATAAAATATAAAATATAAAATATAAAATATAAAATATAAAATATAAAATATAAAATATAAAATATAAAATATAAAATATAAAATATAAAATATAAAATATAAAATATAAAATATAAAATATAAAATATAAAATATAAAATATAAAATATAAAATATAAAATATAAAATATAAAATATAAAATATAAAATATAAAATATAAAATATAAAATATAAAATATAAAATATAAAATATAAAATATAAAATATAAAATATAAAATATAAAATATAAAATATAAAATATAAAATATAAAATATAAAATATAAAATATAAAATATAAAATATAAAATATAAAATATAAAATATAAAATATAAAATATAAAATATAAAATATAAAATATAAAATATAAAATATAAAATATAAAATATAAAATATAAAATATAAAATATAAAATATAAAATATAAAATATAAAATATAAAATATAAAATATAAAATATAAAATATAAAATATAAAATATAAAATATAAAATATAAAATATAAAATATAAAATATAAAATATAAAATATAAAATATAAAATATAAAATATAAAATATAAAATATAAAATATAAAATATAAAATATAAAATATAAAATATAAAATATAAAATATAAAATATAAAATATAAAATATAAAATATAAAATATAAAATATAAAATATAAAATATAAAATATAAAATATAAAATATAAAATATAAAATATAAAATATAAAATATAAAATATAAAATATAAAATATAAAATATAAAATATAAAATATAAAATATAAAATATAAAATATAAAATATAAAATATAAAATATAAAATATAAAATATAAAATATAAAATATAAAATATAAAATATAAAATATAAAATATAAAATATAAAATATAAAATATAAAATATAAAATATAAAATATAAAATATAAAATATAAAATATAAAATATAAAATATAAAATATAAAATATAAAATATAAAATATAAAATATAAAATATAAAATATAAAATATAAAATATAAAATATAAAATATAAAATATAAAATATAAAATATAAAATATAAAATATAAAATATAAAATATAAAATATAAAATATAAAATATAAAATATAAAATATAAAATATAAAATATAAAATATAAAATATAAAATATAAAATATAAAATATAAAATATAAAATATAAAATATAAAATATAAAATATAAAATATAAAATATAAAATATAAAATATAAAATATAAAATATAAAATATAAAATATAAAATATAAAATATAAAATATAAAATATAAAATATAAAATATAAAATATAAAATATAAAATATAAAATATAAAATATAAAATATAAAATATAAAATATAAAATATAAAATATAAAATATAAAATATAAAATATAAAATATAAAATATAAAATATAAAATATAAAATATAAAATATAAAATATAAAACATTATAAAACATTATAAAAAGCTTAAAGCTTTAAAAAGCACAAAATTTGTATTTTATTTATTTACGCATCATAACATTTCATGAATTTTCGTGTTCAACCAGAAATACGACGTACGTGCATTCGTTGCAATGCACATTGTGTGTGCGTCCGCAATGAGTTCGTGTTGCGCATGCGTAAACTTTATCAAAGAAAAGTAAAGCGTACGGCGGATACGAAACGCAAGCACAACCGTTCGTTCGGTCGGTTGTTAAAATAAAATAAAACGGTGAATGGAAAAATTAACACGACGATCATCATGATGACGACAACAACACCAACGACAACGTAAGTAGAGAAATTTAAAGAGAGCAATAATTATGATAAAGCAAAAAACACATATATTTTATTGCAAAAATTGCAGCTTGTTTGTGAATTCCCTGCGTTTTTAACCTGCTTTCTGTGCCAAATATAATCAAATCGAAGGCGCTATATAAATCAACGCTTGACATGGAAATTATGCGCAGAACGTAAGAAACGTGCTGAGAATTTAATTGTTTTTGGGAGAAACAGTCCACAACATTTAGTGGGAAAAAGTTTTCAAATTTATATAGCTGTTGTTAAACAGACCTTATAACGGTTTCTAATGTTAATTTGTAAAACAAAACAATTAAACGTAAATAATCTTTTTTTACTTTTGAGAAACATGGGCGGATGTTAAAAGATACCATTCTCACATTTTAAACATTTACATATGTAAAATATTTTCTTTAAGACAATATTATAAATTATTTTCTCAATCTACTGTTAAGTTGAACTTCCATTGTATTCGAGTGTGGCACGTAGAATAATTTAAATTAAAATATTTAACTGTGTATTGTTATGACGAGCATTAAAATCAGTTTAAGAAATCTTCAATTACAATTTACAATGCAATCAATGCGAAATAAACTGCATAAATTAGATCCAAAATCTATTCTGATCTTAAAATATTGAATTATAAATAATTATTATAATTATAATTATTTGTTAGAAAATTATTTTAATTCAGCTACAGTATTTTAAATAAATGCTAAAAATACGATATGAATTTACAAACAAATATTTTGTATATTTTAGAAATTGAAGTTATTTTTAGTTTATTTAATAAAACTTCGAATAGTCATCAAAGCATTTTCCTAATTGGATACCTTTTTTTTGAATATAATCAATTAAAATTCATCGATCGGAAATTGTCGGACATATAATGATATTTTAAAACTATAACACTACCCAACACGATTTTCCCATGGACATCCCATATATCAATTCTATATAGTTGGCTGGTGCTCATTTTTTCTGTATACTCATTTTTTTTTTCAAAGCCGTTCTCAACGTCTACTTAGAAAAAAACATAATACTGTTGAAAAATTGTTTTACAAAAAAACCTTAAACGCAATTTTTCTTATAATTGTTACGACGAATTTTAATATAATAATGAGTTATTATAATTATAATTATTTGTTAAAAAAATATCTTAATTCAGCTACAGTATTTTATATATTTTAAAATTGACTCGGTATATTTAATATTTAAAATTTCTTTTATATATTTTTTGAATTTACGATCTAATGATAAAAAATAGAAAATTATATATAGTTATCCAGAGTAGAGATGGTCATTTCCCAAGTTTTGACTCACGCTCATGCTCACAAAGAAATTTTTCTAATGATTCATTCGTATATCATTCCATCATGAAATGGCAAACTTTACTGAAGAGAAATGTCAAAAGAGCGGCAAGAAATATGGCGTCGTTTGCTGTCCCTGTCGCTCTACTTTTGTAGCGTCCCTGTTGAAAAACCATTGAAAAAAACTTTTGTAGTGCTCTTATTGAAAAACCCTTTATTAATGAATTCATTCATTATATATATGAACAAAATATTCAATACAATGAATTTGAGTTGTCATATTGATGAATTTGTTTATAATATATAACAAAAAAAAAAATTTTTTTTTAAATAATTCGAAAAAAAAAGTTTTGTAAAAATTTTATTTATAAAATAACAGTAAAAAAATTTAAAAAAATTATACGAAAAAAAAATGTCGGACAAAAAAAATTGCCCCGAAAAAAAAGTTTCAAAAAAACAAATTTGTTCCAAAAAAAATTGTTCGAAAAAAAAATGTTTGAAAAATTTTTTTTTTCGAAATTTTTTTTTTTTTTTTTTTTTCAAAAATATATTTTTTATAAATATAACTTTTTATTAATAAAAAGTAGTAATTATAATAAATATTTTATAAAACATTTTACTAATTTATGCATGTCGAGCAAGCATTATATAAGAAGTAACATACAAGAGCTACTTGAGAACTGAGAAGTACGGCAAAAAATGAACGAAAAAAAATATTTTGATAGAAATTTGGTTTAATGAACAGCGTTCTTCAATATGATGAACATATATGTTGTATTTTATATTTTGGTTCATTAATATGATGAAACGTATTCTTCAAATACAGTTCATCATATTGAAGAACACTTTTTCGACAGTTATTAAGAGTTCTTCATATTTATGATAGCATTCATAACATTGATGGCGTTAGTCATTAATATTATGAATGGTTTATCAATACAATGAATCATGAGTTGAAGAACGGAATTCATCAATATGATGTACATTTTTTTTTCTGTGTACTAAGTACGGAAGCATAGATCAATTGTTGGCTGAAACCTTGCGGCTTAGTCTGAGTTTGCAAGGGTTTGATTTATTAAAGTTCTGAATATTGGGCAGACGTGAGTTTAAGTGAAAAAAATATAGAAAAATCGCAAAAAAGTGAGATTTTTTTATTTTATGAAATATTCGACTCACTCACGAAAAAATTCTACTCACGGTATTTTTTGGTCTACTCACACTCACTCACAATCAAGTGAGCAAAATAAGGATACAATCACTATCACGCATGATTCACGTGAATCACGCTGAATTTCATTACATTAACTATATAAATTACTAACTTTTTTCTAATTGTTTTACTTTTGAAAATATGTCCTGTAAACATAATTTTGGCACTCTTTTATATAATCAATTTTCAATAAAACATACATGCATGTGCCTGTAATCTGTAAATATCATTACTACATATTTAAAGTATGCTTATTCTCATTACGTACTCAGTTTGTTTCCTATTACGTAGCCTTTTTGAACAATATGATAGTAAAAACTGCTATTTTTCAGTAATTTATATGTAAAATATACAAATATTTTAAACGGTTACATTTTTTTTTTGTTGACGAAATCTGTGTTGATTAGGCATATTTTAAAAATGATATGAATTATTTTCATCAAACCATGATTCATTGTATTGACGTTCACGGACAGAAAAGATTTGTTTGAATACGTTTGAATGTAATTAAAAAGTAATACGAAAATACCATACTTCTATTAGGAATGAAGTAAATTAAATAATAATCGATATTGAATTTATTTTTGCTCACGTGTAAACATTATTATATTGTCCAGCAGAATCTGTCAAATTTACCATAAATATGTTACAATACCAACATAAAATTTTAATTGTATTTAAATAAACTATTTCTTGGCAATTTACTTGGTTAAAACTATGTTTCGAAATACAGAAAATGCTAATCAAATCTAAATACAACGTATGTTAGCAACGCTCGTTTTAATACGATAATTTATCGACTGACGAAGTTGGCAACGTTGTGCAACATTTTCTACCTACGCCATCGTTTGAACATATTGATGTTTAAAAACAAACAAAAAAGAAATAGGATTTAAATAAATGTATTCTTGCAATATTCTTCTTGTATACGAAGTTGGCACACCTTGAGCAGAATTTTCCATCTACGTCTCTTTTGTTGTCGTTTGAAGTATGTCATTTTAAACATACTGATGTTTGAAAACAAACACAAAATGAATTCTTGTATATAAAGTTGACACTCGTTGATCGTCATTTTCTGCGTACGTGTCTTTTGTTGTTCGTTGAGAAAAGGTGTTCGCGTCGGTAATAATTTTGTGATTTGTAAATTAAATAAATATATAAATTGTGTTACAAAAAGTACAAATAGTAAAAAGGGATAATATAGTGCAGTATATTATTTCTGAAACTAATGTGAAAAACCCACAAATAAAAATCAGTGTTTCGATTTTCAAACCGAATTTGGCATGTTTTTTTACAAAAGCCTCCGTGAATTCCTTGCCTACGCTATGTGCTGTACTGAGACCAACTGTAACTGTACCAAATATAAAGCGAGCCCGGATCGTCTGGTTTAGCGTCTGCATGTGCAATTGTGCATTCATTGATGCTGTCACTTGTACTTGCAATTTTAAACCAATTATTTATTTATGCATTTAAAAATTTGTATACGAATTCTATTATTATAATTTTCCACTGTGCATGTTTAAAGATTTTTAATAAAAATAAATAAAAAAAAACAACATTTTATTTTTATTTTATTTTTTTAAATATGTTTCTATGCAAACATACTACTTTTTGAACTGAAACAACTGATATGTTTGACTGGAAACATATTTATATTCAGGTCGTTCCAAATCATGTTTTTTTTTTTAAAAACATATTTATGTTTCAATTCAAATATTTATTTTATTTGGATGTAGTAATTATTATGTTTCTATTAGAACATATACCATTTTAAGGGGCAGCATCAAAATGTTTCCGTGATATCATAACGTAAATCAGAGCTCATTACAACACCGTTCAAGTCTCAAGACAACCCTGTTTACAAATGATTTATCAGGCAATTATATATTATGTTTACATAAAATTCCAAACATATATGTTAATGCCTGCAAAATTATGTTTGGGAGAGCGATACTTATTATTTGATTTAAAAATTGTATATTTAATTAAGGCTAATCTGATTATAAAATAAACCACTTAATAAAACAATTATTTTTTAATCATATCACTTGCTCAAACTTATGGAAAACTTGAACTAGACTTTAAGTTTTCAACTATATTAAAAAAATATATTGAAAAAACCTTGATTTTCAATTATTGAAATATTTTGTGATGTATAATTAACCCGCTTCAATATTAGTTGATTGGAATATGAACAACCCTGAAAGGTTGACATTGAATAACTGCTGTTGGCTTAGTAACTTTAAAGTCAGTGTTTAAGTAAAACTAGCTACCACGTTCGCAAAGTCATTAAACAAAAGTAGCAGCAACAACAACGAAACTGGCAGCCCCTACTGACCCGTTGCAAAGTATTTCAAGGTGTCTGTAACTGCATTTTTTTCCAAGCACCATAAGAAGAATCATAAATATCATATATTGAACTGCTTTATTGAATCATATGCCATATGTTGTTGCAGTTATAGTTGCTTGCAATATTGTTGTTGCCACAGTATGTTGCAGTTTTCATATATTTTTTTATTTATATTGCTTTTTATGAACTTTAAATCGCCTTAAAATTCAAATACAGTGTATAAATAATGCACAATCATAGTTTTAATTTGATTTCAATCACAGCTTCAAAGACAATTTATCGGTGTAAACGAATTTTTAATCAGAAATTGATTTGATACTTCATAACAATCACAATCATAAGTATAACAAATGGGGAGAGATATTGCACATATATTTTAAATTTGTTACGCCAACCAACTCATGTCGGTTAAGTCGGTTCTGATAGCTATAACTAAAAGTACTGTTGTTTGGACTACAACCAATTTTGAACTTTTTTTATAAATGGTTGGTGTGTCTTTACTCTAATATATTATGTGCAAGCGAATTATGGCAGTTCCATATGATAATTTATACAAATATTGTTTTGTATGAATGAAGTTGGTTGTTACAACTGATTTTTACATTCTTCCTCATGCCGCAGACTTATATGAAGTACGTACGAACTTAATATAAGTCTGTGTGGACTTAATATTTGTACAATTTCGTATGATGCTATTTCAAGTCTTTTTCATACTTAAATACAGGATTTTTCTGTGTATCTTGATCATCTTCCTTGTATCGAGTCTTTTCACAAACTTCTAACATTTAAGTTCTATTAAAAAAAGTAACCGAATATAACTTTTGAACCGTTTAATGTTTAAAACTGCAAATGTTGAAAAGAATCTGAATTTCATCGAAGTCTAAAAATCGATTTCAACAAATTTACTTGTTTTTTTTTTTCAATTACTGTCGTTTTTTAACCAGTGCAAAATACATATTACATTCGGTAGACCTTGAATCCGACAAATTAATTTTTACATTACTCTTTTTTAAGGTCGACTATAAACAAACAACAATAAATTTATATTAAATGTAAAATTATTTTATAAGAAAGGAAAAATTAAAAAAAAGAATTAAATATCGTCACTATCATGCCAAAATGTGAAATTTTTGACATTTACGTTTTTTTTACATTTTTTAATGTAGTTTATCCTCAAGTATGCTGTGCCAAAATCGCGTGTCATTTAGTTGGACATTTCTAGCCACAAAAGACAAAACCAAAAGGTCGAATTTGGAAAATTGTAAATCTTGTCATGCCAAAAGGGCGAAAATATTCGTTTTTTCGCCATAACTTATTATTGGTATAAGACAAACTAGTGGTGTAAAGGCATTTTTTGTTTGTTTTCAAAGCACATATCGATCTGCATCATTAATTAAAAATAGTTTGCCAAACATTAATTTGCCATTTGTTGTTTGCAGGAAATCAATTTTGGTAAAATATTAATAATTAATAATGCAGATCGATAGGTGCTTTAAAGATAGGTGCTTTAAAGCACTATTTTATCTTGTACTATTCAAGAGTTATAGCAAAAAAAAGAAAAGATTCGCCCTTTTGGCATGACAAGATTTTCAATTTTTCCAATTTCTTCGTTTTTTGGCTATAATTTTTTATTGGTGCAAGATAAAATAGTGGTGTAAAGGTATTAATTGTTTGATTTTAAAGCACCTATCGATTGGCATGATTATTTAAAAATATTGTGCCAAACATTTTTTTCTGCAAATAACAAATGGCAAATTAATGTTTCACAAAATATTTTTAATTAATGATGCCAATAGATAGGTGCTTTAAAAGCAAACAATTAATGCCTTTGCATTACTATTTTATCTTGCGCTAATTAAAATTTAGAGCATAAGAAACAAAAATATTTGCGTTTTGATCAGGATATAGCCTCACAAAATCCGTCTTTATAATTCAGTAGGTTGTCCAAATCTAAAGATATTTTATTTAAGTTATAATATTCGACGAATAAACCAAAATAACAGAAATAATTGAAAAAAATATAAATTTTGCTAATTTTTAAAGCACTTCAAACTATAAAATTTGATTTCCCAACATTTTTAAAAAATGCACATTCGCCCCTTTGGCATGACAGTGACGATATATACACTTAGAATGTTGCATACTTCTGGGAACAAATATATCAAACTGTAAGATTCTGTGTGCAGAACTTTCAAACTGTTATATTCAAACTCTAACATTTAAAACTGTAACATTCAAACGAATGCTCGAATTCTACTTCGAGATTTTAATTCACAGCTTCATTTTCAGATATATTTTTTTATAAAAGTCTAATAATAAGTGATAGTAATGTTTATAGATCATAGATGTTTGTAGAAAGGAATTATTTATTGGTCAGGTACATAAAAGGATTCCATGCACAAAAATACACGAAAATATAATGATTAAATTAAAATAAAAAATTATATAAAAAAGTGAGATGAATTGATTGCTTTGAATAATAAAAAAAAAATTCGATTGCAATTTTAATTCAATTCCGATTGAAGCTTGGTCATTATTATTATTATTATTGCTAAATTTATTATTTCCATTAAATGCCAAACTATGAAAAGAGATTGTTGTGTTTTATGTTTGGCAAACATTTATTCGTGCAGTAGTGATATTTTGTTTTTTTTTTTTTTGCAATATATTTTTTGTTTTTTATTTTATTAAATTTTGTTTGTCTGATATTCATCACATGCTCAACATGTAGCTGATCATGTCATGCGCTCTAATAAATTGCAGTCTCACAAACCCAATGAAATACAAAGCAAGAAAAATATTCTTATAACAAAAACTGATGAAAATTAGGTCACTTAAAAAATATGCTTGTGATTGTTTTTATTTTTTTTAGCCAACTGCATGCTGCTGAAAAACTCAAGTAAGTTTGTTGCTTAAGTCTTTCGTTTTTTTATCTTTTTGCAATGCACAAATTAAATATATAATTTGCAGTTTTAATCATTTTTCATTGCAATATCCTGTATTTCCCTGTTTTATTGTTGGTTATTTTGAAAATAACCGTTTCATGTTAAGCACACATTAAGCTTTAAACTTCGTCACACATGGTGCAATAAAAGCAATTAACAGGGGAAAAAGTGAAGCGATAAAAGAAGAAGAGGACGAAGAAAATGAAGAAGACACAGTACAAGAGTAGTAGTAGACGGAGTAGTTGAAAAAAAGAAGTGGAAAATAAAGACAAATTTAGCAGGAAACATTGCACAAAATTATTGACATTTTGCACAATAATTGTGGTATGCGGCTGGCTCCTCGTGTGGACTGGAACACTATGGTTACCGTGATTACCCAGTCACTGAGTGATGGAGTGACTGTTGCGGTTGCATAAGTGACGCTATATCTGCTTTTTGGTGTCGGCTTGGTCAAGTGTGACGCGACTTTGTTGTTTTAGTTGATATCCGGCTAAACTTGTTGTAAAGATTATTATTAGTTTCGCCGTGTATAAAATGTATTTATTATACAATTGCAAAAAATTTTGCAAATTTCAATAATTTATTGTGTATTTTTAATTTAAACTTTTGAAATATTTAAAATATTTAAAAATCAACTTTTTTGACCTTTTGTAACACAAAATATTACAGAGGATTAAAAAACTGTTCAGTTTAATATTTTAGTTAAAAAAAAAATGTTTTTGAAAATCTAAGTTTTTAATTTCTAGTTAAACTTTTCATTTTAAATTTTCAAAAAAAAATAAATTTTGGAATTTTTAATATCAATAGTCTCATCAATCAATTTTTTTTTATAAGTATGTTATTTATATATCAAATTTAAAATAAATTTTTGTCAAGTGGAAAAATAAAAAAAATAAAAAAATAATAAAAATAATTTGGTCTTTAAGGCGGTCTGCTTAAAGATCAAATTGTTTCATTTGATAAACTCAAACACTAAAAGCTGCATCTCTGATAGATCTGCCGATAATAACATTATTTGAAAATATCAATCGAAACCATCGATACAAAAAAAACATTCAAAACGCATAACCTCCAGCTGCAGCGTTCGACAAAATTAATTGAAGACAAACCCAACCTCGACATGCTGATATTAATAATAAAATTCATAAAGACAATGCTGGCAATGCTTAAAATGAAGATGCAGATGATAATAATTAAGATGATAATAATGTAGATGATAATAATGAAGACGATAATAATTATGAAGACGACTACGAATATTTCAATGACAAAGTGTTGAGGCCGCGCGCGCGCTACTGTTCGACAGGGCTCTGTTAGTAATGATAACCATCTCAAAAATATAAATAATAAAAAAATAAACAAAAAATATAAAACAAAAATTAAAAAAACTTTTAAAAACTATGAAGACCCTCCACAATATGAAACATTTCACAATCTGTTTGATAGAAAAAAAGAGACCCTGATGATAGAGCACTTTTAAATATATCGTGGTCAAACCAACAATAAAGCCAAAAACGTAGAGGGCCAACAAAGAGACTGAAGCATTTTGGTTAATATTAACTACAATAATTTATCAGTCGCTCTAATATTTTGTTTATATTACATTAAACAACAAAAACAAACTGGGTTAATCAAAAGCGATGGACCATTTTTTTAGTTTTTAAAAGAAACAAGGTTAAAAAATTTAACTTTTTGTAAATTTAGTTATTACAATTTATAATAATTTGTTTTATTTTAATTTTTTTATATTTTATATTTTTATATTTTTATATTTTTATATTTTTATATTTTTATATTTTTATATTTTTATATTTTTATATTTTTATATTTTTATATTTTTATATTTTTATATTTTTATATTTTTATATTTTTATATTTTTATATTTTTATATTTTTATATTTTTATATTTTTATATTTTTATATTTTTATATTTTTATATTTTTATATTTTTATATTTTTATATTTTTATATTTTAAATTTTTATATTTTTATATTTTTAAATTTTTATATTTTTAAATTTTTATATTTTTATATTTTTATATTTTTATATTTTTATATTTTTATATTTTTATATTTTTATATTTTTATATTTTTATATTTTTATATTTTTATATTTTTCTTATATCTATTATATTTCTTATATTTCTTATATTTCTTATATTTCTTATATTTCTTATATTTCTTATATTTCTTATATTTCTTATATTTCTTATATTTCTTATATTTCTTATATTTCTTATATTTCTTATATTTCTTATATTTCTTATATTTCTTATATTTCTTATATTTCTTATATTTCTTATATTTCTTATATTTCTTATATTTCTTATATTTCTTATATTTCTTATATTTCTTATATTTCTTATATTTCTTATATTTCTTATATTTCTTATATTTCTTATATTTCTTATATTTCTTATATTTCTTATATTTCTTATATTTCTTATATTTCTTATATTTCTTATATTTCTTATATTTCTTATATTTCTTATATTTCTTATATTTCTTATATTTCTTATATTTCTTATATTTCTTATATTTCTTATATTTCTTATATTTCTTATATTTCTTATATTTCTTATATTTCTTATATTTCTTATATTTCTTATATTTCTTATATTTCTTATATTTCTTATATTTCTTATATTTCTTATATTTCTTATATTTCTTATATTTCTTATATTTCTTATATTTCTTATATTTCTTATATTTCTTATATTTCTTATATTTCTTATATTTCTTATATTTCTTATATTTCTTATATTTCTTATATTTCTTATATTTCTTATATTTCTTATATTTCTTATATTTCTTATATTTCTTATATTTCTTATATTTCTTATATTTCTTATATTTCTTATATTTCTTATATTTCTTATATTTCTTATATTTCTTATATTTCTTATATTTCTTATATTTCTTATATTTCTTATATTTCTTATATTTCTTATATTTCTTATATTTCTTATATTTCTTATATTTCTTATATTTCTTATATTTCTTATATTTCTTATATTTCTTATATTTCTTATATTTCTTATATTTCTTATATTTCTTATATTTCTTATATTTCTTATATTTCTTATATTTTTCTTATATTTCTTATATTTCTTATATTTCTTATATTTCTTATATTTCTTATATTTCTTATATTTCTTATATTTCTTATATTTCTTATATTTCTTATATTTCATATATTTCTTATATTTCTTATATTTCTTATATTTCTTATATTTCTTATATTTCTTATATTTCTTATATTTCTCATATTTCTTATATTTCTTATATTTCTTATATTTCTTATATTTCTTATATTTCTTATATTTCTTATATTTCTTATATTTCTTATATTTCTTATATTTCTTATATTTGTTATATTTCTTATATATCTTATATTTCTTATATTTCTTATATTTCTTATATTTCTTATATTTCTTATATTTCTTATATTTCTTATATTTCTTATATTTCTTATATTTCTTATATTTCTTATATTTCTTATATTTCTTATATTTCTTATATTTCTTATATTTCTTATATTTCTTATATTTCTTATATTTCTTATATTTCTTATATTTCTTATATTTCTTATATTTCTTATATTTCTTATATTTCTTATATTTCTTATATTTCTTATATTTCTTATATTTCTTATATTTCTTATATTTCTTATATTTCTTATATTTCTTATATTTCTTATATTTCTTATATTTCTTATATTTCTTATATTTCTTATATTTCTTATATTTCTTATATTTCTTATATTTCTTATATTTCTTATATTTCTTATATTTCTTATATTTCTTATATTTCTTATATTTCTTATATTTCTTATATTTCTTATATTTCTTATATTTCTTATATTTCTTATATTTCTTATATTTCTTATATTTCTTATATTTCTTATATTTCTTATATTTCTTATATTTCTTATATTTCTTATATTTCTTATATTTCTTATATTTCTTATATTTCTTATATTTCTTATATTTCTTATATTTCTTATATTTCTTATATTTCTTATATTTCTTATATTTCTTATATTTCTTATATTTCTTATATTTCTTATATTTCTTATATTTCTTATATTTCTTATATTTCTTATATTTCTTATATTTCTTATATTTCTTATATTTCTTATATTTCTTATATTTCTTACTAGCTGGACCCGTGCACGACTCGTGCCAAGATTTTCTGAATTCAAAGATTTGGAGCGATTTTATTAATATAAAAAACATTTTATTATTTATATGAGGGGCCCGTGCTTAGCTGTTGAAGTTGTTTATTGGTTTTATAGATGTGGTAACCAAATAATAATTCTCCCGAATAATTGTTCCCGGTAGAATTCTTTCCCGTAGAATTCTTCCCCGTAGAGTTTTTCCCAGTAGAAGTTGTAGTGTGGTGGGTTTTAATGTGGTGAGTTTCGGTGTGGTGAGTTTTAGTGAATTATAGTGTGGTGGGTTTTAGTGTGGTGAATTTTAATGTGGCGTGTTTTAGTGTGGCGTGTTTTAGTGTTGCGAGTTTTAATGTGGTGAATTTTAGGGTGAATTTTATTGTGGTGAGTTTTAGTGCGATGAATTTTAATGTGATGAATTTTATTGTGGTGAGTTTTAGTGTAGTGAACTTTAGTGAGGTGAGTTTTAGTGTGGTTAATTATAGTGTGGTGGGTTTTAGTGTGGTGAATTTTAGTGCGGTGAGTATTAGTGTGGTGAGTTTTAGTGTGGTGAAATATGAGTGTAGTGAGTTTTAGTGTGGTGAATTTTAATGTGGTGAAATTTAAGTGTAGTGAGTTTTAGTGTGGTGAAATTTTAGTGTGGTGAGTTTAAGTGTGGTGAATTTCAGTGTGTTGAATTTTTGTGTGGTGAGTTTTAGTGTGGTGAGTTTTGGTGTGGTGAGTTTTAGTGTGGTGAGTTTTAGTATGGTGAGTTTTGGTGTGGTGAGTTTAAGTATGGTGAGTTTTAGTGTGGTGAATTTTAGTGCTATGAGTTTTAGTGTGGCGACATTTGAGTGTAGTGAGTTTTAATGTGGTGAAATTTTAGTGTGGTGAGTTATAGTGTGGTGAAATTTTAGTGTGGTGGGTTTTAGTGTGGTGAATTTTAATGTGTTGAATTTTTGTGTGGTGAGTTTTAGTGTGGTGAGTTTTAGTGTGGTGAGTTTTAGTGTGGTGAGTTTTAGTGTGGTGAGTTTTTGTGTGGTGAGTTTTAGTGTCGTGAGTTCTAGTGTGGTGAGTTTTAGTGTCGTGAGTTTTGGTGTGGTGAGTGTAAGTGTGGTGTGTTTTAGTGTGGTGAATTTTAGTGTAGTGAGTTTTAGTGTGGTGAATTATAGTGTGGTGAGTTTTAGTTTGGTTAGTTTTAGTGTGGCGAGTCTGTTTTTCTTTTTCTTTCCTTTTTTTGTTTTTCATTTAGTTTGGATTGTGGTTTTATGTGATTGGTTTTGTTTTTGTATTTTTGCTTTTGTTTTGTGCTTTTTCTTTTTTGTTTTTAATTTTTTTTTTTGGATTTGAGTTTTTGGTTTCATGTTCGTAGCTGGTGAAAGTGCCGAGTTATATCGTATTGAAACTTTAGGTTGTATGGGTGGTGCCACGCCTCTTTGTCCAATCCCGCCTATATATAACCTATCATTCCTTCCAGACCATACCGCATCTGTGGTAAAAATTTCAAGAAAATCGGATCAGCTGTTTAGACGGAGAAGCGGAACAAACGTGATTGCTTTTGTTTTTGTATTTTTTTACGTTTTGTGCTTTTGCTTTTTTATTTTTAAATTTTTTTTTGTATTTGAATTTTTTGTTTCATGTTCGTAGCTGGTGAAAGTGCCGAGTTATATCGTATTGAAACTTTAGGTTGTATGGCAGGTGCCACGCCTCTTTGTCCAATCCCGCCCATATATAGCCTATCATTCCTTCCAGACCATACCGCATCTGTGGTAAAAATTTCAAGAAAATCGGATCAGCCGTTTAGACGGAGACGCGGAACAAACGTGATTGCTTTTGTTTTTGTATTTTTGCTTTTGTTTTTGTTTTGTGCTTTTGCTTTTTTATTTTTAAATTTTTTTTTTGTATTTGAGTTTTTGTTTCATGTTCGTAGCTGGTGAAAGTGCCGAGTTATATCGTATTGAATCTTTAGGTTGTATGGGAGGTGCCACGCCTCTTTGTCCAATCCCGCCCATATATAGCCTATCATTCCTTCCAGACCATACCGCATCTGTGGTAAAAATTTCAAGAAAATCGGATCAGCCGTTTAGACGTAGAAGCGGAACAAACGTACAAACGTACAAACGAACAAACAGATTTATTATATTAATAGGATATTTCTTATATTTCTTATATTTCTTATATTTCTTATATTTCTTATATTTCTTATATTTCTTATATTTCTATTATTTATTTTATATATCATTTTTTTCTTCATCTTAAATCAACATCCAAAACACTTTCGATTTCTTCACTAACAACATACACAACTTGTGAAAACCGGCCAATTAACACTTTTGTTGTTGTTTTGATTTTTAGTAATTTTAGTATTATGTGTTATTTTTACAGTCATTTTTGGCAATATCATTTTTTACATGTTGAACTATGCGAAAGTTGTATAATTCCAAGTACATCGTTATAAAATATTAAAATTCAATTGAACACGCGTCGCTTAAAAACCTAATAAATTTACCTGCACTTGCATAAAATTAACCATTATTATTTATTATTATTTTCCACATTTTCTAATTTTTCCATTATTTCGCTTTCTTTGTTTTTAATTTGAATTTTGTGTTATATGCTTCTTTTTTGTTTGTTTTCCGTTTCGTTTTCTCTTTCTCACTGATTTCTGACTTTCGAAATCGCACTGCGTTTCGAGTTAACTTTTATTTATTCAACAAAAGGTGCCGTCGCACAACACCGTAAACAGCGAAACGAAATTCACGAATTTAACTTTTGTCACTTTAACTTCTCGCATTTTTCACTTTAAAACACAACCGTTCAACGCGACGTTCTCAGTGCAACTAAGTCGGCGCTCATTTTAGTTGGCGAGGAAAACTTGGCCTTTGCAAAAGCCAAAAGCCTTCTCAAACTTTGGTTTAAGCAGCGCTCACGTTGCTTTAATTGTTTGTGGTAAGAGAGCAAAGAAAAGTATCAACAAGTGGGGAGTAGAAGAGAGCGCTGTGGAATAAAATTTTAATTTTTAAAGGTGTACTTTTTTTAGGTATTAAAAGTTTTTAATAAAATTAATTGTTTACTATTTTGCAAATAAAATATTAGCATAGAACTCAGATTAGCCAATAAGACTTCAGAAATCTTCAACATTCCAATTTCTGAAATATATGAAACAAAATTAAATTCAGATCTGGAAATAAAATCATAAAAAAGATAATATTTTGAGTATGTGATATTTTGAAATCAGAAATCAGCTTTCTAAGTTGGTACATTTTCCTTTTTCCTTTTTAAATTAATTTTATTCTTAAATCAGGTGAATTATATATTTCCCTTTTTGAATTCAATCTTCCGAATTTAAATCATGTGAATTATATATGCCTCTTTCTGAATTCAATATCCCAAATTTAAATTTATTAATTTCATTCTTAAATCAAGAGAATTCTATAAGTCTCATTCTGAATTCAATCTCCCAAATTTGAATTTCCCTCATCTAAATTGATTTTATTCTTAAATCATGAGAATTTTATATGCCTCTTTCTGAATTCAATCTCCTAAATTTAAATTTATTGATTTTATTCATAAATCACGAGAATTCTATAAGCCTCATTCTGAATTCAATCGCCCGATTCTAAATTTCCCACATCTAAATTGATTTAATTCTAAAATCTTATATATTTCTCTTTCTGAATTCAATCCCCGAATTTAAATCATGTGAATTGTATATGCCTATTTCTGAATTCAATATCCCAAATTTAAATTTCCCACATCTAAATTTACTTTATTCTTAAATCATGAGAATTCTATATACCTCGTTCTGAATTCAAACTCCCCATTTTAAATTTCCCACATCCAAATTCATTTTATTATTAAATCAGGTGAATTATATATTTCTCTTTCTGAATTCAATCTCCCGAATTTATGTCATGTGAATTATATATGCCTCTTTCTGAATTCAATATCCCAAATTTAAATTTCCCTCATCTAAATTGATTTTATTCTTAAATTATGAGAATTCTATATGCCTCTTTCTGAATTCAATCTCCTAAATTTAAATTTATTGATTTCATTCTTAAATAATGAGAATTCAATATGCCTCGTTCTGAATTCAAACTACCGATTCTAAATTTTCCACATCTAAATAGATTTGATTCTTAAATCATATGAATTAAATATTTCTCTTTCAGAATTCAATCTCTCGAATTTAAATCATATGAATTATAAATGCCACTTTCTGAATTCAATCTCCCAAATTTAAATTTCCCTCATCCAAATTGATTTTATTCATAAATCATAAGAATTATATATGCATCTTTCTGAATTCAATATCCCGAGAGTCAATTTATTAACGTAAACATTATTTCGCATCCGTCCCTGATCAGAATAGGATAAGGAATCCGCACCAAAGGCCTGACGTTATGATTTATCACTGAGACATGTTGTGTTCAGAAAACTATTTTCTGTTTTAAAAGAGTCGAATTTCCATAAAAAGGCGTAAAAGTAAAATAGGCCTAGCATCATGTTTTGAAGTAGGTACTGCTGATTACTATACCTGATCATTCAGATATTCCAAAAAATATAATCTCTAAATTTAGTCCTGAATCGAAAAGTACCAGCACCGACTAAGGTCTCTACATAAAAATTACTGCTTTTCAATTATTTAACTTTACAGAATCAGCAGATAGGTATTCTCTAGAATATACTTATTAGAATGTTTGCTGACAATGTTTTCTCAAAAACTTTCTCATTTCATGTAGAACTAAGAATTTGTGGTACATCAACCTATTAACATTTTCTGATCATTTAAAGCGTTATGTTCATAATAATGCCATCAAACTTGACCTAATTTTTGCCAAAAAAAAAACAAAAAATTATAATAAAGGTCTCCAACAAATTATTAAGCAAATCAACCAACCGTGCTGCTGACAACAATATAATTCTGTAACACAAATAAATGATGAAAAAAGAAGAAGACGATGAAGAAAAAAAGACCAGATTCAACCGTCAAGTGCGATACATTCTTCAATTGTGATCCAAATTGCTAAGTGGCTGTGGAGTTCTTCGTAACACTTCACAGCCAAATCAAAGACCACCGAAGCGTAGACCATAGATATAATATACACCGAGTAAATTAATGTAGTAAAATTAATTATATGTAGTAGTTTCTTTTGTTGTTGTTGTTTATTTTGTGCCTACATTTAGTTATTTTTTATTTCATTATTATTTATTTGATTTGATTTTAAACATAAACAAATAAATGCAAATGTCGTAATAATTTTATATTTTTCTTGAATAATATACAAAATGTCTTTAAATCAAATGCACATGTAATATTTTTTACATGTTTCACGCAGTTAATACAGATTATATTAAAAATATATGCAGATGTATTCAAGTTAAAATATATACAAAATGTTGTTATTTTTAATACAAATGCAGTCACATTTTGTACAGAAATGCAATAAATTTATGTAGTTGTTCTTCATAGAAAATAAATACATTTTTATTTTCTTTTAACTCAGTTTTTTTACATATATACGTATATTTCTTGCAGTATATTTATCTGTCTGTATATATGTATGTCTGACCGTCTTTCCCTCTGTTATTTTGTTTGCTTTGCCGCATGCTTCCATGCGGGAAATACAATAAAAAGCTTGTAAATTCGAAGCGTAACGAATTGGTTACCATAAAATTAGTTGCAGAAAATAAAAATTAAAATAAAACATTTGAAAAAATGTTAATCCATTCGTTATAATTAGATTTGTTTGAAGTACTTAGCCCAAAGATTTGTGCGCTATATTTCGTGTTAAATTCAAATATGTAATATGAACAATTTAAATCTTGTAAATTGTTTACTCACAGTTAATGTCAAAAAAGTTGGTATATATTTTATTTTACATATTAGTCCTAATCTAATGGTCTAGAAATTGTTGTGTCTACAAAGTCTGTTCGAAGTTATTTAATGATTTTTTATTTATTGATCATTTGATTTTTAATTATTTTTTCTTTTATATATGTATTAACTTAATAATTTATTGATTTAACATTTTGGATGTGTTGATTTATTAAGGAATTAGTTGCATTCAGCGATCTAAACAGTTGCGAAACTGTCGTTTTTGTTTATAAATATTTGAGTTAAAATTTGATTAAATGTCATCGAATTTTATCGATAACAAAGGTAGCGCAAACGTAGCGTAAACGTTTTTTTGATGGAAAAAATGGCGACCGCGGCTAGCATGAAATTCACGCACAAATTACTCAACAGTTAAGCTCGCTGAATGCAGCCATTGATTTATTATATTGTATTAAAAGATAAATTATTTATTGTCAAGTGTTACTAGAACAAGTTCGCAAAAAAATTACTTGCTACTACATAATTTATACATATTTTGTTTATACTTATTTACTGATTTATGGAATTGCTGATTTAATGACATTTTAATTATTTTATTGACGTATTGATACATTGATTAAGATTGAATTGTAATTTTGTTTTATTTCGATGGTCCTGAATACAAATTAATGCCGATAAATTGATGTTGTCAAAATGTTTATGAAGTTTTACTGTATCGTCACGAAACCTGAGAGGTGGCCCGACATACTATTCTACAACCCCGTTCAGTGAAACAGTGAAATATTGTGCATACGATGAATTGTGCATACGATGAATTGCGATACGATGAATTGTGATACGATAAATTGTGAATTCGATGAATTGTGATACGATGAATTGTACATACGATAAATTGTGCAAACGATGAATTGTGATACGATGAATTGTACATACGATAAATTGTGCAAACGATGAATTGTGATACGAAGAATTGTTTAAAATGAATTTTCCGATTCCCATATTATTATCCTAATGCGATAAATTGATGGTTGAAAATCGATATTTTTTGAGGCTTTAGTATATCGGCATTAAAACTCTCAGTGTGGCAACATTAAAGTGACAATGTCAATTGGCAGCACCGACCCTACCACAAAATGATACAGTGTTGCACACCACAACAAAAGTATGGTATCAAAAATATGCCAAAATTCAAAAAAAATAAACGTATGCAGTGTTGACAGTAAAGTAGGAATTATATGCTTTTTCATCATTTTTTTAATATGGTAATTAGCACACATAAAATACCCAGCAAGACACAGCTGAACAAAACTTTAACCTAAATGCAAAATGTTTGCGACTCACTTATACATGTACAAGAAAAAGTTGTGTAAACGTGCGTAAGACAGGGATGTAAAGTCACACGTATACAAATGTTTTGATCATTTTTTTCCCGACGCTATTGTGACTTACATGTGTCCGAAATTATGATCGAATCTTTGTCCATTGCTACCCCTAAAATGATCAATAAAATGACCGATTGTGTTCTTGCTGGGTATACTACATATAATATTTTTCTAACATGTAAAAAATGACAACATGCTTTAATGGAATTATCAACATAGAGATAGAACATTTTAAATTTTCATATATCAAAAAATGTTTGCAGCAAATAGTACTTAGTGAATTAAAATCTACAATGACAAGAATTTCATAACATTCAAATATAGAGAATTTAGGGAATAGAGAATTTCAAAAAATGTTAATTTTCCAGCATCTCCTATTCAAACTACTATTTTATTTGGTTGCACTGCAACACTGTTTTATCATGTTGTATCTTGCAAACAAATATTTAATTTGTTGGCGCGTAATTATTTAGCAATCAAAACATTAATAGAAATATAGAAATTAATAACATTTTATAATAATATCCAAAATCAATACGGAATTAAGAAAATGAACAACACAGATTTGGATACGACACAAGCGCTAGGTCGCAAAATACGTCTCAAACACTTGCTGGACGAGGGATTGGTCATCGGTGCGTCAAAAGCCTAAACACTGTTTAAATTCTTGAAGACAATAATTTATATTCCAGAAAACATGGTGACACAACAGAGCTCTGTGGAGACACTCGAAGCAATACGCAATATAATCGTCGCATCTGACAACATTGTCAATGAGGGCTGTGTCGAGGACCGCGCCGAGCACACCACAGAGGTGGTGATGGACGCGCAAGTACTTAAAATGAGCCACGAATTGGTGTCGAAAGTGCTGCTGCAGAGCTCGGAGTTTAATGATCGCATGTATCAAAATGCTATTGTAGGTGGTATACATGAAATGCCGGACCGAGTGCATGTTATCTAAAACATTTTTATTCTACTCGCAGAACAGTCTTGTCTACAGGGATGACGAAGTCAAGTGGTCGGCTATTGCGGAAATTGCATGCAGTGTCGCACGCACCTCACGCATCAAGTCGACGCTATTGGGCGCGCTGGATATAGATATGAAGGAGCATGTGGCCAAGGAACGACAACAGCGCAAGCGGCAGAAACTTGTAAGTGTAACAAATGTGCAAAAACAAAATAGAAACCAAGAATCTAAGACTGAACACTCGACAAATTAAAAACAAAAATAATCTTAGGCTGAAGAAAAACGTCCCGAATCCGTAGAGCAAATGAAACGTCAGGATAAGGGCGCTCACAAGGTGAACATTATACATCAGCAGGTGGCCAGCATCTTCAAGAACAACAATCGTCAACCCATACCATACTATAATCTCATTATTGATCCGCTCAGCTTCATGAACACGGTGGAGAATGCCTTTCAGTTGGCTTTCTTAGCGCGTGATAGCATCATCACCATTGAGCGCGGTGATGATGGCTATCCCCATGTGCGTCTAGTTACCTCCGAAGAACGCAAATCGAGTAGAGATACCGTTGAGAAACAATCGATTTGTACGCTTAGCACAAAGATTTGTAATGTAAGTGGATGGTTTTCTTTGTAGAATCCTTTTACTTATAATAAGTAAGATATGATGCTTAAAATAATTGCATTGTTTTTATTATTTAGGAAATGATGCTGTTTTACGACATCAAGGAACCCATGCTAAATCCCTTGATCGAGCACAATGCTGAGGAGAATTAGCTAAGTTTTCGTATACATTATGTTTTAGCAAAATGTAATATTGAAATGTTGTACCTTCTAGTTATAAGCATTAAGGATCGTCACACAAATAAACCGTTTTTTAAAGAAAGTACTTGAGTTGTATTTAATGATAAAAGTTCACATAGGAAGGAAAATTCATCCGTAGATGTTATTATCATCGGTCAAAATCAACCGAGGATTCACATTTTTATTAACAGACTGCGTAGATATGCAAATAATTCTACTTCGCAGTTCCTTTGAACTAGTTTTCCTTAAATCGTGATTTCAACAAAAAGACGGACATCGAATATATACCTACTGTTGCTTACTGAACACGACTCCTTCTGGGTGTAAAATAACCAAACTGAATAAACCCTTTCACTTTTGGTGTAGGGTACAAAAATAACTGAAATGACAAAAATAGGTTCTTGTGACGGAGATGATACACTTAACACAACTAATATAGAAAATCGTTTGGAAAGTAATGGTTAAAAACTATAAAAAAGGTGGAATTAAATTCGACGACATTAAATAAATTTAAAAAACTCGTGTAATAATTATTTACCTTGTCATCCAACAGACATTGCTAAATAATTTTGCGTTAAAACTTCACCTTATTTGTCTTGACTAATAGATACTCTTGATATGCTGTTGAAATTTGTAACGAAGACTTATTTTATATAATCTGCAAAAGTAAATGAAATAAAGAAAATCAAAAATATATGACCAAGCCTTTTTAAAATATCTAAGTAATAGAAAACCGCCCACAAATAAATAAAATCATAAATCCAAAATTACTTTGTTTCTTAATGATTAATGTTTCTTTATTGAATTTGTATGCACATTATACATTTACAATTACACAACAAAAATAAGTTTTCAGCTGTAGTTAAATACCAAAATGTTTAATTTTCACAAATTGAATTTTCCGCAATCAAATTTTCTTTTTTTTTTATTGTGCACATAATAATTATTTTTATTTAAATAGTTTCCGTTTGATTTTTATTTAAAAATTATTTTAATAAATTCAAATGTTGCTTTTTTTGTTTGCATGCTAATTTCTATTTAATATATATAAAAATACAATTCATTATTTTCTTACGAGCCGCAGCATATTTTGCGTTCTTCTTTCTTTTTACTACAACTACTACTATTCGTTTTTAAAAATTAAAATTAACAAAATGCGCCTAAAGAAAACGTGGTTGTGGTGTGTGAGTCATATAATTTTTGAGTGTTTGCATAAATATAAATTTGATCAACATAAATATTGCATTCAATGCATACATTAAGAATTTATACAAAAAAACATTAACATTTTTTGTTTAGACAAAAATTATTTTTTTTTAATCAGTAAAAAGTGTAACAAAAATTAATAAAAGAAAAAAAAACCTATTTTTGCAACTGTGTCAACATTTTTGTTTAAATATATATTTTAGATATCGTTTATTTTGTTTTTTATTAAGAAATAGGCAACAATTATAATTCTTTCTGAGCGCTCGTTTAAATTGTTCTTCGCTTGCAGTGCAACAACACACACGGTTTAACCCTCTTGACCAAAGTCCTCGGTGAACTTGCGCAATTTAATCAGATCATCATCGTTGACCGTGGGTTTGGTGCGCGACAAAGACTTTAACATATCGCGCTGTAGAAGCAGAAAATAGAAAATATAAATATTGCATATATGAAAAAAAAAATAAGATGTGACTGACCATAGTGACTGGCGGCTCAAACAGTTTGTCGCTGGGCACATCCATCCAGCTCATCTCAATGGCGCCAGCGTCGCCGGGCGAGCAGGGCAACAGCATGTCGTCGCAAATGATGTCTTTGTCCATGGGCGAGGGACCGGTGACTTTCTGTAATTCATATTAATCAGCATGTGTTAAAGCATAGAAGCAGTTTTGGAGAACTTATTATTTATGGAAGTTTTCTATTGAAAATTCGTTGATCTGGAGTCAAATTTCTTGAAACTGGTACTATTTCGTTGGCGTTTAAATTTTAATGAATTCTTTTTGTAAGCTTTTCTTTAAATATTCACAGAGTTAAATCTTTTATTGAAGAAACAAAACTAAACACTATGGACAGACACAGAAAACACGAACCCAAAAATTGTTACTATGACATAGCTTAAGTTTTTATTTCTGTGATTTCTGTGACGTCAAAAATCGTTCAAATTATTCAATACGAAATGAAAATTGTGTCATTATGACGTCAAATCGACAATATTAGTCGAAAACTTTGATCGAAAAAATTGCAGAAATCACCTACAGATAACTTAAGTATAGTTTAAATAAAACATCAATAATAAAGAGAATAAAAAACAAAGACTTAAATTTCTTGAATGTAGTTTAAAAACATTTTTTCGACATATTTCAAACAGACAAAAGCGGAGTTTGTATCACAAGCTGTCTGTTTTGTCTCGGGTAGATAAAAATATAAATTTAACTCATCGCACTACTCTTTTATTTTTAATCATATGTTTTGGATAAGCAATCGATGATTTCGAGATTTTTGGCAGACCAGAGAGTATATATTTGATATAGAGTTTCCGTACAGGTGGTTTCGCTGCCACTTTTGTCAAATAAATTCAAACATTGGTTATGTGGAAATTGAAACAAAAATGTTGTCAGCAGACACATTTTCAAATCAATATTCTGATATTTTCTGTCACATTTTTGGTCAGAAAAATAATTGAAATTTATAAGGAGTTGGATTGCAATATGGTAAGTTTAGTTGCAAATTATCCGCGGACAGATCCAGTTTTGTGCACTGTTTTCCTCTGTTAACTTCAATATGTAAAATTCTACTTCCACATAACAAACTCGGAAGGAATCTCTATTAAAAATCTATACTCTGGGCAGACAGTAAAAATAGTTGCTGCCATGATCTGCCTTCACATTCCATATATCGCAACGGCCTATGCCTGTCGAAAACCTGCCGATAGTCTGAGGGAGAGATGAAGGGGCGCTGTGGATATAACGAAGTTAGCTGCTCTTGAAGTTCTGGGCATATGAATTCAATGTGACTACCGTTTGAGAAATCATATATTTGATCTGTCGAAAGAAGCGGCTAAATCCCCATGTAGTATATCTTATACTTCATTCCCAAGAATAAGAGAAACAAAGATTGCGCAGAACGTTGTTCAAAACTTGAATCTTGTACGTAGAAGTTTTTTGACAACTGTAATTTTTCCATTGTGTCAGAATATTGTTGCAATGTCCATGTGCAGACATGTCTTGATCAGCAAGAATAATAGAATAATAAGATTACGCATTGCGCATGTGCACCCTGTATTTCTGACGTCAAAAAGTATGGAATGTCAAGTAAAGGAAATTTAAATTTAGACATTTCATAAATTACAAATATTTATTTCATTGAAAAATATTTTTTTTACATTTTTGCTGAAAAAAATTGGTGGCAGTTTTCTTAGTGGTTGAATCAACTATCGTGCTGATCAAGACATTGCTGTACATAGGCATGGGTGGATGGCAGTTAATTTAAAATTCAAATCTAAAATATATATTTGTTGTCCTGACGGACCGGAGCTACACAAATGCTGTTGAATTATTTTGTTTTTAGAGCATTTCGATGGTTTTTCTTATCTTTTAGTTTTGATGGCCGATTCAGTGCAGTTTTGCACACATATCTACTAATCACACGCAATTTTTTCAAAAATAATTCAAATGTTTAGTTTTTTTTGCAACAACGTTCTGACACAATGAAAAATTTACAGTTGTCAAAAAACTTCTACGTACATGCGCAGAAGATTCAAGTTTTGAACAACGTTCTGCGCAATCTTTGTTTCTATTATTCTTGCTTGATCAGTACGATAGTTGATGCATCCACTGAGGAAACGGCCGGAAGCCAATATTTTTTGGCAAAAATGTTTTCAAAAACAAAATTTCAATGAAATAAATATTTGTAATTTATGATATGTCTAAATTTAAATTTCCTTTACTTGACATTCCATAGTTTTTGACGTCAGCAATACAGGGTGTACATGCGCAATGCGTAATCTTATTATTCTATTATTCTTGCTTCATTCCTGCTCACAGTTACCAGTTTTGCCAGAAAAACACAGCTTATGGGAATTTTCTGTCCATGCGGAAAATGATTTCTCATACAAGGGAAATTTCCCGTGTTGGAAAAAAACTTCACACGTAGCAAATTTTCCCACACAAAGAAATTTGTTATAATTGTTTGAAAAATTGGTGGGAATTTGTGAGAATTTTTCTCTGTGGAATATTGTGAGAATTGCATGAGAGAAAAAGGTATATCGTGAGATATTTTCATTTGGCAACCGTGCTCCTGCCGACTTGTAGCACTGTCTTACTTACGCATTGTACTATATTCGGTCAAAGAAGGTATACAATATAGGAGGGACTCCAAAATTATCTTTGGAGTTACTGTATCGAATTCAAAAACAAGTGATGTATTAAGAGTAGATGAACATAATTCATCCTCTATTGGTACTCTTGTGCACCAAAAATGCGTTGGGTGTGTAAGCCTTTTTTATTTGTATAAAAATGGCAAGTATTCCAGGGAAATACACGTCGTATTCTCTCGCTTTACTCGGCATCCAACCAAGTCCACTCCTTAGTATTACACTCGGCTCATAACAAAAGTACGAAACGTTCTTCAGTAGTACGATACGTTTCTTGCGTAAAATATCATTGTTTCTGTTTTTCTCGACATTTTTGATATTGTTAAAATCAAAATAATCATGGCTCTACTTCTACATTCCATAAACTATAATTAAAAGTGTCCTGCAAGAAATCAAAACATCATCCTACACATTTAATTGATTGATGCATTTTTTAATGTCCCAACCATAGTATTATTTGGCATTAGACTGTACTCTCGTAAAAACTTTTTATAAACATTGTCGCCAATTCCATAAAATGGGTCAGGGCTAGGGCTGTGCGATTAATCGATTAATCAAATTATATGATTAATCAATTTCCTGATTAATTGATTAATCAAGATTTTCGATTAACCAGAACATTGATTAATCAATTAATCAAGATTCTCATTAAATTATGATTAATTGATTAATCAGCATTTTGATTAATAAGAATTTCTGATTCATCAAAATGCTGATTAATCAGGGTTTTTGATTAATCAGGGTTTCTGATTAAGCGATTAATCAGGATTCCGATTAATCAAGATTTTGATTAATTGATTAATGGCACAGCCCTAGTCAGGGCCTATGAGATTTGTGGCATCTCCTTTTCTTGCATATTTGTCGCTTTTATCATTGCCTACTCCTTCTACTTGTTGTTTCCGTATGATTTTCTTATCTAGTGTTATTCCTAGATATTTGACTTATCACTACAGTTTATTGCGAACCCATCTAGCCGGGTTGGTCAAATCTTTAGGCTTATTTTCCAAGTAAAAAATACCATGGTATTTTTTGAGGGATTCATACTAAGTCCTACAGTTAGACACCATTCTTTTATTGTACTAAGTACTAATTTTATTGTTAGATAATTAATTTTATACGTTTATCATTATCAAGCATTATCTAATGCTTTTTCTATTTTTCATATTCTCAAACTCTGAATTCGAATTAACCTTTCCGACCGCTAAGTTTCGTAGTTATTACTTAACCACTGCTTCTCTCAACAGTCAGTCGAGTTTTAAATATTTGTCGTAAATTCAAAAAAAATCACAAGATTATCAGAAATTTCGATTTTCGTAAAAACAAAATGGTTAATATCGTCTTACAAAGGAGAAAAAAATGAATCTTATATCAGCCCCTGATATATTCTGTTCAAATTTGTCTTTGCTAAATTCGCTATGTTGTATAACAATATAAGTTTTTTTTTTTAATAAATTAAGAAACGCACCTTGAAATGTGTGGCTGTTTGCACTTTGCGCACCGGCTCCATTAGAGCATCGCGCACAACAATTGAAATATCAGCGCCAGAGTAGCTGTAAATTTATAAATATTTTTATTAATAGTTAAAAAAAAAACAAAGAATAAATAAGTCAAATACCCTTCAGTTTTGCCAGCGAGCACCTTCAAGTCCTCCTCCATCAGCACATGCGTCGTATTGCCCAAATGTATTTTGAACATAATCAAACGCGCATGCGCCTCCGGCAGCGGAATGTAGATACGTTTCTCAAAACGTCGACGTATAGCAGAATCCAACACCCACGGAATATTGGTGGCACCCAGTACCAAAATACCATCCGTATCATTGCCAACACCCTGCATTTGCACCAGAAACTCTGTCTTGATGCGTCGCACGCTATCGTTCTCATTGTCCGAACGTGCCGAACACATTGAATCAATTTCATCGATAAATATAATCGATGGCTTGTGTTGACGCGCCAGCTCAAAGAGATTCTTAACCAATTTCTCCGATTCACCCAACCATTTGGACATCAGATCCGAACTGGACACAGAAAAGAATGTCGAATTGTTTGCCTCGGTGGCGACGGCTTTCGCTAGATACGATTTACCAGTACCAGGTGGTCCAAAGAGTAAAATACCCTTCCATGGTATACGTTTACCGGTGAAGAGATGAGGAAATTTAATAGGCAGAATGACAGCTTCTTTGAGTGCCTCCTTGGCGGCATCAAGTCCAGCTACATCGGACCATTTAACCTTGGGCTTTTCAATGACAATGGCGCCTTCAAGTTTGCTTTGCAGTTTCTTTTTCTCTGGATCTTCGCCGTCCGAGTCGCTGTCGCTCTTTTTATCCTTGTCTTCTCTGCAAGAAGGAATTTTTTTTTTTAGTATTTATAGCTTTTATTTATATTTCAGTTGCACTTACTTAGAGCTCGATTCGCCCTCCTTGACAGGCTTCTTTTTGCCTTTGCGCAAATACTCCTTAAGCTTCTCCGCGCGATCCAAATACTGCAGACACTTGGCACGTATCGAGTCCTTGGCCTTTTCGCCTTGAGCCTCATCTGTTGCATTGTTCAATGTTAAATATTTTGAATACTATCGTTGTATATTTTAAATACTGCTTACATTTAATGGCATGCAAAAAATACTCTACACCATGTTCGTAGAGTCGCAACGCCTCAGCGTAGTTTTTATTGCGATCCTCCTCTGTGGCCTTGGTCACCAGATCGATGGCCTTCTGCAAAGTGGTTCCCGATGCCATGACAGCAGCAGTAGATGCCTTCGCAGTTTAAGTAGAACTCTATAAAATTTATTTATTTATTATCAACTAATGACTCAGACTCTACCCAAGAAGGGCCGAACATGTCCTCCGATTATATGACGTCATGTGCGTCTTTTTCAAATCGATTTATCTATTTATATTCATTTTTAGTTTGTACAGTTTTAACACATGCCCAGTCCACTAAATTGCCATTAATTTTTATTATTTGTCAAAATCAAAATAATGACTAATACTGCGTTTTTTTTATTTTATATTTTTTTCACTGCCTTCAATTTTCACTGCCAAACTTACCGTTGTTTTGGATTGTTTTCACTTTAAAAGCACTGCTATTATTGCATTAATGCCTTGGTTTGTGTTTCTTTTATTAATTAATGTATTAATTATAAATTTTGTTAACAAAAAAAACTACTTTTACGAGACGTAGATATTTTTATGCTTCTTCACTGATGATGTTATTCGGTTTTTTTTTTGTTGCATCGAGTCAGGGTTGCCGTGTTTATTTTATATGGTTGACAGTTTGTTTTGTGCGTTGATGGCTGTTTCAGTTTTCTCTAATGCAAATGGAGTAGGTTTGGAAAATTTGGGGAGCAAAATAGATGAAAATATAGTAAAAATAGGCATTATTATATTATATATTATATAATTTTAAAGATATATCAATATTAAACGTTTTTATAAAATCCTGATTTTATGTATTTTATATAATGCTCAAGAATAATAAAATAATAAGATTACGCATTGCGCATGTACACCCTGTATTGCTGACGTCAAAACCTATAGAATGTCAAGTAAAGGAAATTTAAATTTATACATTTCAAAAAATTGCAAATATTTATTTCATTGAAATTTTGTTTTTGAAAACATTTTTGCCAAAAAATATTGGCTTCCGGCAGTTTCCTCAGTGGATGCATCAACTAGCGTGCTGATCAAGACATTTCTTCACATGGACATTGCAACAACATTCTGACACAATGGAAAAATTACAATTGTCAAAAAACTTCTACGTACAATCGCAGAAGATTCAAGTTTTGAACAACGTTCTGCGCAATCTTTGGCTGCATTCAGCGACCTCAGCAGTTGTGGAGCTGTTGAGCAATTTGAGCTTGAATGGCATGCTAGCCTCAACATGTTTAGTGAGCGGTCGCCATTTTATACAGCATACAATTTTTGCGCTACATTTGCTCTGCGTTTGTTATCGATGACATTTTAACTCAAATATTTATGAACAAAAATGGAGTTTAGATTGAAAAATATGTTTTCAATCAATTAAAGAGTTGTATGTAACTTTAGTAAAATATTAATAATAAATTAATTTGTAAATTGACAGCTGAGATAGCGGTACATTGAAAAACAGTGAGCGATTAGTTACTGAGCAGTTTCGCAACTGCTGAGGTCGCTGAATGCAGCCTTTGTTTCTATTATACTTGTATAATGCTGATGATTACAGAGTGATTTGATCTGGAGTTGGATGGTATCTGGAACACCCATTGAAATACATGTTGTTTTCAAAATGTACATTAATAGAGTAGATACAAACATTTTTTTTAATTATAACTTCTACAATTTAACGACCAGAGCAAAAATATTACAATAATTTTACAGATAATCGAACATAGTTATTAAGAAAATAATAATATTTACATTTTATCTGGGCCGCTAAGAAATTTTTCTTACCAAATTAAAAAAAAGTAAACTATTTTTTGCAAAGGTAGTATATTTCAGTATAAGGGAGTAGACAATTATGAGAAAGGAGTAGAATTTGCTACTATCGGAGTAGAGGGATTTACTCCGAATGACATGGATATATCTACTCCGTTTAAGGATGTGTGCGCATTTGTATATGTATATTTGGAAACCAAAAAATATTGTTGGGTTTTCATTCTATCGCTATTCGATAACCAAAACTCCAAAATGGCGGTAATCAATAGATAATCATATGTGCGTTTGCTTTAATCCAATTTAGTACAGTTTAGATTGGAAGTATTTTTGCTAAATTTAATAGTAAACACTGTATTATCGACAAATTTAGTTTCGCCTTCAAATTTAGAAAGACTTGTACAAATCCCATATACCAAAAAAATCACATGAATTAAAAAATAACGCGTTGAATTTGAAAATACCATGGTATTTTTTATCCCACGGCAATCAAAAATACCTCAAAAGGTATTTATACCACAAAACTGGCAACTATGGTTGTAAATATATGGCATTATGCATGACAGAATTTGGAGCGATAAAAGAAAAGTTGATAATAATTTAAATATAATTAATTGATATATTTTCAGAACAAGCTGAACTGCAGTTTACCGGCCACCTTCCTTAAACGAATAAAAATTTGCCACGACCCTTCATATAAATTTAATTTTACCCCTGATAAATAAAACAAGTGGGTTGAAAAAAACCGGTATATTATTTTATTTTAGGGGGAGGTAATGATTGAGGTGGCATACGAGGCATTCAATCCTGTTTAAGCTGGCTTTTTTTTTAATTTGTACACCATTATAATACACTTCAAAAGCCTCGATGTTTGGGGGAATTCAGGGGAGAGAGCGACCAAATTTGATTGAACTTCTATATTTTATTTAAGGGTGCTTGGCAATCTTATTAGTTTTTTAGCATTTGAGATGACCGGTAAACTGCAGTACTACCAATCTTTAATAAAATTGTGGAACCAGAACATACATTGTTTCAAGTTTCGGATTAAAATTGGGTGAATAGAGTATGCACTGAACCAAATGGAGAGATAACATTAATTAAATTTCCTATTATTTAAATAGCATACAAAATTATTCAAGTTTTAATAAATAAATATTTGAAAAACTAATTTCAGTAGTGTCATTTCTTTTTATATTCTTTCAATATACCTTATCAATTATATGAAAAAATGTGTTTACAAAATCTGGAAAGCTGTTTCTGTAATGACCTTTAGTCTAAAAAGTATTAAAAGTACTGACATTTTATTTAAATACTTTTATGATAAAAACAAAACTTATTAATATAAAAATAATTAAATTTAACAAGTAAAATATCAATTCCATATTACAAACCAACTGATTTTTAAGAATTTTTCCATTATTGAACGAGATGGAGATGTCTCATAATTAATGAAAATGGAGATGTTATGCAAATCGACTTTATATTCAACTAAGTTATAGAAAGGATTAGGCTGTTCCATGATTGAATGAATCATTTTTCTATATTGTATATAGAAACAAGTTATTTTGACTTTTTAAAACGGCACGGAAAAGATGATTCGTCGTATGGAATTTATCTATAGCCACACCCATATTTTCGAATTAAAAACAAATACTGAATATTCTTCATTTTTCCATTTCAAAAGTTTAAATGATAAATATTTAAATGATAAATATTAGTATTATAATGAAACGTTTAATGAAAACTCAATTACAATTATGCTTTAAAATTTAATCAATGGAGGACTACATAGGTACATCAAGAATTTGTGTTTTGAAGAATTCTATTTCTATAAATTCAGTATCAATTGAATATAAATCGCTATTTCTTAGGAAAATGTGCATCTCCAACTTCATTTAATTGTTTTTTAATACAAAATATTTTGTCACTATAGTATTTTATAAAATGTTTTCAATAAATTGCGTTATCTACGATTAAAAAAGATTTTATCAACAATAAACTGAATTATTCAAAATCTCAATGAAATACTTGCTAAATAACAGTAGATGTATCCGTCACCTTAAATTAAAAACAGAGTTCATAGACTTTTTCTTTTTTTTTATTTACTTTAAAATAAAAAACCGCGAATCGTCAAGATTACATCTAAAGCATGTGTGGTTTGTTTATTGTGGGCGAGAGCCACGGCCGAAACCACCACGGAATTCAACATCACCGGCACCAGCTCCAACATCACCCTTCTTGTCAGCACCACCGGGTGCGCGTCTGTAGGCCGAACGATCCTCGCCGGTCTTGTTCGAGTCACCAGTACGGGCAGCGGCAGTTGGGCGTGGACGCACTGTCTCAGACCTGGCTGGACGCTTGAGGGTGGCTGGCACAATCTCGGGAGGCAGATGCAAGTAGCTGCGCAAGTACTCGATGCCCTCGTTGGTCAGGTACCAGTAGAAATGTCTCCAGGCGAACTGTTCCTTGACGAGGCCGCGCGAGTGCAGCGACTGCATTGTTTTGATCACATTCAAGTTGGGGATGTTCTCCAGCTCGGGGTGCTTGGGGGCATGGAAATCTTTTTTGGCCACAATGACTCCCTCTTTGAAGAGGTACTCATAGATAGCGACACGATGAGCCTTTGGCATAAACATCCTGCAAAAACAACAAAACATAAAAGATATAAATAAAAGTATTTTTTTAGCGCATATTTAACACAAGTCCATTTCAGTCATTGTTTCAATGAAATACACAAAATGTTGGCAGTTTTCATTTAGCATTTTCACAACACTCTCCAAAACTAAATTGGCATGAAATTCTTTTGCGCCTTTTTGTCACTTGTCATGCGTAACATTTGGTTTATCATTTCACAGTTTTTTCAATGGATTTAATAGATTTTTAATGATTTTTTACAGAAAATTACATACTTTAGCGTCTTATACGGAGCAGTCACCGGAAAGAAAGGAAAAGCGAGATGACAGCTGTCACTTTTCGCTGAAGTTGGCGTGTGCGCTTTGTGGCATCATATGCAGATGGCGTGCGGCACGACTAAAATGTGTGTTGGTTAACGGTGGCTGTGTTTAGTAGACACGTGCATTTTTAATGTCAGTTGTAATAAATCTAAAATATTTTATGAATTTATTTTGCAGGAAATTTAATTTATTACTACGCGATTTCAATATTAGAAATGAGTTATTTTTCAAATCAGAAAGTAAACAAAATCTTTTTTTACAAAATTTTATTCAAAATATTAAATTTATTTCTGATTTGAGTTTCAATAATTGAATATTTGCTGGAGTCTTAAGATATTGGTTGGAGTCAGTTTATTATACACTGAGAAAACGAATCTGATATAATTAATGGAAAGTTCGTAAAAAATAAAAATACAATTTTACAGATATTGTAAACCCTTAAAATGTAGCAATGAAAAGTTTGGTTATAATTTCATTTTATATTCCAAACAGTTTTTCGTGCAATTGCGTATTTAATTGTTTTTGTCTTTGAAAATGGAGAAGTGGCATTCGACATTGGCTAAGCTCATAAGAGATCTTAAAAGTCACTTAATCTTCCAATAAAAGCATATATTCGACTAATTGCCGCAGATCTCCTTGACGTCATGGTAACTCAAAAAGCAGGCAATTAACAAAGCCCCAAGATGTAGTATTGAAATCTACATGATCAATTTGTATAATACACCTTGGAAAAGACGAATTTATTTGGCTGCAAAGTTTGGGATATTATAAGGTAAGTAATCTTGGTAATCTTGTGATTGTGGAGACAAATTTATTTTACAAGGCGCCGCAACGTAAACATTTACCAAAAACCAGAGCTTTCGATTACCCGGGTACCTGGACTAACCGAAAGTACTCGTATGAAAACGAGAGCTCTGCCAAAAACTAAACTAATAAAAATCTGCTCTTCCTCTAGAACAACTGGTTTTGGCAGAACTGCCGTTTACCGACCACCTCCCAAACCGAGTATAAAATTTCTACGTTTCTTTAAATAAACAATGTTAAATCAAATTTTGTCGCTCTCTCCCCTGGAAGTCCCAGGCTGGGACCACCCAAAAATCAAAAACGTGGGGTGCTGTAGAAAATAGTTTTAAAAGTGTATTTCCAAGGTCAAACTTTTAAAATAAACTGCCCAGGACCTCAAAAAAAATATCCAGTTGACTAAGAAAGGACCTATAATTGATGTAACCACTGCGAACCAACCGTAGGCTGTCCAACCGGCTTTACTTGCGCTCAGAAAGGTGTTGCAAGGCGGACCTATAATTGATTTTATCCCTGGAGTAATAGGAAAGGGGATGTCCTTGAGGACACTTTTTCCTTTTTGTAATTTTCAGGACTACTTTCTACTTGTATTAAATCCAAAAACTAGTTATGACCTTGGTTGGTTTTCGACTGACAGTCGCTGGGATCGAACCTGGAATTCTGTACAGTAATGCCAAAAAATTAATATTCGATAAATATATAAAATTGCTTTAACCAATATTGAGGCGTTGGGAATCAGAAATAAATAAAAGTTAATTTTGTAGCCGCGGTAGCTCAGTGGTTAGTGCGTTGGACTGCGAGCCGAAAGGTCCCCGGTTCAAGCCTGGACTGGGGCTAACAACATCTTTTCATAGAAACATTTTTCTATACCGCGCTACCTCTCGGCAGTAAATGGCAAACCTACGAGAGTAAAACATTGCCTATGAAAAGCTCTCACCCGCCGTTCGGATTCGGCAATAAACTGTAGGTCCCACCACTTTGAGTACAAATGTAACACGCACAGCTCAAAATGGTGAGAGAGCCGGCCTAAGTTCTTATAGGACTGTAGTGCCAAACTATTATTATTATTATTAATTTTGAGAAAAATTACGAAAAACGTGTATTTAACAAATGGTTATATAAAATATTTAATGTCAAATAGGATTCCGCAAACAATCAAATTTAATATTGTTTACAAAATATTCCCCAATCAGGGTGCTATAATCTACACAGAAATAAAAAAACTGTGCATATAACAAACATGTTAATCAATCCAATTAATGTTTAATTGAAACTCAGCCGATTTAACTTTAAATTGTATTGAATTCGTAATAATGAAAAATCGTTAATTGAAAAAATTTAGCAACTTTTTTTGTTATATTGAAATTAAAGTTGTTATATATATTAAATATTTTATTGAAAATTAATTTATCATTAACTAATTAATTAATTAGTAACAACAACTAAGAATTTATTTCGATCGAATAGAAATTTATTAAAACCAATTAAAAATTGTTTTACAATGAAATCATTTTTAATTGGATTAAATATATTCAGACCATTTTTATATTCAGGCCATTTATTTATAATCTCCTGCGTCGATATCGGTTCACGAATTTGCAGAATCCGATATTGGCTACATCGCTTCCAATATTCTACGAAATCATTAGCGGCTATATTTACGAGGCTATTGATACGGCCAAAAAATACTCCACATTGCGAAAATATAAACACAAATGCAAAACACAAGAAAATAGCACACATACCAGAGTTATATTTAAAAAAATAAATAAATCAAAAGCAACAAACAATAGTTGTAAATACAACTAATCATTTAATTGTATTCACGTGATATTAAATTTATTCCTATTATTATTTTTAATAAAAAATGTATTAACACATTTTTTTTAGTTTAAATAATTAGTAAATATTTGTATTTACTTTGTAAATACATTCATAATTTTAATTGAAATACGTTTTTATTTTTATTAATATCAATTGTTATATATACGTACAGTATTTTATTCTGTGTAGAAGAAATAAAAGTTTTTTATATAGACTTAGCTAGTTTTGATTTGTAAATATGTTTTTTTGATTATTGGATTTATTTTTTATTTATTAATCATTTATTTCTATTATGGCATTCGAATTTCACGTCTGTATTGAATCAAAGTTACAAAATACCAAAGTAACTTGATTTATTGATTTTTGTAATAAAACTGAATGAATTTAAAAATGTATAACGTTCCGTTGGGACCAATTAAAGTGCATAGTACCTTCCTGTAGGGTTCCATTTTACACCGAAACACTTCAGGGAGACGAGTACGTAACACTTATTAGATAAATTCTTAAGTACTTCTAACACTGCCAATTTGTGTATAAAAATGAAATAATATTTACAAAGCCTTTTAGTACAATTTCTATTAGTAGTCATAAAACTATTTAATTAATTATTAGTATTACAACTTAAATAATAAAATGTTTTGCACATTTTAACATTTATTCATTATGAAAATTTTTATATTAATATTAGTGCTAGTTAAAGTCTGCGAACCGATTGAGTTTAATGCAGATTATATTAAGGAACATCTAGATTTATATCAAATTTTAGTAGATAATCATTTGCTTAAACGGTTAAAGCTAAATGAAGCGTTAGTCGCTGTGAATACCAGTGAAAAATGCACAGCTGCAATTGGCGAATTAATAAATCAGGATTTTGATATGGCAAATATACAGTGTAATTGAAACGCGTTTACTTTAATTATCCAAGTGAAATAATTACATTATTTAAAGTTCTTGATGCATGGGGCAAAATACCATCGGGCATACTCTACGGTCATCTCATCGATTTGGGCAACTTTGATGAATGTCTGTCCGCACGCAAACGACTTCAAATTCAAAACGACGTCATGGAAATACGTGGAAAATATTTTCTGGTGCAGGCAACCATCAGAGGTAGTAGTAGCAATTCCAAATTATCCAAGCAATTATCGTTTCAACAAATGATACGCATGGCCAGTGTGTCTGACGGATTTGCTCTAACGTTTGGCACTTGTTTTCCGCATTTTTGTGACGAGCAAAATGTACTTGATATATTTCAAATTTTACTGAATACAACTGCTAAACTGAGCGCACTATTGGGTGTTAATAAAACTAATGGGAATGCTGATACTACTGCGTTGCCAATATATTTTAATATACGTTCAAGTAGTACTCAAGCGGAGGAATTAACTTTGGATACTGCTGCCATATGGGCCATGTAAGTTGTAAGTTGGGAAGATACAAAATTCGATAAAAAAAATATATTTTTAAATGATAATAAAGGCTTTATTGTAGTAGAAATTGCACTTGAGACATGATAGCTAACTGATTCTTTTATTTATATTAATTCTTGTCAAAACCCAACCAGTTACATAAACAATAGCTGCGTTTTTTTTCATAATTTAAATTTGAGCCGGAACAAATTTTGTACTCAAAACAAAAACAACATTTAAGCTAGATAAAGTTCTGGTGTACACAAACAAATATTGCACGTATATATAACAATTGATATTAATGGAAAACAAAAACTTATTCCAATTTAAAAATATGAATGTATTTACTAATTATTTAATTGTATTCACACATTTATTATTAAAAATTTTAATAAGAATAAATTTAATATCACGTGCTTACAATTAAATGATTAATTGTATTTACAATTATTGTTTGTTGCTTTGGATTTATTTCTTTTTTTTAAATGCATATCTGTGATGTGTACTATTTTGTTGTGTTTTTTTGATTTTGTTATGTGTTTGTATTTTCGCAACGCCATGTGGAGTATTTTTTGGCCGTATCAATAGCCGCGAAAATATAGCTATATAAAATATAGATGAATTCGCAGAATATTAGAAGCGATATAGCCATTATCGGATTCTGCAAATTCGTGAACCGATATCGACGCAGGAGATTCTAAATAAATTGCCTGAATATAAAAAAAAGCAATATAAAAATGGCCTGAATATATTTAATAATAATAATAGTTTGACAGCACCATTTGAGCTGTGCGTGTTATATTTTGTACTCAAATTGGTGGGACCTACAGTTTATTGCCGAATCCGAACGGCGGGTGAGAGCTTTTCATAGGCAATGTTTACTCTCGTAGGTTTGCCATTTACTGCTGAGAGGTAGCGTCGCATAGAAAAGTGTTTACTATGAAAAAGATGTTGACAGTCGCTGGGGCTCGAACCTCGGACCTTTCGGCTCGTAGTCAAACGCACCAGCGACTTTTCGCTCGTAGTTCAACGCACTAACCAGACGAGCTACCGACACTACTGAATATATTTAATCCAATTAAAAATGATTTCAATGTAAAACAATTTTTAAATGGTTGTTTTACTAAATATATAATAAATTTCTATTAAAAAGCGTGTCGATCGAAATAAATTTTAGTTGTTGTTACTAATTATTTCATTAATTAATGATAAATTAGTTCTCAATAATACATTTAATATATATAACAACTTTAATTTCAATTTAACAAAAAAAGTTGTTAAATTTTCTTCAATTAACAATTTCTCATTATTACGAATATTGAATTCAATACAATTAAAAGTTACATCCGCTGAGTTTCAATTAAAAATTAATTGGATTGATTAATATTTTTGTCAAATGTACACAGTTTTTTATTTCTGTGTAGCTATCTAGCTCAACCTCAAACAATTTCCTAAAGGATTAGGAGTATGTACTGACTAAAATTGTTGAGTGTTGCGAACAACATAAATCAATATAAACGATAAAGACAGATGTCATATGGTAGCACAGACACACACCTTGATGGATTGACTTTGTAACTTGCCGCTAGAAAAAGTTTGTAGATCATATCATTTAAACCAAATCGTTTTTTCATAACTGCTTTGATCGGAAGTAAAAAATTATGAAAATAAAATGCAGCTAATATTTATATTCATTTACCAGATCCGATTAAAACGTCATAGAGTATGTATTTTTGATTTACTATTGAGACGTGCTCTATATTTAAATATAAACAATTGTCAAAAATATTATTTTTAGTTTTTAAAATATATTTTCTTTTATTTTTTACAGTTCAATCTTTTCGATTATTGGTCTATTGATGGTGCTAAGCAGCCTATACGAACTGTATGCTACAAAATCCGAAAGTATGTTTGATACAGATTATGTTAAATCTATATTTTAACCAATCATTTTATTATAGTGACACCAAATCTGTTATTGATATCATTTTCGATTTTTACAAATACACGTAAATTGTTTGCCATAAATACGACACCTAACAGTAACAATATCGAATGTTTACATGGCATACGTGTGATTTCCATGCTGTGGGTCATATTTGGTCATACGCATATATGGGGCAGTTTCTTTCCATTCTCCAATACGATAGCTATAAACGATGTGAGTAGATGCAGAAAAAAAAAAACATAAAAAGCATAGCGAAAAAAATAAAAAAATAGAACAACTTTAAAACATATGACAATTTTTAAAATATATAAAAACTTAAAAATAAACAGTTTAAAGAATACAAAAAAAAATATAAAAGCTTACGAAAACTTTAAATATTACATAAACATTAAAAGATTATGATAAACTGTAAAAGTTTATGGAAAACTAGAACAATTTGAAGGTCATAAATATAGTTTATATATTTTTAACGCCTTTCTAATACAACCTCTTCAATTTTACATTACATTTATATGTACTTCGAATATATAATAAAAATATTATCAACTTATTTTCAAGTGGATAAAAGAGCCCGCATCTATGATATTGATATCGGCCACCGTATCGGTTGACTCATTTCTATTTCTGAGTGGCGTCTTGCTTGCCTGAGTGGCGTTGATTAAAATGGAAAAAGAGTAAGTTTAAATTAAATATATAATATATCTCTATTAGTCATATTTATTAAACTATTTAAAATTTTAACAAACATTTGCAGTAATGGCAAGCTAAATATACCACTCATGTACTTCCATCGTTATATACGGCTGACGCCAGTTGTTGCCGCAACTATACTCTTTGTAGTTGGTATTGTACCTATCCTGGGCCAAGGTCCGTTTTGGTTTGAATTTACAGGGGAAGTAACGAAGAATTGTCGCAACAATTGGTGGATCACTTTGCTCTACATCAACAACTATTTGAAACCATATGAACTGGTACGTAGAACACAAATAATTATATTAAATTTAACCAGTTTTTAAATTATAGTATTTCAATAGAAAAAGAAATATTTATATTATTTACATTGATCAATAGGATGTATACCATTAGTTCAATAATATTCAAACTGTTTATTGTTACGTGTTATTAGGATAATTAATTATAGGATAATTATTGATTTAATAGTATACTAAAAATAAATCTTTTCAAATAAACTCAATAGCAATGTCATGGTATTTTCTAGTATTTAATGGTATTTTCCGATTAAAATAATAATTTATCCTATTGACTCTTTTTAAATTTTTTTTTTTTAAAAACTATTATTTACATAGTATTTTTTTCTGGGTGTAGAAGTTCTATGTAATATATTTTTGCGGTCATAAATAAAAACAACTTGTTTTTTATTTATGACCGCTTATATAATGTATTTATATTAAATACATCGAGTTCTTACCAATGGCGCGTTTAATAATGTGGATTATCACAAAAAATTCATATGACCATTTCGTGTAAACTCGCAGAATGACGCACAAAGCAAAAATGTCTTACATAGTGAGACGTTTAATATTATAGGCGAAAAAACATTAAAACAATAGTATTTATACCGTTATATTCAATAATATTGAAATTATTAAATTAATGGTACTGAATTTTTCAAATAATATCAAATTCATTAGAAAACGTTTCAATTAATATGAAAAAACTAATAATACATGGACCCATATAATCAATGGTCGTAACATTATCTACTTAATGGGACATTTTCTTCTGAGTGTAGCGAAACTTGGAATATTCTAATGAAGATGTATGAAATACTAACATTAATCCTTTATACATTCACCCTGTGATTCAGCGTTTGTTCTTTATTTTTTTTTTTTATAATAAATTAAATCTCTTGACAATTTTTATTTTATTACCATAAGAAAGTTTACACGTTTAAATTTTTGCTACGAAAATAATCACATTTTATTCATTATACCCTACACCAAGAGTGAATGGACATATTCAGTTTGGTACGCCGTTTGTAACACTCCGGTATGGATAAGTATATATATTCCTGATCAGGATGACCTCCTTGATAAGCATGATCTCGATTTAGCGATGTCCGTCGGTCTGTTGAAATACCTACTTCTTTAAAAATTGAAGAGTTTGATGAATGAAACTCTTAATTTAGATTACTTATATACCTACGCTGTATGTGCGGTCCATTGTGATCAGATCGGTATATTGTAACCTGTGATCTGACCACTTATATTCAAATACCTCATATAAAATTTAGATCTACAGATCCATTTTACTGTATACGTGCATAGGTAATTTTCTTTGGTCAAATATATATGGACTTCATTCTCAATTACCTAAAAATAATGTTTTCCTACGAAACGACTTGTGGTTCCCAAAAAAAAAAAATCGAAATTCATACCCATTTGTAAATATGGGTATCAAATTAATGGAAATTCTTCAGCAATTGAAAGTTTATAGTTATTTTGAGGATTCGTATACCCTGGTGACCTATATACCACTTTGAATGGTAACCACACATATGTGTAGGGTATTTATAGTCGGCTTAAATCGACTATATTTTTGATAATCCTAACTATCATAATAACATTACTTTAAAATGTTCCTACTTTAAAATTTCCCATGTGATCTAACCTTCCCAACTGTTTTTAATATACAAATGTGATATTGTTTATTATTGTAATATTAATATACATCCCATTGCCAACACATTAATGGTAAAAATAATAATCGCTTTTCTATTATACAAACTAATACTATAGAAAATACAATCATTAAAAAGAGTCTACCCAGCAAAGATTTTGAGTCTTTTAAGACTCCTAAATGTGTCATATTTATGAGTGTTACCCTCATATATGAGCACTTAAAAGAGTCCAAAAAGGCTCCCGACTCCTGGGTAGAGGGCCCCATTTTATGAGCCCAAAAAACCTCATATTTCAGATTCTTTTATTACACCTAAAACACTCATATTTGAGCACTAAAAAGTGCCCAAAAAGGCTCCCAACCCCTGGGTAGAAAGAACCATTTTATGAGCCCAAAAACCCTAATATTTCTGACACTTTTATTACTTCTAAAATACTCATATTTGAGCTCTAAAAAGACCCCCAAAAAGCTACAGAAACTGCGCTTTAAAGAGCGCAAAAATCATTTTAAAATATTCTTAAAGCATTCACATTTTTGAGAATTTTCGGACACCACAATTTCTTCATTTTTGGAGTTTTTCTTGCTTCAGAAATATGAAATGTGTCTGAAATGAATCCAACATAGTACATGTTCATGTTTATCTTAGTCCAGACATCCGTGAGAAAATGCATTGATTTCAAAAATATCCATTGAATTTGTCTGTTGAAATTACATTAATGAAATGAATTTTCATTTGATTTCAAATTCAAAACGTATATTAGTATATCAGTTTTATTTAAAGAGTAGGCTACTGAAGCTAGCATAAATATGATACTATTATGACTCCCTTTTCTGAGTGCTCCTAAAATACTCTTAAATTTGATGATTTTATGAGTTTGTTTTGAGGGGGCTCCTAAAACGCTCATGAATGAGACTCTTTTATGAGTCAAATTTGGAGCGTTCCTAAAACATTATAAAATATAGAACTTTTATGTGTCTATTTTCTGAGCGCTCAGAAACAATTTTATTTTTGATGCTTTTAGGAGTTTAATTTATGAGGGTTCCTAAATAACTCCTAAATATGAATCTTTTATGAGTAATATTTTTGAGAGCTCCGAAAACCGTCTTAAATGTGATACTTTTAAGAGTCATTTTTCTGAGGGCTCATAATACACTCAAAAATTGGTCTCCTTTATGACTCCTATTTCAGAGCGCTCCTATATTGCTTAATGGGTAGCATTCTGCTTAGAGTCGATGTATGAAATGTCATTGAGTTACTTTACCAAAATTTTCTATAACTCAAATTGTGATAAAAAAGTTCTAGAATTTAAAAAAGTATTATAAATAATTTACGATATAATTCTTTGTTTAGGTGCTCTATGACAAAAACTACATTTCATTGCATTTTATTATTGTAGACATCATAACTGATCAGTCATAACGACTATTATTATTCGAAACGTCCGTTCTTTAAACTAGTTTTATATTATTTAATAGATTATATCAATGTATTCAATCATACCTGTGCGTAACACTTATATTAAGCTTATCTATGTTTATTAAACAGAAGCGGTTCACTATCAAACAACTGATATAATACTAGGTACTAAACAAAAAAATGGAAAATTCTGTGAAATCAAAATTTATCAAATAATTACCTATTAATTTATATTATTCAGACTCAGTCACAACATCATAAATGACCAGTAGCAATCAAACCAAACGTGTGCAGTTATCAAAAACATGTGCTCTCCTATTTTGCAAATTCATTTCTCTATAATATCATCATCATCATACAAAGTTCATTATTTGGTTTAATCTATTGAAAAGTTTAAAATTATTTATCAGCGCATGTCGTGGTCATTCAGTTGTCCCGTGGGAAATTTTCTTCAGATTAAGAAATCGTTGCGAATTTATGAAAAAAATATATAAACTAATGTAAAAACTAATTTGTCGTGCCTAGGTCTACCAAATGTAATATGTATTTTGCACTGGTTTAAAAAATCAACAACTGTAATTGACAAAAAACCAAAAACTTGTTGGCCGGTGACCTAGAGCCCGACAAATTCGTTTTTGCATTACTCAATTTTAAGGTCGACTAAAAACAAACAACATTAAATACGAACTTGCTGCAACAGAAAAACAGTAATTGACCAAAATAAAACTTGGTGCGTGCAGTTTTTGCTGCTTGCCTTCTCGTTACTTTGTGCAGAACAAAATTCGCATTTTTTTTTTCATTATACAAAGTGATGTTATAGGTTTAGCTAAGCACAAACTGCGTACAAGACCGCTTATGAGGAAGCTTGGCTGCTTCCGAAACCAAGCAGTACAATCGGCCAACAAGTTTTTTTGTCAATTACTGCTGTTGTTTTTTGAACAAATGCAAAATGCATATTGCATTTGGTAGACTAAGAGCCCGACAAATGAGTTTTTGCATTACTCAGTTTTAAGGTCGACTAAAAACAAACAACATTATATGTACTATTTTTATAAATTTGAACCGCAGTATTTTAATATTTATACACACAGAATAGAGATTTGTTGCGCCAACCAACTCTTTGCCCAACTAACTTATTCCGTTCTCTCAACCGCTTAGTCGGTTGTTATTGTCAAAATGAAAAGAGTTGTAGATTGTACTGCCACCAATTTCGAACTGTTTTAGAACAATTTAGTACAGATTTAGAACTATTAGACTAATATTTCATGTGTATAAGCTAATATGGCAGTTCCGCCAGCAAATTTGTAAACCATTCGATTTAACCGAATGAAGTTAGTTGGTACAATTAAATATTTCATTCTTGCAACCTCATGCCAAAAGAGGATTTTTCTGTGTGTTATTTTTGAGACAATCTTTGAAACAATTCTTATCCGAGAACATTTTTCCCACACAATTCGTCCTCAGGAAATACCAAATTTTGTAATATATTTTTCCAAATTCTACAAATTGAACGTCATCCGTCAATATTATCAATATTCGCAATATTATCAATAACAACACACAGAGTAGAGATTTGTTGCGCCAACCAACTCTTTGCCCAACCAAATTATTCGGTTCTCTCAACCGCTTATTCGGTGGTTATTGTCAAAATAAACAGAGTTGTATTGCAACCAATTTCGAACTCTTTTAGAACAATTTAGTACAGATTTAGAACCATTAAGAGTGTGTATAGGCTAATAGGCAGTTCCGCCAGCAACTTTGTAAACCATTCGATTTAACCGAATGAAGTTAGTTGGTACAACTAACTTTTTTATTCTTCCAACCTCATGCCAAAAGAGGATTGTTGTGTGTGTACAAAATCACAACAAGTTTTTATATAGACAATAAACATTTTGCAGTCATTTTAATTATAATGTAAAAAACAATAAATATATAATTTATATAGTGTCTTAGTCACACCTGGTACCTTGCCGTCGATACGCAGCTTTTTCTCATCTCACCATTTCTTCTATGGGGTCTCTGGAAATGGAAATCGAAATTTATCTGGATTCTGCTGCTCTTGGCCAGCCTATCATTTGGCTGTTGCATTAGTTCCATGATTACGCGTGGTTTTAATAGCATATTAATGGGCGGGTAATTAATGTGGATTGTCTTTAAAATAAATACAAATGAAATCCAATTCATCTTCTTGCCACTTTCAGTCTACTCAGCACCGAACAAACTGTCTGGATCTATTATTCGACGCACAAACGCATGTCACCCTGGCTCATAGGCATAATTTTCGGTTATTATTTGTATCGTCATCGTAATAGAAAGCCACGTTTAAGTCATTTGCAGCGGTTCTTCGGTTGGCTTTTGGCACTTTCCGTCATGATGTCTGTTATCTTTGGACCGTATCATTTGGCTCGAAGTAATATAGAACCGACGCTGGTAGAGGCTGCTCTGTATGAAGCATTCGGACGTAGTGCCTGGGCATGTGGTTTGGCATGGATTATATTTGTTTGTCACATGGGCTATAATCGTACATTGAATGCTGTACTATCCTATGCCGGCTGGCAGCCTTTGGCGCGACTCACCTATGTGATGTACATTATTTCGGTCATAGTGCAAGGTCTGAATGCGGCCAACATCAAGACGGACAGACATTTTTCCAAATACGATATTGTAAGTAACTTTTTTAATACGATTTTATGTATATATTTCAAAAAGGGTGTAAATCAAAATTCAACAACAGCATAAGAAGAAATATAGGACCTTATTTATAAATATCAGAAAAAGTTTAAAAAATGAGATAAAAATTTAAAATTTACCCCTTGAGTTTTTTTGTTCCATATAAAATACATACAAAATTGTACTTTTTCATACATATTAGATGCAATCGTTTTGGGCTGAACTAGGCATCTCACTTTGCATATCTGTGTTGGTCGTCTTGGCCTTGGAGTCGCCAGTAATTGCTGTGGAAAAATACTTTATGATGCAGAATAAAAAAACAAACACGCATACGCAGAATCTAGCAAATAATTCATAATCAGTTTTGTTTAAATATGAACATCATGGTTTTTATATTTTAACAATAACAAACAGAAAGAAAATTCGAAGTCAAAGTCATTTTTATTGTTAAAGTTTGGCTACTGATAAGTAAATGACTATTATTGATTTGGATGATAAACCTAGTAATGTTTTTTTTAATTGCCTTACAAAAATTAAATGCACTTAAAATATATTTAATAAAAACAAAATTCTATATGGCAAGGTTATGTACACAGAAAATAAATGAAATACTATAAACTTAATAGTATTTATTTAAATTTGTATAGTGTGCATTATAAAACATTATATAATAAGTTGTTCAATACTATAATAATTAATAGAAAACTTTTGGATTATTAATAAAAAACGCTGGATTGTATACAAAATAAAAACACACTAATATTTGGATTTAACTAGTATTAATTAACTTTATTTATTTAAAGAATTACTTAAAGAACTATCACTTATATCAACTGCTGAATTTCTAAAATTTAGCTAAACAATGTTCACTCATACTGCATGCATAAGTTCGACACGGTTCGACATGCTTCGAGAATCTTCTCCAATTTTCGTGTATGCAACATGCCATTTGCATCTCATTCGCACTCATGTGTTTTAATGTGCTGATCTTCAATATATTTCTCGTACATTGTCTCAGTGCGCTGAATGATCTTCCGTCTCTTTCTAACACATTGCTTAGTGCGCTGAATTGTCTTGCGTTTCATTTATTATTGTAACAGTATTAAACATTCCAATGGAATTTAAATTTTTTAAATTCATCAACATTTTTTTTTCAATATTAGTGAATATTCGAGTTACTTCTACAACGACATTCATAATGTTGATCATATTAATATTTTAAACTATAATTTCTCTCTATGCATAAAACGACACATGCTATTATACCGTCATAAATAAATATATTTATATCATAAAATCAAAAAAAAAAAAAATTAACTTTTTGGCGATTGAATCGTAAATTTAACTCAAAGCGAAAAATGTTACTTTGAACCCATATTATGACGTACCAAATGTACAGACTATGTTACTAACGAAATTTATAGGTGCAATTAAAAATTTTGTTAGTATCATTACACTACGTAACAAATAAGTATACTATAGGAAAAACATTTTAAAATAAAACTATGTCAAGTTTTTCTAATTTATTGACGAATACTTTAAAAAAGTATTTTATAAATTGATAACATTGGAATGCAATTAAATAATTATTTTTCATTTGTGCATCTCACTTCTTTATAATTCGGTGGTGAAAATTGTATTTAATATTTAGAGTCAGTCTAAAAAAATCTAAACTTTGAAAGTTTACATCCAATTATCTGGTGAAAAAATTGAAATTATTTTTCTTATTAAATCTATAGTTGGTAGTAAATAGTAAAAGTTAGTTTAAAACTACTTTATAAATGTCAGTTTTTTTTTGTTTTTTTATATTAAATTTTAATTTTTCAAATTTCTGAATTTTATATTATATAATATGATCCTGTTTAGATTATGTTCGTCATATAACTGTTTGGGTTAGGCCAAGTTTTATATATTTAAAAAATTTTCATTAATTTTTGCAACAACTATATATTTCAAATTTAAATTTAATAAATAAAAATAATTTGTTGCATAGTGCTTCATAATAGGTAATGAATAATAAGGCAATAAAAGCGAGACAGACGTTCCTTATAGATTAAATTTTAACCATGATATAATGACTTGTATAGAATAACACTATAGTGTAGCATGACAAATATTTTGCAAAAAAACAATTAGCAATAATTGGTCAAGCATTATTACTTCAACATTATATTTAAAATAAGTATAGCAAATTCAATTTATTAATAGCGAAATATGGTTACTAGGCCTTTTGATAAATACGTGGTATTATTTTTTAATATTACTCTCCCGTATAATACTGATAAATATAATATATGCTTATATGTACCCGATTTCATGAGAAAAAAATATGGGGCATTACACGTCAATTCACCGAGCTTTGAGCCTAACCTCCTTCGATTTGCTTCATATTTTAATATGTTGTTATTATTGGTCAATAAAATTTAAATTTAATATTTCAGTTTCTATGGCACCCCCATAGCAAACTCTAACGAGTTGGGAAAGTTAGGTCACATGGGTAAGTTCAGTTACATGGGGCGGATTTTTATAGTCGGTCGGGCCCGACTATGGAATACCCTACACCTTTGGTGGGGATCCTAATGTGGGATATTTAATTGACCTTAATTTTAAAGTTTTTAATTATGCTGAACCTTCCCACACTCAGAATGTTATTCACATATCAGAAATTTACGTCTTATATCCCCATAAATTAAAAAATGTATATAAAAGTATAAAAAATTAATAAAAAATTAAAAATGTAGGGTATAAAAAAATATAATTGGGCGGATGAAGCCTATATTTAAAATTTTGAATGGCTAATATTTCTTAGATTTGATTTTAATAATTTACAGATCAAATGTCCACTATGAAAATCCGGGAAATAATGAAAAAAAAAGTGGGCGGTTCACGCCCATTTTTGGACCACATATTTTTAGGTGAATTATAACAATATGTTTTAAATTTTATAACTATATCTTGAATACTTTTCGAGTTAGTAGTTCCTAAAAAGTTATATAAAAGTGACTTGTATGGGAGGTGAGCGTGTCCGTTGACCGATTTGGCTCATTTTCAAACTCAGTTCCTACTTTGTATATTGAGACGAAATTTCATCGCATTCTGATCAGTATTTCTCAAGTTATTCTGTATTCGGACAGCAAGACAGCAAGACGGACAGACAGACGGAAATGGTTAAACGGACTCGAGTAGTGATTCTGATCAAGAATATATATACTTTTCCATACCGGACACGCCTCCTAAGGGGCGTTACATTATATTCACAAAGTTAATATACCCTGTATATCATAGGTGTAGGGTATAAACACGATGGAAGTATATTTGCTGCAAATAGTATAATTGTTTTTCTTTTTGCATGATTTGTAGACAGAAAAGAATGTTTTTTTTAGAGATTTGTATATCAAATATTAGTAACAATGTTTGAAATTTAAATAATTTCAAAATACCGTTTTAAATTACTCTACACCCAGAACAAAATATAAAATACATAATAGTTTTTTACTATTCAATAGGATAAATTATTATTTTAATCGGAAAATACCATTAAATACTAGAAAATACCACGACATGGCCATTGAGTTTATATGGAAAGATTTATTTTTTGTATACTATTAAATCAATAATTGTCATATTGACTAATTTTAATGGGATTTGAGGGTATTTTTTTCTTGGTGTATTATTTTTAATATAAAATTTGGTTAAAAGTTTGCATACTATTATTACAAATCAAGGATTGAAACCATAACCGAAAGCGAAACTGATATCCGTTTAAAACCGTTTCATTTTTAAAACCCAAACCGTAACCGAAAATCAGAAATAAACCAATATCCAAAACCGAAATAAACGGTTTCGGTTTTATACCGGCTTAAAACGGTTTTTAAAAAAGCATAAAAAGAAACAGGAAAATATATTTTATTTTATATAGAAGATCTTAAGTACAAGGCATGTTTAATGTCATTTAATAAAATTTTGAGTTCCCAAAATAAAAAAAAAATCTTGTACAAAAATGTGTTATTTTTTGAGAAACATCCACAGACAAAAAATATGCAAGGAGACTGGTATTATTGAAGTAGTTTTGAGGAAAACTCACAGGAACATGGTAAGAAATACACATTGCACAGCAGGCATTTTGAATTTATGAAAAGAGGTAGGCTTTCTATATCACCTTTTACGCAGGAAACTGGTATGTTCAAGCCTACCCCTAGCAGGCAAACACATTTTTCTGTAAGTTTTTATGTTTTGAAAAGGGAAGGTAGGGAGTAGCAGGCAAAAACATGGTATAGGAATTTCTGTTTTGAAATTTTTAAAGCTTGATCAACAAGTTGTTGGCAGAAAATTTTGTTTACAAATATCGAATTTGCCTTTAAAATTTTTCAGTATTGAAAATTATTGTCATTTGTAGATATCGGTGTTTATTTCTGTCGTTTTTCTACGCGAATTATTGTTATAAAAATAATAAAATTTGGCATATTGCAGAAGATTAAAGCTGATTTCAACATTATCAGTGCCCAGTAAATGGTTCTAACTGTCATGTTCGCCCGAAACAAAAACTTCTTGCTGTATAAAAACAAACACATATCCAGCAATAGAGAAATGAAGCGTTAGAGTTTTTCTCGAAAATATAACAAACAAAATTCGTCGGTGTTATTGTACAACAAAAAGTTTTTTGTACTGTGGGATGAATGGGCACTGATGATTTATATTATATGTTTATGCTCCCTACCTTTCCCTACCATTTTGATTCCAGCATATTGCCTACCTTACCCAGCTTGTGCCTACCATTTTGATAACACCTGTTTGGTTACTATACCCTACCTATAGCTGCCATTTCCCTACCAATTTTGTTTTCATGCTATAGCAGGGAACGAGCAGCTTTTGTCGACATTCTCACCTTTGCCTACCTCAAAGCTTCATATAAAATGTGATTTTAATGCGTATAGGAAGCTTGTTTGCCTGCATGTTTCGAACCATTTTCCTGCTTAAAATTGTGTCTGGGGATTGTTTCCAAGTAACGGTCTTTTGTCTAAAATTTGTTTTTTTTTCATTAACAAAACACCAGAAACTCCAAGAACATTTTTTTTGTTAAAAAATTATTCAATTTTTAATGATATTGGTTTTTTTATTTATTGTATTAGTAAAATAAAGTGGGACAAGTTTTGAAAAGTTCATTCAATAGAATACCGTTTATAAGTCTGATTGATTTCCGAATGATTTTTCAGCTAATAGCTAAATTTCGGACATATATATTAAGGATAATTATAAAATGGTAATAAAAAAACAATGGTGATGCAAGAAAAAATTAGTAACGAATACGAAAAATAAAGTGCAAGTTCGACAAGTTCAAACATTTCAAGTATAAAGGCAGATATTTGCAGAATTGTTGAAATTTGCTTTTGTTTAACACAATATTTTCACTAAAATAACAAAAAACATTGTTAAATTATGTTTCCCACTTTACCCCAATATAACAATTTGAACATAACTTAGCACAATGTAAACAATGTTAAGTTATTTGAAAAATATGGAAAAAAAAGAAATTTTATACAAAAAACGAAACCGTAACTTGGAACTGGTACACCGAAATCGTTTCGTAATAAAAACCTAAAACCGAAACCGTAACCGAAACGCGGAAAATACCGAAACCGAAATCGAAACCGTTATTCGTTTAGGTTTCAATCCTTGATTGCAATAATATTAATACCTACAATAATTTGTAACATTAATTTTATAATAAATTACTAATAATTTAAAATCACTGTGATTGGTTAGAAATAACTGGGAATAGACTGGTCTGTCATATTAATTAGAAAAGAAGAGGGTGATCCATACCGAAATTTTGAGAAAGTCAAAATTTTAATTTTAATGTTTGTAAATTTTTACTTTACGTACCTCTTTAAAAAGGAAAAAGTCATGTGTTTCAAAGAAGTGATTCATCATTGGAAAAGTAATTTAATTATCTAAAACATGAGAAGATATTCATTTATCAATAGAGTATACTATAAACCAATTATGCTGACTAGGTTATGTTAGTAAGATGCATTTCTTAAACACTATGTATAGTGCAAAAATAGAATTTTTTATTTCAATTAATTTATTATCTTTTTGAGTCATAGAATGGCCCCTGAATTATTGATATAGATGAATCAAAAACCCTGTATAAATTATTTTCTGTAATAATGTAAAAAAGATACTATTAATAAATAATTATATTAAACATTAAAACAATTTAGAACCAGTGTAATATCGATATGAAAAAAGTACCGCTATAAAATTTATCTAAGAAACAACCTTTAGTTTTTTTTTTTTGTTATCTATTTCTATTGAATTTGCAAATGAAATCATATATTATCGATGATTTCAAAGAAAACTAATAAATGTTTCAGTTTCGGTGTTTTCCTTGTTTCGCTTTCTATTACGGTTTTAAGTTTCATAACGAAAAAGATTCCTTGGGACATTTTCGGATTGGAGTTAAATTAAAATTGTCAACTTTTTTAAACAATTTTATTATATTCTGCTCAAAATTAACAGTTTCTTTGACTTTAATATACTATTACTTTTTTTTTAAATACGCCTTAAAATTGGTATAATAACGAAACCGTTTATATCGATTTCGATATCGGTTAATTTATGATTTTTGAATAACAGTTTTAGTTGCAATTTCGATTTTGATTTTGCAAAATGAAATGAGTTCGATTATAAATTTTATTATCGTCGTTACTTCTAAAAGTTTCCAACCATATTTTCAAAATGCCAATTATTAATTTACAAAAACATTTGTAACACAAAAAAAAATCAAAACCGCAACCATTACTTGGAACCGGTATACCTAAATCATTTCTTTATAAAACTTAAAAACGAAACTGAAACGATCTAATTTTTTCTGAAACTTTAAAACCTAAAAAATCACGTAGGACGGTCTTCAGATTTACGATATGGAGAAATGGTATCATTATGGACCTTGTTTTTCTATATGAGTATTGCGCCACCTAATCGTACCTAACCTAAAATCGAGTTAAATCTTTTTTGAAGTTAAATCATTTTCAAATCCAGGAAAATGATTCAATTCTTTGACTTAAATTTACATAACTGATTGAAAAAAAAAAACAAATCACAAATCAAAAATCTTTTTCAAGAAATAGATTGCAATCCTTTTTTAATTCATTTATTAAAATATTTTTAGATTTAAATCAATAAGTATAAATCTATTTTAAAATATTTAAGTCATTAACCGATTGAATCATCCTTAGTTGCAATCACCTTTCAAATCATTGGATTGCTCGGAATATTAAGTAAAGTCTTTTAATCGGATCACAAGATTTTGCAATCAGTTTTAATTCACTGATTTAAAACATCTGTTCATTTTAATCTTGAGATGCAATCACAAAAACCCTGCAATCAGTTTTCAAGTCAAATGATTCAATTCCAAAAATAAAAAATCATTTGTCAAATCATAATATGATTGTTGCATAAACGACTGAAACGCAAATGATTTTGCAATCACTTTGCTCAAATCACTTTTCTCACTCAAGACTTGAAGCAAAACAAACTCAAATTATTTTTTACACTCAAGATTTAATGTAAACAAAACTTAAATTTTTAGTGATTTGACATTTAGGTTGTTTGTGATTTAATCTCAAGACTAAAATGAACAGTGAATTAAAACTGATTGCAAAATCTTGTGATTCGATTCAAACACTTTGCTTAATATTTCGAGCAATCCAGTGATTTGAAAGGTGATTGGAACTTATTATGTTGCAATCTGTAAATGATTCTAACAGAGATTATGAAAAAAATTTTACCAAATTGAATGAATAAAACTGAATTTCATTTAAGATTTCAATAACAGAGATCGCAATCATTTGTTCAAAAGAAATAATGATTTTTTTTTTGTTCCAATCAGTAATTGAATTGGTGTCAATGAATTTTTTTTTCACATTACCAAATCATATGCATATATTTTTGGGTTTGTATCACCAATAGATTGAATCATTCACAGCTCTGCCACGGACCACTTAGAGTGTCCGTGAAAAACAACTTTTTATATTTATATAATCTCAAATATGTATGTATGAGTCAATCAAGTTGGCCATAAGGAGCCACTACGCACCACTTGGACTGTCCATTAAAAACAACTATGTATGTAAAATATTTCCCACTTCAAAGTTAATCAAATTCTTATGCCATCAAAACAATTCTGCGAATAATAGAACCACTGGCTGTAGCTGTACGTCAAATACGCCAATTCACTATTCTGATTAGTCAATTCGCAGACCCAATTTATGAGGACTACTAACTTAGTCAGCAATAACAGAAATATATTTTATAAGAATTGATAATAGACAAAGTAGTAGTAACTACCTATTTGATTACAATATCATAACAAATTAAAACTTAAACTTTGCTATTATCACAAATCTTTATCGGGAGATGTATTAGATTACGAACGTGTTTAAAGTATAGCGTTTCGTATATGCTTAGGGCCGACTACTGACTACTGGCTATATTTAGTTGGTAACATAAGGTGCAGACCAATCATAAATCCAACGATAGCCTATATAAAGTTGTGTTTTCGGAATTGATTTTACATTCGCACGAGTTTACGCGTAAAGTTCGTGTCGTATTGTTACGACAAAACAGAAAACTAAAGGACTACAGAAGAAAATTAAAGAAATTGAGAAATAGAAGAAAAAATAAAAACGAAAAAAATGACGAGGAGTTGTTGTAAAATATTTGTGTTAGTGTTTTGCGGTTGCGCATTATTGCTGCAAGGAAATTTCGCACAGGCGGCGGAGCAGTTTAATACGGAGACTGATATAAAACTGTTGCCATCAGTGGAAGTGCCTAATTTTGGAGCGCGTTTTTTCGAAGAGCTCAAGTCTGAGTCATCACCTATTTTACGCTTGAACTATACTTTGGCCGAGGGCATATTGGATAATGTGCCCTTTGCTTCGGCGGATATGCGCTGTGCATTGCAGCTGCAGGCGATCACCAGTGGAATACAGAACAATGAGATGTGGGCGCTTAAATGTGAGTACGCGATTATTCAAATTTAAAAGGATTAATTTTTTATTTTATATATGTTAATAATTAATAAAAAAAAAAATATTTAAAAGAAAAATATAATATTTTATAAAAAAAAAATGTTTAAAGAAAAACTAATATTTTAATAGAAAAAATATTATTTTAATAGAAAAAATATTATTTTAATAGAAAAAATATTATTTTAATAAAAAAAATATTATTTTAGTGGAAAATAATATTTTAATAAAAAAAGAAAGTTTTAATAATAATATTTTAAACAAAACAATAAAATTTATTAAATATAATAACATATTACCAGAAAATAATATTTTAATAGAAAACTTATTTTTCAATAAAAAAAAAATAATAATTTAATAGAAAAATAATATTTCAATAGAAAAATAATATTTTAATAGAAAAATATTATTTTAATAGAAAAATAATATTTTAATAGACAAAATAATAGTTTAATAGAAAACATATACTTTAATAGAAAAAAAAAATATTTTAATAGAAAAAATAATATTTTAATAGAAAATAATATTTTTATAAAAAAAATAATTTTTAATATACTAATAATATTTTAATAGAAAAATAATATTTGAATAGGAAGATAATTTTTTAAAAGGAAAAATAATATTTTAATAGAAAAAATAATACTTAAAAAAATTCTAATAGAAAAAAAATATGTTGATAGAAAAATAATACTTTATTAGGAAAATAATATTTTATTAGAAAAATAATATTTTAATAGAAAAATAATATATAATAGAAAAATAATATTTTAATAGAAAAATAATATTTTAATAGAAAAATAATATTTTAATAGAAAAAATAATATTTTAGTAGAAAAATAATATTTTAATAGATTTAATAGAAAATAATAATTTAATAAAAAAATAATGTTTTAATAGAAATAATATTAAAAAAAAAAAAAAATATTATTAAATATAATAACAAAATAATATTTTAATAGAAAATATAATATTTTAATAGAAAAAATTATATTTTAATAGAAAAATAATATTTAAATAGAAAAATAATAGTTTTATAGAAAATAATATTTTAATAGAAAAATATTATTTTAGTAGGAAGGTAATTTTTTAATAGGAATAATAATATTATAATAGAAAAAAAGTAATATTTTAATAAAAAAAATTCTAATAGAAGAAATAATCTTTAATAGAAAAATAATACTTTAATAGGAAAATAATATTTTATTAGAAAAATAATATTTTAATAGAAAAATAAAATTTTAATAGAAAAATAATATTTTAATAGAAAAAAATAATATTTTAATAGAAAAAAAATATTTTAAAAGAAAAATAATATTTAAATAGAAAATTAATATTTTAATAGAAAATATAATATATTAATAAAAAAAATAATATTTTAATAGAAAAACTAATAGTTTAATAGAAAAATAATATTTTAATAGAAAATAATATTTTAGTAGGAAGATAATTTTTTAATAGGAAAAATAATATTATAATAGAAACAAATAATATTTTAATAGAAAAAAAATATTTTAATAGAAAAATAATATTAAAATGGAAAAATAATATTTTAATAGAAAATATAATATATTAATAATAAAAATAATATTTTAATAGAAAAACTTATAGTTTAATAGAAAAATAATATTTTAATAGAAAATAATATTTTAGTAGGAAGATAATTTTTTAATAGGAAAAATAATATTATAATAGAAAAAAATAATATTTTAATAAAATAAATTTAATAGAAAAATAATACTTTAATAGGAAAATTATATTTCATTAGAAAAATTAAATTTTAATAGAAAAAATAATATTTTATTAGAAAAATATTAATATATTAATATAATATAACAATATTTAAATAGAAATAACAATATAACAAAAAAAATAAATAAAAATAAAAAAACCTTAAAATTGATAAAACTCGTCGTATATTTGTACATGATAACTCTGATTATCTATCAACACATTGATTAACATAATAAAATATATTTAAAAATTAAAAACTACTACGAAATAAAATACGTTGTTATCTTTACAATTTATTGATTTAATTTAAATTATGATTTAATTAAGACACTACAATAAAATAAACCAAGTTTTTATTATTTAAATGTATAAACAGTATTACTTTATCAAAACTTTTATCTCATTTTAGTGCTTGACGCCTGGGGTAAATTTCCATCGGGCATTTTTCGTGGTCATCTAATGGAAATGGGCAACTTTGATGAATGCATCAATTTGCAGCACACATTTTCCGCTGAGAATACGTTGCAGGGCAAATACTGCATGTCTAGTATACCACTGGGTCGAATGTTAACCGATTCACCATTGGCAAAACAGTTAAATATCAAAATAGGCATCTGCATACCGGCCGCTTGTAGTGCATCGACAATTGATGTGGTGTTAAAGAAGTTGCTTAGCACAGCGTTGCAGTTGGACGAGAGTGTTTTTGGGGATGCCATCTTGCTAAAGGATAAAAGCTGCAAGATTAGTCGAAAAGATGATAAATTCGAAGCTGTCGATTGGGTAGCAATGTAAGTATCAATGTGAAATAAATTTTATTTGAAAATTCAATTTTTTTTTGCGTTTTTTTATGCTTTCTTTAGTAAAAACATCCATATTTATTAACGTTTTTATTTTTATATCATTTTATAGTTCGATTCTAATTGTGCTTGCTGTATGCATGGTGCTCAGCACTTGTTACGATTATGTGGCAACGCTGAAAGAAAGTAAGTTTTGGAGTTTGAAATTTTTAAAATTTATATTGATTTATTTTTTTTAATTTCTTTAGATAAATTGCATCCACTGTTGTCCGCATTCTCGGTGCGCGCCAATCTGCGCCAATTGATGCACATCAATCCCCAGCGTAACTCTCCACATGTCATACACTGCCTGCATGGCATACGCTGTCTCTCGCTCGTCTGGGTCGTCTATGGCCATTGCTTCATGCTGATGTTAATGTCGCCTCACATAAATACCGTCGATCTGTTGGCTTGGTCACGCACACCCTTCTCCATGTTCATTCAGAGTGCTACCATCTCGGTGGATACGTTTTTCTTTTTGAGTGGTATGCTGCTGATTATGGTCTCGCTGCGTCAAATGGAAAGGTATTTATTTTTAAATTTACTTTACTCATGAGATCATTTGATAGTAGTTTTTAAAATAGTTACTCATACGACGATACTAGTTTAGATCAGTTCCTATTTTATTACGTTTGAGTCTTTTAGAATTTTAAACTATTTGGCGATTTGTCTTTCAAAGTATTTCGTATATATATAAAACAACCATTTTTCAAATTTTAAAGTAGGGAAATAGGGAAATTTTAAAGTCAGAAATATCACCTTTGGCACGTTGTTTTTTTTTTGCGAAATCCGGATGTCCAGCCGCAAATTAGCAAACTCACGGCGATGTTTATGGTCGTCCGGAATCCAAGCGCAAAATAAGCATTGTTGACTCCCTGGCTATGTCCAACGAAATTTATCTTTTTACAACTGAGCCGGAATTTCGATAATATTTTTTTTACTACACGTTCGGCAAGTGTGCAACGATGCAGGATGAAATGGCGAATCTTACTAAATATGCTTGTCATTGGTAACTTTGACTGCTAAAAAATAGCAATTGGAAAACTATCATTGCTATCACGTCACCTTTTAGTCCACACAGAAATTCAACCTTAGGGATGAAGTTTGAAGAGTAATAGGCTATTTCTAGAAACAAAATGCCATGAATTTCCTAAAAATTTGTTGTTGGAACTGTCGATCAAATACCCTAGTTGAAATTTACCCTATTGCGGAAGACATGGTTATGGCCAGATCATGTTTGTAATATAAATGGTTGGTTTATGACAAGGTAAAAATACATCAATTCTCATTCATAACACTAGTACAATTTCTATTAGGAACGCACAGTGGTTCGTTCAGAAACGTTTTTCATCGGCCAAAACTCTGTATCTTTTGATTTTGTGAATATTTTTGAATGCGGTTTTCTTTTTTTTTGATTGGAAATTGATGAAATATGATTTTAAGATGCTAAAAAACAAAATCGATTTAGCTGCATAATCAGCCAAAGTTGAACTTTTTTTAGTTTTTGGATTTTAGTATATAGAACAATTTTTTTCTTGTAATAAGTTTTTTTATTAAAATTTGGAATAATTGAGAATATTAGAAACTCAAAAATATTTTTTTTTGGTTTGAAATTTTAAACCTCTAATATTTTTTTGAAAACTATGAATTTTTGATTTCGTTTTTTTTCACTTTGAGTTCTAATATCTGCGTAAGTTTTAAAGATATTGCGCTCAGGTTATTTTATTTTGAATAATGAGTATATTCTTTATATTTTTACGAAAGAAACGATTGTTTCACAGTTAGTATGCTATGAAAGATATAAGAAAAGTCTATTTTTTACAAAATTTCGAACTTGAACGTTCATAAGTAAAATGCTTTAAAAGTCTTCCAGCTGGAATTATTTTTAGCGTATAGCTTAATAAATAAACTTTCATTCCATACCCACTTTTGCTGCCGAATACGAAAGAACCTGGCCGCTGGAGGCGTAAAAGCGGCATTAAGTTCAAATTTTTGAATTTGAACGTTCACAAACTAAAAACTAAAAACTTTTAAAAGTTAATCAGCTAAAATTGATTGTAACAAATAGCTTAATGAATGCTCTTTCACGCTATACCCCCTTTTGCTTCCGAATACTGAACCCACTTTTATTGCCACATATTAGGGAACCTAGCTGCGTTAGAGCTAAATAAAATCTAAATTTTTGATTTTGAATAAAAATTACCACAAATTGTCCGCAACAAATCCGACTTATATAGCTCTAACGCTTCTAGCGGCCTGGTTCTGCGGTTTGATCTCGAGATCTTTAGAATGCAAGTCCTGCGGAGGTCAGCTAAAATTGCTTTGTATTAAGAACTTATGTTCGAATTTGAAAAGAAGACAAAATTCATTAGTTTAGATTGCATAACATTGACCTACTGCTTGACAAACTCTAGGCCAAAAAAGTTAATTACATCATACTATTCGACTTCATTTGACTGATTGTTTGACATTTACTACAGAACTGGTGGCAAAATTAATGTACCACTTATGTGGATTCATCGTTATCTGCGTCTGACACCGGTACTTGCACTGGCCATTCTACTTTTTGTCAGTCTCTATCGTTATATGGGCGATGGCCCCATGTGGAATCTTTTCACCAGCACCCACCATGCATGCGAGCAAACCTGGTGGGCTACACTGTTGTATGTGCAAAATTACGCTACCAATGGTAATATGGTAAGTACTATTAATTAATTTGGATTATCAAATAAATTAATTAATTTGGATTATCAAATACACTACACAGCTAATAAATGGAAATGCAATTTTAGTGTCTTGGTCACTCGTGGTATTTAGCCGTCGATACGCAGCTCTACTTTATATCGCCGATTGTCTTGATCGCCATTTGGAAGTGGAAAAAGAATGCACTCGCTGCATTGGCCATATTTGGACTTTTACTTTTGGCCTGCATGATGACGACTATCATTATAAATGATCTGGGTGTTTCAACCACAACGTATGTATTTTAATGATCTAAAGTAAACTTATATTAAAATTGTTTTCAATCTTTTGTAGCATGTTGGCTGATGGCGGCGCAATGATGAATACAGTTTATACACCGACACATACACGCGCTCTGCCCTGGATAATTGGCATTATTTTTGGTTACTTTTTGCATAGTCGCAGCGGCAGACGTGTTCAGTTGTCAAGTGTAAGTTAGAATGTATAAGGTTTCTTAAGTCGCAGCTGCTTATTCTATTTTTGCCTTTTTTTTGTAGACCGTTATTGCACTTGGTTGGTTGTGCTCGTTGGCTCTCATCTTTACCACGATTTTTGTACTTTATCCCAAGACCTTGGCTGGTGCTACGCCACTGACACCGGTAGAGGGCGCCTTCTATTGGTCGCTCGTGCGCATCGCTTGGCCATTGGCTCTCGCCTGGATTGTATTTGCCTGCATGCAGGGCTATGGTGGTCCCGTCAATCAGTTTCTGTCCTGGTCCTTTTGGCAACCCATGGGTAAATTGTCGTATTGCATGTATATCTGGCATTTGTTTGTGGAGACCATCAATGCGGGACGCATTAAGACCAATACGAATTTCTCCGACTACGATACGGTAAACTATTTAATGTTAATTTTGTTCAAATTCATAATTATTATAATTTTATTTTTATTTTTCTTTTAATTTAGATATTGCGTTTCTGGGGCGATTTCGGTATTACAGTTCTGGTCTCGTTCGTCATGTATCTGGCTATTGAGGCGCCTATGGCTGGCATCGAAAAATTCCTCTTCCCCAAGAACAAAACGAAACCAAGTGCGCCGGAGCCTGTAGCGGCAGCTGCGATTTCACAACAAAGTCTGTGTAATAAATAATTACTCAACGAATTTCTTAATGTTAAGTTAGGCTATGCACTGTTTTGTTTTAAGTTGTTAAATTAAGTAAATAATAAGAAAAAACTATAAAAACTGAAATTTATTTATTGAAAAAAATTAAATGAATTGGATTTTTTTGTATAGTTCATTCAAATGAATTATCATTTGAATTTAAGACATTTTAGTAAAACTTTAAGAAACAGGATCAAAAAAAAAAGTAAAATAAAACAGAAATAGATCTGAGATATGAAATTTAAAACAAAAACTAAAACACACCTAGTAGAAATTAAACTTCGGTTATGTTTAGGATCATTATGTTTATATACCTTGTCATAATAAGAACTGTTACAGGACTAAAATAACCATGTTTTCCCTAAAAGGTTTTATTTATATTAGGGACACAGAATTTTTAAAAAAGATAGAAAAAGTTATTTTAACCACCAAATATATTCGGTTAAAATGAATTATCTACAAATTGGTTGATGAAACTGCTATGTTCGGTTGACAATGTATATAATATCATATACACCCACCAAATTATTTTGAACCGGTTTTAAATTGGTTGTAGTCTAAACTTGATTTCAATTTAGACTAAACCCGGTACGTTAAAAAAAAAATCATTGGCATTTCAGAGTTGTTTCAGAGAACCTAATAACTTGGTTATGTAATGTAGGGTTGACACAACAAATTTGCATTCTCCGTTCTCACAAAATTAGAACTTTTCTTTAAAAAAAAAAATGCAAGCCGTAAAACACCTGTCATATCTAAAATACAAATTATTTTTCTATACTTCGATACCTCTCGGCAGACAATGGCAAACCTCATTGCGTCGAAATAAAAAACGAATCTATTTCATGACATCTTATATACTATACATTAAAAAGAAAGCCGAAATAAAGAAATAAGAAATAAATAAAATCGCAAATTTCCTGATTAAAATTTTTATTCAACGAAACTATATTTTGAACTAGCTGGACCCGTACACGACTCGTGCCAAGATTTTGTGAATTCAAAGATATGGAGCGATTTAATTAATATAAAAAACATTTTTATTATTTATATCATGGACCCATGCTTCACTGTGGACGTTTTTTTATTGGTTTTTTAAATGTAGTAAACACAACAAAAAAAAAAAGCGAGGCAGAAAGACGTGAGTGTGAGGAGATTGAGATGCATGGGGACAGGAATGAGGCTCGAAAATTCTTCGATAAAATAAGACGCTTCGCCGGAGGTTCAAAATCCGGAGCCTCTTCCTGTAAAGATGAGAACGGAAATCTAGTGACAGATATCCAGAGCACACTGAAAATATGGAGGGATCACTTCTCTAAACTGCTGACCGGTGATGATGACCGCAATTCCACCGATAGAGAAGCAAACCCGGCAACCCCAGTACTTGATGATGACGTTTACATTCCGCCACCCGACCATGACGAGGTCAGAACAGCCATTGCTCGGCTGAAAAACAACAAAGCCGCAGGTGCTGATGGCCTGCCTGCTGAATTGTTTAAGACCGGAGGCGAAGAGCTAATAGAGAGCATGCACGAGCTCGTAAGCAGAATATGGTCGGATGAAAGCATGCCAAGTGACTGGAACCTCAGTGTACTCTGCCCAATCCTTAAGAAAGGGGATCCCACTATCTGCGCCAACTACCGTGGGATCAGCCTACTAAATATCGCATACAAGGTTCTATCGATCGTATTATGTGAAAGACTGAAGCCCATCGTCAACAGACTGATTGGACCTTATCAGTGCGGCTTCAGACCTGGAAAGTCCACCATAGACCAGATTTTCACATTGCGCCTAATCCAGGAAAAGACCCTAGAAAAACAGATCGACACCTACCACCTATTAGTCGACTATAAAGCCGCCTTCGACACTCCGATAAGGGAACGATTATACGCCGCAATGTCTGAGTTCGGTATACCTGCGAAACTTATAAGGCTTTGCAGGATGACCCTGAGCAACACACGTTGCTCAGTGAGAATAGGAAAAGACCTCTCCGAGCCATTTCATACCGAACGAGGTTTCAGACAGGGTGACTCCCTATCGTGCGACTTTTTTTAACTTATTGATGGAGAAAATAGTTCGAGCTGCCGAACTCCGTCAAAGCGGCACTATCCTCAACAAAAGTGTCATGCTGCTCGCATATGCCGACGATATTGATATCATTGGCAGGAGCACACGAGCAGTCAGCGCAGCATTCTCGAGATTGGAGAAAGAGTCGCGTCGAATGGGTCTAGCGGTGAACGAGGACAAGACGAAGTTCCTTGTGTCAACAAGCAAAAAAGAGTCCGTGCGTCTTGGACAAAAAGCTGATTTTGACACCTACAAGTTCGACATTGTGAAGGACTTCGTCTATCTGGGATCCAGCGTAAACAGCAACAACGACGTCAGCCTGGAGATTAAACGGAGAATAACGGAGAGTCACTCATCATGCCCGTCCTACTTTATGGTGCAGAAACATGGACGCTGGCCTCCGCCGATGAGAGAGTACTGGGAGCGTTCGAGAGAAAGATTCTCCGTAAAATCTTTGGCCCTATCTGCTTTGCTAACGAGTATCGAATCAGGATGAACCACGAGCTGTATGAGTTATTTGACGACATTGACATAGTTAAGCGCATCAAGATCCAGCGGCTTCGCTGGCTAGGTCATGTCGAACGAATGGATGAAAACACTTCAGCCTTGAACTGAAACTCGAAGGTCAAGCGTAGAAGAGGGCGTCCAAATCTGCGTTGGAAAGACCAAGTTGAGGACAACCTGGCAACGCTTGGTATTTCTAACTGGCGTCAGCGCGCGCAAAGCAGATCCGACTGGCGCGGCTTCATCTCAGCGGCCAAAACCGACCCACGCTTGTAAGGGCCATTTAAGTAAGTAAGTAAGTAAACACAACAAAAATAATTCTCCGCTAAAACAGCTTTTCTCATAGACAATTCTTTCTCAGATTCCCCATAGATTTTCCCCAGTAGAAATCTTCCCCGTAAAATTCTTCCGCATATATCGCTTTCCCGTAGAATTATTCCAGGTAGAATGGTTCCCGGTAGAACTCTTTCCCGTAGAATTCTTCCCCGTAGAGTTTTTCCCAGTAGAAGTTTTAGTGTGGTTAGTTTTAGCGTGGTGAGTTTTAGTGTGGTGAGTTTTAGTGTGTTGAATTTAAGTGTGGTGAATTTTTGTGTGGTCAGTTTAAGTGGGTCAATTTGAATGTGGTGAATTTTAGTGTGGTGAGTTTTAGTGTGGTGAAATTTAGTGTGGTGAGTTTTAGTGTGTTGAATTTTAGTGTGGTGAATTTTAGTGTGGTGAGTTTTAGTGTGGTGAATTTTAGTGTGGTGAGTTTAAGTGTGGTGAATATTAGTCTGGTGAATTTTAGTGTGGTGAGTATTAGTGTGGTGAATTTTGGTGTGGTGAATTTTAGTGTGGTTGATTTGGTTTTGTTTTCTATCCTTGTTTATTTTTTTGTTGTTTTTGAGTTATAGCTTAAGTTTTGTGCTTTTACTTTTACTTTTGATTTTGTATTTGATTTTTGCTTTTGTTTTTGTGTTTTTGCTTTTGTTTTTGTTTTTGTGTTTTTGCTTTTGTATTTTTTTTTGTATTTGAGTTTTTTTGTTTCATCTTCTTTGCTTGTGTATATGCCGAGTTATGTCGTTTTGAATGTTTAGGTTGAATGGGGGGGTGCCACGCCCCTTTTTCCAATCCCGCCCATATATAGTCTATGACACCCTCCGGACTCCATAGTATCCTGGTGCAAAATTTCAGTTAAATCGGTTCAGCGGTTTAGACGTGATGCTGGAACAAACAGACAGACAGACAGACAGACAGACAGACAGACCGACAGACTGACAGACGGACCAAGAGTTTTATATATATAGATATTGTTTAAAGTGTTTCGTCAAAAGCGCTATACATCTAAAACTATTTGATAAATGAGATATATTGGTCTCATTTCATGTCATTTTTATCTTTTAACATTTGAGACTTAAACATAATTTAAATAGGTACTTGTTAAAACATATGCTTTAATAAGTATTTAACATGATAGTAATTAATCAATTTTGAGCGTGAGTGCGTCTGTATGATTAGATAGAACTTTATTTGATCGATGAGACTAATGTTGGTGTCAATTTGAAGAAGTCCCCATTATCTTTAGTATGACATATCAGATTTTAAATACACTAAAATATTAATTATTATTTAATTAATATATATACTTATTCGACGTGTTTTTAAAAATAATATATTTGATTCAAATAATATAAGTAGATTGACAAAACGTTTTGCGTAAGTTTTGTAAAAAAAAACTTTTTACTATTTTTACTTTTTATAGCGTACCTCTTGTAATTAACAATGCAATAATTCGTTACCCATATAATCATCATTATCGAATACGGAAAGTTTAGTCACATGAAGGGTGTAGTCGGTCGGCACAACTACACTTGGGAAAGTCACGCTCATTTGGGGAACATATATTTTAAATGTATAACCGACCTTAATGGGTGGGTTGTGTGGATGTATCCGTTTATCGAACATATTGAAACTAAACAATGTCTACCTGTCGGACAGACAGATAGACATTGCTAAATCGACTCGGAAAGTGATGTCGATCAAGAATATATATGTATAATTTAATATACCTAATACCACATAGATGTAAGGTACAAATATGATCGAAATATTTTTGGACAACATAATAATTTTAAATTGGTCAATTGGTTACAGTGGGATAAATATTCTGACGATCTTTATTATAATGAAAAATTATAATGAAAATATATATTAGAAAAATAAATCAAGATTCGATTATCTTACCGTCTGATAGTTTGAGAAATATGTAGCCGACTTGATACGTGACGTATTAGTGATCTGTACAATAAAGTGCGATATATACATGCAATACGGAAGCTTGGACATGGGCAGCCAGAAGCACCAGGATAGGAACTGATTTACTGGACCACCATAACCTTGCATGCAGGCGAAGACAATCCAGGCGAGAGCCAATGGCCAAGCGATGCGCACGAGCGACCAATAGAATCCCAGTGTCAGTGGTGTAGCACCAATTTGGGGTCTTGGGATAGAGTACAAAAATCGTGATAAAGAAGATCACCAGCGAGCACAACCAGCCAAGGACAATAATGATCTAAAAAAAATGAATAAAGTAAAGAGAGAAAGAGAAAAATATAAAAAGTTGGTTCATTTATTCATTTATTCATTTATTCATTTGTTCATTTATTCATTTATTCATTTATTCATTTATTCATTTATTCATTTATTCATTTATTCATTTATTCATTTATTCATTTATTCATTTATTCATTTATTCATTTATTCATTTATTCATTTATTCATTTATTCATTTATTCATTTATTCACTTATTCATTTATTCATTTATTCATTTATTCATTTATTCATTTATTCATTTATTCATTTATTCATTTATTCATTTATTCATTTATTCATTTATTCATTTATTCATTTATTCATTTATTCATTTATTCATTTATTCATTTATTCATTTATTCATTTATTCATTTATTCATTTATTCATTTATTCATTTATTCATTTATTCATTTATTCATTTATTCATTTATTCATTTATTCATTTATTCATTTATTCATTTATTCATTTATTCATTTATTCATTTATTCATTTATTCATTTATTCATTTATTCATTTATTCATTTATTCATTTATTCATTTATTCATTTATTCATTTATTCATTTATTCATTTATTCATTTATTCATTTATTCATTTATTCATTTATTCATTTATTCATTTATTCATTTATTCATTGATCTGCCTATTTTTTTTATATTAATTGAAACTCAATTACACTCACATTTAATGGTCCACATCTCACGGTTCTGAATTCCATTGATCACAGCCTGTAGCTGTGAAGCACACTGCACATCCAAAGTAGACAAGGATACATTATCCAAATGCCCCTGACCAATCGTATTATTTAAGCGTAAATCTGACACCACTGTATTATTGAGCTCTTTAAAAAATTGGATACAAAATCATGATTTTCTAAAAATGGCAAGTGTTCGAAATAGTTTTCCGCCACGAAAATCTCCGTGCCATAAGCCTTATTATGTTTTTGAAATAATAGCGCCAAATAGCAGATCACAAACGAGCATATTTTCCAGTTCGTCGCCATTGTTTGGTTTTGTTTGCAAACAACACTACAATACGCGAAAACTGATGTGAATGAAGTGCCAATTCTGTAAACACTAACTTTTATGTGCGACATTGTCCAAATGCGATGCGGTAGATTAGGATATATCAAAATAATGTGACTTACTGGCCACGTGCTTTCCGAAGTGCTACGTCTAAAATAATGTTTTGATTGGGTTTGATAAAAAAACCAGTTGGGAAGGTTAGATCACATGGGAAATTTTAAAGTAGGTGTAATTATGATAGTTAGGATTATCAAAATTATAGTCGGTCTAAGCCGACTATAAATACCCTACACATATGTGTGGTTACCATTCAAAGTGATATATAGGATATATATATAGGTGACCAGAATTCTGAAAATAACTACAATCATTCAATCGCTGAAGAATTTCCATTCATTTGATACCCATATTTACAAATGAGTAGGTGTACCGAATTACGATTTTTTTTGTGAACCACAAGTCTTTTCGCCGGAAAACATTATTATCATTGAGCATGATATCAATATATATTTGACCAAAACAGTTTACCTAAGCACGTATACATAAAAATTGATCTTTATATGTACATTTTATATGAGGTATTTGAACATAAGTGGTCGGATCATAGGTCACAATGGACCGATCTCTCCAATTTTTTTTTCGCACATACAGCGTATTTATATTAGAAATCTAAGTTATAAGTTTCATTTATCTAGCTCTTCAATTTTAAAAGTAGTAGGGATTTCAACAGACGGACAGACAGACGGACAGACGGAAATCGACTCAGGAGGTCCTGCTGATCAAGAATATATATACTTTTCCATACCGGAGATGCTTCCTTCTGGGTGTTACAAACGGCGTAACAAACTGAATATACCCTTTCACTATTAGTGTAGGGTATAATAATAGTTAATGCTATTAATTGTGGCGCTACGAAATAGCCCCTAATGAAATAACTGCAATAAAAAAAAATAAACGACAAAAAATAATGAATAGTTCCCAAAAATAAAATTAAAAAACATTTCGTAGGTTTATTTTATTTTTTGTTTGGGTGTTATTTCATTATGAAAGAACCCCAATTAAAATAATTCCCAATGATAATATTGTTGGTTGTTTTTTCATTTACAATTTTTTTTCATTCGTTTTCATAATTTTTTTTAGAACTATTTCTGTTTTTTGTGGTTTATTTCATAGCGCGTTATTTCATTTGGGGCTATTTCGTAGCGCCACAAACTGTTATTTTGTTATCGAATCTTTATGTGAATATGTAGCACTTGAGAAAGCTCGTGCCCAGTATGTCACATTATTTTGATATACCAAATTGTTGTTTGTTTAACAACCTAAAAGAGAGTTATTGCAAAAATATTGTTGTTGGCTGACCGTACCGCTGTTTCAGAAGCTGCCAAGCTTCCTCATCAGCGGTCTTCTGTACAATTTCTGCATAGCAGAGCCTATAAGATCATTTTGACAAGCATGAAGTTGTTGCCTATTTTGACTAGTTGTTTTGTGCGTGGATTGCCCAAAATGATCAGCTGAAGATGAGGAAGCTTTGCAGCTTCCAAAACAGCTGTACGGTCAGCCAACACCTAGACCTTCTTTCTGACTAGACCTTGAGCCCGCAAAAATAATAATTTTAAAAAATAGAACATGTTAATAATTGTAAACGATATTTGGTTATCCGCAAATGAGTGGATAGTCCGAGTGGAAAGGTCATCTGATATAATTTAGATAAGAGCCGAATAGGTAAGCCCAATTTTAAATCAACGTAAGGCAACCTATTTCATTATATGTGTAACCACTCGAGTGGAACTTTATTAGGGTTTCCCCTATTTTCACATCCGTCGCTGATTAGAATACGATAAAGTATCCCTACCAAAGGCAAAGTATGGTAGGTTTAATTAAAATTCCACAAAACGCAAACTGATCTATAGTTTATGAAAAAAGCGAATCTAAAGACTACTTAAGGTAACAATTTTTGACACATAGGAAAAAATCTGATTGGAAATCGTAATATTGTAATCTGATCGAGACTTAATAATATTTTGTGTTAATAATAAAATTCGGATAATAAAAATATTCTAATAAATAAATATTAAACAATATTAATAAATATAAAAAAGTTTAAATAATGTAAAATAGATTTTTTAGACTCAAAACGTTTACTTTTTACCATTTCAAAAAACTATTATGTGTTTGAAACGATTTAAATAATACGAAAAATTAGTTTTTAAAAAACTTAAATATGCATCGAATAAAGAAGGGATAAGTGTGGGATCAGGGAGCTTGATCAGCCAACCTAATCAAGATAACAACATCAAATAACGTCACGTTTTAAATCAGACACTGTGTAAGCCTGATCATTACTATATTTGAATACCTAAACTAAATTTCCACTAGGGTTTCGGTTAAGACACATGGGTGGGACATAAAGTCGGTTGGGCCCGACTTTGGAATACCCTACACTTTGATTGAGATATAAATGTAGAATTATGCCGAAGACGCTTTGAATAATTTGATATTTTGTCTGAAATATATTGTCTGAAATTTACATCAAAATGGTCATGGTCATTATTATAAAAGTAAATAAAATAGGTGAATTTTAGTAATACGTTTTAAACTCCATTATTTTGATGAATCTCAGACCAATCCAAATTTATGATGATTTATACACCAAAAAAAAGGATTTCTTAAGTTAAAAAAGAAAAAAAAAAAAAACATTTTTATCACTCCAAATCAAAGTGAAATGATCTTTGGGGTATAATAGGGTATGAAAAGTAACATTAAAACAAAACCGATATCGAAACAATTATGTATTTTAATCGGAAACACCACACATCGAATCGTCGAAAATTTATTTGATACAAAATTTAGCTTTTCACAAAACTCTGATTTTGAAAAATCATTTAAGTATTTTGCAACATTTCTATGCATAAGATTCACTTTTCTGCTTTTTTTTATTTTTTGAAATAAAAAATAACTTTAAAGACGTCTCTTTTAATAATTTCGTCCGATGGTGGTTTTAATACGGGGTAGATTTTAAACCGGTGCATTTTGTAAGAACACATTTTGTACTGTAGATATTTCGTATAGTGTATTCTTATAGGAAATTAGGCCGATCTCTCTCACCGCTTTGAGCTGTGCGTGTTATATTTGTACTCAAAGTGGTGGAACCTACATTTTAATGCCGAATCCGAACGGCGGGTGAAAGCTTGTCATAGGCAATGTATAACTCTCGTAGGTTTGCCATTTACTGCCGAGAGGTAGCGCGGTATAAAAAAATTTGTCTATGTCCAGGCTTGAACCTGGGATCTTTCGCCTCGCAGTCCAACGCACTAACCTTGAGCTACCGACGCTGCTCCTTGCGCTACCGACGCGTAAAGTGTATCCCACACTTAATTCGTTTCAATCCTTGGTTAAAAGTACTTTTTTACCAAATATGCATCATAATTTTAAAATTGCCAAACATTTCTGGATTAAATTATTCGGAACTAATTACAATATTTATTTGGAAAATGTGTATTTATAAAAATGGATATTATTAGAAATGTATTGATTGACAACGAATTAGTCATATAAAATGACTAACTTTTGCTAATAACCTATTTGTCTCTGTTTTTAAACTTGTCTATGTAGTGTGCTTTTCAGTAAAGTACTTATAAAAAGATATGGAATGGGAATTACGTGAAAATTATTAAGTTTTATTATTTAATAAAAATGATCGCACTTACGAAATTCTGTAAGTATATTATTTCAAAAGCATCGCGGTGCACTTGAGGAACATTCATATATAAAAAGTTGTGTTTTTCTAATTGACTTCTCATTCGCATTAGTCCGCGCATATAATTCGCGTCGTATAGTTTGCCATAGCAAAATGGCGACGATCTGGAAAATATATTTATTTGTGTTTTGTAATTTGGCGCTATTATCACAAAGAAATGAGGCTTATGCCACGGAGACTCTCGAGACGGAAAGTCATTTAAAACTGTTGAAATTTTTAGAGAGTCGCGATTTTAATACGCGATTTTTTAAAAAGCTTCATACTACGGATCTACGCTTAAATAATACTTTTGGTCAGGGTTTTTTGGACAATGTGACGAACATGACCGTTTCGGATATGCAATGTGCTTCACAGCTACAGGCCGTGATTAATGGAATACAGAACAGTGAAATGTGGGCCATTAAAAGTTAGTGTGCTTGAGTTTATTTTTATTGGATAACAGTTTAAATAAAATAAAAATATAAATGTGATAAAACAACTATATAATGGTTTTCGCATATGCGGCATTATTTCTGAAATGTCCAGCTCAAAAATTTGAAGTTGTACAATTGAGATGCAATTTGGAAAAATGTGTTTCAAGTTACATTTATTATTTATTTTGAAAATATCTATTTGAATATTAAAAAAAAAATAATAAAAAAATGTTCATTTTCAGTGCTCGACTCTTGGGGTAAAATTCCTTCGGGTATTTTACTTGGACACCTAATCGAAATGGGTAACTATGATGAATGCATTAATCTGGAGCACACACTCGCCAGCAATAGTACGCTGCGTGGAAAGTACTGCATGTCCAATTTGCCATTGGGACTCGTACTCAAAAATACAACATTTGGAAATATGTTAAATATAAGAATAGGCATTTGCATACCAGCCGCTTGTAATGCGGACACGATTGACGTGTTGCTAAAGAAGGTACTAAGTTCCGTGCTGCAGGTCGACGAAAATATCTTTGAAAATGAGGTCTTATTAGAAGATAGAATATGCAAGATTAGTCACAAAGATGATAAATTCGAAACTATCGATTGGGTAGCCATGTAAGTAATACTGATGATCATTTCCGGTAGCAAAGCAAGTTTGGCAATATTGTTCTTGCACATGATCTTGTTCTAGCATTTGTACTTCCCATAACATATTTCCGAGTTATTTTTAATAACAATTTCGACTACGGAATGCAAAATACTCGATATGTATGTATACATTTTAAAATTTAAACCTCTACATTTTTAGCATTATAATGGGTGCACTTGGTATATGCATGGTGTTGAGCACTTGCTATGATTATGTGGTAACGCTGAAAGAAAGTAAGTTTTGCAGTACAAGTTAAAACATACAATAATTATAAAATTTGTACCTTTTTAAGAGCCGTTACATCCGCTGCTGTCCGCTTTTTCTGTGCGCAACAATTTACATCAACTGCTGAAAGTCACCTCACCACGAAATTCACCACACGTCGTACACTGTTTGCATGGCATACGCTGCCTATCGCTCGTCTGGGTAATCTATGGCCATTGCTTTATGTTGATGCTGTTGATGAAACACATAAACACCATCGACGTGCTGGAATGGTCGCGGGCGCCCTTCTCGATGTTTATATTGAGTGCCACCATTTCGGTGGACTCATTTTTCTTTCTGAGTGGGCTATTGTTGATTATGGTCTCACTGCGAAAAATGACAAGGTAATATAAAATAGAACCGATAACGAATGTTAGGGATAATGATAATTACAAGAATTGATAATTATAGTAATGCTAAGCCCCTAATACATGGTGTTTGGTTCATCGATGTCAATAATTCAGGAGATCATTCTATGACTCAAAAAAATAAGAAAATGTAAACTAAAATTATGTCCTATTTTGCACCCTGTTTGAAATACAGTGTGTTTAGTAAATGCATATTACAGACATAACCTAGTCATGAAAATTGGTTATAAAGTATAATATGGTGATAAATGAATAACAATTTTTAGCTCATGTTTTATCTCAAACAGTGTGCAAAATAGGACATAATTTTAGTTTACATTTTATTATTTTTTTGAGTCATAGAATGATCCCCTGAATTATTGACATTGATGAACCAAACACCCTGTGTATACCCTTAACATATGTTGCAATGTTCGATGGAAAGAAATTTAAACGCCGCTACCGTTTAGGGTAATTCAAAGGGTCACATAAGTTTACGAATCCTGAAAATAAAGGCAAACTTTTAGTGGTGTAGGAATTTAGATGTATCAAATTACTTATTTTTTAGAATAGGGCTGACCGAAGCTAAGTCGATACTTTATGGGAAATGTTTTTCGTCTATAATAGCAATGCCCCAGGTCGAAAATAAAAATAATACAGTTGGATAGATGGATTCATTTACTAAAAATAATCCATAGGCAATAAACATCTACATTTTGTTCTTTTCACGAAACAAATGTAAATGCGATACAACATTTTACAAGAACTTGAACTTCTTAGTTTCATTCTCTGGTTTTCCAGTAATGGTGATTTCAACTAGTGATGATCAAAAATTTCTTGTTCTTGCATCTTGTTCTTGTTCTTGCATTTTTGCAAGAACAAGAGCGAGAACACGATCGTGATTTTTTTGCAAGAACAAGAGCAAGATAATAATTGCAACAACAAGAGCAAGTGCAAGACTAACACTGCAAGAAAATGCAAGAAAAGCAAGACTTGCATTTTTATCATTCTAATGTATTTATTATGTTTTTAAGATAATAATGAAATTCAAAAGAATTCATGATATTATTAAATATTGAACAACAAATAACAATGGAAAGCGTGCAAAATATTTATGAACGTGAACATTAATATAGATGGGTTTTTTTTTTTTTTTGTTTTCACGGCTTAAGAATATAAGCATCTTAAAAATAAGGTCTGTGAAGCACTTTAGAAGCGGTAAATAGCTTCAAAAGTGCTTCAAAAGTCACTTCAAAAAGATAAAATAGACAAAACAATGTTGTTTCTCTTTTCTTCGCAACGCTAGTTCATACATCGATTGTACATATGCTTTGTGCTATTCACATTATTATTTTTATTTTACTTTTATACATATTTTTTTTGTTAATTGTAATATCATCAGGTTTTTCTTAAGTTATGTTCTATGTGCATTATTTCATTTAACTTATAAAACAAAAAAATATATATATGAGCATTTTCACAGTGTACCTTATTTAGCTGATATTGCTTTTTGTTTTTTTCTTCACAAATCCGCTGATTCGTTTGAAAGTGCAACAACAACAAAAATGCGAATAAAGCTTTTGATAGAATTTTTGGCGGGAAATTTTTTGTACCACAAAAAAAACTCGTTGTTGCCAACTAGATAGGTGTAATAGATACATACATGTAGTGTGTTGCCATGCAACTGTCTGTTGTCATGCGTCTGTCCGTTGTCATGCGTCTGTCTGTTGTCGTGCGTCTGTTTGTTGTCATGTGATGATACAACGAAGAGTTGTCGTTGTAAAAGTGTGTGTATACGCATCGTAATTCATTATTATTGCATTCTCTTCTTCTTGTTAGTGTTCGCTATGTAGCGTTTGAGTTTGTGTTCGCAAAGATAAATGTTACCCTGCAAGATATTATTTGTGTTTTCTTGACATTTTCTGACGAACACAGAAGTATGCATATACGAAATATTCCTTATATTTATTATGAATGTATATGTTCATTTTATTATGGCCTTGAGATTTTAAATTGTATCGTCAACATCATATGATTTATACAATTATTTTTTATTAGTTAATTCATGTTAAAATATAATTTAAATTTTGTTGCTATTGGATTTTTTTGTTAGTAAAATAATTTATATTTTGTTGAAGAAATTAAAAATATGGAAAATAAGTAACTTAAATACAATTAGTGTTCAAATTCTATTAGTTTTCATAATTAATATGCAGTTTAAGATATTTGTCGTCGATCATTTATTTAAAATTTAAAAAGTAAAATTTTGCAAGATTCTTGCAAGCAAGAACAAGATCATATGTTCCTATGCAAGAACAAGAGCAAGACTTAGCGTGCAAGAACAAGAGCAAGAACAAGATTACCATTTCTTGTCTTGTTTTTGCAAATGATCATCACTAATTTCAACAGACAGAGATATAGAGTGAGAGAATTATAGATATAGATAACTAGAGGTCACCCGGTTAATTCACTATCTTTGTGTATGAACCAAATAACTTAATGGGAAATAGAAGAATTAACTAAAAACATTTCGCTATGCTAAACATCATTTACACTACTCAACATGATTTTTAATATGGGAATAGTATAGAATACGAGGGTGCTGATTTTAAAAATATGCATCCTTTAATTACTAGAAATGGTTTGTGTGATCTGAATTTGAAAATAATTTTTCTAATCTGGTCTCATTTCCAGAAATGAAACTTATTGGCATTTTATTATTTTTTTTTTCACTTCTAAACAGAATTAACGGAAAAATAAATATACTCTTAATGTGGATTCATCGTTATCTGCGTCTGACGCCAGTGCTTGCATTAGCCATTCTTTTCTTCGTCAGTATCTTTCGTTATATGGGCAATGGTCCCTTATGGGATGGTGCCATCGTCAGTTATAAGGCCTGCTACAAAACCTGGTGGGTCGCCTTGTTGTATGTTCAAAATTATGTTGAAAATAATAAAATGGTAGGTATGATATTTAAATTGCATTACTAAATATATATATATATATATATGTATATATATTTTTTAAGTGTCTTGGTCACTCGTGGTATTTGGCAGTCGATACCCAACTCTACTTTATATCACCGTTTATTTTGATCGCCGTCTGGAAGTGGAAAAAGAAGGCTCTAGCTGCGCTGGCGACATTGGGACTCTTGTTGTTAGCCTGCATGATAATGACTATTGTCGAGAATAAACTAGTCGTTTTCACCAATGGAAAGTAAGTATATTTGGAATATTACACGTGATACACAAAATGAAAAACTACTAAAGATCCAGATGAATTTGTCGTCAATTTACTATTTTTTGTTAATTACAACCAAGAAGAGAAATAAGGAATTAAGAAATTGCTTTATGTTAGATCAAGAAAAATGTGTCAAAATTTTTTAAAATTTTTCTACTTACCACTATGAGATTAATTGCCTGTGACAAGTAGATTATTTTCTTTTAGCTTTTCTTGAATACAAGTGAACTTTTCTAAAGTTTTTTAATATATTTATACATAGTACGAATATTTATAAACACAGAACAAAAAAATCATCAATATGATGATTTTATTCATAAATATTATGAATTTTTTCACCAACTACATGATTCTTCATATGGATGATTTCATTCAATGAATTTCAATTTAATGTTTTTAATGTTCAAAATGATTCTTTTACATATAAGGAAAATATTTAAAATAGGTAAAATAAAAAAAAATTAAAAAAAAAATGAATCTTTCAAAAAAAATTAAAAAAAAAACCTTTCCGAAAAAATATTTTTGACCGAAGAAAAATTTTAAAAAAAGTTGTCGACAACAATTTTTTAAATATATTTTCTATATCGCTCATTTATTACAAGAGTGACATAACTCAAAAGTTAATGATGCAGAATTATCCGTTATATCAAAAATTCGAATTCATATCTTGTATACTCAGCATTTGAGAAGATGCAGTTACCTCATTTTATATGTCCCATACATTTCATATGCAAAGTGAGAATCAATTGAAAACTTTAAACGCGTTTTCTGCAAAATCGCTTCTTTTGAGTTATGACACTCTTGTAGTAAATGAGCGATGTATAAAACTTTTTAATAATAAAAAGTTATAATTATAATTAAATATATTATAAACCTTTTAACTAATTAATGAATGTCGAGCAAGCATTATATAAGAAATAGTATAAAAGAACTACTTGAGAAGTATGGCATGAACGAAAAATAAATATTTTTATTGCAATTCGGTGTGATGAACAGAATTCTTCAATATTATGTACATATATGTTGTATTTTATGTATTTGTTCATTAATATGACGAAACACATTCTTCACATACACTTTATCATATTGAAGAACACTTTTCGGTTATTCATTATATTGATAATGAATTCATAACATTGATGTTTTGTAGTTATCAATATTATGAATCGTTCTTCAATACAATGAATCATAGTTTGAAGAATGAAATTCATCAATATGATGATGTTTTTTTTCTGTTTTACGAATAATATTCTATTATTTTACGAAATGAATACAATATTTTTAAATAGTACAAATAAGAATTAACGTATTTGCTACATAATATTATCAGAGAATTACTTAAAATAAAAAGAACACGATTGTTTTCTTATACAATTTAATGTTTCGTATATTTAGATAGCTTTCAATTTACGAATATCATTTCGTAAAATGTGTAGTGTCAAAAGAAAAAGCATAAAATTAATATTTAAGTAAAATCCACAAAATATTGTTTTATTTTACGAAAATCATATTTATAACAGTTATTTTGAGTAAACCAAGTAAATATTTCTCGCAGCACTGTACCTGATGCGGGCAAAATGATGATGACAATTTATTATCCCACGCATACACGCGCACTACCCTGGATAATTGGTTTTATTTTCGGCTACTTCTTGCATAGCTTCGGAGGCAGACGCATTCAGTTGTCGAAAGTAAGCAAGTATTCCCCAAATTTCTCAAGAAGCAGAAATTTATATTATTCTGTTTCTTTTTCTATTTTTATTGATTCATTTATTTTTAGACTACTGTTGTCCTTGGCTGGTTGTGTTCGCTGACGTTCATCTTTACCACGATCTTTGTACTTTATCCCAAGACCTTGGCTGGTGCTACGCCACTGACACCGGTAGAGAGCGCCTTCTATTGGTCGCTTGTGCGCATCGCTTGGCCACTGGGTCTTGCCTGGATTGTTTTCGCTTGTGTGCATGACTATGCTGGTCCGGTTAATCAATTCCTTTCGTGGTCCTTCTGGCAGCCCATGTCGAAGCTCTCGTATTGCATGTATATATCGCACTTGCTGGTGCAGATTAATAATGCAGGACGTATAAAGACCAATACATATTTCTCCGACTATCAGACGGTAGGATTGTTAAATGCACATTTTTTTATAATATAATTCTTTCTGTTTAATTTAGATTTTGCGTTTCTGGGGAGATTTCGGTATCACAATTCTGGTCTCACTGTTGATGTATCTGGCCATTGAGGCCCCCATGGCAGGTATTGAGCAGTTTCTGTTCTTTAAGAACCCAACAAAACCGAATTCAGCGGAGCCTGTGGAGCCCTCTACGTCGTCACAGCAACGTTTATGTGATTAATATATCCTTAATTTCAAAGAGAAATAGATTACAAACCAAATCGTCGTCGTTCTTCAGTGAAAATTCAATAAGTCTCTTTTTAAACTCTCGGATTTCTATAAATTACTAGACCTAATATCGATTATATCATTCCATAGCATGCTAAGTCCTAGAAGTGAGTTTTGCACTAGAAGCCATTCAAGTTTTTTTAATTATGTTAAGTTTGAATAATAGATAAAAAAAGGGTATTTTTTACCCCAAATTTTTGATAGCATTTTTATTAAAAATCAAAAAATGCCAAGTCTTGGAATATGATAAAACACAATTTTCAATTAAAAACTATACTTAGTATAAATAGTGCAATATGGATTGTAAGTTTTTCCATTAGTTCGATGCATGCTAAGTGTATTTTTGATTAAACTCTTAAATAGACCCGACCAATCGACAACAAAATTTGAGGTGAATAACCTCAATACTAAAGTTTGGCATGACAATCGCATACAGTTAAATATAACAATACATTTCTATCATTATACTTTTTGTTAATCTTATTTTTTTATAAACAAGAACTAGTGCACTTCAGTAAAGTACCTGATAAAAAATGATATGGAATTACGTGGAAATAATTAGTTATTGTTATTATTAAAAATGGAAGATCTTACTTAAGAAATTATTTGGCTAAAGCATTTCAAAAGCTTTGAACATTTGTACTGCAAGTAACTTAAATATGATATAGAATTTACAAATGTTCAATTATAAAAGGTTGTGTTTTTGAAATTGACGCCTCATTCGCTTTAGTCCGCGCCTATAATTCGCATCGTGTAGTTTACCATATTAAAATGGTGACGAACTGGAAAATATTTTATTTTGTATTTTGTAATTTGGTGCTATTATCGCAACGACATGAGGCTTATGCCACGGAGACTCTGGAGACAGAAAGTCATTTAAAACTGTTGACATTTTTAGAGAATCGCGATTTTAGTACGCGTTTTTTTAAAATGCTCAATACTATGGATCTACGCTTAAATAATACTTCTGGTCTGGGTTTTTTGGATAATGTGACGAACATGACCGTTTCGGAAATGCAATGTGCTTCACAGCTACAGGCTGTGATTAATGGAATACAGAACAGTGAAATGTGGGCCATTAAATGTGAGTGTGAATGAGTTTATTTTTATTGGATAATATTTTAAATAAAAAATAAAAAAATGAAAATTTGATAAAACAAATATAAAATGGTTTTAGCAAAACATCGTCCCAGAGTTATAATATTGTATATTCATAGGTTTTCTTAAGGATAACATTATTACTTATTAAATGGTTCTATAAAATGTTATTCCCATATCATTTATGTGTCTAGGGAATAGAACTGATTAATATAAAATTTTAAATAATTTAAACTATGTGAATATTGTGGTTATCTCGGGTAAAGTGGGGCACGGTTTGATTTTCCTCTAAAAAAAATGTTCATTTGAATTGTTTTTAAAATTCTTTTGAAGGGTCTATTCCATGGACTAATTCATAATATAACTTTTTGCAATAACAGAATACTATTAATATGCATTTTAATTGGTATTTGAAAGGTTTTTCAAAGCAGCTGAATTTCGGACTTGTTGAAAAATGTTGGGGTAAAGTGGGAAACTTCAATTCAATTTTAACCAAAATGCTATTTTAGTCGTTCTTATGCATTTATTGATTTTTTTTCACAAAAAAGTCAAATATATATATATATATATATATATATATATATATATATATAAAATTTAATGAAATTTCGGTCAGCGTTCATTCTAAACAGTCTTGCCGAATGTGGGCGAGATTGAACCACTGGGCACTCCTTCAAAAAGGTGTATGTCATCAGCAGGGCAAGTTTTTTTGGCTTTTGCCAAAAAATGCTATTTTTTCAATTATTTTGTAAATTTGCCTATTTTGATATACTTTGCCTAAAAATGCGTTTTTTAAATTCTGGCAAACCGTTTTTAAATATTATTTACGATTTTCTGGTTGTATTAAACGAATATATGACGTCCTTTTCTTGTGTACTTATTTTTGTATCTTATTAATTTTGTGAATGAGATTAGCGAAATAAATATTAGACCATGTAAAAGCGAAATCTATGATGTCAACAAAAATGGTTCATTGAAACATTTTATAAAGTTTTCAATAGAATTTTTTTGCCATTTTGTGACTATTTTTGTGCCATTTTATGCATTTTTTTTGCCTACTTTTGTGCCATTTTAACTGTTTTTGTGCCATTTTGCCTGCCATTTCTGACCATATTTTGCGCAAAAAAAAAAAACTTGCCCTGGTTATCAGTTATTATAGTGATATCAAGATATTTAACACCAGGGTATCAACCACCCCAAATTCTTTAAACTCACCACACCGAAACTCACCACACCGTAACTTACCACACCGTAACTCACCACACCGAATCTCACCACACCGAAATTCACCACACTCAAACTCACCACACTAAAACTGGCCACACTAAAATTCACCACACTAAGAATTCTACAGGGAAGAATTCTACTGGCAAGCGTTTTTTGGGGAAGAATTTCATGGAAAAGATTTCTACTTTGAAGAATTTTACGGTGAAATATTCTACGGGGAAGAATTCTACGGTGAAGCACAGTCTGAGAAATAATTATCCTTGAGAAAAGTTGTTTCGGCGGAGAATTGAGGAGCTCATTACCAAAACGTGCTATCCACTTAAAAATTAAATGCTTTTATTATTAAATTTACGGACCAATAATGATTATTTAAAAGCAGAACGAGATAGCGAAAATATTAGGAGTGGAAAACACCTTTTTTCCAATTCGATTCAACCTTTGAATCAGAGTAATTAGGGTTTTACTAAATCTATCTTCGTTTCACATAGTACGTTTTGGAAATGAGCTTCTCAATTATTTTTGTTTTGGTTACTACATTTATGACACCAATAAAAAAGTATACAGCGAAGCACGGGCCTCTGCTAGTAAGGTAGGCAATACAATAATGGTAATGCAAGAAAAAAAAACCAAAATGTTAAAAAAATACATCTCAGTAGTAATTGCATTTACTCATAGTCAGAATATTCTGAGTAACAATAGAGACAGGTGTAGTTGCTGGTTGTCAATTTCACACAGTTGCAGATGTTGCAGTTCACTGAATTGTTGAAATTTAATTTCTTCGATACTTTATTCATTCATTGCATAAAATTCGTCTTCTGATGAAGTTAAACCCTATTTACCGATGTATTCTTCGCATCTAGACTTTGTTCTGCAATTCAGATCTTACCGCAGGTGGAGACAAAATGTTGCTTTTCATTGGTTTGTGAACACGATTGATGATTTTTTCTTGGTAAAACCAATTAAATAAATCATATAACACAATATTTTACCTAAAATTTCAATCAATATTGCTTAAATTGCGTTTCCCACTTTACCCCAGAATATGTTTCCCACTTTACCCCAGAGAGTGTTTTTCACTTAACCACAATATCGCAATTTGACCTTACTTAGCACTATTTAAGCAATGTCATATTGTTTGAGAAATCCGTTATATTGCAATAGATATACGATCATTTTAAACATTCCATCTTAGAAACGATAAAAATTCTTACTTTTTGATAGCAAACACCAGCATATTAAGAAAAACATTTTTTTCGTTTTTCACTTTTTCTTGAAATGCAATGAAAAGGTATTAAAAAGTTGATGCCATATAGCACTAAGCATCACAGTTGTTTTTATTTTTCTAAGTACAAAAACATGTCCCAGTTTATCTCACGCTTCTTATAAAATTATTTTATTTTTAGTGATCGACTCTTGGGGTAAAATTCCTTCGGGAATTTTACTGGGACACTTAATCGAAATGGGCAACTATGATGAATGCATCAATCTGGAGCACACACTCGCCAGCAAAAGTATGCTGCGTGGAAAATACTGCATGTCCAATTTGCCATTGGGACTCGCACTCAATTCAACATTTGGAAATATGTTAAATATAAGAATAGGCATTTGCATACCAGTCGCTTGTAATGCGAACACGATTGATGTGCTGCTAAAGAAGGTACTAAGTTCCGTGCTGCAGGTCGACGAAAATATCTTTGGAAATGCGGTCTTGTTAGAGGACAGAATATGCAAGATTAATCACAAGGATGACAAATTTGAAACTATCGATTGGATAGCCTTGTAAGTAATAGAGATGATCATTTACAAGAGCGAGACAAGACGTAGTAATCTGTTGGCTGCTGCACTTTGTTCTTGCTTTTGCAATATCATATACCATATTTCCGAGTGGTTTTTAATCACGATTTCGACTAATTTTAATAAATAAAATGTTTGTCTTTATGTTTAGCTCCATACTGGGTGTACTTGGTATATGTATGGCGCTGAGCACTTGCTATGATTATGTGGTAACGCTGAAAGAAAGTAAGTTTTGTAGTACTGGAAAAAATACAATAATTATAAAATGTTGACGTTTTTAAGAGCCACTACATCCACTGTTGTCCGCTTTTTCCGTGCGCAGCAATTTGCATCAACTGCTGAAAGTCACCTCACCTCGTAATTCACCACACGTAATACACTGTTTGCATGGTATACGCTGTCTTTCTATTATCTGGATCATTTATAGTCATTGCTTTATGCTAATGGAGATGCTGCCTCACATTAACACCATCGACATGCTAGAATGGTCACGAGCGCCCTTATCGATGCTTGTATTGACTGCCACCATTTCGGTGGACACATTTTTCTTTCTGAGTGGGCTATTGTTGATTATGGTCTCACTGCGAAAAATGACAAAGTAATATAAAATAGAACCTAACCTTCCTTTTAGGTCACTTGAGAAATGAGAAATTTCAGTTGCTCGATTTGATTTACGTGATCTCAAATCGGAAAGCAATTTCTCTAATTTCTTCTCTTTTCTAGAAAATTAATTTATATAATTTCTTTATTTTTCGTATTCTAAACAGAACAAACGGAAAAATAAATATACTCTTAATGTGGATTCATCGTTATCTGCGTCTGACTCCAGCGCTCGCATTATCCATTCTTTTTTTTACCAGTATCTTTCATTATTTGGGAAATGGCCCCTTATGGAATGCTTTCATCGCCAGTTATAAGTTCTGCTACAAAAACTGGTGGATATCATTGTTATATGTTCAAAATTATGTTGAAAATAATAAAATGGTAGGTCGGATATTCATATTGCATTACTAAGCAATTCTAAATATATATAAATATTTTTTTAGTGTCTTGGTCACTCGTGGTATTTAGCAGTCGATACCCAACTCTACTTTATATCACCGTTTATTTTGATCGCAGTCTGGAGGTGGAAAAAGAAGGCTTTAGCCGCGCTGGCGACATTGGGACTCTTGCTGTTAGCCTGCATGATAATGACTATTGTGGTGAATAAACTAGACGTTTTCACCAATGCAAAGTATGTATATTTGAAAAATTTCACGAGTTAAGAAGGAATTCAACTAAGAAGCAAGAAGAAATTGTCATAGATTTTAGAATTTCTTGATTTCTACATAATACGACGACAGTTTTGTATATTTATGTTACTTTTACGAGGAATATTCTATTATGTTACAAACAACATTCATTATTTTTACATCATCATTTTGCCTATTCTGAAAGCTGATATTTTTAATGCTTATTCAGATTTTGTTATTTTAAGATGCAAATCGAATTTAAAATTTTGAAATACCCCAGTCTGCCATTCGTTTCGATATTGATGCGAGAACGGAACGATATGTCGAAGAATTCGTACGATATCGAATCAGATTTCGGTCTCTTATAAAATTGACCATAAAAAGAAAATTCTACATTTTTCTACAGTCCATATTGAAAACATTTGCAATATTCTGCATTGGTTATAGAAAATATTGTTCTATATTGCTTCGAAAAAATATTGCTATATCGATATGAAAAATGTATTAATATCGTATCTTGTTTTATTCTACGAGAAATTTTAAAAATTAGTTGCAATAAAGCAACGAGATTGAACTTTTTTATCGAAGTTAGTACGAGAAAGCGTCGAGGTGTTGAAGTGTTCCGAGACGTGACAGACTGGGACGGCATTACAGAATTCGTGCGGAACGGAATTTTAACAGACTTTCAACTGATTTGATATTTGATACAGCTATCTAAGTTCCATCTCCATTCCGCACCGATCCTTGAATAGCATCGTTATCGTAGCGGAGACTCGAATTCGGATGTCCGCTACTGTCCGGCTTCAGAATAGGGGTGAGAGTACTAACGAACTTGATGCGTATTAACGAACTTGATGCGTAATATGTTCAAGAAATTATTTAAAATCAAATACGAATGTTTTCTGTGAAAAGTTTCGTATATATTGAATAACATTACATCATAACAAACATCAGAAAAGCACAATTGGACACACAGAAAAATACTCTTATGCCAAGATGTTGGAAGAATGAAAAAGTTAGATTACCAATTAACTGCATTCAGTTAAATCAAATTGTCTAGAAATTTGTTTACGGAACAGCCATATTCGGTTGGCGCTTGAAATGTTAGTCTATACACACTCCCAATGGTTCTAAATATATACTAAATTGATTTAAATAGTTCGAAATTGGTTGTAGTCCGAACTACAACTCTTTTAGCTTTGACAATAACAAACGACTAAGCGGTTGAGAGAACCGAATAAGTTGATTGGTGCCAAAAATCACTATTCTGTGTGTACTTTGTAAAAAAAGTAATATTTAAATAAAATACGCATTCTTCCATTTTACGAATATCAAATTTATACAAAAACAAAAAAAAAAATTATTTGAGTAAATCAGAAATATGTATATTTTTTGCAGCACAGTCGATGATGGTGGAAAAATGAATATGGCAATTTATTATCCCACGCATACACGCGCCCTACCCTGGATAATTGGTTTTATTTTCGGCTACTTCTTGCATAGCTTCGGAGGCAGACGCATTCAGTTGTCGAAAGTAAGCAAGTATTCTCCAAATTTCTCAAGAAGCAGCAACTTATATTATTCTTTTTCTATTTTTATTTATTCATCTATTTTTAGATTACTCTTGTCGTTGGCTGGTTGTGCTCGCTGTCGTTCATCTTTACCACACTTTTTGTACTCTATCCCAAGACCTTGGCTGGTGCTACACAACTGACACCGGTAGAGGGCGCCTTCTATTGGTCGCTTGTACGCATCGCTTGGCCACTGGCTCTTGCCTGGATTGTTTTCGCCTGCATGCAAGGCTATGCGGGTCCGGTTAATCAATTCCTATCCTGGTCCTTCTGGCAGCCCATGTCCAAGCTTTCGTATTGCATGTATATATCGCACTTGCTGGTGCAGATAAATAATGCAGGACGTGTCAAGACCAATACATATTTCTCCGACTATCAGACAGTAAAATGGTTAAATGCATAAGTTTTTTTATAATATAATTATCTCTATTTAATTTAGATTTTGCGTTTCTGGGGAGATTTCGGTATCACAATGTTGGTCTCATTGCTGATGTATCTGGCCATTGAGGCACCAATGGCGGGTATTGAGCAGTACCTGTTCTTTAAGAGCCTAACGAAACCTAATGCATTGGAGCCTGCGGAAACTTCTAAGTCATCACAGCAACGTTTAAGTGATTAATATATCCTGGATTTGGCGGTTTACAAATTTGCTGGCGGAACTGCCATATTAGCCTATACACTTGAAATATTAGTCTATACACACTCCTAATGGTTCTAAATCTGTACTAAATTATTCTAAAACAGTTCTGAATTGGTTGCAGTATAAATTACTCTTTTCATTTTGACAATAACAACCGACTAAGCGGTTGAGAAAACCGAATAAGTTGGTTGGCGCAACAAATTTCTATTCTGTGTACGGACTTAATACCAACCAGCCCGTATTCACCATCTTGTGGAGAGTAAGGTTATTGTTTATAATATTTTAAACATTTTAATTGCGTGTGGAAAATACAGAAAATATAAATCATATTTTAGAATTGTAAAACGTAGTTCAGAGTAATCCGAACGGCGGGGTTCAAATTAAAACAATTTAAATTGGATATTTTGTATTAAGATTAACGTTAACATTTTTCATATAATTTTGTTGCATAATTTAGAAATCATTAAATCCTAAAAGTAGCTTTGCATTAAACATAATAAACATACACAATTTGTATTTATAAAAAGTAGTACTAAACTGACTTAGCACAGCCTATAAATATGCTTTAGATTGAGTCAATTATCTGATCGTGTGTATTTCCTTATATCAATTGGTTATAAAATGATAAGATTCATTTATTATAAATACATTATATTATTTATCAATGAAACTACACACACAGAAAAATTCTCTATAGACATGAGGTTGCATGAACGCAAAAGTTAGTTATAACCAACAACTTCATTCAGTTTAAACGAATTTTCTACAAATTTGTTAGCGGGACTGCCATATGCGGTTGGTGCTTGAAATATTATCATATACACACTCCAACTATTCGAAATTGGTTGCAGTCCAAACTAAAACTTTATTAGTTTTGACAATAATAACCGACTAGGCGGTTGACAGAACCGAATATGTTGGTTGGGCAATGAGTTGGTTGGCGCAACAAATCTATATTATGTGTGCAATGCAATATATTTTGTGCTTTAGTGCAAATTAAATATTTATGAATGTACTTGGCAACATATTGACAAATAAAACTAATGAGTATTTTTGTAAAAAATAAATACTTCAAATCGTAGATATGCATAGAAAATACAACAATCATTATATTTTATCAAGCCTTTTCAACAACTAATAGTTAAGAGCTGACTAGTTGCCACTTTAAAAGTGTGAATTGTTTGTTTGATATATGATTAAAACTTAAATTTGTTTAATAATAAAATGTAAATAATTTGTATGAAATATATTTTATAGTCCATCATTAAAGAATTAATAGAAAATTTTTAATTTAAATTATTTTCAATACTTTTTAATTTTCCTGAGATAAATGCGAAATCCCGAGGTAGGTGCGTCTCTATAACAATTTTAACTCATCTATTTTTTATATCTACTATATTGTATTTATACATCTTATATATCAACTGAAAGAATGTATTTAAAGAACATTTACCCCTCTTTCCCAGATTTTTTAATAACTGAAACGCACAAAATTATTTTTTTTTCCATTTTTTTTATTATTTTTAGGAATACCTTCAAAATGATATACAAATTATTGGCGTCAGACGAAAAAATGTGTTTTTCTTAATTCTATAGAATAAAATCAAGTGTACGTACGAACCACGTTTTATTTAAATTTTTCGAAAAAAATCAAATTATTCAGATTTTAATTTTGTGTATGAGGAATTGTTCAGCGAGATTAAAGAGAAAGATTTAAACTTTCACGATATCCATGGAGCTGGGTATCACTTTTTTTGATGGGGTCAGATTATTCTTAGAAATTATCTCGGAGATTTTAATTAAAAATTAACTATTTCGTATTGAATGTTATATATCATTTGAAAGTGGGGAACGTGGACTTTCCATTTGCATTTATATCATTTTGTCGTGACTGAAGCGCACTAAGATACAACTAAAAAGATTGCAATTTTATTTTCAAATTTTCCATTTGAATTTTATTTGATATTTATTTGATAAATAAAAACTACAACGTATGCTGCTTAAAATAAGGTATAAAACATGAAAATCTATTGAAATTTGGTGAAGTTAAAAATGTTTATAAAAACGAAATTGCACAAATGCAACTTCATAGAACGTGCATTTTCAAAAAAGTTCAAAAAATCACCAAAAATCAACCACATCTTTCTAAAATAATGTTGTTGCGCTAATCGCGAATCTATATTATTTTATACAGATTTAAATACCGTTTGATTGTATACTATTAATAAAAATATGATAGTGCAAAAAAATCATAAAATGTTTATAAAAGTTGCAAATTTAATGATGGGTTTGTGATATTTTCTAACACAACTTTGTTGCTATCAGCCATAAAATCCATAGTAATATCTTGATTTGAAGTCATTTATATCCTCTTTCAAATGATGTAGGACACAATATATTTTTAATATTTAATAGCTGAGATAAAAATAGATATGCAGATGCACCTATAAATTAACGTATTTTAGACCGTTAACGAATAAAAAATATTTTTTTTGTGTATATTTGTATTAGTTTTTTAAATACCTTTAAAATGATATATAATTTATTGCGGTCAGACGAAATTCAATTTTTTTTGCTTATTTCCGTAAAATAAAATCAAGCCCACGTTTTATTTAAATTTTTCGAAAAAAAATAAATTGCTCAGATTTTAATTTTGTGTATAAGGAATTGTTAGGCGGGACATAAAAATTAATAATTGCCCTTTTCCGCCCACAATAGAGAACAGCATAACCTTTTTTGAAGTTGATTTTGTGTTCAACCGTTTGTAGATAGATGCATCTAAATAACAATTTGTAACTTAACTATTTCTAAAGGGATTTGTACATATTATATAGCATATGAAAGGGGTAAAGATGGTCTTTCAATCTGAATTTAAATCGTTTCTAAATAATTGAAACACAAAAAGTTATTAACCAAAATGTTAAAATTTATTTTCAAGTTTTCAGTTTTATTAAATTTTTATTTATACATTTCTTCATATTATTTTTTATCTTATTTTAGAATGATACTATAAAGTAAGCCTCATAAAATGAGATATAAATCGTTGAAATCCGTTGAAATTTGATCAAATTAAAAATCAGAACACGAATGGAGATGTTCGTTTTAATTGTTCAAAAACTAGACGTGATAGAACAAATCTGTTTTCAGATTCGAACTTAGCATGTCATAATTATCTTCGAATCCTAAAAAACTCACATCCACATTTTTTGAAGTTTTTGAAAATACTCATTCTATAAAATCTCTTGCGTGTTGGTGCGTATATATAACAATATATAACTCAACTATTTCACATGGGATTTGCACATATTATATGTCATAGGAGAGAGGGTAAAATGTGCTTTCTATCTGTATTTAAACATTTACTCAATAATTGTAATATATACTGTATTGATATACAAATGTTAAAATGTTATGATTTCTTTGATATGTTTTTGTATGTAATTTTCTTACTTTTAGCTACAGTGTCAAGTGTTATAACTTGATTGACAGACAATCATTTGCTCTTTCAAATAGTATATAATACAGCATAGGTTTAATATACAATTGCTGCAATAAAATCGATACAAATACCAACATTCCTAAAAATACGTTTCGGTCCATAAAATATAAAAAACAACAAAAAATTAAATTTTTTTGGAAATTCTTTATTATATTTAGGAATACCTTTAAAATGATGTACAACTTATTGGGGTCAGATGAAATTTATTTTTTTTGCTAAAATAAAATCAAGTGTATAGCCCACGTTTTATTTAAATTTTTCGAGAAAAATTTATTTTCTCAGATGAATATTTTGTGTATGAGGAATTGTTAAACGGAACATAAAAATGAATAATTGCCCTTTTCCGCCCACAATAGAGATCAGCATAACCTTTTTGGAAGTCGATTTTGTTTTCAACCGTTTGTGAGTAGATACGTCTTTATAACAATTGATAACTAAACTATTTCTGAAGGGATTTGTACATATTATATACCAAATGAAAGGCATAAAGATGTTCTTTCAAGCTGCATTTAAATCATTTCTATATAATTGAAACACAAAAAATTATTAACCAAAATATTAAAATTAATTTTTAAGTTTTCAGTTTTATTAAATTTTTATTTATATATTTTTTCATATTATTTTTTGTGTTATTTTAGTGTGATACTATAAAATAAGCCTCATACAATGAGATATAAACCGTTGAAATCCATTGAACTTTGATAGAATTAAAAATCAGAACACGAATGGAGATGTTCGCCTTAATTGTACAAAAACTAAATGTGTGAATCTGTTTTCAGATTTGAGCTTAGCTGGTAATTATTATCTTAGAATGTTGAAAAACTCACATTCAAATTTTTTGAAATTTTCGAAAATACTCATTCTATAAAATCTCTTGCGTGTAGGTGCGTATATATAACAATGTATAACTCAACTATTTCTCATGGGATTTGCATATATTATATATCACAGGAAAGAGGATAAAATGTGCTTTCATTCTATATTTGAAAATTTACTCAATAATTGTGAAATATACCACATTGATATACAAATGTTAAATTGTAATGATTTCTTTTATATGTTTTTGTATGTAATTTTCTTACTTTTAGCTATATGGTCAAGTGTTATATATTGATTGACAGACAATCATTTGCTCTTTCCAATAGTATATAATACAGCATAGGTTTGAGATGCAATTGCTGTAATAAAAATCGATAAAAATACCAACTTTCCCAAAAACACTTTTAGGTCTATAAAATGTAAAAAAAAGCAAAAAATTAATTTTTTTTTGCAATTCTTTATTATTTTTAGGAATACCTTTAAAATGATGTATAATTTATTGCGGTCAGATGACATTTATTTTTTTTGCTAAAATAAAATCAAGTGTATAACCCACGTTTTATTTAAATTTTTCGAAAAAAAATTATTTTCTCAGATTAAAATTTTGTGTACAGGGAATTGTTAAGCGGGACACAAAAAGGAATATTTACCCTTTTCCGACCTTCATAGAGGTCGGCATCACCTTTTTTGAAGCGGTCAAAGAGGTTATCATGTTAATTGTCGCTATTATCTCGGTTGTTTTTAGTTCTAGCAGAAAATAGTGAAATACAAATATGAAGCCAATTTAATTCTCTACAATATATATTAAATTTGTTTTTCTTGTACGATCAACCGTTTTAGGGATTCAACGCATCAAAAGTTTAATTCAGAATTTTCGTAACAAAATGGTCTCTATTTTCTTTTAAATATCTTTTCTTTTTTGATATCTGATAAAATTTGTTAAATTCAAAAATAAAGCTCATTAAATTCTCTACATTTTACATGCTTTTTATTAAAAAAAACCGTTTTGTGCCTATTTTTGTAAGATCAGAATGAACAGATTAAGTGGTCCTGACAGTATATGATATTAATCTACATTTTTACAATTTCATCTATTCAAATGAATCCGTCTATAATAAATATCAAGTCGAGTTTTAAATTAAATATTTTCTTTATTTTCTACAATTTTTGCACTGTACTCAATACAGTGGGCAGATTATTTGTTTTAATAAATAATTTACTACATCATTGATTTACATCAAACACTTAAATATAACAACATAGTCGAGGAGGAGTAGAGGAGATGTAGGAAGACGAGGTAGTTCTGATAAAAAGAACTTCTTGCTTAAGCCTTGGGCAGATCAGTGGCGACTGTGGTGGCTGGCACCTCGGCAGTGGTCTCAGCAACTGCGGTGGTAGCTGGTTCAGCGGCGGATGTTGGTTCGATTTTCTTTGGTGCTGGCTTGGCGTCGCCGCGGCCGAAGATGGCCTTCTCAATGCCCAAGATGGGTGATTCGAAGGCGAGCGTGGCAAAGATGGAGGCGCACAGAGTCAGACCGAAATCGTGCCACCAACGAAGAATCTGAAACAAATGAGAAAAATTATTAGAATTATAAAAAACAGAACAAAAATAATCAAAAAATGAAATAAAAACAGCTTAAAAGGTATTTTTTCTTTCTAAAAACACCAAAGCTATTTTGCTCTCGTATGTTCAAAACACTTACAGCATCATAGTCCGAGAAGTGGGTGTCTGTCTGGACGCGAGCACCGTTCACCAACTGCACGATTCTGTGGATGACATACATGCAGTAGGACAGACGACTGAATCCAGTGAAGAAGCTCCACGACAAAAAGTCATTGATAATACCACCGTGGCCGTTGTAGCAGGCCCAGACAATCCAGCCGATGGCGCAAGCCCAGGAGGCACGGCTCAGCGGTTCATAGAGGGCACCCTCATAGATGGGAGAATTGGGATTCTGGGGCAGAATACGCCAGTAGGGACCCCACAGACAGGCCAACATAATGCCGAATGCAACAATCCAACCGCTGATGACCCACTTCTTGGCCATTGGGATTTGCCTACCACGGTTCTTCGTATAGAGGAAGAAGCCGAATATGACGCCAATCAACCAGGTCGGTATGCGTGTGTGTGTCGGATAATAGGTCAAACGTTGACGCAAATCAACATGATCATCCTGCACACGGAACAACGTAAAGTCATTGTACATGAAGGTGGCAAAGGTGCAACCCATGCAGAGCAGACCGAAGACAATGATTGGTGCGAGTGCCTTCTTGCCCCATTTCCACAATGGAATCAGGAAGAGCGGCGACAGGAAGTAGAGCTGTGTATCGACGGCCAAATACCATGACTGACTGATGCAGATTTTGTAGGGGAATGCGTAGTTCTGGACGTACAACAACGTGGCCCACCAGGTATCGGCGCAACGTTTGTCCTGGGTGCCAATCTTCATCCACATGGGACCGGCGCCAGAGTATTTGTACAGCGACATGATGTACAGAATGACGACGGCCACAACGGGTGTCAGACGAATGTAACGATGGAAGTACATCATCTTAATGTTCAAGTAACCCTTGCTGTAAATTAAAAATAAAAAAATGATTAAAATGTTGAAAAAGATTCACACTCGAGTCAAGTAGTACTTACGTGCGCTCCATTTCACGGAAAGCACCCCACAACATCAGCAAACCGGACATGAAGAAGAAAGTATCGACACAGAGTGTAGCATTTTGCACCAGCATGGAATATGGTGTCTCAATCCACTGTAAAGAAAGGGTTTATTTAGTAAAGAAATCTGAAGAGATGAAGTTGAGAAGCTTTAAGACTCTACTTAAATACCTAAGAAGTTTCTAGAAATTATAGCGATTAAGTAAGAAGATTTACGAGGATATTAAAATAAGTTAAAAAGCTTTAAGAGCCTACAAGAAGTTGAAAAAAGCCTCTATGAATAAAAGGAATTAATAAAGAAACTTTAACAGATTATAAGAATTAGTAGAAAAGCTTTTGGGTTCTACAATAATTAGTTCAAAAGCTTCAAGAGGCAACATGAATTGGTTAACTAGCTTTAAAGTCTACAATCTTTAGTTAATAAGCTTAAGGAAACAACACGATTTAGTTAACAAGCTTTAAGAGATCAAAAGAATTAAAAAAGTAGCTTTAAGATGTTATAAGAATTAATTCAGAAGCTTTAAGAGTATAAGAATTTGTTAAGAAGCTTTAAAATACGACAAGAATTGGTTAAAAAGTTTTAATAGCATATTGAAATTAATTAAGATGCTTAAAGAGAATACAAGATTCAGGAAGTTTCAAGATTTAATAAAATTCGAGAGCAACAAGAATTAGTTTATAGAAATATGGATTGAGGAGCTTGAGAAGCAAGCCAGAATCATTAATCGACGTTCAAAATAAATCTCAATAGAGCTATATGCAGTGCCGTATTCAAACTAAGAAAAGAATGTTCGCCTTCATATTTTTATAGCCCTACCAAATAAAACAAAAAAAGAGAAAACAGACCGATCTGTGTGTTTGCCGGAAATATGCTTGATATATTCCTAAAAAATTCCACAAATTTTGTCTCGTGTAACGATAGAACTGCCGAGTTGGTTTAAAAACAGTTTTTCCAATGATTTTAAGTATACAAAAAAATAATTAAAAAAAGCTGCCTATTTTCTGACCATACCCAACCGGGAATCGGCCTTTGGTATTCCTCCAGACAAAATCTTTGGCAGAGTCGAGGCTGCCTGCCAAAAATAAAAACATTTTGTCGACATATTTCAAACAGACAAAGGCGGAGTTTGTATCAAAAGCAGTCCGTTTTCTGTCAGTTCCCAAAATATGCCGTCAATCTGCCATTAAAATTCCACAAAATTTTACAGCTATTCTATTTATCTGTACGTTTGCCGGAAATATTCCAGAAAAATGCCAAAAATGTTGTCTCGGGGAGATTTCAGAAAAACATTAATAGAACCTACCGTGTAGAATTTATCCTTGTTGATGTGTGGCAACTCGTAGAAGGTCATATAACCGTGACCGAATACGACCCACATCATGGAGAAACAACGCAAACCGTTCAGGCAGTGAATCACATTTGGATTGTTCACCTTCTTGACGGTGAAGATTTTCGGAGCATTTGTCAGCACGGAGAAGGACAAATACAGCGGGCTCTTCGGTTCTAAAATATCAAAAGTATTTATTAAAATTTAAAATCTGTTCACAATAGTAGGCGGTATAGGTAACTTACGTCCATTCTTGGTCTTAATATAATCGTAAACACTGCTAGCAAACATGCAGAAAATGATAAAGGCAAAGAAGCAACTGCAAAAAGAAAAGAAAAAGAATTACAATTTATAAAGTTTGCAAATGAGACTGAAGAAAAAAAATACCCCAGCTACTTACATAGCGAAAATATCAATAGCACGCAATTCAATTGGATCATCGATTTTGCAGAAATCCTCACTGACCATTGGTGCCTCGATTTCGGTGTTGTAAATGTCACGAAGTACCTGCTTCAGAACCAAATCGCCCATTGCGGGTGAGCACGAGTTCGGGAAGCAAATACCCAGCTCAAAGAATTCGGGATCTTTGCGTTTGTAACTGATACGGGCAATGTCATCGCGTGGCTTCACCTTGGACATGAAACCCTTGATGGGCACCTTGGCCAGACAGTATTGACCCTTGAGTTTGTTGGTGTCGCTGAATGTGCGCGAAGCTGCAACGCACTCCTCATAGGCACCCATGCTCATGGTGTGACCCCAGAAGAGACCGACAGGCAGGCGACCCCATGTGTCGGGGACTAAAGAGTGAGAAATAATAAAAAGACGACAAATTATAATATGCGAATAATAAATGAAATTATTGAATGCAAAAAAAAACAGTAAAACGAAAAGACAAATCAAATTATTAGAAATAACATGCGAATTAATATATTTAAGAAATAAATAGGTATAAAAGAAATTAAATATTAAATGGAATGCCTATATTCCATTTAGATTCAACGAAATTTGGATCTAACGAGTATGTTCCAGTTTTCGTTCGATTTCTGGGACCCTATTCTGGTTTGATGAGAAATATAATCGGTCTGATCGGTTTTCTATTGTTCTATTGTTTTCCAAACAAATTTAAATCGTGTAAAGTCAAAGCAAGCTGTTTTAATACATTGAAAAACTATTTTTGGTATTGAGAATCAAATTACTGAAGCAACAATTTACTAGGTAACTCAAATACCGTAAAATTTCTCGTAGTAATTTGAGGAGTACATACTCAACAGTGAAAACTAATCGAAACCATGTCGATTACTGGTAGGGATTTGAAGAGTTTATCCCCGCCAGTAAATCTAGTCAAAAAGTGGTCTATTCCCAGTAAAACTAGTCTAAACTGCTCAGTAATTGCTACACACAGAATAGAGGTTTGTTGCGCGAACCAACTTATTCAGTTCTCGCAACCGCTTAATCGGTTGTTATTGTCAAAATAAAAAGAGTTGAGTTTGTACTGCAACCAATTTCGAATTGTTTTAGAACAATTTAGTACAGATTTAGAACCATTAGAAGTGTGTATAGACTAATATTTCATGTGTATAGGCTAATATGGCAGTTCCGCCAGCAAATTTGTAAACCATTCGATTTAACCGAATGAAGTTAGTTGGTACAACTAACTTTTTCATTATTCCAACCTTATGTCAAAAGAGGATTTTTCTGTGTGTAGGGATTTGAATAGTAGATCCCTACTAGTCAAGAACGGGTCGGTCACTGGCAGAGAAATGCCCACAAATCGAAGAGTTTTACTGGCTACTTTGTGGTCGGAAAGTACTCGACTTACTCGACAAGTGACTAATACAACTGACTGAATACTGGTAGGAATTGTTAATTGGGTATTTATATAAAATACGATAGAAAGCTGCTATTTTTAGACTAACAGCACAGAATACGAAATTGTGACAAAGCGCAGAATTGTCAAGGATTTTAAATTGTAACTCGTGCTAGAATAGCCCTTAAATTTTGAATTATTTGTTTAGTATTTAAGATATAATGATACACCCAGAAAAATATACTACATAAATACTATTAAAAATAGTCAATAGGATAAATTATTATTTTAATCGGAAAATACCATTAAATACTAGAAAATGCCATGAAATTGCCATTGAGTTTATATGAAAAGATTTATTTGTTGTATACTATTAAATCCATAATAGTCCTATTGACCAATTTCAATGGGATTTGAGGGAATTTTTTCTGGTTGTACATAATAGAAAATGGTTCTTAGTTATTTGTTTAATATAAAAATTAAAAGGGTTATCCAAGTCCAAATTAAATTAAAAATTACTAAATTTCAGATATCTCTTCCACTTCTACTATTTGCAACATGCTAACTATAAACATTCAATTAATAATTTAATAATTAATAATAGTTAAGGCAAAACAATTATTATAAACACAACATGCGAATTATAAATAGACTTTTTCAAAAACATAAAATAAAAATAAAATATTTGCAAATTAAAAATAGATTGAGCTTAATAAAGAAATATTAAAAACTATATAATTGTTAGTAAATCAAAAATGATTTATTATAATAAGAATTATTTAAAATATGCTCAAACAAAACAAAAAATAATTATTATAAACAACATGCATATTATAAATAGCATTATTCTATACTTTGAAGTACCTACTCAAAAATAGTTATATTTAAATTCAAACTTATCACAGTAAACATCAGTTGTTAGTAACTCGTAATCAGTTTAAATAACTATTGCAAAGTTTATATGCCTAATCTTGAGTTTAAATCGCACAATTAATAAATCAAAATTCAAAGCAAAGAAACTTTTCCGTTTAAAGTTCATGAACGTTGCCTTCATCTTATCATGACATTGTATCTAATAATATTTGTGAGTACCTACTTGTAGAGTGGTTACCAATCTAAACAGGATTAAGCCATTAACGCACGCGTTTCCACAAACGATAAGGCGCACGATATCAAATAAATCTGCTCTTGTTATGACTCTTTAAAGTTCGTAAACTACTAAAATCGTATTTATTAGTGGAAACATTGGATTTTTCTATTAGCCAAATGTTTCGAACGAAACGTTTTACGACTTTATTGAAGAAGAAGAACAGTAGTAGCTTTTATTATATTTTTTTTTTATTAATTTATTAGCTAATCGTTAGATTTACGATTTTCTTTTATTACACATCAGAATAACCCAGTTCATCGATTGCGATTAGTTACAACGTAGTAATTTTATTAGATATGACCAAGCATAAATATGGTTTAACATTGTGATATTGAAATATTTCGCATTTATAAATTATAATCCAGTGTCAATAAATTTTACGTGTAGACTTAAATTGGAAATATTTTATTAAGTACGAACGAATCTATTTAAATTTTAAGTAATACTATTAAACTATTTTCTATTAAAATGCGCTAATTTTATTTCGAAAAATGTTTAACTTGTATTGAAATATTTAAATTTTAATTATTCCAAATATTTAATACGGTCTTATACGGGGACTTATAGAATAAAAACCATGTGACCGATTTTTATAATATTGATTTTTTTAAAGTATTACTACTTATTACATGTATTCGAAAAATTTATTGTGTGAACATTTAAAATAGTTAGTATAAATTTTAAAATTCATTTGGTGTATTTTAAATTTAAAAAGTACCTTTTCTAATTGAATAGCAGAATTTGATTTAAATATTTAAATTTCTGAATAACATTAAGAAATATTTTGGTTTCATTATGCACATACAGAAAACTACTCTTTAGGCATGAGGTTCGAAGAAATAAATAATTAGTTGTGACAACCGAATTCATTAGCGTAAAAAAGAAATTTATTCAAATTGATTGATAGAGCTTCCATATTTGGTTGGCGCTTCAAATTGTTCTAATACGGTGCTAAATTTGTTGTGATCCTAACTGCAATCATCTTAATTATGGTTATAAGAACCGATTAAACAGGCATAAGTTGGTTGACACAACAAATTACTATTTAGTGTGCAAAAACATTTAAGGCTCCAGAATTTGAATTCAAATTTCAAAACGAATTTAAATTTCAATTGTTATTTCAGAATTCAAATCGTTCCCTAAGTGCAGATCGAATCGCAGACAAATTTTCGTTTGGCATGCGGTTGCAAGAACGAAATAGTCAGTTGTGATAAACCAACTATTCGGTTAAAACCAAATTGCTACACATTGGTTGATGGAATTGTTATATTCGGTTTGCGCTTGAAATTGTGCTAAAATGGTTGTAATCCAAAGTACAATCCACTTAATTTTGAAATAAAAATAGTTGAATGAACGGTATAAGTTACTTTGGCAATGTGTTGGTTAGTCAATGGGTTTGTTAGTGCAACAAATCTTTCTTCTGTGTCAACTATTCTATTTTTGTGTTCAACAAAAGTATATTTCGATCAAAAGTGAATTTGAGAACATGCTCGACATATTTCTATTTTGGGTTTTTATCACGTTATTTTGAGTAACTCCAAAACTTTCACATTCTATATATAAATATTCACGAAAATCTCTTCACCCACTTAAATTCTTATTTCATGCATTTGAAAACACTTAGCCAAAAAAACACTTTTTTTTTCTTACATTCCAGCGCCCACTCCTCGTAGTTCAAAATTCCAAGATAGATCTGATCCAGATGCGTGCGGCATAGATCGTCATTGAACGCGCGTGACGTCTCATTTGTCTCCATATGCATCATTTGTGAGGCCTTCTTATAGAACTGGAAGGCCATATCGCTCTTTAGCGGCGAGCTCTCAAGTTGTGTGTTTGAAGAATATTCCTCAGCCAGGGAGTTGGTGCCGCCCACAAGGACGAGCAGTGCCAACGACACGCCCAGCAGGATGTGTCGCGCCGCCATCTTACGTCGTAACAATTATCGTATTGCGCGAAGAAGGTAGAGTACGAACTAACAGCTCTGCCGATTAAGCAGTAGCTTTTATAGCCAATATTTCTCACGTCTTTTATCAATATCTACTATTAATTTTTATTTTTTTTTTGTTTCGTTTTTTTGATAGTATAATAGAAGAAAAGATTCGCTCTGATAACGTCTTATATATTGTGCAGATATGCAACCCAAAGGGTACAAACTCAATTGTTTAGTACGAACGGATGGACGGACGTGACGGCCGCATACAAAATATGCTCTTCAACGTATCAATTGTATGAATACCTAATCAATTGCTTGTTAGTTATTTAGTTTATCACAAAATTTTGCAATCTTATCAAGCACCGAACCGAGCTACTGCTACTGGTCATACGAAAACGTGTTCGGATTTATGCCTTTTGTTTAGTATTTGCTATTTTATGAGCAGCATTACTTGTTTAACGACTATCGAATTAGGCAATAGACGGAAAATCCCTTCGCAGTGGATTTCATTTCATATCTTGTGATGGAAAATTGTCATTTTTCGTTAATATTAAAACGTTTTAAATAAATTTAATTAATTCGATAAGCGTTAAGGGAGAAACCCGTGTACATAACAGCCAATATATGAGCATTTTTGATATTGCAAAATCATTTCCAAAGTACATTGGAAAGAGGAATGTCCATAGGATCTGTGTGGTGATCAGGAATTATTTAAATAACAAAACAGGGCAATTTGAAGTTTCGTTAGAATTTGCTATAATTTTATATAAAAAAATTACATTCAATCGATTTATTAATCGTTTTCTCATTACAACGCAAAGAAAACAATTGCCTAATATTAAGAAAATTTTACTTGAAATAGCGTCAATTTTAATTTAATTTATTCCATCAGAAGGCTTTCTCTAATAGAAAAAGAATTTCCTTATTACAATGGCAAATTTTACTTTCATTCAAGTTAATTTTCCTTATAATAAGAAAACTGTTTTCTGCATGAATTGAGCATGTTTTCAAATTTAATTCAATATAATAACAACAAGAAAAAAGTCAGTATGTATTTTAAAAATTTCGATAAATCGCATATCGATATCGAATTGAAAGAGTTCCTAGAACAAAACAAAAATTTACAATAGAACGTAAATAATTTAATTTTAAACAAAAAATGAATTTAAAAGGTTTCGATCAAGACCATAATATAAATTTACCCCATTATGACCAGATAATGTTGTTCTGTAAATGATCGGCTTATGGCAATTTGAAAAGAAAATGCTTTGTTCCAGTGCAAGACAGAACATTTTAGATAATTTCTAATAAGGAAAAAGAAACCGTTTAAATTGAAATTTAAATAAAAACTCTATTAAAATTCGAATGAAAACTGGAATATCCCAGTTATTAGTTGAATTTTTACATTTATTAATTAGAATTTAAAAAATAGTTGATGAGTTATAATTCAGTTAAATTTTTTTTTTTTTTTACAAGTTGACCAACGCTCAGGGGATGCCCCCTATTCACGCAATGCATAGTGTTGATCGTATGAAAGGATTATAAGTAAGAGGAGGAAAGATAGAGTAGGAAAGATAGAGTAGTGTCGGTGAATGCTTGTTTTGAACTTGCCAATATCAAAAATGTTGGGAAAAACAGACGCAGGGAGATTGTTCCACAAACGTATCGTGCGACTGAAGAACGAATTCTCTCGGTAATGCGTGGTTCTATTGTGAGCCGAGTGAACTACGAAGGGGTGGGCTTGGTTCGATGCCCGAGTAGAACGAGAGGACACACGACCTGGTGGAATCAGGCCATGTATTTCCCTCGAACACTTACCATTGTATGTCATAATTATTCTTAAGAACTGATTAATAACAGTGTCGTAAAAAAGTACCCAGATCTTACACAGAAATAGAAATCATTAATATGATGAATTTATTCATAAATATTATGAATTTTGGCACCAACTACCAGATTCATCAAATCAGTGTTGGTGCATTATTGATGAAGTTTTATGATGGTGTAAAAAAAAATAAAAATAATTATGAGCTGATCACCAAAATCGGTTGTATAACATTCGGACCATCATTTCTTATTATATTTGTATTAGACGTTTTATAAACTAGTAAACCATTAGAAAGACCAATGTATTCTCTTTCAAATGAGACCAAATAGTTTTTTTTTATTGAACTTATGGTTCATGTGCTACAATAGTTAAAGTAAATTCAAAATGTTGAATATCGACGAAATTTTTGAATTTATAAACTGTCAGAAAAAAACATTATTTTTATAAAAAGAAAATACATGTCAAATATTTTTTGGCATAGAACATTCTGTAAAATTTCAAAAGATCGAAAAGGCACCCGGTTTGACGTGAAATGGCCAATATATGTGTTTATAATTCCTATAAGGTTTATGTTATTTAATTGTTAAATTTATGTTATTTAATTGTATACTATATTTTTTCAAACTACCTTAATTAATCGAAAAAGAATTGTTTAAAAAATAGTTAAAACAAATTTTTCCTAAATGAAAATTGTCTGAAAAAATTATTTCTTTTTAGTAAAAACATTTGTCTGATAGAATTATTCAAAAAAAAAATTCTTTCCAAAACAAATTTTTTTCAATGAACAAATATTTCACAAAAAAATATTTTTTTAAATTATTTTTTATCTTAATATACATATATTTATTTAAATATTTTTGTCATACTTATAACTTTTTATTAATAAGTTGTAATAAGTAAAAAGTTGTAATCATAAATGTCGAGCAAGTATTATAAGAAATAACATACAAGAACTACTTGAGAACTGAGAAGTATGGCAGTATGTATATTATGTAAGGACTGCGTCGAATAAAATTGTCCGTTACATATTTTCCCATAATGTGCTATTGCAAGATTCAAATTAAAAAAATTTGATCATAGTAGCTCTGAATTATATGGCAGAAAATAATTTGTGTCAGTTATAATCAATACAAAATTTATTTAACGCGAAAATGGCAAACGAAGTGGAAGTGCGAGAAAATATAATTAAAATTTTTCAAAAACAACCTAGTTGGTCTTTTAAAAAAATTGCCAAGGAGGTAGGGGCTAACCCTAAGATCATTTCTCGCGTTATCAACCGCTTTAAGGAAGACCTGAGTATTGATCGGAAGAAAGGTTCTGGTAAAAAAAGGCCCACATGATCGTGAAAAGTCGAAGAAGGTTGTGAATTTTCTCAGAATCTTTCGTGCGCAGGACTAAGAAAGAAACTGGGCTGAAGACGTACAAGGTCCAAAAAGTTCCGGATAGAAATGCCGTCAAGAATGAAACCGCAAAACAACGAGCTAAAAAGCTGAACCAAGATTTTTTTAAAAAATTCGATTGCTGCATAATGGACGACGAAACTTATGTTTTAGCGGACTTTTCTCAGCTACCTGGGCTGGAATTTTATACAGCCGATTCTCGAGGAAATGTCGCTGAAAATTCAAATCAAAAAAAATGACAAAATTCCCAAAGAAATTCCTTGTTTCTGGTTTTTTATATATTTTTTTAAATCTAAAATTAATTTGCAAAATATAATATTTTATTCTATAAAAATTCGATTACTAGATTACTAGATTTTTTCATTTCTGTAGCGGACAATTTTATTCGATCCTTATTTGTTCATTAATATGATGTAACGTATTCTTCACATTCATACACTTCATCATATTGATGAAACTTTTTCGGTCAGTCTCATATTACGAATTCATAACATTGATGTTTTGCAGTTATCAATATTATGAATCGATCTTCAATACAATGAATCATGATTTGAAGAACGAAGTTCATCAATATGATGATGACTCATTGTAACTCCATACACGCAAAGCAAAAACATGGTTGTGGCATGATTGTAGCAAAAAAAAAATTATTAAAGTAGTAATAGTAAAAAATAATAATTGATTGCAACAATTCCCAATTATATGATTCTGTCATTAATTTAATGACTTCTAAAATCATACTATGATTGAATTTTATTATTAGAATTGCTAAAATGTAATTTAAATATGATCGATTGTAAGAATAATAATAATTCTTTTTATTTACCTATTTCAAGTAAATATGGGAATGATTTAGCTCCATAGAATGTATTTCTTTAAATTTTATTTAAATAAAAAAATTTTCTTTAAATCAATTTTTTTTTATTTAAATAAACGAAATTAGTGTTTCCGTGAAAGAGTAATTTTCTATGGAGCCATTTTACTTCAATTAAGTAAATATTTTTATCAGTGTATGATTCCCAAAATCATGCTACATAATAATAATAATAGTTTGGCACTACAGTCCTATAAGAACTTCGGCCGAGCTCTCTCACCATTTTGAGCTGTGCGTGTTATATTTGTACTCAAAGTGGTGGGACCTACAGTTTATTGCCGAATCCGAACGGCGGGTGAGAGCTTTTTCATAGGCAATGGTTTTACTCTCGTAGGTTTGCCATTTACTGACGAGAGGTAGCGCGGTATAGAAAATGTTTCTACGAAAAGATGTTGTTAGCCCCAGTCCAGTCTTGAACCGGGGACCTTTCGGCTCGCAGTCCAACGCACTAACCACTGAGCTACCGCGGCTACATGATTGCAGTAAAAATGTAATTGAACATGAATGATTGCCATATAAATGTTAACTATGGCATGATTCAAGGAATCATGTTAATTAATGTGTCAATCATTATTGATCAGAATACTGATTAATTATGACATGGGTATGTGGAATTGAAATTTTACAGATTGAAGTTAACAAAGAACAAAACTGAAGCTGTGCGCGGATAATTTGCAACAAAACTTTTCAAGAAATATCGAAATGGATCCCTTAATAAATTTGAATTATTTTTTGATCAATAATGTCACAGAAAACATCTGTATTTGTCCCTTGAAAAAGTATCTGTTGACATAAAGTTCTTTTTAATTTCCACTAATAAATGTTTTAAATTATTTTGAAAAAGGTTGCAGATAAAAAAATCCTATATTGTAACTAAATAAATAAAATACATACTCTCTGATTATAAAACATTTAAAATTATGAAATTATTATTTTTTAATTTGATATAATAATTACGTCAGTAAACAACACTTCAAATTTTGCATTGTAAAACAGGTGGATAATCAGCAACCTTGCACTGATAATCATAAATATAATGGCAACTGTTTGCACAGACCAAATTCCAAATATTACTCAGTTTGACCGATGCCTACGTGTTTATTGTTCGTTTAACATCCGTTTTAAATTCAAATATTGGCAAAAATATAGAACATATACACACAGGACATTTCTGTTTTGGTATGAGATTGAAAGTTCGCAAGAGTTAGTGGTTACAACTAATTTAGTTCGGTTAAAACTAAATTTATACAATTTGATTGATAGAACTGCGATAGAGCTTGATATATTATCATATACACTAATAGAATTATGCCAAAACAGTTCCAAATTGATTGTAGTCCAAACTACATCGCTTCCAAGTTTTGGCTATAAGAACCGACTTAACAGTGGAAGGGTACGAAAATGTTGGTTGGCGCAACAAATTTCTATTCTGTGTGTAGAAAAAAAACGATTTAGAATTACGGCATATATGTAATTTTTATTTTAATTACTGTATTTAAAAACTTTTAAATTTAAAGTTTTAGCTTCTTATTTTAAATTTAATGTGAATTTTAATTTTAAAGAGTCCTAGTAGAAATTTACCCTATTAGGGAAGACATGATGATGACCAGATATTGTTGGTACAATACAATGAGTACGATGATGGTTTTAGCAGAACTTCTAGCTAGTTGACACTTTGATTTTTAAAGAGACAATTTTAATATCAAAAACAGACATTTCAATTTTTATTAAAAATTATAAAACTTAATTAACAATAGGACAATCATAATGTCATTTCCGGAGTTTCCATGCTCATTTAAAGAGTAACTACTAAAGCCTTTTTCCTTTCTAGTAAAGTTTTCCAGTAAATAGCAACTGATTTTTTTTTGGCTCTTTTCAGTCAATTTTTTAGATAAAAAAAATTACAGAATCTTTAACAAAATATTATAAACCTATTATTTCATTAAAATGAATTGAATTGACTATTGAAAGTAGAACTTTTTGATACTATATTCTGGACGTCGCGCATTTTGACGGTTATTTGATGGTTAAAAATGTCGAATTCTGAAAATCTTAGAAGTAGAATATGTGTAGCAACAGTTCTGGACTATGAATTCAGGTTTAACTCAATTTTTTCAGAACTTAGTCAATTTTGATTTAGAACGCTTCATATCTATATATTTAAAACTCTTGGTCCGTCTGCATTTCAGTCTGTCTGTTTGTTTCAGCATCTCGTCTAAACCTCTGAACCGATTTGACTGAAATTTTGCACGAGGATACTATGGAGTCCGGACGGTGACATAGGCTATATATGGGCGGGATTGAACAAAGGAGAGTAGCACCGCCCAGATAACCTAAACTATCAAAATGATATAACTCGGCATTTACACATGAAACAAAAACTCAAATACAAAAAAAAAATATTACCAAAGAAAAAACACAAAAACAACAGCAAAATCAAAATCAAAAACACAAAAACAAAAGTAAAAACAAAAAAAGAAGAAAATAAAGAACACAAATGGATAAAAGTCAAATAAATAAAAAACAAAAAAAAAAGGAAAAACACAAAACCAAAAAACACGAAATCAAAAGAACAAAACAAAAAACACAAAAGCAAAATCAACAGTAAATTAAAAACAAAAATATAAAAAATATAAGAATAACACAAAAACAAAAACGCAAAATCAAAATAAAATCAAAAACACAAAAAGAAAAAGAAAAGCAAAAACACAAAATTAAAAGTGCAAAACAAAAAGCAAAAACACAAAAACAAAAGAAAAACCAAAAAAACACAAAAACACAAAAACCAAATCAAAAACACGAAAGCAAGAATATAACAAAAAACATCTAAATAAAATCAAAAACAAAATACCAGAATGAAAACATAAACAAAAACAAAAATAACACTGAAAAACTTCAATGCGCAGATCGGGTACAAAATACTAGTAATATATAAAATAATTTAAAACATTTCGATACATGTGAAGGTTAAGCAGTCAGTAACACATCCTAACTCATATTGATTAAACATACTTTGAATATGTCTAAAAAAAAATCGTTGATGAACTCTTAGTTTCAAACAGTTACCCATTCAGATAAAACCAAGCAAGCACCTACAAATTTTGTTGATTTGTAGGAAACAAAAAGTTAAAAATCAATGGCATTAAAAAAACGGATTTAGCGTCGTTATCGTTAGTATTGTGCGCAACTAATCTTATCATTAATTTCGAAATGTTTTTTAACAATTTGTATTTTTATTATTTCATTATTATCTTGGTCAATATATAGCCGGACACAGTGATTGTTTTAATATTGTGCCTAAATAACGTACGATTTTGACGTATTACAGTGGGGCATCTGAATAACAGAAGAAAAAAAACATGAATACACCAATACCACTAACAAAATCCACAATGAACACTAAGCCAACTAATAAACCATACAACAAAATCCCACGTTCAAAGTTTACGGAATTTCCGTTTGTTTTACTTTTCAATGTTGTTACCACCATTCACGAGCTGCAAACGGAAATCGTAAAAGCTGATTAGATCTGCAATTATCTGATGCATGTCGTTTACCACAGGAGTTTTAATTTTATTAAATTAGGATTTAATGAATTCAAATTTGTACCAACAATATTTGATCTAAAGTTAGCAATATATATATATCGTAATCTTTTTATTTTTATTACCTGTTATATAATCTCAAGGCAGTTGGTAGGTAGCATTTATATTTTTTTTATTTATATAAATCAAATAGAATATTTTTGATCAGGACTTTGGACTATTATTCAAGTTTGCCTGCCTGATAACATAAAGTACATTATTTGTTATTTATTCTTTGTTTTCGAATTATTGACTCTGTGAGGTAACTATTTATAGGCATGACTTTAATTTGAGGATAACAACCGCACTGGGGGTCTAAGCGTTAGCAAGTAGCTCGAATATAATATTTTTGAATGGGTTTTATTAAACGACCTTAATGGCAATAAACATGAAACACTTGAAAATTAATGGTAAAGCTAAACTAAGTTAATATTCATGCAATAAATTTAAGATTTTAGTGGTGATTGAATGATAAATAACGTCGCTCAATGAAACAAAATGAAAACGACTTATTTTCTTAAACTATAAAAATGAAATGTCAGTAAAACCTAAAGGTGAAAACAAATGGAATTACAGTATATGTAAATCTATTTCTTTTCACTTTTAGATTTCATATATGAAGACAGGAGTAGAAGAAATTGGTAATTTAAAAAAAATTATAAATTTCGGAAAGATGGAGTAGTGTCGGTGGATGTTTGTTTTGAACTTGCCAATATCAAAACTGTCGGGAAAAACAGACACAGGGAGATTGTTCCACAAACGTATACCCGAGTGGAAATTGCTTAATGTTAGCCTTATTTCGCATCCGTCCCTGATCAGAACCAAAGGCCACCTGAAATGATACTGATCAGGGTCGGCTAGGGAAATCCTAATTTTAAATCCACGTAAGGCAACATTCCAACCTTCATAAAAAATACTGATATAAAGTTTACTTGATGAAAACTGATGTGACACTTATTAAAAAAAACTTTATTGGATATCGTATTAATATAATATGATCGAGATTTTATTAAAAACCTTTTATAATAAAATTGGGTAGCATTTTCCAATAAAATATTCTAATAAATAAATGTTAAACTCAAATGCAACATGTTAAACTCAAATCTCAACATTTTTAATAATTTGAAATATCTCAAAACGTTGACTTTTTGTCATATGAAAATTTTGAGATACCTTTGTTCACAAAACCATTTTTTTGTTTGAAAAGTCACAAAGTTGGTAAAAGCAGTTTAAGTAGAATTTAAATATACATTGAATTATACAAGGGTAAGATCAGGAAGCCTGATCAGTATAGCAACTTCGAATAGCGTCACGTTTTGATTCAGGCACTGATCAAACCTCCTGATCATTGCCTGACTTGAAATCAGGCTGCCTGATCAGACAATGATCGCATCCTGAACTAAATTTCCACTCGGGTAGTGCGACTGAAGAACGAATTGTCTGTGTAATGCATAGTTCTGTTGAGAGCCGAGTGGAGAACGAGAAATAGAGAAAACACGACCTGCAGCTCGTTTATATAAATCAAGCGATGAAATTATGTGACGTCAAAATTGTTTAAATGTCAACAAAATTATTCGACATGAAATGAATATTGTGTTATTTTAACGTCAAATCGACAACTTTGATCGACAAAATTACAGAAATCACATACTGGTAAAAAAAAAAAAATCGAGTTTAGATCCTCAATATCTTGAAAATAAATTAAAATATTGCTTACTTGAATGGGTTTCGGTCGCATCTATTACACCATGCCAGTTGCCTCTGCGTTGCGCGTTCTGGTCCTAATTTTGCACTCCAAGAGCCGTCAGACTGTCCACCGGAGATTCGGGATGCCTCTCCTAATTTTACCACCACCGGGTACAGAATTGAACAATTGACAAATTGATTTTGCTGAAGCGTTTTCATCCATTGACATGTCCAAGCCAGCGCAGGCGTAGAATTTATACACCTCATTGTTCCATCTGATTCTGTACTCGTTTTGAATGCATATCGAACAACAAATGTTCCGAAGAATCTTTCTCCTAAAACTCGCTCATATGTGTTGACAAGCGTCCATGCCTCAGCCCATGATAGATCGTACTTTTTTTAATAATTTGGCACTACAGTCCTATAATAACTTAGGCTGAGCTCCCTCACCATTTTTGAGCTGTGTGTGTTATATTTGTACTCAAAGTGGTGGGACCTACAGTTTATTGCCGAATCCGAACGGCGGGTGAGAGCTTTTCATAGTCAATGCTTTACTCTCGTAGGTTTGCCATTTACTGCCGAGAGGTAGCGCGGTATAGAAAAATGTTTTCTATGAAAATATGTTATTAGCACCAGTACAGGCTTTAACCTGGGATCTTTCGGCTCGCAGCTGTTTACCTAGGACTTTAGAATTTTTTGTGGGTGTCAATAGTGACGTAGTGTTTTAAGACGCCGGCACTCGTTGAAGCAAGGTACTTTTGTTGTCCTCGTTCACAGTAAGACCCTTTTAAAGCGATTTCGTCTCTAAGGTGGAGACTGCTGCACTGACGTCTAGTGTGCTCTGCCCAATTATATGGTTAACATCAGCATACGCGAGCATCATGAACCTTTTTAAAATGATAGTGTCATTGGGCTGGAGTGGAGTTCGATAGCTCTTATAATATAATATAACATATGGAGTCGCCTTGTCTGAACCTCGTTCGTTATTAAACGTATCGGAGAATTTGTTTGAAATTCTCACTGAGTAGCGTGTGTTGTTCAGGACCATTCTACAAAGCCTAAGAAGTTTTGCAGATATTCCGAACTCAAGATATGGTGTCGTATTTGTAATTGTTGAAAAGGTGGTGGGTGTCGATCTGCCTCTCTATCCAGGATTTTTCCTAATGTGAAAATCGTGTCTATGGAGAACTTAGTAAAAATTTGGAATGGAATGAACATTTTTTTAAAGTTTTCGTTTACAGATAACGTTATGCGATAAAGTAAATAGAAATAAGTGGTGAAAACAAATTCCACTTTTGGAAAGGGCCATCATTAAGTCATCCGTGTATATGGTAACCATATTGTTATATTGGTCACTGATTAAGTTGTTGAGCATCAGATCATTCACTATGTCGAAGTTCCTACATTACTTTCGAGTTGACAGGTGTCGGCATTGTTAGAACGTCAATTATGAGATCCTCTTTCGACCTAACTGCAGGATTGCGCAGGTCTCATTAAACCAAGAGTAGTTCTTGGGTATAATGCAAATATTTTTAAAATTTATAAAAGACTGCATTCCCAAAAAATAATAATGTGTACCTATTACAGCCTTGATTTAGTTATGTCTCTGTCTGCGAAACAAAATATCCAATTAGTCACGAACAAATATCACAACGCAGCATAATTTGATGTTTCGTAAAGCCAAGCAATCTCTTTGGGGTTTTAGTCGAAAAGTTTTCGCGTCTTTACTTAAACTCAGCCGAAACAGTACAGTGGTCGGAGTTACGAAGAGGTGCGAGGACTTTTACATCATATTTTTCATGACGTCAAGTCAAAAAAGGACTACGTTTTTTGGCACCGTCCACCGACGCGTAGGAGTCCCTTCACCAATTGACGGTTCCTTCATCAATTGACCCGAGTGGTTCAAGCAAATAGCATTGTGTACATTAAAGTCAAGAGCAACAACAAATTCACTGCATGAAAACTGTTCCAATATATTTGAGATCGAATCACATACTTACTTAAATGGCGCTTACAACCGTGGGTCGGTTTTGGCCGCTGAGATGAAGCCGCGCCAGTCGGTTGTGCTTTGCGCGCGTTGACGCCAGTTAGAAATACCAAGCGTTGCCAGGTTGTTCTCAACTTGGTCTTTCCAACGCAGATATGGACGCCCTCTTCTACGCTTGACCTTCGAGTTTCAGTTCAAGGCTGAAGTGTTTTCATCCATTCGTTCGACATGACCTAGCCAGCGAAGCCGCTGGATCTTGATGCGAATAACTCATACAGCTCATGGTTCATCCTGATTCGATACTCGTCAGCAAAGCAGATAGAGCCAAAGATTTTACGGATAATCTATCTCTCGAACGCCCCTAGTACTCTCATCAGTGGAGGCCATGTTTCTGCACCATAAAGTAGGACGGGCATGATGAGTGACTTGTAGTGCGTTATTTTTGAACGACGAGAGAGGGCTCTACTTCTCAATTGCCTACTGAGCCCAAAGTAGCAAGAATTATTCTCCGTTTAATCTCCCGGCTGACGTCGAACTTGTGGGTGTCAGAAACAGCTTTTTGTCCAAGACGCACGGACTCTTTTTTGCTTGTTGACACAAGGAACTTCGTCTTGTCCTCATTCACCGCTAGACCCATTCGACGCGACTCTTTCTCCAATCTGGCGAATGTTGTGCTGATTGCTCGAATAACATAAGGCATCTTATTTCAGGTAGTAAATCGTTAGTTAGATTCGGACACATATATTATCATTGTAGAACTAAAAGTCATCAACTACATTTTCAAAATGCCAATTATTCATTTACAAAAATCTGTATATATCTGTCAATATCTGATCGATGAGTTCACTATTTGTACCCAATGATAAAGGCGAATCAATTACTTTTTGTAATAATTACCCACAAAGTTGAAATATAAGATATTCATAAAAATGTATTTGGTGACTTTTAGTTCTACAACGACAATATATAAAACACAAGTGCATTATGTGACATTTTTAATTGAACACATAGTATTAAATTAATAATCAGACACACAAAAATAAGTCCAATATGGACAGAAAACAATGACAGTGAGTGATAATAACCAGTGATAATAACCTTTACAGCTATAATATAAAATTGTCAGCTCATGTTAACGATGTTTTACAAACAAAATTGATATCGTTTAAACATTATTAATAAAATTGAAATTTAATTTGCTTCTTCAAACTATAAATTTAATAAAAACGCGCATTTTTTTTTTGTAATTTTTTAATTTTTTTATTCAATTTTTCTTTTTACTTGAAATATACGCATTCAATCATTTTGTATATTGAAATAGTGTTGATGTTTTTAGTGTATATATAATGTATGTATATCGTACTATATAATATTTTATTTTATGTTGTTTTTGTTTTTTTTTTTTATATAATAATGTATTACAATAATTACTAATATTATTAATTTTTAAATACTTTACAACTAACATTAAATTTAATGCTGCGCGGGCGATGTTTTTATTTTTATTTCATTTTCTTTCTGCTTGCTTTTATATATTAGATTAATTATTGTATATGTTTTTCTTTGTTTAAATTTTTTAGAGCTATTCACATAATAATGAACTTTTTTTCTATTTATATAAATTACTTGATAAACCGCGTGTATGTGTGTGTATTTAATTATTTTATGCTAAATCTATATACTAAGTAATTATGTTTTTAAATTAACTGCGTTTGTGATTAAAATAAGATAAAAAAATGTATTTTACAGTTTAGTTTTAAGTTAAAAACTGTCGTCCACATTTTATAGTGTTTCATATTTTTTTTCGCATTTTTTTTTCTCATTCAACATATTTATAATGTACATTTATTTTAATTTTAGTATCTTTGCTTTATAGTGACGCTTAGTGTTAAATATTTTATTATTAAATTAAAATAAATATCTACAAAAACCTAAAAGAAATAGGCTACAAATTAAAAATATAGTAAAAGATATACTTTTTTTTTTGTAAAGCGTTGGCGGCGACGCTTTTGTTTTTTTTTTTTTTTACATTAAATTTTTTAAATAGATATATATTTTTGGAGATACATTTTTAATTGCTATTAATTTTGTTTTTAATAGTTTTGTATTTAGTTTGAATAGCAATTACTTTATTTTTAAGAGCTTTTTACTTCTTTTAATAGCTATACATTTTTAATAGTTTTTAATTTTTTAGGTTTTGCATTTTTTTACTTCAAATTTTGTTTTAAAAGCTTTTATTTTTTAAAAAGCTTTCAAGTTTTTTAAAAGCTTTTAATTTTTAATTGTTTTTCTAGTTTTTCAAGCTTTTAAATACTTTAAAAATGTATAGAAGTTTTTAAATTTATTAAAAAAAAAAACATTAAAATCTTTTAATTGATTGGAAAAGCTTTTAATTTATTAAAATACTTTAATAGGTTTTATATTAAAAATTTTAATTGTTTTTAAAGTATTTACAAATTTTTAATAGTTTTTAATTGATTTAAAAGCTTTTAATAGTTTTTAATTGATTTAAAAGCTTTTAATAGTTTTTAATTGATTTAAAAGCTTTTTCATAACTTTTTGAAGCTTTTCATTTCTTTAAAAGATTTTTGTAGTTTTTCATTTATCAATTTAAAAGCTTTTAATGGGTTAACATATTTAAAGCTTTTAATTTTCGTTTTACAAATTTATTAAAAGCTTTTAATCTATTAAAAAGTTTTCTAGAATTTTTATAATAGTTTGAATATATGTAATATTCATAGCTGTAATATTCTGAAAATTTTTAATTAAACAAAAAGCTTTTTTTGAATAGCTTTTAGTTTTTAAATAGCTTGTTAATTTTTTTTAAATAGCTTTTAATTTTTTTTAATAGCTTTTTTTTTTTAAATCTTTTTTTATAGCTTTTTATAATATGCAATTTTACTTAAAGCCTAAAACCTTTTTTTATTTGAATTAATCAGTGCAAAATTTATTTAAAATTAATTTATTTGCTAGTTTATAGATTACAAAGAATTTGTTTTTTTTTTATTATTATTTCTTTTGTAAACGAAAATCTTTTTTGTTATTTTTATTTTTTTGGGGTTTATTTTGCATTTTTATTTTTTCTTTTCACGTTTGTTTATTATAATTTTTATGCTACATTGTTGTTCATAAATAATACAAAACTAAACTAATTTCATACATTATTTAACGGCTGGCTGCTGCATCACTTAACGCTTTTCTACTAACTTCGTTCCTTCTAAAACTAACTACATATCTTCCGTTCGCTCATTCGTTCGTCCTGCGTTTCTTCATTTGCTTCTTTTCTACACATATTGTATGTACAAAATTTTTACTAAATATAAGCTTAAGTTTTTGAATAATTTAATTTATGTAGAGCAAGTTTTTTAAACGTTTAAAACTTATATATTTTAAATAGTTTTAAAAATCACACACAAATTATTAGTATTATTATTATTATTGGAATATTCGCAAACACATTTAACGTTTATTATATTTAAAGAGTTTGTATCAAAAAATAAAAGAAAAAATAAACAAAGAAAATATTTACATTATTTTTAATTTTGTTTTTTTCTTGGACTTGATTTTGCATTAAGTTAAGTGTTTTTGCAAACATTTATTAAATTTAATTTTTTACTTTATTTGTTATATTTTAAACATTAAATATTAATGCGCTTAATTGTCTAAACCTAATCAATAACTACTTAATGGTTGCATAAAACAGCAGCGAAAATAAATTTATCACAAACATAAGTTTTACACTATTTACACGTTAGTTATTTTTAACAATTATTGATTTTATTATTTTCTTTAAAACTAACAATTTGAATTATATACAAAACTTAAAAAAAAACAAACAAGCATTTTATTAATTTTTTAAGTTAAATTGTGGTGCTTTTTGTTTTAAATCATTTGAGAATCTTATTTAGTTAAATAAAGCACATTGTTTTGTTAGCTTAATTTTAAGTTTTCATTTGAAATGTGTTGTTTTTTTTCGTGCAGCTTTTTTTTATTTGATCCAGCTGTTTTTTTTTTATTTAAGTTTATTAATCATTTAAATTGTAGTCAGTTTAATTTGAGCTTAAGTTTAAACATTCATTTTTTGTTTGCTATTTTACAAAATTTATATATATAATTCATAGTCAAGATTTTGCTGTATACAACACGTCATATTTTGCATTCTATTTTTCTATAGTAAATGTTTTAGAATTTTAATAATTATTTGTGCTGTTTTGAAAAAAATAAACATTAATCAAATTTTTTGTAATTTCTTGAAATATACAAAACAAAAAACACATTGCATAAAATAAAGTTAATAAATAATTTAAAATAGTTTTTTTTTAAATGTGACACAATTTTGAATTAATTTCATTTTTGTTTTACAGTATTCAAAAAGCTTGTAAAATCTAAAAACTGTTAAGACAACCGACATTTTTAAATGAGAAATTGCAAATTTTAGTATTTTGTATTTAGGGTGTTGTGTGCGAATTCGACTAAACTGCTGACTAAACTAAATCGAACAATTTTTCATTCGATCGCCATTCGGTAATTGTTAAATTTCATAATCAATCAATCGATTATTATGTCTGTTTGCTGTCATCCATCCAAGTTCAATTCAGTCTACTCGAAAATTTGCTGAATGAAAAGTCGAACACTGCATTACCGACAAATTTTAGTTTAGTCTGCAATTTAGTCGAATTCGCACACACCCTTCTACTATACAAGTTTTATTTGCAATTTAAAACATTTTTTTTTAACACGTGCTGCTCTTTATTTATTGTAAAAACACAATTAAAAAATTTAAAAACTGAATTTTCCGTTACCACAACTGTATTTTTTATATTGTCGACAAGCAAATTTGGTCAAAATTCTGATTTTAATTTCACAAAAGAAAAATAAATTATAAATAATTGTTATGCGTTTGAACGAATTTATTTATATCCATATTTGTTAAACAGTTTGAAGCGCAAATTAAATTTCAATAATTTATTAAAAAATAAGTAATGAGAATTATTTTTTTTTGCAATAGTTGTAATCGAATTCGTGTTAAGTGAATTTATAAAATAGTTTGCCTAACTGATATTCCTCAATTTAATGCATAATTTAGCTGTATAAATTGCACAAAATGTTGACCATTTTATACAAATTTTACTGTTTTAAGGTTAAAAATGTAAAATTCAACCGTATAACAAATTTTGGTATTCTGTAAAACGAATTCATAGATATGTTGTAAGCAATAGAGAAATTGCACCAACAAATGGTATTCTTTAAAGTGAATTGAAAGTTAAATTATTAGCACTGTTTACTGTTTTAAAGTTAAAAAAGTATACAGAACGTTTTACAGAATACCTATACAAAATTTTGGTATTCTGTAAAACGAATTGATAGATATGTTCTAAGCAAAAGATTTGAATTCTAATAGAGAAAATGCACCAAAAATTGGTATTCTTTAAAATGAATTCAAAGTTAAATTATTAGCAAAAGGTTTAAATACTCAAATCAAACATGTTTCATAGAACGCAAATTTTTTAAAATGTCAATTTGAACGAATTTATTATTTTTTTTTTTTATGTAAATTTTATTTTTCAATTAATTTAAAAAAATCAATACGAATTTTACAATTTAAAAGTAAAACCAAAACAAAATTTGGTATTCTCTAAAACGAATTCATGGTAAAGTTATTAGCAAAAGGTTTGAAAATGGTATTCTGTAAAACGAATTCATACTAAGGTTTGAATACTAATATAGAAATTGCACCAATTACTGGTATTCTGTAAAATGAATTGAATGAATTATTAGCAAATGTTTTTAATACTCAAATGAAACATTTTCATAGATCGAAAATTAATTAAAATGACAATTTGAATGAATAAATATTGGACACATGATTAATTAAAAATTAAAATTTTTTAATAAAAGTCATTATCAACAAAAAATGTATATAAATAATCGAATTTGTAGAAAAAGTTATAGGTTTGAATTTAAATTGTGAAATTGCTTCAAAAAATCAAATTCTCTAAATCATTAAAAAATTTATTGGAAAAAGGCTTGATTAAAAATTAGTTTTAACTATGAAATGTTTGAATTCTCAAATAAAATTTGTATTACATAAAACGAATTCATACGAATTCATGTTTCACAGATCGATATCTTATTAAAAATTGCAATTCAAAAAAAAAAAAATCGTTTTTTACGCTTGTGCTAACTTCGATTTTTCAATACAAATTAGTTTTAACTCTGAAAAGTTTTAATTCTCAAATAAAATTTGTATTATAAAAAACGAATTCATACCGATATGTTGCACAGATCGAAATCATATTAAAAATTGCAATTCAAACAAATTTAGTTTTAGACGCTTCTGCTAACTTTGATTTTTCAATATAAAATAAATAGTTTTTAATACGTTTAAGTGCTGGGGAAATTTAACGCAGTATAATTTTTGAAAATGTAATTGTTACACACTCTTTATATTTTTATGAGAATACTGTAATTTAAAAAATGCAAAATACATAAAAATTACAAAATACAAAGGGGCCTATTATGACTGGCGAAGCGAATGAACTTGGCAAAGCGAACGAACGAATAAAGCTTCACAGCTTCCGTTCGCCAGACGAATGAAGTTCAGGCCAATGATTTCCACGTTCGCCTGATTTTTACGTTCGCTTTTAGTTTCTGGCGAATGAAGTCTGGCGAATGGATGCTGTGATAGCTTTTTTACGTTCACTTCGCCAACTACATTCGCTTCGCCAGTCAAAATAGGGCCTTTATATTAAAATGAAAGACTTTGCAAGTTATATTTGAAATTTACAAAACTGCAATATTATTTACCCCCTTATTTTATAAAACGAAAAGTGATTTGTTTAAAATTCCAGTGACAGCTTTTGTTTACTTGTTCTTTCAGTGCAAACAAAATTCTGTCACTAGAATTTCTTTCGTTTTTTTTTTTTGACGAATCAACTTTCGTTTCGTTTTACAAAATAATGGGGGTTCACAACTTGGTCATGCACTAATTCAAAATCACAAAATTCATATGCAATGTTAATTAAATAATTGAAATAAATAAAATTCTGTCAAAATTTTAGCTGAAATTTGTCATTATTAATACTCAAAAGAACAATATTAACAAAAAACATAAAAATGGTAATATGTAAAAACGGCAAAACTGTGTTTACACAAAATTTAAAATTGTTTAAAAAATTAATTAAATACTATAATTAAGTCATCTTTTTGCAAACATAAATAAAAAATAAAGAAACGTCGACAATAATCTATGAATTTTGCATTTAGAATGCATGTATGAAAGAAATTCTACTTCCCGATTTCGCAATGTTTAGCAAGATTATAAATGGTCAAATTGTAATTCGCGATTTCGTAAGGGAAGGTTTAATGATTAACAACATTTTAAATTGCTATAAATTATATAATGAAGTCATCTTTGTGCAAACATAATTAAAAAATGTCTGCAATACACTGATGAATTTCGCAATTTAAAAATTAGAATGCAGTTGATAAAATTCGAATTACCGATTTCGAAACGAAATATTTAATGTTTAACAACATTTTAAATGGCTAAAAATTAAATATATGTTAAAATTAAATTATATGTTTGCATTTATAATTAAAAAAACAAATGAATATCTACAATTTTATATGAATTTTGCAATTTAAACATTTAATGCATTGGACAAACTCCAATTTTCGACTTCGTAACGGAATTAAAAAAATAATATAATAAATCATTTTTTTGTATTTATAATTTAAATACAAAGCAATTACTACAAATGAATATGAATTTCGCCATTTAAAAATTAGAATGCAGTGGTGAAATTACGTTTCCCGTTATTTGTAATGTAATGTTTAACAAAATAGCTACAAATATAACCAAGTATTTTTATTAAAAACACTTACTCAGAATGCATTTGGACGTGTGTGTGTGTGTTTTATGAAATTTGTTGCTGCTTTTTTGCGTTATGGTGCATTAAGTTGTTGCAAATAAATAGATGCACAATTGGACGTTTACTATATACAGTTTTTAGTATTTTTGTTACTGTATAATGCACAGCTTATAAATTAGGTATGTGCAGTTTTAAGGTGTCGCATAAAATGTAGACAGAACTGGAGCCAACTGTTTTTTTTTTTTTTTGGTTCAAAGATTTTTTTTTAGTTTATTGATTTTGTTTTCACTATATTTTTTATATGTTTTTGTATTTTTTTTTTCGCCTTTTTCATTGCATAGTGTGTTATTAAAATCTGTAGGTTTAAGATTTTTTTTTCATTTACTTGCATTTTATTATTTTTTTCGCTTATACGTTTAAATTTCTATAATATTTACATAGTATTGTTGAGTGTTTTTTTTTAAACAATTTATTTAAATATTTTGCTGCTGCTGTTGTGTGGTGTTGGTGGTTGTGAAGTTTTATTTATGTTTTTTTAGTATTGTTGCATGAGTGGTTGGTTTAACTTTGCAACAATATTAATTATTAACTAATTAGTTTAGATTATTAGATATTTCTATATGTATATATATGCATAATAATTAAGTATATAAAATAGCTCAAGTGCTAAAATAAACATTTTCGTCTTAGAGTTTAATTCAAACATTAAAAATTAATCAATTATTAATAATGTAGTTATTAATATTATTATGACATTTATATAGTATATATAAAAGTGTAGTGGGGGGGGAGGGGTTGTGTGAACTTTGTGTATGTGATTGTATAAGTGAGTGTGTGTGTGTGTATGTCTGTCTGTATATGTGTCGCTGTGGCGCGCAGCAGTTCATTTTATAAGTTTTCATTTTTCTTTTAAATAATTAATACAAATCATTAACAAAACTTATAAAATACAAATCAAAAAATGATGAAAAAATAAAAATTTCAACTGTTTTGACACACGCTGCCACACACGTTTTAAGTTGCTGTTGTATTCTATGCCAAGTTCTTTAGAGCTTTTAAAAATTCAAACAAGAAAGCTTAATTATTTAGTAAAAAAAAATAATCATAATCGTTAAAAAAAATAAACATAACTTAGAGCACAGTGTTGTCTTTATGACGTTATGACGACGACAAAAACAAATATTTATATATATATATATTAATCATAAAAATATTTATAATAATAATAATAACTAAAAATACGTTTAATAATTAATAGCAGTTTAATAATAGAATTTATAATAATAATAATATTAGTGACTTAAACGTAGTAGATTTTATAGGGGAAAAAGTGTTTGTGTGGTTTGTGTCTAGGCTACAAAAAATGTTGCGTCAGCGGAAATGTGTTTTGTGTCTCGGCTACAAATACAAAAGCGGCTACAAAAAATGTTTTGCTTCATTCAGCTGCATATTTTGTTGTTTTGTGATTTGATATTTTAGAATTTAATTTGTAGCTTGTTTCGTAGTATTTTTTGCAGATTTTATTTTGCAGCTTATTTTGCAGTTTTTTTTTTTGTTTTTGTAGTTTTGTAGCTTGTTTTGTATGTAGTTGTTTGGTTTTTGTGTGTGTTTTAAATTTATTTTGTTTTTCTATTCAATAATAACGCGGGTATGTTGTACGACTCATAAAATTCTACAGCTAATTACACTAAAGTTGTTCCACGAATTTCGTCAGTTGATCGGATGCATCCGACACAGGACCGCCGCCACCACCACCACCGCCTACATCCTGTGGGCCACCGGGCGCCAGCGGCGACTGATGCGGATGCATACCGTGATTGTGCTGCTGCTGCTGTTGTTGCTGCATCCCATCGTGTGGCCCCTGCGGCGCTGGCGAATGACTCATCACATGATGTGGCGAGGGTTGCGCACGCGGCGATGCCGATGGACCGGCACGTGGCGATGGCGCCGAACGTGGTGATGCCGTCGGTTGTGGCGAACGTATCGGTGGTGATGCGCGCGCCGTTTGCATTAATTGTTGTTGCAGCGTATGTGGCGGTCCCATTACATTACCGCCCACCATGCCACCCACAATACCACCGCCACCTTGTTGCATGAGTTGTTGCTGCTGCTGTTGTTGTTGTTGTTGCTGCTGTTGCTGTTGTTGTAGACTACCAGGTGTCATTACCATTTGTTGTTGCGGACCCGGTTTGAGTCCTTGTTGCATGGCCGAGTATTGATCGACTACTGGTCCAACGCCACCGCCTGGTCCACCGCCGCCTACAAAGTTGCCACCACCGCCGCCAAATTGTTGACCACCGCCACCACCGACGCAACCCATTTGCGGTGGTGCACGTCCGCGTTGCGGATACGGTGGCGGATAGTTGGGCATTTGCATCTGACGCATTTTATACCACTGCGCATTGGGAACCTGCGAGAAAGATGGGAGGAGTAAGTTAAACAGTGAGTCCGAAAAAAAAACACAAATGTCATTGAAATGGCAAAATGTTGAAGAGTGTCATGTTTTAAAAATGTGTGCATAAAATGTCGTTACATCATTGTAGATATGAAAATAATCAATTGCATTTTGTTAACAAAAATCATTTTTCCAAGTTTAAGTTTTGATATTGTAAACAAAAAAATTTGATTTTAAAATATACAGGCATGTTTTGTTGCTGCTTTCAATCGAATTCTGAATACATGTTGAATTTCCATAAAACTGATTAGATGGCATATATTTTGTTTAGAAAATGGACATCTAAATTTTAAAATTGTTCAATTAATGTATCTATATGAAAGAAAAAGTCCTGATTGACCGACTGATCGACTGACTGATCAATCAACGCCTAGCCTAAACCTTTGGACAGAGTTCATCTTTCGACGTAGGCGCGCACTAAAACAGTATTTTTGGCCCTCCTAAAGTACATTGCAGCTATGTACGACTTACGCTATTTCATTTATATACAACTTAATTGCATTAAACATTAAAAAATATCAATAATGAGGATACTTGGCTGTATTCGAAACGGTCCGTATGATCATTGACCTGTATTATGTTCTCAATTTGTTGTTGTCAATTTTATTTTAGAAAAAAAAACAAATTTAAATTAAATTCAGAGTAGATTTACTCCCTATTCATGTATTTTATTTAATATCGTGTGACTATGATTCGGGACCAGGGCCTTTCCTTTAAGACTCGATTACACGATAGAGAAATTAGCTAGAGTTAGAGAAAAATATCTACCGCAGAGCTCCCTACAGTGGAGCTTTATGTAGTGTTTACACAACTCTATGAGATTTTTTGCTCTATCTCTAGCTATTTTCTCTATCCTGTAAACTCGCCCTTAAAATTGGAACGTTTGCTCAATATTTTAGTTTTGCCAACTATTTTTCATATATGATATTTTTTTACAGTATTATTTTAATGCTGGCAACATAAAAACACTCAAGACGAACATACTCAACGTTTTAGTGAACGTTACATGACTCAAAGTAGACTTTAAACGATATTCAAGTGATTTAGAAACGAATTTTAGGCAATATCGTTGTCCCGAAGAAATACATGATCAGGGGTTAATATAAAAAAGTGAGAAAGTAAGAAATTCGAAATAGAAAATATCTAATTAGAAACAGAATGGTATAAATTAAATTTTCTGCTTTAAATGAAAAATTAAAACTTAAGAATTGAATTAAGATTTGAAATTGAATCAAATTTTGTTTGATTCTACTGAATTTTATAAAATTTCAATATAATAAAATGAAATAATCAGCGTAATGTTAATCTTATTAAAAAAAATTGTCCTCCATTAAAAATGGCTTAATTCTAAAAGTTGGTTTAAATTTATAAAAAAGTTTTGTCAGATTGAAAATAGAATTTGCACGAACAACAATGGTACATTCCCCTACTACGACTGATGTGAAAATTCGTTCTATTCAAAAGTCTACTCTTAGGCGGTGTCTAGGTATTTGTCCTTGTACGTTCATATTTTATATGCTATGGCTTCCGAGATACCTTCTAAGAAAAGAGCCATTTATCTCACTACAAAATAATTTTACATTCCTAGCTATAGATGCAACTATTTCTAAAAACTCTTCTGAATGTGGTGTTTTTAATGTTGAGTTAAAATGTATATACCCTACAAACCATTTGACGATAATTTTTAAATTCGATATAATAATGTTAAATTTTTGATATAAAACTTATTTGAAAATTTAATTGCGTATTCTTTATAATTTTTGTCAAAAAATAAAATTTTCTGAACAAATAAAATTTGTTTATCGAAAATAAATCCATTTATGATATAATCTCGACATCCATAACGTCAAAAACAACGATATCGTTTTAGACAGGTTCGTTTTCATCGAATTATTATAGATTATTATTATTATTCATATTATTATAGATTATCGAAAATGACAATTTGAGCCTATTAATAATATCGTTTCGATATCGTAAAATTATCGTTTGGTTTGCTGGGTATAATGAACTTTTCTCAGAATATAAATTTTCAAAATTTATCTTTACAGAAAGGTAGATTTTTTGGTAGTATTTTTGATGAAAATTATCAATCGACTTTTTGCTGGTCACTTATATGACAAAATTTATTTTGCTCAAATAGTGGTCCAGAATTCAAATTTATGTTTGTCTTGTAATATTCCTGAAACTTTTCAACATTAGCTTTCTCAATGTCCTCTTTACAAAAGTATTTTTTCTAAATTTAAAATTTTACTTAAATTTAACAGTTTAGCTTCAGTTTTAAAATCTAAGAACGAACAAGTAATTTTCTCTCTTTTAAGTTTTATTAAAGAAGCAAAAATGTATTTTTAATTTTACGGTGTCATGATTATGACTTTTTTTCACTACTACCTTCCTCTAGTAGTAAAGGGTTTTTCAACAGGGACGCTACATAAGTAGAGCGACAGGGACAGCAAACAACGCCATATTTCTTGCCGCTCTTTTGACATTTCTCTTCAGTAAGGTTTGCCATTTCATGATGGAAAGATATACGAATTCGAATTTCGGTAGTAAATTTTAATAATTTCGACTCGTTGTTGGCTCGTATATCTTTCCATCATGAAATGGCAAACCTTACTGAAGAGAAATGTCAAAAGAGCGGAAAGAAATATGGCGTCGTTTGCTGTCCCTGTCGCACTACTTTTGTAGCGTCCCCTTGAAAAAAACTTTTGTAGCGCTCTTATTGCAAAACCCTTTATACTGCTGCAAGTCTTGTTGCCTTTTTTCTAATTTGATACACACTGGCAATATGTGTTATTTAAAACCCTGCCATAACTTTTAATAACCCAAAACAAAAATAAAATGACAAATCGAAATACGAATCCGAAAAAAAGAATTCGGAACATTAAAATTAATGCGAAACATTATATTTAACCGAGAAACATGAAAAATTCGATATAGAAATTGACGAATTTAATTCAGAAAGTGTGAAATTTCATTCGGAAAATGACATATTCAACTCCGAATGAGAATGCTAAACATTATTAGTCAAATTTAATTGTGGAAAATTTAATTAAGATTATTACAATTTAGTTCAGAACGGAATTAAATTGAAAAAGACAAATTAAATTTTTAAATACACAAATACAAAATTCCGTATGGCAATACTTGAATTTCTAAGTCGACTTTTATTTAATTTTTTGTTGCACTTACCGGTCCTTGTTGTTGCATGCCACCAGGCACTTGCTGTTGTTGCTGCTGCATCATCATCGGATTCTGCATGCCGGGCATTCGCTGATGCGGTCCTGGCTGCTGCTGCTGTTGTTGTTGTTGCGCTTGCATAACCACTTGTTGATTATGTTGCGGCGCCATCTGCTGATTCATCATATGCATTTGTTGCTGTTGTTGCTGCTGCTGTTGTTGTTGCTGCTGTTGCATTACTTGTTGCTGCTGCTGTTGTTGCTGTTGTTGTTGTTGCTGTTGTTGCTGCTGCTGTTGTTGTGGCCCATTGACCGCAGCAACGCCAGCGTTACCAGCTGCTCCTGCAGCTTGTCGCTGTTTAATGATGGCAGCCATAATTTGCGGATTCTGTTTGAGTACCTGCAGTATTTGCTGATGCCCCTCATTGGATGGATTGTTTTTGATTTTCTGCATTATTTGTGCCAGCTGCTGTGTGTTCAGCGATTGTCCAGCGCCAATGGAAAGCGAGGCAGCATGCTGTCCAGCCTGTGGCCGTATGCCGCCTAAATGCGGGCCCAAGCCCATACTACCCATAGGTACACCGCCGCCGCCACCACCGGCACCGCCCATTGAACCGCCAGGCACACCCATTTGATTGGAGCCGCCAGCGCCACCACCGACCTGCATGCCCATCATATTCTGTTTTAATAAAAAGACGGGCAAAATATAAAGAAAAACATTAGGAAAACGTTCACACAACTAACAGGTTTCAATAAAGGGCTCAATAAATTTTTTGAAGTTCATTGTATTAAACATCAAAATCGCATCAAGATCTTACCTGTTGCTGCATGACGTTCTGCTGCTGCATCACTTGATTCTGATTGGGCTGCCGCAGATTGCCACCCTGTTGCGCATTGTTCTGGTAACGATTGCCGCCGCCCCACTGATCCATGGGCAGCAGATTGTTGGCCATGACGGCGTTACCGCCTGGTCCCATCATTTGACCGACGCCGCCAACACCGACACCACCCGGATTAACCTGATTTGGCAGTACGCCCATGTGTCGCTGCATGCCGGGCGGTGCCATTTGTGCGCCGCCGGGCGCAACCTTGCCAAAGCCGCCACCATGTGGCACCTGTTGACGTGCGGCCTCCTCTTGAACCTGCAGCAATTGTAAAATTAAAACATTTAGAATATAACTCTGAGCTGCCTTTTAAAAGAAAACGCGTACCTGTTTTACGACCTGCAGCACACTGGGTGACGGCGAGTGTCCACCGCCAGGTTTCATACCAATGCCCGGTTGATGCGGATGCGGCGAAGTCATGCCGCCGCCCATGGGAGTTGTCACTGGTGATGGCACCGGCACTGTTGACGGGCTCATGCCACCAGGTCCACCCGCGGGCATAATTGCGGGCGAATGTCCAGGCATACCAACTGTTTGTGCCACGGGCACGCCTACCACGGGCGGTACGCCGACTGGACCGCCAACGGGTCCGGGTCCGACAATTGCGACAGGACCGGGCAGTGCGGCGGTGGGCGCAGCAGTGCGAGACATGACGGCCATGCGACGACGTAAAAGCTGCGCTTGCTGCAAACTGTTGAAAGAAATGAAAATTTAGAAGCATTAATAAAGAATAATATGTACCTTTTTATCAATATTATGAACGTCATAAAAAGATGCAGATTTAAATATTCTTTAATATGATATTGGATATAAAATAAAAACAAATGACTTGGAATTTATTATTTTTATAAAAGATTCATCATGAAAATAAATGATGTATAAATGTAACGAAATATTCATAGTAATTTATGAATGTAATGTACAATTCATAAATATGAGCATCATATTTAGAATTTATAATAAGATAAATATAGAACACGATATGTTTTATTAGTGCATTTCATTATTGAATTAACGATTCATACATAATTAACGATTCATAAATACGATGTACGTTTCATCAATATTACGAACGACATAAAAACTTGAGGCAATAAATTGATGAATATTAAAAGAATAGGAAAAAATATATTCAATTCTAATTACATGGACAAAATAAACAATTCTCAATGAAAATGTTTATTAAAAATATGTACGCCATCAAATCTTTTTAAAACAATACTCATCGATTATATTAACAAAATAAACAATTCTAAATGCAATAAAAATGTTCATCATAAATATGTACGCCATGAAATCTTCTTAAAACAATACCCATCGATTGATTGATACATATCAAGGCAGAAGGCAAATGAAATTACCAATTAAATATACTAATTTTCATCAATATTATATTTACCGTTGTTGCAACTGCTGTTGCTTCAGCTTGTGCTTGATATTCGGACAGAACGGCACCGGACACTTTTGCTCCTGACAGTGTTTGGCATGGTAACAGCAGAGCGCAATCAGCTGTTTGCAGATCGGACAACCGCCGTTCGTCTTGCGCTTGCAATTCTTGGTGTGCTGCACGACGCGCTTCATCTTCTGACACGATGGCAGACGACAATTGGCATCGCGACATTGACAGGCATGCACCAGCGATTGAATGCAACGCTGTATCGATTGTTTGCGTGCCTCCTGTGGATTCGCCTGCTTGTGATCGGCCGGTGAGGAGCCATCATCCAGATCGAATCCAAGTCTCTCCATTTTATGCGGATGTCCGACCTTCTCCTTGCACACAGTGCATAGATCAAAATCCTGCAAATTCAATGAGCATTTGTTAGAAAATGTGTTGATAGAGCAGAAATAAATCATGGAAATTTCGAAAGCTGTTGTTGTTACTTACATCGCAAACGGTGCAGTGATAGCGCGTTTCCACGGCTGTCTTGCAATTGTTGCAGGTGTAGACAAATTTGTCCTGGCCCTGATTGTGCAACTCGTACAGCATGGAGAGTGTTGAGAATTGGGCACGTCGCAGTGAACTGAACTCGTAGTGTTTGTCGCGCGCCAAGGTGAGGAAGGCATCGCGACCGTCCATGAGATCGCAAGTGAGCAGTGGATCGGGATCTTGTATGGGCTGTTGAGAGAAGATAAATTATTAGTTGAAGCAATGGCAGAAGAAGAATATAGATGAAGAAATGGTAGGAGAGTATGTTGAATTAGTAGAAGAAGATTTAATAGTCAAAGAAGAGCAAGAAGGGCAAGTAAAGTAGAAAAAGAAGTAGAAGTAGAAAGAGAAATATAAGTAGAAAGAGAAATATAAGTAGAAAAAGGAGTATAAGAAGAAGTAGTAGAAGAAGAAGTGGGACAAGAGCAAGAAGGGCAAGTAAAGTAAAAAAAGAAGTAGAAAGAGAAGTAGAAAATGAAGTAGTAGAAGAAGATTTAGTAGAAGAAGTGGGACAAGAAGCAGTAGAAAAAGAATTAGTAAAAGTAGGATAAGAAGGAATAGTAGAAGAAGTAGTAGAAGGAGAAGTGGTAGAAAAAGTAGAAGAAGTGGGACACGAAGAAGTAGACGAAGTGGGACAAGAAGCAGTTGAAGAAGTGGGACAAGAAGCAGTTGAAGAAGAATTAGTAGACAAAGTAGAAGATGAAGTGGTAGAAGAAGTAACAATAGAAGAAGAAACAGTATAAGTAGCAGAATATGAAATGGAAGAAGTAGTAGAAGTAAATGTTGATATAGAATATTAATCGGTAACGCAAGAAAGAAGAAAGAAATATATAAAATACCGAAAAATATGTTACGATGAAGAATATACAAAAAATTAGAAAAAGCACATTGAAGAGGTCGACGAAAAATAGTTACATAAGTACAATAAAAAAAAATAAAAATTTGGAAAAAGTAGAAAAGAAGGAGCTTAAGGACAGGAAAGAGAGGAGGAAGAAGAAATGGAAAAGGAATAACAATAGAGGACATGGCAAATACAAAGCAAGACAAAAATGAAACAATTCAACGACGGATAGTAAAAACACGAAGAAGATAAATAAGAAAAATAAGCACAAAATCGTACAAAGAAAAAAAATACAATTAGGGGAAGAATAATTAGTGCAAGACTAAATATTTCTTAAGAATCAACACATATTACTTACCGCCAAACTGGCTGCCGACTGCGCCGAATGCAATCGTATGACGAAAAACACTTCCTTGTGCTTCTCCATTGTTGCATAGATTTTGGCAGAGAGATCGTTTCCCGTCTGCTGCTCATTCGATTTCTTGTTGTTTTTGCGTTGTGCAGCCTTCGATTTGTTGGACTTCTTGGCCTTCTTTTGGCCCTTCTTCTTGCCATCACCGCTGACTTCGCTGTCATCAATGGCGAAAATCTAAAAATTATATTTTATGTTAATATTTTTTTTATGTATATATTGTGAGGTTATATTTATTAATATATTTAAATAGTAAGTGCTTACCGCTGCTGCCTCCGCTGCCTCGGCCTGCTTGCGCTTCTCCTCCTCCTCTTGGTCGAGCTCCTTGATGCTCTCCTCGAGCACATTGGGCCAAAAGTCACCCTCAAAGTAGGGCAACTCCGCCGCAGATGTCAACTTGTCCTCCATCGCCTGCTTCAGAATATCCTTGTAATCCTGTATGGTACGCTCAATCATGCCCTTGTCCAGCATTTTCTTGTACCACTCCTGCAAACGTTTTGGCTTTGGTATCTTCTGATCTGTCGGATGACAATGGAAGATATAGTCATCACCCTCCGATGGCGGACATGCCCAAATATGCGCCATCGTATAGCCCAACTGCTTCACATAGTCCATGTAGCCGAGCAGTATCTCATGATAGACAGCGGTACGATATTGACGCGGCTTAAAGAAATGCACCGAATCCAAGTAGGCAATGTAGACGCGTCGCGTATTGGGTGCCGCACATTCGGAGCCATACTCTTGCACATGCATGCCAAAGAAACAGACATCAATGCCGTCCACCTCCTCGAAGGCAAAAAGCGCCTTGGCGCGATACGGAAAATCCGATTGCATTTCGGCATTATCGACAAAACGTCGTCGCATGCCCGGCTTTACCTCGACACATTTCTCCGAGGAGGATACAACACGAATGTGCACCTCACCGGCGCCTGCTTCTTTTTTCTTAAGGAAATTATTTACACGCGTCTCAATGTAAATGCCCAGTTTTGTGGTGGGCAAACGTTTGGCATTGAATTTATTCTCCTTGCGTTTGATGCTTTTCTTCTTGAGACAGTTGTCGCACACAAAACCACTCGGCCAGATAGCGTCCAGCCAGAGCACACATATCTGATGTTGTTTGCGTCCGCACTCCTGGCAGTCAACGAATGGCTCCAGTTCGAGGTGATCGTTTTTCATCTCTTTGAATTGGTCCTTCTTGATTTGACTGCGCATTGTATTGGGTAAATTGAGCAATATAACAAAAAAATTAGTTTTGTATTTCAAATAAGATAAAATAGACTTTGCTATTATTTAGAAACTGAAACCCGGTTCAATTGAATATAGATGTTTTAAAGATGAAACACATTTTTTTTCGAAAATATAATTTCCATGTTTTTTAAAACAAACATTACAAAAAGCATTAGGAAGTCTAAAAATTGCTAATATCAAAATTTTCTGGAAAAAGAGACGCAGGTATATTGTTCTACAAACGTATCTTTGCGACTGAAGAACGAACGAATTCATATTTTTATCATTATTCTTAAGTTTTCAAACTCCTAATTATATTATTTTTTTTATATTCACTAAACTGTCTGAAATAGAATATGGGCATGTTCGGTCAATTCTGAACCGACCACTTATATTCAAATACCTCATATAACACTTACATATATATTTTTTGTTGTAAACTGTGCATTACCAGCTTTAAAAATCACTGCTTTATTGAAAAATAATGTGAAATTTAAATTTAGCAGATTATTATCGCGAAATTATTAACTGAGAATTAGTTTGCTGCATACACCCCTATTGAAAAATGTTGTTGAAAAACAAAGAAAAAGGTTTACATTTAATTTTCTCAAAATCTATACGATATTTAATTTTTTCTTCCATATCATGTTTATCCTCAAAGTTTAATGTTTTCTTGTCCGTGAAGCAAAAAGTGCAGTCAAGCATAAAAAAAATAACAATCAAACATGGTAAAGGGTTTTTCAATAAGAGCGCTACAAATGTTTTGTTCAGGGACGCTACAAAAGTAGAGCGACAGGGACAGCAAACGACGCCATATTTCTTGGCGCTCTTTTGACATTTCTCTTCAGTATGGTTTGCCATTACAGAAAGATGGAAAGATATACGAGCCAACAACGAGTCGAAATTATTAAAATTTACTACCGAAATTCGAATTCGTATATTTTTCCATCATGAAATGGCAAACCTTACTGAAGAGAAATATGACGTCGTTTGCTGTCCCTGTCGCTCTTCTTTTGTAGCGTCCCTGTTAAAAAACCCTTTATTTAGGGCATTTGTCTAATTGACTAAATGATGGCTAATATCGATAAAGCAGTGCGCATGGAATTTAAAACGTAATGGGCTCGATTAAATATAGAACAAATAAAATTAAATGAAAAAAAAAATTAATGTGATTGTCTAATATTTAGTCTTTCTCAAATTTAGTCGACAACAACTTGCTGTCAAAAGTAGACAGTATAAAAATGCGCGAAGGGTGTTAAGGGTGGGTGCAAATTTGACTAAATTTCAGACTAACCTAAATAGAACGAGTTTTAATTCTAATTATGAAAGTCCGTAATCAGTCAATATCAACTGTTTATTTACTGTCATTATTCGCACAGATCCTTAAAAGTTTTTATGCACTAACAAAACCAAAGATGGCTGAAAAGTATTAGATCCCAGTTGGAAATTATGCAAGTCAAATATTTGACACTTTTTGTGATATTAAGAAAATATTAATAGTTTTGTTGCAAAAGCATTATGTGATAATTTGCAGCAAGGCTACCTATTCCTCTAGTAGTAACAGACAATCTACCACAAATATGATACTTTTTCGAAATACGAAATATGTGATGTTTATAAATTATTTACAAGTAGACTTTGGTCTTTAATAACCTTTAACATTTATTGCCATTTATTTCGAGAACGTATTCGTTTCGATTTCGTGTGGTATGCTGGGTTTCGAGTAACTCGCCCAGGTTTCGAGTACTTTATTTATAAAATAAAGTGGGCGTTATCCGCATTCATATACATTTCAAAGTAATCTGTTTCACGTGCGTCGAACCAGTTTTAGCTAAATTGAACTAGTGTGTTGAACAAAATAGTATCATATGAAATATATCTCAGAAATTGCGTATGGAGCAAACTAATTCTCAGGTGGCTAATTGTGTAATAAAAACAAAATGTGTAATAATTACAAATTTGAGAACATAAAAGAGACACCATTGAGAAAAGAATGACACTTGAAATTTGATTATTTCTACAAAGACGCTATAACTTTATAATTTAATCGATCAAAAAATAACTTATTAAGTTTTTGCATGGTATTAACACGTTTAAATTTAATTGAATGAAATAATTTAAATTTGACCAATATATATAGACATTTTTAAACTGGCGATTAATTGTATTTAAATTAATTTAATATGCCAAATACTTTTTATTATATGAAGTGCTATTTTTGACATGTTAACTTCGACTATATATGTATATAAAAATGCATTAAAATGTTTTACTTACGTTTGTGACTGCAGCGGATCATCGCCCAGTGTGACGGTATCTCCCTGTATATCATTGAAGCATTTCTGGCAGAATGTGTATCTGTTTGAGGCGACACCATAATCCTTTAGACTACATTTTGATAATTTGTTTGTTAGGCAACAATGCAACATCAATCGAGATGACGATGATGATGAATAGGATGAGAGTACGCGCGATCATTGCAACCAAGCGTTTTTAAGTTTACGTGATGTAGGAGGTGGAGATGTGAGTGTTTAGTTAGTAGGAATGCATTCATTTAAGCATGTATGAGCAGATGTGTGTTTATGACATTATGATAATAATGAAGTATATAAAAAAAAAGCCAAAATAACAATAATTAAAAATAAAAAAGCGTTAAACCCGAAATAAAGCAAAAAAAAGCGGCAATATTTTTCATTGATAAAATTGAAGTGATGCAAAGTAGTAAGTGGTGTGATGTAAAAATGTTGCGTTGTTGTAAGTGACGGTTGTATGTTGCAGCAATGTTGATGATGTTGTTGGTTGTTAGTGTTGGTGTTGTTGTAGTCAGGCGTGTGTGCAAACAGAGTATAACATGTTTTAAGTGATGAAGGAGGCAGGATGTGTTTTTTTGTATTTTTTTTTTTTGTTTTGACATGCAAAAATGTTGTGTTGTGTTGTTTATTGAAAGACGCGCACACACAAAAACCACAACCAAAGGTAATTGATTAAGTATTTGCAACAATATATAGGAATGGAAGAAATAAAAAAAAGAGAGAACAAGGTATTTTGCATTAGAATTGATTGTTATGCTCGAATTATTAATATAATCATTAGTTAGTTTGTGTTAATAATTTGCAATAAATTGAGTTAGTTTGTTTTAGTTAATTATTAGTCTAGAAAAAATCAGTTTGCTGACTATTGTAAGGTTTTAATATTATTAAAAAAATATAATATATAAATATTTTAATTACTATAAAAAATATTGAGATTCTTTAAAAAATGTTATTTTTACTTTAAAAATATTACTATTATTTGATTTCCTTAAAAAACAAACTTTAAATCATTTGAAAATGTTTTTACTACTTATTTGGTTTAAAAACGCTTTGAAAAGTATTTAATTACATTAGAAAATTATTTAATTACTTCAAAAATATGCTAATTACATTAATGTTTTATTTTTCAAATGTCTTGAGCACGTTTAAAAGTTTTAATTCATTTAAAAATGTTATAATTTTATAATCAAAATATTTTAATTACTTTTAAAATGTTTCAATTTCTATTAAATTTTTTGAAACATGTTGCAATTACTATTAAAATGTTGTAAATATGTTTACAAATGTTTAGATTACTTTTAAAAATGTTATAAATTACGTTTGAATTAAATATTTGAATAAATTTCAAAAATGTTTAAATTCACAAAATATATAAAATATAAAAAGAAAAATAATAAAATAAATAAATATAATTAAAAACAAATTTAAATGAAAAATTTAAACAAAATAAATTTAAAATAAAATTAAAATGAAAAATAAAAATTAAAAAACAAAATAAATAAAAGTAATTAAAAATTAATAAAAAACAAAAAAAATAAAAATACATAAAAAAACAAAAAAAATAATTAAAAAAACAAAAAAAACAAATCACAAAATAAAAAAAATATAAAGAGAAAAAATAATAAAATAAATTTAATTAAAAACAAATTAAAATGAAAAAAAAATTTAAACAAAATAAATTTAAATAAAAATTAAAATGAAAAAAAAAATTAAAAACAAAATAAATAAAAATAATTAAAAATTAATAAAAATCAAAAAATATAAATAAAAAAAAAAATAAAAATAAAATAAAATAAACAAAAAAATAATTAAAAAAAAAAAAAAAAAAAAAATAATTTAAAAAAAAAATTAAAAAAAAACAAAATAAGGAAAAAATCAAAAATAAAATAAAGAATAAAAAAATAAATAAAAATATATATAAAAAAATTATAAAAAAAATATAAAATTAAAACAAAATAAATATAAAATAAAAAACAAAAAAAATATAATTAAAAAAACAAAAAAAAAATAATTACAAAAAAAACAACAAAAAATAATTAAAAAAAAACAAAAAAAAAATTATTAAAAAAAAAACAAAATAAGAACAAAATAAGAAAAAAATAAAAAAAAATCTAAAAAAATAATATAAAATTAAAACAAAATAAATAAAAAACAAAATAATATAAAATTAAAACAAAAAAAATAAACAAAATTAAAAAAAAATATATGTAAATAAAAATGTTTTTTTTTTAAGATAAAAAAATAAATTAATTACATTGAAGAGGTTGCAATTATTATTAAAATTTTAAAAATAATTTTATTAATGAAACTTTTTAATTTTTTTTTTTCACAAAACAAATAAAAAAATAAAGCTATAATAATATAAAAAATGATAATTAAAAATAATTCAATAATAATAAAAAAAAAAATAACAATAAAATACAAATTAAATTAAAAACGAAATAAAATTTAAAAAAAAAAAACAATAAATTAAAAAAATAATTTTAAAATTAAAAAAAAAAAAAATGAAAATAACAAAAACATTTGAAAAAGAAACAAAATAGATAAAAAAAAAACAAATATTTAAAAATAATGTTATTTGTTTTTAATTGAACCAGTGCAAAATAAATATTGCATTCGGTAGACCTAGAGCACTCCAATTAATAAAAAATACAAAAAATAAAAACAACACAAAAAATATTTAAACATTGCACACATTTGAATAAAATAAACATGTAATAAATAAAAAAAAAAACACTAACTATACAAATTTCTTTAAATATTCTATACAAAATTTTATAAATTAAATTTTAAATAATTTCCTCACAGAAGCAGCAAATTGATTTATTGATTATAGTAAGAAAAAAAATATAAATTATAAAAAACAAGCTACACAAACGAAATCAAAATACGAATACAACTCGATATGTATAAAGCGTTAGTAGCAGAGCCACGACGACAGGACACATGAGTGAGTTTCATGGTACATGAAGTGAAGATATACATAGAATATTATATAATTTGTAAGGAGAATTATTTTTTGGCCATACAATAAGATACAAGAATAAATAAAATATATGAAAAATTATAAATTGAAACTCATACCTATTCTGATAGCTGTAGTATTTAGCATCGCGTGGAATGGTACAGAGCTGTTTGCCATAGCAGCAGAGCACTTGCGGATTGAAAGTGTATTTGCGGCCACAGCAGTAACCGAGCGCCTGCATAACCGGATCGATAACTTGCTCAAAAGTTTCAGAGAGCTGGCATAAGAAATAAAAGAAGAAATAGTTGGTGTTAATAAAGCAAATGTAATGGACAGACTGCGTTTAGGAGATACCAACCTTGGTGCAATATCTGTAAACGCGCGATGTCTTGCGATTGTAGAGCCACGCATTGTCAAACATCAGCCAGACATCGTCCACGTACTCCCAGGGATCGCTGTATTTGCCGTTCATTAGATTATTGCGCACCGTGCACAGATCCATGGGTCGCTTCACAATCTCGAAATAGTCGGGAATGCCGAGCACCTGCGGATCGACTGGATAGCGGAAGGGCACGGATTCGGGTTCGAACATTAGCTTTTCCAGCGTGGGCATTAGAGCTTGTTTCAGCTCGTCGGGGTTGAACACTGAGGGTGTAAAAGTAATAATTAATAAAAATGTATTGTAGAAAATTTGTTAAAAATTAAAATCATGAATTAAATAATAAATAAAAATCAATAAAATAAAAAAATAAAAATTAAAAAAAAAATAAACAAAATATAAAAATCAATACAATAAACAAAATATAAAAAAAAAATCAATACAAAAAAAAATACAAAAATAATTAATACAAAAATTATAAATAAAAAATATAATAATAAAGAAATATACAAAAATAAAATTAAAATATTTAAACTAATAATTTTAAATATATCAAAAAAAAAAAAAAACAATTATAAAAATAACTTTATGAAAACAATTAATAGCTAAAAAAAAACAAACTCACCGCATTTCTTTTTCTTGTCCGCCGCATTCGGCATCAGCGGCTCCGGCACCATCGGCTTCGTCTCTGTCTTCACTTTAACATCGCCCCCATCCATGCCCGACTTAATATCATCCTTATTATCGTGTTCACCACCACCTGCCGCTGCAGCTGCTGCGGCCGCCGCTTCATCCACATCCATTGGTTCGGTTTTGATGAGAGCGCCGTCCGCATCTTTCTTAATTTCCGACTTGACATCGCTACAATTAGTACCATCGTTATTGACATTTTTACCAACGCCAGCGCCCGAAGATTCAGCCTGCGAGTCGCCGCCCCCATCATCCATAAATTCTTTCTTGATATCATCCTCCTGTTTGATGGAGTCTAATTTGCCTTTAGATGAATTCTTGCCGCCACCACCGCCGCCAGAGTCACCGCCACCAGGCGAGGGAGGCGTGTCATCGTTGTCGTCGCGCGCAGCAGCCTCCAGAGCAGCCATCTGTGAGGCAAAACTATTGCTGCTACTAACCGATGGACGCGTTATCGATGTATTTGAGGTATTTGTTGTTGATGTCGAAGATGATGCAGCGGAGGAGGCGCCACCTTTGCCCATGGACATTTGATTTTGTTGTTGTTGCATGGTCAGTGGCGGCGTTGTTATAGCAGCAGCAGCAGTTGTTGTTGTTGATGATGATGACGCTGCTGATGCTGTTGTTGTTGAGGGGGCTGCTGTTTTTGTAGCTGCTGCACTTGCGTTATTTGCAGTTGAGCATACCGTAGATGTTGCCGTTGTTGTGCCACTCGCTGTGCTGCCTACAGTTGTAGCAGCGGCAGCAGCTGTAGGAGTTGAAGTTGAAACAGATGTTGCCATGTTGCTGCTGCTGCCCGCTGGTGATGCTGCTGTCAACGGTGGCGTGCCGCGCTCGCTTAGCGGCTGCATTAGCGATGACACCGATGGCGGATTATTAGTCAATGGCGTGCCTAGCGGGCCGTTGCTGGCAAAGTTGGGCGAAGGACTGGGTGCAGCGACAGCGTTGCTGGCATTTGCAGCAGCAGCATTTAAGGAATCGAGACTAGTAGGTGTTGTGGGCGGCATGTTGCCAATACCGCTTAAAGTGTTTTGCTGCTTTTGTTGCTGCTGCTGTTGTTGCTGCTGCTGCTGTTGTTGTTGCTGCTGTTGTTGTTGCTGTTGTTGCTGCTGCGACAAGGGCGATGTAAATGTATTTTGCTGCTGCATTTGCGCATTATTAAAAGGCGACTGCGGCAACAACATGTTCGACTGTTGCTGCTGCTGTTGTTGTTGTTGCTGCTGCTGCAACATACGCTGCTTCATTAGCTCATTCAGCTGCGATGTTTGCGCTGCGCCGCTAACGCCGCCATTTGCATTTATAAATTGTTGTTGCGCTCCCGGCACTGGGCTGCTTAAAACATTGGCAACACCACCACCGCCTCCAGCGCCCGGCTGGCCTGGCTGCATAGCTTGCGCGGTAAAGGGCGACAGCACGGGGTTTTGTACAACAAGATTTTGTTGTTGTTTGCCACCGCCGCTATTAGGACTGGGTCCAGGCACGCCGACCAACATGTTGCCCGGCTGCTGCTGTTGATTGAACTGCATGCGTTGCTGTTGTTGCTGCTGCTGTTGTTGCAGCGCCAATAAGTTGCCACCCGGCGAATGACTGCGCAGTGCTGCAAGATTAGGTTGCGCGGGCAATAGCCCCACAGGCGCCTGCGCGCGTAACATACCAGCGGCGCCAACAACACCGCCAGCGCCACCCATAGGACTAATCATTGGTCTTATTTGTTGTTGCTGCTGTTGTTGTTGTTGCTGTTGCGAAAGTGAAGGTGGCAGCTGCGCGCCTACGGCTGCGGCATTACTAGAACCAGCAGCTGCCGCAGCAGCACCACCTACTGTCACAGTACCGCCAGCACCACCACCAACTTGTTGCTGTTGCTGCTGATGCATCTGTAGCATTTGCTGTTCTTTGCGCTTCAAACGTTTCTCCTCCAGCTCCTTTTGGATTTTATAGATCTTCTCAGCCAACAGATGATAGTATTCGGAACGTGATTTTGCCATTTCGTACATGTCCTTCTCGACCTTCTCCGCATAGGAGACCAGATTATGCATGCGCTTGTCCAGCATTGTGGCCGGATCCGATGTGGGGAAGATGGCCTGCACCAACTTGTGCACCAAATGATTACGCAAATCAGCGGTAACAGACTCACGCCAGTCTTTTTCATTGTCTGCAGCGGTGGCAGCAGCTGCCGCCGCAGCACCGCCAGAGGTAGTAGCTGTGGCAGCATTAGATTGCGTTGAGTTAAGGCCGCCCACAGTGCCGCCAACTGCAGCATTTGCATTGGCGTTGGCCATGGCGGCAGCAGAGGCTACCGCGGCATGTGCTTGCATCTTCATTTTGGCCATTTCTTGAACGCCCATTTGTTTGTTGAGTGGCGCACCAGACATATTATCGTTGACGCCGACGCCCCCGCCGCCGAGTTGCTGCTGTTGCGCATTAAAGTTGGAATTATTAAAGTTATGCACGTTGACAGAGAGCGGAATGTTTGACTGTTGTTGCTGCTGCTGTTGTTGTTGCTGCTGTGTTGTATTTGCCGCCTGATTGCCGCCTATTAGACCCACTAGCTGCTGATTATTCGCATTAACGCCACCGCCGCCCTGCATTAGTAGCTGCTGCTGCGCATTTTGCTGCAAAGCTTCGGCATTAGTCGCTTGTGAAAGCATTAAATTGTTGCCCAAAACATTGGCATTGGGTGCATTTGCCAGCTGCGCGCTCATAACACGCACGGGCGGTACGCCGCCTGCCATACGTATGCCTTGCAGTTGCTGTTGTTGCTGCTGCTGTTGTTGTTGCTGTTGTTGTTGTAAGCCTGCAGCGCCGCTTGCGGCAATGCCCATGCTATCAAAACGCCGTATTTCTTGGTTAGGATTTTGCCCCGTCTGCTGTTGTTGCATTTGTGACATATCCGGCTTCGTTGGCAGCTGTTGTTGCTGCTGCTGTGAGTTGCCGACGCCACCAACACCAGGTAAAATACCGCCCGCACCTCCAACAACCAACACATTTGCGCCTTGTTGTTGCTGCTGCTGTTGTTGTTGTTGCGCAGGCGATGTCAATGTTTGTGGGCCTACCGCACCGCCGGGCGGCGCATTTGACGCAATTAGTTCTTGTAGCATAGGTCTGCGTTTGAGCGTTGCATTGGCGCCGCCACCAACATTAACATCCCCAACACCACCTACGCCACCAACTCCACCTACACCGCCGCCAACTCCTCCGCCGACGCCACCGCCGCCTGCATTATGTTGATAATGCTGCACAACATGATTCTGCCTGAACGGATAGCATATGATGCAGTCGGCATTGCGACACGTCTTGTAATGCAACAAGATCTGACGCGAAGAGGTGCAGTGCTGCATGGTGCAGTCTTTGCTCTGCTTGCAGCTGGCCATGTGATGCAGCACGTCCATCATTGGCTTGCAGTAGGGCACGGAGCACTTTTCGCGATTGGGATTTTGTGTTTCGCGTCGATTACATTTGTGCGCGTGTAGCAACAACATAAGTTGTTGTTGAATTTGTTTTTTACGATCCTCGGAGATTTGCGGTGAAACGCTGGATGCGGCACCACTAACGCCAGCTGCAGGACCGCCAACCGCTTGTTGTTGCTGCGAAGTGCCGGGCTGTTGTGACGACTGCTGTTGTTGCTGCTGCTGTTGTTGTTGTTGCTGCTGTTGTTGTTGCTGCGCTAAAAGCATTTGATTTTGTTGCGGTCCACCACCTACAACAACGCCTGGCGGAGCTGCGCGTCCCGCCATATTGGGCGCCAAAACACCGCCAGCTACCTGCACATTTTGCTGCTGTTGTTGTTGCTGCTGCTGTTGAGCACCAACATTTCCCGCATTGTTGCCATCAACACCGGCACCACCTCCAAGCCCAATAGGTAAAACGCCAGGGCGATTTGCTTGCATAGCCGCTGCTGTCATATTGGGTGGCACCGCACCACGCTGTGCCAATTGCTGCGCCATAAGCTGTTGCTGCTGTTGTTGTTGTTGCTGTTGCTGCTGCGCACTACCCTGTGGACCGCCCACTACATTGCCACCAACATAACCAACGCCAGCGCCATAAGGCCCATTAGGACCACCTGCTGGACCGCCCACATTAGGCCCACCGCCTACCATGTTATTCAGCTGCCCCGTGCGCAGTGCCAAATGTCGACTTAACTGCGCCGCCTGTCCGTCCAACATATTTAACTTGCCAATTGGCATATTAGGGTTTTGCATGCGTGGTCCACCGCCAGCGCCAACAACGCCTCCATTGCCACCAGCGCCGCCGCCTGGTCCAACTCCACCACCGCCGCCCATCATATTTGGATTTGGACCACGCAACATATGTTGCTGACCACCGCCGCCGCTCACCATACGTCCCATCATGGGACCGTTTTGCATGCCGACACCACCGCCTTGCGGATGATTTGGACCACCCAGATGCATGCCACCCATATTTGGTCCAATGGGTCCAACACCAGGTCCGCCAACACCCATCATGCCACCGGGTCCAACGCCGCCAGGAACCGCACCATGTTGCTGTTTGATGGAGTTGACCATGCCACCGGCGCCGCCCATGACGCCGCCACCGCTATTGGTGATAACCATGTTGCCGAGATTACCCTGCGCAATGCTATTCATGCCTGCAGTAGCGCGAAACAGCAAAAGAAGCAAATATTTGACGAATTAACACATTTAGTTTACATATTTAGGAAGGTAGCGCTTAAAAGTGTGAGGTTAGGTTAAGAGGTAGGTTATGATTTAGATTTTTTTTTACTTAATCTCAAAAATGGTGTGCAAATTTTCGTTTTTTTTTTAATTTGCCCTTGATGTTAGACGGCATCAAGTACTTGGAAGAATTACATATAAAACCTACTCCTAACGATTTTTTGTATAAATCAGGTTGGATAATTTCGAATATTAAACACTTTTTGCTCCAAATAAAATTTTGCTCTGAATATCCCATACATTAATTCGATACAATTCGCAGTTGCTGATTTTAACTGCATACTCAGCTTGTTTCTATTATATAACGTTCGTTCTTAGGAAAATACTCTCAATTTTCAGGCCCTTTTCAGCCACAACTTACACACATAATTATAATAATAGTTTGACGCTACAGTCCTCTATGAAATTAGGCCTAGCTCTCACACCATTTTGAGCTGTGCGTGTAATATTTGTACTTAAAGTGGTGGGACCTACAGTTTAATGCCGAATCCGAACGGCGGGTGAGAGCTTTTCATAGGCAATGTTTTACTCTCGTAGGTTTGCCATTTACTGCCGATAGGTAGCGCGGTATAGAAAAATGTTTCATTGAAAAGATGTTGTTAGCCCCAGTCCAGGCTTGAACCTGGGCCCTTTCGGCTTGAAGTTCAACGCACTACCTTTGAGCTACCGACGCACAGTGGGGCAGGGAGTACCAAAAGTTGGCGAAAACCTCAAATGTGTTATTTTTAGAAATCTAAGTATGAGGATTGACTAATATTGTATGAAAATTCAATAATCAACATGAATATGTAAATTATTAAAGTGAAGGAGGTACCTCTTATACAACTGAAATGATTAAATTAATATATGTTGGGAATTACGGTAGCTACAGTGATGCAACTTTATAGTAGAATGTTTTATGTTAATATAATGCAGTTCTCGAAATTTCACCTTGATTGGAAAAGTGGGCGTGGTACCTGTCATATAACATAAATGTTTAAAATGGAAATAAATAATTCTACAGTGATGAAACTTTGTATTATTCAGTTTTTCGTTCATATAATTTACTTATTTAAATTTCATCGTGATTGGACAAGTGAGCGTGCTATCTCCCATACAACTATAAATTGTTGAAATTGTTAATATTAGTATAAATGGTCGATCGCTGAAATGTGAGGCAAAAAATGCAACATTTTCATTGGTGTTTTATAATAATTGTACTAAGTATCAATATAATCAGTTTTGCCGGAGCTTGCCCGGAACGTTTTTGTTTTCATCTTTATAAATGAAAAATAATTAAAAACAAAAAAAAACGTGAATTTACTCCAGCATTTTTTCTTTCTAGAGTATGAACATTTTCTAAAACAATAATTTATAGATATTTATATTTTTTTATATTTTTTCTTGCAATTGTTGTGAAAAATTGTCTGTTCGTCAAAAACTGTTAATATTAAAAAAAAAATGCCGATTTACACGAATTTTTCTCAAAAATGCTACGTAATAGGAAGAAACTGAGTATGCAATAAGAATAAGCATACTTTAAATTTGAAGTAATGATATTTTCAGATAAGGGGCATCATTTTATTGAAAATTGATTGTATAAAAGAGTACCAAAATTAAGTTCTCAGGGAATATTTTAATAAGTGGATCAATTAGAAAAAAGTTAGTAATTTTGATAGTTTGGACTATGCTCTAGACGAATGCAGCTGATGTAAACATAAAAAGAAGAAACTTCTGTCCAAGACTAGTATTTTAATCATCAAACTTGTACTTTTTTAATAAATATTTTATATACATGAATTATTTGAGTTTGACTGCAAATTATAAGGAACCCAAACGTACTCAAATTCAAGATATCAACGATTCCTACCTACTTATTATAAATTTAAATAAATGTTGCACTAATTAATCTATTTAATAATTGGAATCAGTAAACGTGTATCTCGTAAATAGTGAAAATTGCTCGAATAATAGTAAAACAAATGTTTTCTTTTGACTTTTTCTAAAATACGAAAATTTTATAAAATTACGTCTCTTATCAATTTCGATGTGACAAGAAATACATTTTTAAATCTAAATAATGCTTTATCTTAATTTTATTATGGCATTATTTTTATAGGTATTGATTAAATTGGAAAAAATGCTGTTGCCCCAAAACAAAATTTCAGTTAAAATTTATTTGACTTTTAAAAAATCTACATTTAAAGTATTTACAAAAAGTTGACGAATAATTTAGACAAAATGAATGCAATTTTAGGCAAAAATACGAATACGAGTATTGTGAATTTTTACGAGACACTTTCAAGAGCTTTTTTTTCTGTGCTAATCAGAATATTTCAAAAAAAAAAAAACAATTTTTCGTTTTTGTATTTTGTGTAGCTTTAGTAAGAAGTAAACGAATGAATAAGTAATTGACATACCTGGCATTGAATTCATGCCCTGTGCGCTGCCATTATTCGATATGGACATTGGCATAGAGTTGACCATGCCGCCGGCCATTTGTGCGCCAGTCACCTGCTGGATGCCGGCCGCATTGGGCGATTGTAGATTTGGCGATTTGCTGCCCAGTTGATTCATGCCGGCAGCGCCCATGGGATTGCCGACCATGTTTTTGTTGCTCTGCAAGTGGAAAATATTTAGTTATTATTTTGAAAAAAAAATCTGTATATTTAATACGAAATATATTAAATAAGAAATAGATAAAATTAAAAATTTAAATAAAATAACTAAATGAATATAAAAATAACATAAAAATATTCAACAGAGCAATAAAAATAATCTATATGGTCATTTTAGAGGAAAAACGTAGCGAATTCCTTCTGTGAATTTCTTTTCAAATGGTTTAAAATTTCGATAACTTAAAAAAAATTAACTGCAATTTTATTTGTAATTGTCAATGTAATTTTTAATATTAAAAGGAATAACTATATTCTAATTAGATTTTAATATATTTGAATTTAAACTAAATAAAATAAATAATCTGAATTTCGAAATATAATTTTCTTAAAAACGTTATGTGATACGAAAAATTGGCGATCTCGAATTACATTTTACGTAATATATATGGAGTGTTAAAAAAATATGTCTAAAATTTTAGAATAACATTTTTTTAAAATGTTAAAATTGGTTGAATTTTTTAATTTTGTATTCGAGTTCAATATTTCGATTATCGAATGATGAGAACCAGTTAATCTATCGAATGGTATATCCAATTTTAACATTTTTATACTTTAAAAATACAATTTTTGAAAAGAAACAAAAAAAAAATGTTGACCAATAAAAAAGGTTTTGGTTTTTAACATACTAGAATATTTCATTATAAATTTAAGTTCTCCTATAAATCACTAATTTTATTGTACTATATTATGAACTTTGATATCTCAATAAATCTTGAATTGTGTATATAAAATTTATAACTAATATAAGATTCTTTCATTTTAAAATTAAAAAATAAATAATAAGAAAATAAAATCAATTACTTGTTGCTGTAGTAAATGTTGCAAGTGTTGATTTTGCATTTGACGCAATGGAATGCCGCCGCCGCCACCACCTGCGCCAACTGGTCCCACACCGCCACCGACGCCGCCATTAGCATCATCGGCATTGCCATTCATTTGTGGTCCACCGGGTCCGGGGCCCTGTGCAGGCGGTTTATTGGGGCCGCCAACATTAACACCAAGCGCAGGTCCTCCAGGACCGCCACCACCACCGCCGCCCACAGGTCCAACACCTCCGCCCGCACCCAATTGTTCCGCCCAGTTGCTGTTGCTGGAGACAAGTTCATCGGGTAGATTATCCTCCAAAGAGAAAAAATCAGCAGCTACTAAAAACAAATGAAATAATTTATTAAATTATTTGAAATCGCCTTATTAAGCCATATACTTACCGGCATCCATTTTGACGCGTTTCTGCGGTGGTTCGTCCATATGATCAGCCATTGTTCAAGTTTTATTGTTCTTTTTTTTTTTTGGTAATTTTAGTTTTAGCCAAAATAAAAACTTGACAAATTATTGGAATTGTTTTTGGTTTATTTTTAAATAAAAAAATGTTAACAAAGAAATGCTTAAAACACTTTTTACACTATTTGCTAAAAAAAATTAAATAACGTTTGTAACGCGGCGTTTTTAACACTGTTTTTTTTTTAATTTTTTATAAATATTTTTTATGAAGAAAGTTTTGTGTATTTTTTTTTTATTTTTTATTTATATTTATGCGATGACGATGTTGTTGTAGTTGTTGCTGTTAATGCCGCAGCAGCAACAGCGGCGGCGGTAGCAAACACCACTTTCCAAGGCTGTTGCTGTTGACGTTGTCGTCGTAGTCGCAGCAGCAGCACTACTACTTGTTCTGGTTGTTGTTGTTGCTGCTGTGTTTTGGCTAGTAAACGCTTTAGACCAAATTTCGAATATTCCAAAAAATTCAAAACGTTGTTTGGCGTAGAAAATGCGCTCGCGTGCATTTTGTGTCAAATTTTTTGACAGTCAGTCGCAGGTGCTGCTGTTTTTGTTGTTGATGTTTGTTGCAATTGCTGCTACTATCGTCAGCAATATGTTGCTGCTAATTTTTTGCTCTGTTATTAAGCAATGTTTCAGTTAAGTTTTTGCAAATAGCAAACATTTTATATAGTTTTATTTAAATTGCACTCTTAACTGTAAATGAAAAAAAAAATAAAACAATTAGCTAAAAATTACACTATAAATAAATTAATAATTAAATATATCGTGGCACAGTTTAAAATTTATAAATTTCAAAAGTTCACCGTTTATTTTTAAAATTTGGAATTTTAAAATTTTTCGTTATTTTTAATATTTTTCAAACTAAATAATTTTATCAAATAAATATAAATTTTGTTGTAAGCTCATTTCTCATCCGATTTGAGTACTCGTTAGTTTGTTCATGCAGGCGGCCGCGACGAGTTTGGTAGACGCGCGAGTGACCGATTATATATAACGCGTAAATTATGCCATTTCACTTTACTCGTTGTTCTTATTGTTGCTGAAGCAAGTACTCGTTAGTTCAGTACATCGCACGACTGTCAGCAGCGAGAGCACTCGTTGTTTTTCCCAACATCACCAAACACTCACACTCGCACACACACACATAAATCCAAAGCCGCCGACATTTGCAACGACAAGCGCGAGTAACTATCTCACGAACTAACGAACGCGAGAGCAGTACAAATATTCATACAGCGCACCGAAAAAAATGAAATAAAAGAAAAACAGACGACAGCGACTGAAATTTTATTCGTCGCTTGCATTTACGATTTGCCTCGAAAATTTTGTGTTACTTTGCAAAAGTTGTTTTTTAATTTTGTTCGCGTTAAAAAAATTCCAAAAATTATTTTAAATAAAATTAAAATTTCTAAAAATTATGCACTAAAATACAAAATAATTTCACTGTATTCGATGAGTTTCATAAATTGTTGAAAAAAATATTTTTCTGCAATATTTTAATTTTGTATTATTATTTAAATTTTTTGCGTTTTTCAATTTTTGTTGTTATATTTTTAAGATTTTTTATACATTTTTGTAATTTTTTTAAAAAATTTAAACACAAAACTCGCTGCGTTTATTGTGCAGCTTGGAGAAAATCAACTGATTTCGCGAACGAGTAGCAACAGAACTAGAAAGCAAGTCAAAAAATTGAAAGAGACGTATAAAAGTGTTGCTCAGTTTGTTCGCACACAAAAGCAGCAGCGAGCAAGTGTTGTCAACCCTATGCAATGCTGATAAATTTTGCTACAGATGTTTTATAGCGAGTACATTTTTGTGAATAAAAAGAATTTTTTAATAAAGAAAATGATTTATTCAAAAAGAATTTTAAAATTCCAAATGAAATTTTATTGATGAATTTGTATTGGTTGAATTTTTTTTGATAAATTGTATTTCATTTGTATTGATTTAATTTTGTGATTATTGAAAATTAAACATATACGTATCATATAAGAATATTACACAAATTTAAATGTGTATAAAACACAAATACAAAATGAATTTAGTGTAAATATAATAATTTATAGAAAATTGCATCAATTCCCCTTTTGCACACAAATCCCATTACAACGGGGTGTTGTGCATGCATTCAATTCGCATTGGCAACACTACTCGTTCGTCGCAAAGAGCAAGTGTAGAAAATATTCACGATTTTGACTGTATTCAGCTAATGCACACACAAACAATGCAAAACCAACGAGTAGTCAGTTTTACAAAAATTTGATAACAAACGAGAGCAAACAAGCGGCGCGGCTATAAAGCCAAACGAACGAATGCACAGCACAAAATCATTTCTATGTCACAAACGAAGCATACATTTGTCTCATTTAGGCTAATTCTTCAACATAGGCTTTTATCACATTTTCTGATTTTTGTTTCACTTTTATAAAAGTAGCGAGAGAGCACAATAAAACAAACAACGAGTTAAATTGTTAAAGCGAGGCAACGAGTCATATTTTACTTTAGTGCATAGCACTCGTTGCTTTTTTCACACATCCACACGCAACGAGATTTCGACGAGCGAGCCAACATCATTGTTGTTGTTGTTGCAATATACACACGAACGCGATTCATGTAGGCAACAGCGAACGGAACGGGACGACGAGACATTTTCTGCGGGCAAAACGAACGAACGAACAAAATATTAAATGAGAGAAAATTGGTACGAATAAATAAACGAGCGAATACGAAGCGTTATAAAGTAGCGAATCGACGACGGAAAAAATATATTTCTTTCTATCAAAATTCACAACGATTGGAAATGAATAGGTTTTTTTTTTGTTAAAATTTGAATTGAAAATTTCACCATTTAATGACATTTTTTTCTGGATTTTTCTCAATTAAAACATTTGTCACAATATTTTTCATTAATTGCGCCAATTTTTTGCAATAATTTTCATTAAAAAATTAGCGTAAATTAATTTCCGATTTTCACATGAAAAATCCAAGCGAAATTTTACAGAGAACTATGGCCACACAATCGACGACGAGCCGAAAAAACTCAAAACCACATAAAATTGATATTTTTTCTTCACTGCCATCCGACCGATGACGGAAAACATCGACGACCGTGCAAGCTTTGCTGCCAGTGAACTAACGAGTGAGCGAACGACGACCGAGTTCTTCTGCATTCGCACAAAATGGCGGTCGCTCTCACCAAAAACTTATCAGGTCAATAGTTGTCCTTTTTGTTCTTTAGGTGTTGCAACGAGTATATGTGCAAAATTTTGTTATGTTCGAAAGAGACAACCTAGTTGACTGTTGCTGATTTAATGTTGCCACATGTGGAATAATTAAAACCCATTTGTAATTAAATATTTTCCGAACAAATATTTTAGTTTAGCTTTTGATTTTTATTAAGTAATATTATTTTTTTAATGCATAAAAATTGTATATTATATTTGAACGTTTTGCATATATTCTACGAAGAATTAGGTTTTACCTACTTTAAGTAAACGAGGCAATATATATTTTTTAAAACATGAATGCATTATAACACGAAAAAATTATTAAGTGCATAATAAGAATATACAAAATTCCAAGAGAAAATAAATTATCACTTTTTCTGAATGATCACTGTGTGTTTTTAAAACATATTTCACATACAAATATTTCGTCATCAATCTTTTGTGGGATAAATAATTAAACGAAGTGGCATCACTAATATTTAGACGGATCATAGGGACCACCATATAATTATTTTGGAGGTATATATATTTTATATTGATGTGAATTATATATGAATAGCTGGATCCGTGAGGATTTGTATAGACAAGAGTTGTAATGGGACAAATAATTTAACGAAGTGGCATCACTAATATTTAGACGGATCATAGGGATATATATTTTATGTTGATGTCAATTATGGTGTTTTGTATATACAAGAGTTGTAACATATTAGACCTGCGGGTTATTGTTAAACTTTACTTTCTGAGAGTGTGGAAGTACTATAGTTTCTATATACAACAACGCTCACATTCAAAATGGCAATAAGAATGTCAAATATGATCCTTTCCATTGATTCTTATCCCTACAACTTTTAAAATACCCAAAATTAAACCCGTCGCCATCTTAACAACATGGATATTTAGAATTCAATGTCAAGCTTTGCAATCTTTGAAAACTTTACGTCGAGAAATAAGTATACTGTCCAAAATTTAATATGCTACGGTCTAGGAATCAGTAATTTTTTATATGTTAAGATTTTTGTACAAATTCATTTATGAAAAAGAATTTTTTAATTAATTTAGTTTATCGAATAATAACGATTATATTTAGAGGTAACCAGAGCGGTACGCCGCACTTCACAACACTAAAATAAATTTGTCACATATTTAATATGTAAACAAAAATAATATTTTAACATTTTCCAATTAGTTGTTAACTATTTGAAAGTATTCTTTTATTGTGTTAATTAAATAGAAATTTGTTTGTGCGTGTTATTCACACGTACAAACAAATTTTTGTGCGAAATTTTAAATGATGTTCGAAATTTTAAATGACTTTTACTAAATATATTGTGGATTTAAATCACTACAACTGATTGTCACAACGCGTTCGAGTGAGTTCAAATGGTGAGAGTGCTGGACCTATGTTTTTTAAAACATGGCGCTACAGTTTTATTATAATTATTTTAAAAATTTTTTATGGTTATTGTGATCTTTTTAGAATATAAAGACTATCTAAATATATACATGAATTTCGACATGTTTCAATCAGACATTTGAGCCAAAAATGTGTTCGTTACAAAAATTTACAAACGTGTTCTTATAATGTAATAATCTATGAAGTAACTTTCTGTATCACGCAATCAAACGATTTGAAATTGATTTTAGAATATTTTTGCTAAAAATCGGAAGCAACGAAAGGATTGTGGAATTTTTAGTGTGCGGGATTTGAATTATTGAAAGTGGCAGCTCTATCTCTTCGCTAATGGTGCGTCTACACTTTGATTATTTAATAATGTGTTCCCATTTGAGCTTATTCAGCAATCCCGTGATTAACTATATTTGCATCTATTTTGCATTATCATTAAGAAAAATATATGAAAGGATAAAAGAATATATTAAAGAATAATAAAAGAAAAGTAAATGATAATTAAAATAAAAAATTTAATAATAATAATTTGACAACACAGTCCTGAAGAACTGAGGCAGAGCTTTCTCGTTATTTAAGCTGTGCTGTTAGGTCAAAAAATGAAGGTTAGATTTTACAAGGTGTCAAAAAAAAAAAATGGAATGCGCCAAAAACACATGTCTCAACGGTTAAAACATTTGTCCCATAGGTTTAACTGACTACCGAGGGTCAGTTTCTGTGAGTGACGTCACTTTTTTTAGACTTCTGCCCCCTAAATGCATTTTTTGCCACAAGTTATTTTTTAAATTAAATTTGCATTTATAGACATTCTATATTTTAGCTTTAACAATTTATATATATTGTAAAATATATCGCTCATTTACTACAAAAAAAACACGATTTTTGAGTTAATAGGCGTTTTATACCTTACACTAATAGCCCTATTCTGGCAAGAGTCACAAATTAAAATCGGTCACAACAGAGCGCTACGTCTCAATTGTCACAATTCCGTATTCTGTCAATTTCATTTTCTATGTTTATTGACGTAAAAGTCTGAATCAATTGTCATTTGTAACAATTGTTATTGATAACAATTGTCATTGCTCGCTAGAATAGGGCTGTAAGAGTGAAAGGGTCTATTCAGTTTGGTACGCCTTTTGTAACACCCAGAAGGAAGCATCTTCCGTATTTCTTTTTTTACAAATTAACCAACGCTCAGGGGATGCCCCCTATTCATGCAAAGCACAGTGTTGATCGTAAGAAGGGATGGTAGGTTAAAAGGAGGGGGGAAAGATAGAGTAGTGTCGGTGAATGTTTGTTTTGAACTTGCCAATATCAAAAATGTCGGGTAAAAGTATATATATTCTTGATCAGCATGATCTCCTGAGTCCGTCTGTATGTCTGTCCGTCTCTCTGTCCCTCTGTCTGTATGTCTGTTGAAATCACGATTACACAAAAAGTAGAAGAAATAGAGTAATGAAACTTTAGATTTAGATTACTTATATATCTAAGCATGCTCGGTCTATTGTGACCTGAGAACCGACCACTTACGTTTAAATACCTTATATAAAATGTATATCTACAGATCAATTTTACTGTATACGTGCTTAGGTAAACTTTTTTTGGTAAAAAATATATTGACTCATGCTCAAATACATGAAAATAATGGTTTCCGGCGAAACGACTTGTGGTACAACAAAAAAAATCGAAATTCGGTACACCTACCAATTTGTAAATATGGGTATCAAATGAATGGAAATACTTCAGCGATTGAAAGTTTGTAGTTATTTTCGGGTGACCTATATACCATTTTTAATGGTAACCACACATACACTAAGAAAACAAAGATGATTACCAGAAATATCACAGCCGTAAATATCAAGTTATTTACAAATTATTTAAATCGTATTTGAGACAACTATCTCTCTAACATCCGTCCAACGTTAGATCGATAAATATTGCTAGCATAAATATACAGCAACCATCTTTCAAATTTACGCTTATGTATAGCAACCATTAATTAAACATCTGACAAATAGGAAGATAGTTGATGAATATTTGGAAAAGGTACTACATTAGAATTCGCGGAGTAATTGAATTGAAAGAAAAATGAATCAAATGTACTTTTATTTATTCTAGAATTAAAACAGTATCCTGGTACATGGTACATACTGGTATACATCGCCATCGTCTTTTTAAATCCTTCGAAGGCAAAATTTTACAACAACTTGAGATTTCTTCGACCGTTCGACCGATGACGCTATCATCAAAGTAAACTCTGAAAAGAAATATTTTCCATTACGTATTGATAATTTAAATCCCAGGAAATTTTATTTTCACTTTTACCTTTAAAATGTAATATTTATGTTGACACTTTTTTACACTATTGGATTAACTTAATTGTTGTGGATAAATCGAACGTAAGGAAAAAGTACGCCATTTTCCTTTTTTATGGTAGTTAAATGTCAAAATGCCTCAAAAGTTTTGCAGCAACAGTCCAAGAAATCAGGATGTTTGCTATCAGTCAACAGTAAATATCTCAATTTTCATTGTTGTTGTGGCAAACATCTCGTAACTATCTGCATATATGTCATATTAAAAAAATATTTATAGTTTTGCTGCAACTTTATTGAAACTTATGGGATGTTTGAATATTTGCTACAAGGCGTACATTTAAAAGGATAGTTGCAGCAAGACTTTCATAAACATCTTGTTTTCTTAGTGTATGTGTAGGGTATTTATAGTCGGCATAGACCGACTATAATTTTGATAATCCTAACAATCATAATAACACCTACTTTAAAATTTTCCATGTGATCTAACGTTCCCAACTGGTTTTTTATTAGTTCAGTGCAGTATGTTCAGTGTAGCCAGTGCAGACTGATTTTTCACTGAACAGTGCATTGGCCGAGCTACTTTGTTTTTTCTGTGTTAATTTTGTTACACTTTAAGTAGGGAAGCTTTCTAATGACATTTGACATTTCTAATTTGTTTGCAAATTGCATATAAATAACAGTTAACTCTAATGATCACTACTGAATACTGATAGTATACTATCTATTTATCACATTTTATTTACAGTTTTCATCTGTCATTTTCGAAAAAAAAAATGGAAAGGATGCATTTTGTGCTTGTGCTCGGTCTGCTCCAATAATTAAATCAGTGCAGGTCGAGTACGCTTAGCGAGCGCTCCGTGTCAATAAAAAAACACGAATTTAAAGCACTGACTGCTCCGACCAAATAAAAAAACACGAAGCACAAATTTTGACAGTTTGTGCTAATAAAAACCAGTTGGGAAGGTTAGATCACATGGGAAATTTTAAAGTAGGTGTAATTATGATAGTTAGGATTATCAAAATTATAGTCGGTCTAAGCCGACTATAAATACCCTACACATATGTGTGGTTACCATTCAAAGTGATATATAGGTCACTATGGTAAACGAATCCTGAAAATAACTACAAACTTTCCATCCCTGAAGATTTTTCTTTCATTTGATACCCATATTTACAAATGGGTAGGTATACCGAATTTCGATTTTTTTTTTTGTGAACCTCAAGTCTTTTCGCCGGAAAACATTATTATCATGTATTTGAGCATGATATCAATATATATTTGACCAAAAAAGTTTACCTAAGCACGTATACAGTAAAATTGATCTGTATATGTAAATTTTATATGAGGTATTTGAACATAAGTGGTCGGATCATAGGTCACAATGGACCGATCTCGTCAATTTTTTCGCACATACAGCGTAGGTATATTAGTAATCTTAGTTATAAGTTTCATTTATCTAGCTTTTCAATTTTAAAAGTATTAGGGATTTCAACAGACAGACGGACAGACAGACAGACAGACAGACAGACAGACGGACAGACAGACGGACAGACGGACATCGCTAAATCGACTCAGAAGGTCATGCTGATCAAGAATATATATACTTTTCCATACCGGAGATGCTTCCTTCTGGATGTTACAAACGGCGTACCAAACTGAATATACCCTTTCACTCTTAGTGTAGGGTATAAAAACGCCTAATGATGCAGAAAAAATGTAAAGTGTACAAAATTCCTATTCATATCTTGTATAATCACCTCGTAAAAGGAGAATATGCCCTTACCCCATTTCATTTCAATTGAAAACTTTAAAAGCGTTTTCTACAAAATCGATTCTTTTGAGTTATGACACTCTTGTAGTATATGAGCGATATCTATAGAATGTAGAAAAAAACATTTTCAATTACATGTTGGTAAAAACTTTATAAATGTTGACGTATTGTATGTAATGGTATGAAAATGTGTAATATTTTTTAAAACTACACCCAGTTTTCACACTTTTCACCAATACAAATGGAGTAGATTTGGAAAATTTGTGGAGTAGAAATGAGTAAGCAATTTTTGAAAAGGGAGTAGATTTCAGTAAAACGGAGTAGAAAATTATACGAAAGAAGTAGAATATGTTACTAACGGAGTAGATTTAAAAAATACAAATTTTTTGATAATTTAGCTCATACCACCACCGCTTCTGTAGCCAATTTTATTCTGTCTGGTTGGCAACTATTTTTTTTTATCTAGATCACAAACCCACTTCATTCTGTCAACTATTTGCTTTGTACTGTACATAAATGAATTTTCATATATTGCACCGTACAGTACCAATTTCTTTATCTATGACACACACCGGATTATAAAAGCTGTTAATTCAATATTTTAAACTTCAGAAATTTAAATCAAAAAATGTTAGCTATAAATAGAAATAAATTTAAATAAAAAATTTAATTAACAAAATTATATTTTTACTAAATATAAATTAAAATAAATATAAATGTAAATTAAATATTGAAAAGTTTAAAAAGTTGAAAAAAGAGATTTTTTATTTGATACAATAAACGGAAAAGATTTACCTTATATTAATAAATTTTTTTGAAAAAAATGGGTTTTAAAATTTTCTATTGCATTTTAATCTTTAAAATTTAATTTCCCAACTATTTTTTTGTATTCCAACCTTAAGCAAAAAAAATATTTTACAATTTGTAAAATTAAAAAAGAAAACCTTCCGTTGTTACTTTTTCTAATCAAAATCGGATCTACCAAAATGATCTCTTAATTATCTCGTTTTAAATGCAACAATACATCTCGTCTTTTGAAATAAAAGAATGTCAATTTAATGGTTTAATTTAATTGAATGTATTCATTGAAATGAGCAAAAATTAAAAAAAAGAAAAACAAACAAAAAAGTCGACCAAAGAAGACGTTACCCCCAAACAAGTGATTTTTTCCACAGTCTAAATTTGATTGTGTGCCACTTTTATGTAAGGAATAGAAATAATTCATATAATTTTGGTTTTGTCAGTCTAACACAATAGCACAAACAGTAGTAAACGCAATTATTGCATTTTTCAGAAGAATTTTTGTCATTTATACCATGCAATGCGCATTTTTCCCATCGCTACTATTTTTTTTTTTTCATATTAAATAAAAGCACCGAGTGGTGCTGGGAAATGTTGGCCCGATTATTTTACATTCTTCTGTTGTTTCTTCATATGCACAAGACACCGATAGTATGGAACGTTGGTCAATACTGTTGTCGCATGTCCCCGCACACAGCATGTTGCACAGTCGCACAAAAAGATCATAGGATCGGTCTCTGCGGGGTTTCCCTCTGATGATCATTTCAACACCAATGCGCATCAAGTGTCTTCGTTCGTCCGTCCGTCCGTCCGTCCGTCCAGCGGTCCGGCCAAAGGGCCCAAGCGATTTAAAGTGAGTTCCAGAGAAAGTGCGATCTACATGTTGTACTTTGACACGAATTTATCGGCGTTGGAAATACACGATCGTTTGGCAATTGGACACGGTTTTAAGCGCCATTTAAAATTATTATTTGTTTTTATTTAAATATTTATCGAGTTAACTTCTGAATTAAAGAATTTATTTAAAATAATAAATCGTCGTTGTAGAACTAAAAGTCACCAACTACATTTTCAAAATGCCAATTCTTCATTTACAAAAATTTTTATATATCTTTCAATTTTTGATCGATGAGCTCAATATTTGTACCAAATGATAAGAAAATGTGAATCTATCAATTGGTATTTCAACTTTATAAATGTATCAATTACTTTTTGTAATAATTACCAACAAAGTTGAAATTTAGAATTTTCATAAATATGTATTTGGTGACTTTTAGTTCTACAACGACAAAATGGTCAAAATTCTAATCACCAATATTTTTATTTTTCCGACAACGACCTGAACAATTTTAACAAAGGCTTCTAAAATGATACCTGAAAAAAAACACTTTGTACAGCGCCAAGACACCCAAACTCCAGACAATTATTCGGGAATATTATTAAACAATTCCAACATTTTCATTTATTATTAACACACTCTGAATTTATTTAAATTTCATAAATACACAAATAAAAAAGATTTGTTTGTATAACCAACTAGAAAAATTATGTTTGAAAGATCAGTGCGGGGAATATATATATTTTTTATTAAAATATTTGTTACACTCAGAAAACAAAAAACCAATAGTACGATTGATTCTATAGGACATGAAACAATAGTTTTTCCTATTAATTCAATAGTTTTTTATAGTATTTTGTACTATTGTTTAGCCAATAAGGTGGTCAACATTAATTCAATATGACATGTTATTGATAAAATAGTAATTTTACTATTGTTTTAATAGTTTATTTTATGGTGCAATACTATTGATTATTAATAGTTTGCTTTACATTAATTAAACTATTATAATAATGTGATAAAACCATTAAAAACAATAAAAATAACTTTTTCAATGTTGCTTTAAATAAAAAGTATTGGATAGAGAAAAAAGCGTATTTAAAAAGGTATTCAACAAAACCGTAAAGTTTCTGTTTCATTGGTATTAAAAATACTGACACACACTGACGGACACAAATCAAGACAATACATGAAGGCACATGCATTATTTTCATTTTTATTTATTAAATAAAATTTCGTGTATTTTAAATATTAAATTTTAGAAATAACATATTCGTTCTTTTAGTTGTACTATTGGTTTTATAGCTATTTCCTATTGCTTTCATAGGATCATCATATTGAAAACGAACTTCATAGGATGAATAACATTGTCTTTAGAGTTTGTCATTTTGTTTTAATAGCATAAACTATAGAACCAATGGCGCATAATCATAGACAATTTAAAGTCGACTTTAAAATTAAATTCGGCTTTTTTGACAATTTTCACATAGAATAAAATGTCAAAAAGCTGATATTAATTTTAAAGCCTACTTTAAATGGTTTATGATTATGCGCCAATATGTTTATATAGCACATTATTATTTTTGTTTGTATAATACTATTTTTTTGAAAATACTTGTTGAAAATATTAAAAATGATTTTCATAGGATGAAGAGTTTTGCAGTTATAGTTTTGTCATCTTGTTTTAATAGGATAAACTGTAGCATCATTATATATAATGAGGTAAACTATTGATTTTATATGTATTTCCTATCGGTTCTATATGATGACAATATTAAATTTTTTATTAATAGGATGACAGAATTGTCGCTATAGTTTTGTCATTTTGTTTTAATAGGATATATTTAATTATCAATATATTATATGAAACAAACCATTGATTTTGTATTTATATCTTATAGCGTCCAGAGAATTCATGATTTTAATACTTCAACATAATTTTATGAAATACTAATAAATATTTTTAAATTTATTTATTTTTCAGATTTACTTCGTTGTACCCATTTTGTTATCGCAGTCTTTAAATAAGCGCAAGAATGCAGCACAAAATTGAAATGATTCTGTGAACGTTTGCAAGTATATGTTTGGAAAAAAATTAGATGTCGATGGCCATTTCACATACTATTTTATTATTTTAAAAATAAAAGATCTAAATAATACTATGATTTGTATAAATTATTTCATTAATAAAATTTACATCAAAATATATTTGACTCGTTTACATTTATTTAACTATTCAATAATCATTTAGAATTAATAGGTTCAATCATTAATAATTTATATGAAAAACTATAATTTGAATAGTACGGTCCCATATATTGTATAGTTGTTTCATTTAAAAATAATGTGATTTATTATTATTTTTAAATGATTTAAACTATTGCATGTATATTGCAATATTATTAAAACAATAGTCTAAATTATCAAATTAATAATTTTATCATATTGATATAATAGTATAAGTCAGTTTATCTTAATGTGATAAACTATTGTTTTAATGTGACATTTCAGTTTTAATAGGACATCGCATTAATTTTCAATAGTAAAAACTATTAAAATCACCACAATAATATTAATACTTCCTACACTATAATATTAATATGAAAAACCCATTGACTAATTTTAATAGTAAAAAATCGTTGAATCAATAGGAATTCCTATAGATTTTATAGTTTTTTTTTCTAAGTGTACTTTTTTATAAATTTTAAATTTTATTTATTTTATTTTACATTATATTTTACATTCTCCTTCATGCATTCACATTTCACTAATGATTCAACCCTTGCATGCGTACATTATATTTACTTGGAAGACATACTGTATTTAAATCAATATAGTATCGAAAAACAGTCTACGAATTATAGACTCATTAGTTGCAGCGTGTAAATAAGTTTCGTGACTATAGCGCCTCCTAGTGCCCTTTTCGCTTTACTAGCAACATGTTTAGCATGGACACGACCCGTCTCTTCATGCAGACAAATGATTGACTGGAATATAACTTTTTGTCAAGCACTCGTCTTTTAGATAGGTTATTTAATATGCAAAAGCCCCTGTACTTGTGTATGCTTGAATGTAATTATAACGTAATTCGTATCATATAAATATTTTAAATATCAGCAGTTGTCAAAGTTACGAATGACATCGAGCTGTCAAAATGTTTAGTAAAGTTTGCCATTTCATCTCGATTTATGGCACGGCGGCTTTATTGAACTGAATTTCTTTCGAAATGAGGATAGAGACACCGTTACCGTCAATGGTTTTCGAAATGAACCGTGTTAACCGACTTTTCTATGGCCAGAGCTCGAAAACATCGATATATCCGAGACTATAGTCTACGCTAACAAACCAACCACTTTGGCCAAGCTCGAGGTGAACATTCGAGACCCTATTGCCGGAATGACGCCGCACATAGTAGACTGAGTACAGCCAGCAAAGACGAGGCGGCCATTTATGATGTGCTATTTCGTAGATAATGAAATGAATATCCCCAGTAGGCCAGTCTTGCACCCGTCTTTTATGTTGTTTACAAGACAGTGTAAAATCACTGACGCCACCTGGGGGGACACGTGTATGGGAATCGTGTACGTCATTTTCATACAAATGTCCGCTTGTTCGTGAATGACTAATTAAGCGACATTGTCGCCCAGATCATCGTTGACGACCATGTGGGCGACACGGTCCATGCGATTGTCGTCGACGAATATATGGGTGATATTAGCTGCGTTCCCGTGGTACTTGAACCAGATCTATTTCACGGGAACGCCATCGGTTCTGTTTCAGTAAATTTGGCAGCACTGTTTTCTTCTGCCCTTTCTTTGTCAACACAAATTCTTCATCTTATTAAGTGCTATTCACAATAGCCTAGCATCACCACAAACAAATTTACTTTTGATACGTACAGTACCAGATCAGTAATTGATCCAAAAACGAACCTGATTCTAATTGTTTGTTTTTGTTTTGTATATGAAAATGATCTACGGGTCAGGATCAAAAACCACGGGAACGCAGCTATTGTCGTAAAGCTCTTATCGTCGACTAATATTTGTAGGACATTACGATCGTGGTAACAGTAAAAACACTTCTTAATTTTTTAAATTATTACTTAAATTTTATTTCTATTTTTATTTTATTTTTGTTATGTTATTTTTCTACATATCACCATATTTGCAATTCGTATCTTCCACTGTATGACAATTTTAAATGCACGCCATATTATTCTAAATGAAGAAAATTCGTTTTATACTTTTGTCCCTACGAAAAAGTCGCTACGAAGTATATTTCGCAATCATTTATTTCAATGTAAATTTTCAGACTTGTCTTGTAAAGGGTTTTTCAATAAGAGCGCTACAAAAGTTTTTTTCAAGTGCTTTTCAATAGGGACGCTACAAAAGTAGAGCGACAGGGACAGTAAACGACGCCATATTTCTTGCCGCTCTTTTGACATTTCTCTTCAGTAAGGTTTAGAAGCCAACAACGAGTCGAAATTATTAAAATTTACTACCGAAATTCGAATTCGTATATCTTTCCATCATGAAATGGCAAACCTTACCTAAGAGAAATGTCAAAAGAGCGGCAAGAAATTTGGCGTCGTTTGCTGTCCCTGTCGCTCTACTTTTGTAGCGTCCCTGTTGAAAAATCCTATACCACACGACATTCAGCAAGACATTGTCGCTGAGACACACGTCAAGCAACAATAATTCTTTCCTTCAATAATTCTTTCACGATATAATGAATATTTATTCCTGCAGAATGCCTTCAACGATGTTTTAAGCGACAAAGTGTTGCGTGAAAAATTTTAAAATGTCTGTAAGATGTCTTTGACGAGTTTGTCCAACTGGGTCGGTTCAAAATAAAGCCACCCTGTTTTTGGTGTATGCAGATGATAATATTTCAAGCACCTACGGAAATAGCAATTTCATCAACCGATTTTTAGAAATTTTGTTTTAATCGAAACAAGTTGGTGGTTACAACTAATTTTTAATTTTATCTGAGCTCATGTCAAAAGAGGATTTTTAAATTTTGAAAAACCTCATTCAAATCCGTATAAAGCAAAATCGTTTATATTAGTTTGGAATATGTTTTTTTTTTGTTATCCATAAAGATTGCTATTTCGGTATCAGTTTTCTATTTCGGATTCAGTTTTTGGTATTAACAATGAAGTTGTTTTAACAGTTATTGGTTGTGGTTTCAATTCCTGACTAAAAAAATAGAAATTTGTTAAGTCAAACAATGAAATCATTACCTTTCCAACTTTGTCGGTACTCCCAACTGTTAATTCGGTTGTCCCAACTGTTAAGACGGTTGTCCCAACTGTTAAGTCGGTTGTCCCAACTGTTAAGTCGGTTCTTATAGCCAAAACTAAAAAAAGGAGACAAGTTTTAGATCAATTTGGTGTGTATATTTCAGAGCCTTCAAACAATTTCTATAAACTTTTGTTTTAATCGATTAAAGTTTGTTATTACAACTAACTTTTAGGTTCTTTCAACCTTAGTGTATATTTTTTAATCGTATAAAATGCTAATAAACGCCTGCACGCACCCACTCGGTGCCTTTTCGCCTGGCAAAACAGCTACTTTGCGGTCCTTTTTGGTCCTGCGTCGACTGCTTGCGGCGCACTTCAAAGCCGAGCTGCGTCAAACGTATATTTATTATGACCTAACAAGTGGGAACAAAATCGAGAACATGACCCCTAAAGAAGAAAAAAACCAAAGTTGAGACAAAGGAAGATCCAGGCAAAAAGAACAAACAAAAAAAAATTATGTCATTTTGTTGCTGCTGCTGCTTTTGCTGCTGATGTCAGGTTGCACTTGCGCAGACACAAGTGCGTCACACAGACAGACAGACACACACATAAGACAAGTGGCTGCCGATATTTGATGCGGTCGCAATTGTTGCCCTTTTTACGGCTGCGCCCCTCGATTGTTTCGCCCCGAATTCCAAGTAATTTGTGAAATTATGTCACAAACAATGCGCTGCGCTCTACAAATTTCGGCATGTTTTTTTGTAATTTTTTTTCTACTCAGTTTGATTTTTTATTTGTGATCTCAATAAAACATAAAAAATTACATACAATTGGGTAATAAATTATTTTCGGTACATTTTCAAATATGTAACTAGAAAATTATTATTGAAATTTATTGCACGCCTATGTTTGAGTATTTTTTATTTTTTTCTGGTACTGTTTTTTTTTTGCATCGATGCCGACTGATTAGAATTCCAATGAAATTCAGTTGGCGCTTGTGTGTGGCACAAGTTAAATGACAGTCAGTTTGAAATAGTAGGAGTTTCTTGGCTTTAATTACTTTTAATTGCAAGAAATACGAAAAAATCACCAAAATCCAAGTAATGGATATGGTAGATGGTGTATGATTGAAAGAGACAAATTTATATTGCACGGCTTCCATATGTTGGTCTCGCTGGAAACAGCTGACTGCAAAAATATTTGGTATTTTGATTTTAATCAAATACTGGAAGTCATTAGTTTATCATAGAACAGCTCAAAAGTAACATGGGTCGGATAGATCTATAAATATTTCTCGATTATGTATAATGGTTGGCTCTACTTTAAAAGAAAATATTCCGCAACATCAAAATTCTACCTATGTAACTAATAGCTGTATAAAAAGGCTTTATAAAGCTGTAATATAGCGTTTTTAGTTAAATTTAAAACTATTTTAAAGCGCTTATCCTGCTATACTAAAGCTTCTTTACAGCTATTTTAAAGCTAGCTGCAAATGCTTATAATTATCTGTTTAATTACACCAAAAAGTTTGTATAAAGGTTTGACAGAGGCTAGTTAGGGAGTTTGCTTAGAAAGCTTTTGCATTTTTCAAAAGTTGGACAAGCTATTCTACAACTCTCAAGCATCAATATTAGGTATACAGCTAATTAGTTACTTGAGAATATACTCACTAAAAATAAGCTTTTATTGTAAGAAATAAAAGGTTAGTTGTTACAACCAAATGTATTAGGTTAGAATGAAATTTTGAAAATTTAACTTATGGAACTTCCAAATTCAGTTGGCACTGCAAACATACGATATTGACACAGAGGTCAAATTCGTTGCGCCCACCCAACTCATTGCTAGTTTACTTCTCTCAACTGTTAAGTCGGTTCTTATAACCAAAACTAGTTTGGAGTACAGCCCATTTTGAAGGGTTTTTAGAACCAGCATAATGTATGTACGACAATATTTTAAGTGCCAACCGTCTATGACATGCCCATCAAACAATTTGTAGAAACTTTTTTTCGTTCTTTCATTCTCATACTAAAAGAGGACTTTTCAGGGAGTAATACACACAACAAATAACGCTGAAATCCAAGTAAAAGTTTACCCTATTAGAGTAGACATGAAGATGACCTGATCATGCAGCTCTTGTAACTGATCGAAAAACATTCAATGATCAGTTCCCGACAACGGCCCTACATAATTTCCAATGGGGATCTTTTGAAATTGATTGGCGTAACATCTATCTTAGTGTTTGTCAACTTTTAATACTCATTTTAGTTTATCAGTTAAACCCATTAACAGAAACCATAGCTAATTTATAAATATTTGCTTTACAAAGACCTTCTGTGATTCTTTGATTTGTTTTTTCGAATTCGTATTATAATTCTGCGTATTTGCATTAACATGATTTGTCTTCAGTCAGTACTTTTGCAAATCATTATACGGAATCTTTTCAGGATCAATAGGTTTCGGAATTAAATCTTGAGACTGCCAACAGACAAAATAAAAAATGTTTTTTATATACTGCAAACTTCCGGATGTACGGTTTGCAATTGGCGACACTCCAGTATAGAGACAAAATTTTAATTCAAATGCAGTCTTGAGATTCGATCCGGGCGAGCTAACAGCTCATGTAGATTTCCACGAAAGCCATTTCTCCGAAGCTATTTCCCCGAAAGCCATTTCCCCGGATGACATTTCCCAGGATGACATTTTCCCGAATGGCCACTTTCATGAATGGATACTTCCTCGAAATGGACACATCTCCAAATGGACATTTCCCCTAAAGACATTTCCCTTATATGAAAATTTCCCCGAAATGGACATTTCCCTTAAATGGACATTTCCCCGAATGGAAATGTCATGTTTTGCATGTGTTTGATCCAAATCTCGAAACATTTTTTATATTCCGAACTTGGTAACTTCAAAACATATGTTTTCAATCCGTCACCAATCGATTTTTCAGCCGTCGCAAAACGTTCATCTCGCAATTTTTTTTGTGCAAAATCTCATAGAAATACGGCGAATGTCGATGTTTGGAGTTCTCCAAAACTTACTTGTTTGAGCCGATGTGTTAAAGCTCGCATTGTCTTGGTGGAGAATATTTTGTCTTTGGTGGTTGATTGTCCTTCTTTCTCTTAAAACTTCTGATAAACAAATGGTTGTAGAATATTCAGAATTTCCTCGAAATGGATTTTTCCCGAATGGAAATGTCATGTTTTGCATGTGTTTGATCCAATTCTCGAAATATTTTTTACACTCCGAACATGGCAACTCCAAAACATACGTTTTAAATCCGTCACCAATCGCTTCTTCAGCCGTCCAAAAACGTTTATCTCGCAATTTATTTTTGTGCAAAATCTCATAGATATACGGCGAATTCACTTGTGATTTCGCGGATTTGTGAAAGCTCGCATTGTCTTGGTGGAAAAAGATTTGTCTTTAGCGGTTGAGTATCCTTCTTAAAACTTCTGATAAACAAATGGGTCGTTTCACGTTACTATAGTGGCATGTCTGATATTTCCGAAGAAACCGGCGACAAGTTCCTTCAAAGTTCTTCGTGCGTGAACTACTTTTGTTGAATTTGGCTTGTCTTGAAATACCCATTTAGTGTCGGACCCACATGCATAGAAGATCCACCTGTCCACCTGTCATGATCTTATCAACCCCTTTTAAAACTGCATTTTTATACTATTTCTTTAGATCAATCGATATGAGACTTTTTCGTTTGAGCGATAGTCAAATTACGTGGTATCCAAAGGAAGGAAATCTTTTAAGCATAACGTTTTACGAGATTGATTTCCGAGTTGACGATCTACATTGATGTGCTCATATCTCAAAACATACAAAAGTAGTAGACCTAATACATGATTATGTTGAGACTCTTGTGAACTACTAATGGGAATGGCTTAGTTCCATTATTCTGGAAAAATGGAAAACACAAAATTTAATAGAGTTAGCCATATATTTCTCTCAAACACTTACATCTCGAATATATCTATACAAAAATATGGCGATATATCTGACAGAGGACGAAAATATTCAATTTCTACTGGTCCAAAATCTAGTAAATACAATCGTACTTGGTCCAGGAAACCTAAGGAAGATACTGTTGCTCCTGCAAGTTTTCTATAACTCCTATATTAAAAGATCACCATAATCCAGTTCCGGTATTATAGATTATTACAACAGCAATTTTGCTGTATGATCAGTTTCGAAAAATGTTAATACTCGGAAGAATTTAGGCTTCAACCCAGTCAACCATGTCTCAAAGACCTCCGTTGCCTCGAAGATTTCAAGAATAACTTCGATAAAAAAAGTTAGATCACTTTGCTTTATCGATTCTAATTTTTATTTAAATTTCTAGTACATTCAATTTCTTTGACAAGATACAATATTTAAATATTTATCATATCGAAATCGTAATATTTTTCGAAGCAATATCGAACTTTCATTAACCGCTTGTTCGATATCGTTTCGATTTCTAAAAATGCCACGTACAGAGAAAATTTCGACAGAAAGTATCGATAACTACCTTCCACGTAGGTCCAATTTGACGCTGGATATCGCTACAAGAAAATGTCCGTATGAATTCTCCTACTTCTCGCATTGATCTCGTAATGATATCGAAACGACTATCATGTTGGGAATACATTTTCTACAGACTTGATAAAAGCTAATTCTGTAAATTCAAAATTTGACTTCTACTAAAAAGACTTTGAAAAGGCATTAATAGAATAATATATCTTTCAACTAAAAGAGTTATTTTTAAAAACTCATTTCATACTAGCATCTAGCACAGAACTATTGAATTCTTTGTTCTAACGCTGGAATATTTGTAAATGTTTTCAGCTCAAACCCTTTGGCAACACATTGAGCGACCCGGATTTTCCACATATGTTAAAACAATACAAAGTCAGTAGCTGATATGCTATGGAACAAAAGAAAATAAAAGAAAAATCAAACGTTTTTATGCAGAAAAGTCAACTTCATTTGAATTTCAATCCTTTCTTGCTTATCGCTCGGCATTGACTTTGTCAAGTCAATTGCCAAAAACCCCCAGATTATGCGATGATTTTCACGGCTAATCTCGGACCGTTCGAGATCAGCGAGCACGAAGACACAAAATATTTGCTGACAGAATGCAGATTACACGCTAGCAATCGCACAAATCCAATTAACAAATCTGCAAGAAGCTATCGTCACAGCCTCACAGATCAGAGACAATCTGTGCTCGATCTATGTACAGATCGGGCACAGATCGAGCACAGATTGAGCGCAGATCGTGCACAGATCAAGGGTTAAACTTGCTGATGGGTGGAACGACATGTAGATCCTGGCAGAGTACAAAAACAAAACAACAAAGTAGAAAGGATTAAATTGTGCCTGGAAATGTAAAATTAATGAAGTGAATGTGCAGCAGAGACTAAGAGATAGAGAGAAACTTGTTAATGATACTGGCTGATCGTGCACAAGCAAGATGTGCAAATTCATGAGCGCAAAAGAGATAGAACTTTTGAAAAACAAGTGAAGAAAGAGAGCTAGAGTGACAGAGAGAGAGAGAGAGATATAGCAAAAATGACCTGCACCACTGTGGCTGTGGCTGCGGATTACCGCAGAAGATCCTTTGACTTCTCCTTCTAAGCGATCATAAATTTCGGATTTAGTTTTATGGTCAGCTTATCAATGAGTTCCATGAGTTGGCCAGCATCTCGTTGCTGCCTGTGTGCAAAATATTCACTGATATCTCGTTGTGCGGGTGATTATGACCTGTGGTTTAATCCGAGACCACCAACAAGATCACACGAAAGGCTTAACTCGATCACTGAGTGTTCCGAATCATCGGAGACTCTTACTCACTTGCACACTCTCTGATGTCAGGCAAAATACATAGCAGAACAACTGAACCTTCGGAGTAAATCTTGGAAAATGCCAGGTTTATCTGGGGGATTTGTATGCTACACAAATTGCTGCTCATGCGTAACGCCTGATGGCACTGTTTGGTGGCATCGTACACGATCGGCAGAGAGAAAACTAAATGTTTTGGGCGATTATAGCGAATCGCAGGGAATTTAAATCGCAATCGCGACAGATTAACTAGGCTTGAGCCAGCTAAAGAAGCTTTAAGTCGACGAAATTTGAAGCGACTTTTCCGTGTAATACATGCGACTTAGAGTAGAGCCGATGTTTGTAGCTTTTCGTTGGTGATCAGCTGCGAGATTGTGTAGACGATTTGGCCTCCCAACAAGGTGGATTTAATTGTTTTTACTTAGGTATGGATCAGAAACAATTTGAAGTCCAAGATTCAGCTGGAAGATTTAATTGTTTTTACTTAGACGTGCATTAATGTGGATAAATCAATTGATTAGCGTGGTATTAAAATGATATGATCTGTACAGATCTATTAGATCGTATCAGATCAGAACGGATCAAATCGGTTCGGTACAGATCGGAACGAATTAAATCTTTAATATTGTTGAATGAATGAAGTGCGATAGACTTTTAATAATAATTGATTTTGCTTTGCTATGGATTATGGATTACATAGGCAATGGATCATATCTGATATATAATCCGGATATGTCGATCTATATGGCTTAAAAATTCTATTTCCGGTAAGAACAGATAGGAACGGATCAGATCGGATCGACACAGATCGCGTTGGCTTTTATCGAAAAAATAGATCTTTAATATTTGTTCATTAATTAAGTGCGATTGACTATGGATTACATATGAAAAAGTTCATATTCGATATAAAAAACGGAAAAGTTGATTTTTAGACTTCAAATACAACCTCCGATAACAGGATTTAAATGAGTATATTCAACGATAAAAGTATTCAACAATTCTAATTCGTATCGTATACATTTTAATTTTTTGTTTGAAGGTGACTCTCAGCAAGAATTTGTGTCAGATTTTGGAAAAAAATGGATCACGCTCATCTACATTATAAAATTTCTTAATTAGTGACAGAATTACCTTTCGTATTTACTTAATAACCTAATATGAAAATCATCATCCAGCAATCAGCACTCCTTCCCGGATCCTAGTTATTTAATCCGGAAATTAGCAGAAATAATCGCTCATAGCTTAAACAGATAAATTCAGATCGGCTCAGTTTAAAATGGATCAGATCTAATCTAGACAAATTCATTGAACAATATAGTTTATTCATCATTATTGAATTAAATTTAAATTTTTATTGTTTTTAAAGGACAATCTGAGCAAAAAGTTAAATTAGATAAGCATAAAATACGGCAGTATTCTTCTGCATGATAAAACTTTCTGTTTCTTTCAGCCTATACAACTCATATAGTATCTTGGGTCCGGTCAAAACTGACCAAAGAAATTTCATCCAAAGACAGTTATTTAACGAGAAAATTGTTTCTAAAGACAATTTTTCCTTGAGAAAATTCATTTTCAGATGATGAATAAATGTCTGAAAATGAATTGTTTTTTGGTGGGAGCATTGTCCCAAGAATAATTGTCTAGGGTTTGAGGAAGAATTGTCTCGTGGAAGAATTGTTGAGAATGAATTATCCGAGGATGAATTCGCAGGGAAAAAATGTCGAGCAGGAAAGATAGAAAGAACCGTCGAGGGGAAGAATCGAAGAGAAAGAATCGTTGAGAAGTATTGTGCGAGCAAGAAGTGCCCGGAAATCAATTGTCGAGCAAGAATATTGTCGGAGACTAAACGTCTGGAAAAAATTTGGAGAAGATTCATTAAGGAAGAATTGAAGGGGAAGAATATTTGAAGAAAAGTCATCTGAGCAGATTTCTGCGTGAACGAAGTATCCGAAAAGAAGTAACCAGGGAAGAATATTTGATTATATTCACTAAATCACCTCATCTGGAAATCATCATTCGCACTCGAATCAGGAAACTATCGATTGTCGGTTAATCGCACATAAATAAATCGCTTGTTGCCGTTGATCCCTCCAATCATTTCACTTTCTACTCTATGCTGAAAGCAAAATAAACTGTAGTTCATACTACTAAAACTTAAAAATTAATGTTGGTTACTCCCACACAAAGTGTTACAGCTGTTTTCATTGCTGTGGATACCACAATATAAACCACAAAAACATAGTATAAAATTTTAATTAAAAAATGAAGTGGGAAAAGTGTGAATACAAAATGCTGCACATGTAAAATTCAATAAAAATGAATATGTCTATCAGACTGACCTAGAATAAATGTAATAAATAGAACAATCTATAGTTTAAATTATTAAAGTTTATATAAAAGTTAGTGAGACATATCATGCTTTAAATATTTCATTTAAAACTGTTTAAAAAAAGGATTCAATCCCTGTTTTTTTTACAATAATAAAAAACAAATACATTAAAATAAAATGGGAAAACAAAATAGAAATAGTATTCCCTAGTAGCCATAGTTCTGATATTATTAAACCAGAGTTCCTTCAATGATACAGTAATCTTACAGATTATTTTAAATCATTTACATTCTTTTGGTAGGTTCTTCGAATAAATTATACAACAAAATATAATAAATTTATAACAAAACCAGTTTTTATAAATATGTAATGTAAGCTTCTCAACATCTCATACACGATAGGAGTTTTTCCATCTTGCTGGAAGGTTGCCAATGTCCAGTCAGTCAGTCCCGAAAATGGCCAACCCATTTAAATACACTCTGCACTCTCCAAGGTATAGGAAAGCGTAATATATTTCCACCTTGTGAACTATCTTGAACACAATGATTTAGTGACCAGAAATATGGTTTTCGTAGAACCAGAGCCATCGGTTACTTAATGACGGTCCACTCCGAAATATGAAATAATTGTATCGTAAGGTTACAGTCCTGAAGAATGTATACCGAGCTCAATCAAAATTTCAGCTGTGCGTATTTTATTTGTACTCAAAGTGGTGGATCCTATAGTTTAATGCCGAATCTGAACGGCGGGGTAGAAGCTTTTCATAGGCATTATTTTTACTCTCGTTGACTACCAAGAGGTTGTGCGGTAAAAAAAACTGTTTTCTATGAATTGTTAGTTGCGACTAAATATGAACATGGGGCCTTCGGCTCGTAATCTAAAGAAGTAACCACTGAGATACCAGTTCCATCATATCGCCGTCATTATGTCTGGTATTTTTCAATGACCTTCTAACCACACAATCCATTTCTTTGCTGATGACATTAACATTTGTGATACATATTCGTTCAATAAGCGCCAAAACTCTTTGGGAGATTGAGAGTAAAAGATGCCCTATGAATGACACACTCGACAAATACCTTAAAACAATCGCCGAGTAGGTTCTTGCAAATAGAGTTGATTTTAATGCGAACAAGTCCCAATATTGTTTGTTATCTCGCGAAAGAATGCATTCGCCACTCGCTTCCCTCAATACGGTGAATATTGCGGAGTCAGTTGCTCTTACCGTTCTGGGCATATCTATCCAATGTTCTTTTGGCATACCCCAAATGTGATCGTTCCAACGAAGGTCAATCATACATTTGATGTATCAAAAGAAGCGACCAAGTGCTTTCTAAAACGGTGTGAATCATACTTTACTTCTGCTGACTTAAGCACTGTCTATACTAAGATGAAAAATCGGCCTAAGATGGAAAACAATTCACAAATTTTGGGCAGGAGCTCCAAAATACTACTAGGAATTCGTCGACTGAATTCAACAACGCGATATATATTTAATAGGGATGAAAATATTTTAACGATGAACCTATATTGTGTAAGACTGTGTTATAGATTTTAAAATGGTTAGTGTTCCACCAGATCGTGTGTTCTCTCATTCTTCTCGGGCATCGAATCGAGCTCATCCCTTCGTAGTCCACTTGGGTCTCAAAAGAACCACGAGTGAATTCGTTCTTCAGTCGTACGATACGTTTGTGAAATAATTTTCCTTAGTCTATGTTCCCTCACATTTTAAATATTGGCAGATTTAAACCAAATATTCAAGGATACTCTTCCATCGTTCCCCCCTCCTCCTCTTTCTAAACTATAATCCTTTTCTACAATTTTTCTCCACATTTTAGATATTGGCAATTTATCGATACTCTTCCATCTTTCCTCCCTCCCCCGCTCTCTAAACTATAATCCTTTTCTACAATCAAGGCTAGGTAGTGCAGCAGATCGTGTGGCATCGTTCAGGCATCGAACCAAACCCATCCCTTCGTAGTACACTTGGGGCTCAACAAAACAACATATTACAGAAAGAGATCGTTATTCAGTTGTACGATACGTTTGTGGAACTAGCTCCCTCAGGAGGTTATCCCAAGAATTTTTGATATTGGCAAATTCAAATAAACTTCCACCGACACTCTTCCATCTTTCCTAACTCCCCCTCTCTCTAAACTATTGATGAATTTCATTATTCAAACTAGAGATGGGCGCGTGCCTGTTTTTGATGGCACGGACATAGGTGGCACGCCGATAGGTGACACGCCGATAGGTGACACGCACGAGCACGAGCACGAGCCCGATGAGTAAAATTACAGGCACGATAAAACACGGGATTTTAAAAGACACGAAGAAACACGGAAAAACAAGACAAAACACGGAAAAACAAGACAAAACACGAAAAAAGCACGGAAAAAGATGAAAAAGAAAGCAAAACGTGAAAAAAATACCGCCATTTTAAAAATATCGGAACCGGAACAGATATTATAGTCCCTGTCAGGGAACACAAAGAACCGGAATCGGAACCATTATAAAAAATGTATGGAACCGGAATCGAAACCCATTTTAAGTGTTGGTTGAAAGCGGAATCGAAACCACAAATCTTCGAACCCGAACCGGAACCGATATTCCAATAGGTTTTAGTCGCTGTAATAAATAATTCAAAAATTATGTTTGATACTGTTTTATTCTCTAAAATCCATAAGTAAAACTAAAACAACAGATTTTTAAGAAAAGGCTAAAATATCACGAGGGTTTTTTTTTAAATAGGGGTAGAAACTATAAAATAAAAATCCTTAATGGGCGCGTGCCTGATTTTGGAGGCACGGACACGCACAGGCACGACAGCAACTAGCACGCACGGAGATTTGCACGCATGAATTCAGATTTTCGGGCGTTACACGAAAAAAGCACGGCACGCGCCCATCTCTAATTCAAACCATGATTCATTGTATTGAAGAACGATGCATAATATTGTATGTATGTATGTACATCATATTGAAGAATGTCGTTCATCAAACCAAATTTCAGTCAAAATAACTAATAATTTTTTCAAAAAAAATTAATTGATGAACATTTTTTTTATGAACTTTTAAAAAATTGAAGTAAAAAAATTTTACGAACTTTTAAAAAATTAAAAAAATTGTGAATAAAATTTTGTTAGAAAAAAAAAATCTTGGAGACATTTTATTTCGAAAAATTTTAGTTTTTTGGACACATTTTATTTAACGAACAACATTTTTTTTTTAATATATTTTGCAATTTTTTTTTAATTTTATTTTTTAATGACAATTTTTTTTTCGAATTTTATTTTTTGGACACCTCTTTTTTTACATAATTTTGAAAACTGTTTTAACATCGTTAATTATCCGCAACAGTATATATTGTGTAACTTTTAGTTTTTGTATATCGAATTCGGTTACAGGTTCTGGTTTTAATATGAAACGGTCGATTTCAATATTCGAATGTTATAAATCAAAGCATAATCAATCAATAAAATAAAATATAATATTCAAATTATTTTATACCTCTAAAAAATTAGAGAAAATCTATAGAGGCAAGGTTGACAAAATATGAGAATATCCTGTAGCCGAAGACATCGTAAATCTGCGCAATCAAACATAGCCAAACCACAACGACACGGGAACCATTATTGCCACAATAACAACAATAAGAACCAAGAAAAAAGAGCAATAATAAAATTAAAAAAAGAGGTAGTACTCGCCGCATGCTTCATTTAATTGTATCTTCCGTTTCATTATATGTTATAAACATTCCATTAGATGCATAATCATTCATATACGCTCATAAATTGAATGCTTACGGTGGATCGGTGGCCTAACTGCCTAAGTGACTGACTGACTGACGGTCGGCCTTCGTGCGCTCGTTCATTCGTGCCTCCCTGTTGCCCACCCTCGACTGACGCCCCATGAGCATCAGCAGCAGCACGCAAACCGCACACACGCCACCCAGAAGAGATCCTGCTGCATTGAGAGCCTGAGAGAGTAAAAGCGTACGAGTGTGTGTGTGTGTTTAACAACAACAACATACAATGCTAATAATAACAACAACATAATTAAAACTACTAATAACAACAATAATAATAATAATAAAAAGAGCCAAAAGGCATGCTTCCGAAATTCAGCAACGAAGACGACGGACGACCTAAAGATGATGAAGAACACAAACAACAACACAAAACACGTTGCGTCGTACGACGCATGGCCATAGTGAGTACGACGGCACGGCGATGGTGTTGGTTGACGCCCTCTTAAATACAGTTATTTCATTGGGCCAGCAACGACCACAAACATTTATTTAGCAACAACGTACGTTGTATTTGCAGGGAGAATGCGTCACACGGACACACACACAAACGGTGGGAGAAAGAGCGAGTGTTGTTTGAGCAGAGAGCATATTGTTTGTTTGTTATTTGTATGAGTGGCATGCGTTTCGATGAGGTGGAAATTGTTTGTTGTAGTTGTTTCTTGATTTTTTTTTGTATATTTAATACAAATCTTCTTTGTTTAACTTCCGTTTAATGTGTGTAAAGGATGTGGTTTTTTTTTTTGCAAAATCATCTTTATACTTAAACATGCTCTGCTCTCTCACTTAAGACGATTATGATTTACATTAAGAGTTTTTGTGATTTAATTTTGAACGATTTACTGAATTTAAAATAATGTGTTCACTGAAAATATTTTCATTCTCTTAAATGCATTAAGTCGTGGCTTGGACTTTTTCTTGAAGTAGTATAAAATACTATTAAAATGGATCACGGACTCATGCACCATTTTGAACGAACTATTTGTCTATAGAGTATTGTAGGGTATAACTATACACTTTATATGAACTGGTCCTAATACCGTCACTTCAATATAAAACCGGCCGGTCGGTTTTATAGGATGTATAGATTGACACCTCATAGTTTTCTTTTCCATAATATATATTTTTTCATTATTGGGAACCTCATAGATACCTCACAGTTTTGTTTTCCATAGTAGATATTTTATCATGATCGGGAACCTCATAGATGCCTTATAGTTTTATTTTCAATAGTAGATATTTTTTCATGATCGCGAACTTATTATTGATTAAATCATTGAATTTGTTGTTTGACTAATATATCAGGTCATGGTAGCCCTTTTGGGATCATGAAAAAAGAGTATATTTTTGCTGATTTTATATGAAAATTGTATGAAAAATGTGTATAATATTTCTTAATATACAAATATTGTTTTCCGATAGTATTCAAATCATTCCAAATAAATCCAAACATGGTTTAAATTTGAAAAGTCAACATTTAAAAAATAAAATTATTTGAATGCAAATTTTCATACAAAATACGTTCGAAGAAAGATCGAATGCTAGAGTAGGCCCCACAATTTTTTCACATTTTTGAGTATTTTTTTCATGGAAAACAGAAAATAAGATTTCTTTAGTAGAACGGTGAAATTACTTAATACATTTTCAATAGAACTGTTTTTTTTTAAGTAAAGCCTGGGGTAAAGTGGGACACGTTTTGATTTTCCTCTAAAAAAGTAATTGTGAATAATTTATTAAATTCTTTTAAAGAGTCTATTCTAAAGACTGCTTTATGATTTAACTTTTTGCATTAATTTTTTGAGCGATTTTTCAAAACAGCTCGATTTAGGACTTGTAGAAAAATGTTTGGGTAAAGTGGGAAACTTCAAAATTGTAACCAAAATGCTATTTTAGTTTTTCTTTTCAATGTTTTGTTGTTTTTTTGTATAACAAAGTCAATTATATTAAGAACAAAAACCATTACAATAAAGTAATACAAAAAGAATGAGAACAAAAAAAAAATAATTTATAAACATTTCAGTAGTTATGTTAAGAAAATACGAACAAAATTGGTGCATTTACTCCTAGTCAGAATATTTTGAGTGGCAATGGACACAGATGTAGTTGCTGATTGCCAAGTTCACACATTTCAAGTATCCAGTACTTTAACACATAATGCATTTCACTGACTTGTCAAAATTTAAATTCTTCGGAATTTCATTCAAGTAAATTGTTCAAAATTCTTCTTTTTCTATTAAAGTTGAAGAATCTTTACTGCTGTATTCTTTTTGTTTTTGTTAATTGTTCGTTTCTTGGCTTTATTCTTAACAGATCTTATCTCATGTGAAGTTAAATTTTTTTTTCATTGGTTTGTGGCTAAGATTGAAGTTTTTCTTGTCTAAACCTATTAAATAATGCACATAAGACAATATTTTACTAAAAAATATAACAAACATTGCTTTACGTTTCCCACTTTACTCATAATGTGTTTCCCACTTTACCCAAATATCGCAATTTGATCATAACCATTTAAGCAATGTTAAATTATTTGAAACACCCGTTTATATTTCAAAAGACATACAACATCCGTTTATTTTAAACATACCTTCCTAATTAAAAACAAAAAAATTTCACATTTTTTTTGATAGCAAACGACAGCACTTTTAAAAACTATCAACAAAATTTGATTTTACTTGTTCTCAAAATGCAATAAAAGGCTATTAATTTTATTAAAACCATAGCTGAAAAAGTCGATGCCATATTAGGAAACACTTGACAAATGTTTTTATTTTTCTAAGTGCAAAAACATGTCCAAAAATTGCAATTTCCCACATTATCCCATGTCCCACTTTAGCACAGACTAATAACAAAAAATGAGGAATTAGGTTAGGGAAAAGAAATAACCTATTTGAAGAAAATTTCTAATTACAATTAACTCACAAACTTCTCAAATTCAAAATGCTAGAATATCCCAAAAATTGACTATGTAAAAAATAATAAGAAAATATGTAAAAATGTTTCGTTTTAAATACTATGTATTGAAGAAAATAACTTTATAATTGAAAGATAAAGTATAACAATCTAATGCTATAAATCGTCGTTGTAGAACGAAAAGTCACCAAATGCATTTTCAAAATGCCAAATATTCATTTAAAAAAATCTTTATATATCTGTCAATTTTTAATCGATGATCTTAATTTTTTTACCACATGATAAGAAAATGTAAATCTATTAATTGATATTTCAACTTTAAAAATGCACCAATTACTTTTTATAATATTAATCAACAAACTCGAATTTTAAGTTTTTCATAAAAATGTATTTGGTGACTTTTCGTTCTACAATGACGAAATTATATCTATCTAAAAAATTATATTTTATACAAAATTAAATTGAAAATAAATTTATAATCATAATAACCTGTTAAAATGTTTATGAAAGAAAAAACAATGTGAAAATTTCTAAGTAAAATTAGCAGTGAATTTATAAAAAAGCTATTGAAAAGCTAATTTAGTGGCTAAATCGATACTTTTTGGGATAATACTCAATGTTATTAAACGAATAAAATAATAGGTAATTTACATTTTAATAGTTGAAACTTTTAAAATATCAAAAAACTATTTATTGTGTATTCTTTGCTTTTTTGAGTGTAGGAAATGTATTCTGAATGTAAGAAATGAAGTCCATTAAAAATTTATATTTATTAGAGTCAACTGATAATTATAACTAATACAATTTTTTTCCACAAGTCTCTACTTTACATAAAAAAAATAGTTCAAAATAATATTGACTACCAACTCCTTAAAAATATTTGCACTCTTTTGAGGGCGCGCGCTCTCCCTAAACCAATAATTTCCAGCTAAACAATATCCCTAGTGTGTTACGCACTTTCTTTTGATTTACTTCCCATTTGTAGAGTTCTTCCTTTGATTAGGTCCTTTTGCCATGTCCTGTGCGCTCTGCACGCTCATCATAATCTGCTCTTTTATTAGTATTTCTTTCAATAAACATAAAACGCATGAACAACGCCCTGGGTTAGAAAGAGAGCTGCTGAAACTGCCTAAAGACACAAATCTACTGACGTCTTCAAACATTTTCTACCTGCCTGCCGCAAGAATCTTCGGTGTGCGCGCCGCCATTGGTTAGAGCAGTGCAATTGTCATACCACGCATACGCACACACAACGCACCTCTTTGCTGCGCTGCGCTGCGCTGTGCTGTGCATTACATACATATAATGCGCATCGCATGCTCAGCACAACACACTCTCTGCCTTGCCTTCAAACAACACACTTCGTCTCTCAAAGTGCCTACGAACGGAACACACATATTAAAAATATACCCGAAAAAAATACGAAATAACTCGTCGCAGCAAAGCAACGAGTTTCAATACAACAGCAACAACAAGAAGAAGAAACCAACGAGGAATAGCAACAACAACTACGAGTGTACAATACAGACAGCCGCGTTGCAAGAACAACAACATTTACTACACATAACAACCACGAATAGCAGTCGTTTGTGTTCAGCGTGCCTACGTTAGCCGACTCTCTGGCTGCGTTTTGGAATTCAGTCGCCAACGATAATTACCGGTGGTTATATCGACAGCTCTGCGCCTCGTCTGACAGCAAAAAGAAAAATTCAAAATAAAAAAAATAAACTGAAAAAAGAAGAAGCAGTAGTAGCCGTGCAGCAAAAGTGTTGCCAACGACGACTACGTTCGAAATTATTGCAAGTTTTGCTTTAGCAGCCTTGTAATTAAACGAATTTTGTGCGTGTTTTCGAAGACGAACAACGACGCGCGTCTCAATTAAATTAATAAACTATAATTAAATATTTACAATAATAACAAAAACAATTACAAACAAGCGTGCCATACAACAACAACAACAACCACATATAATGCACTAATGTGTTTTAAAATTCTACAAAAAAAGTGCTAAATTATTAAATTAAAAAATCTAAATCAATTTAAATAAAATTCCCGAATAATATCAAAATGATTGACGCCGCCTGCAATTATCTGAATCCTTATGCGAGCGCTTCATCCTTGGCATCAACAGCCGCCGATTTCACTGCACCCTACAATCATCACAACATCAGCAGCAGCAGCAGTAGCTCCAGCTCCAACCACAGCAGTCTCAGCAAATCAGTTGCATCCTCCGCTGCTATCGCTGCATCTTGTCATCCGGCTGCCATGAAACTGGAAATGCAATATCCGCCACAACCATCATCCACCGGCTCCGCCTCACCCAACTCGAGCATACAGTCAGCGCCCTCATCGGCGTCAGTGTCGCCCAGCAGCTTTCCATCGCCCTCGCAGTCATTTGCCTCGCTCACCGCCAGTCCGCCCGCTTCGTCGTTGACATCGCCGTTGTCCGGTTCTCCGGCTGCGGGCACATCTGCACAGGGGCAGCATGGCGCTGATATGGGCGCTGCGGCGGCTGCCTACTCCTGGAACAGCTACTCGGCTGCATTACCCACAAGGTAAGCATCACAAAATAAGAAGCAAATAGATTCTACTATAATAGGAAACTTAAATTTTTCGTTTTTGCATATTTTGCATATTTTTGCATATTTTTGCATATTTTGCATATTTTTGCATTTTTTTTGCTTTGCCTTTTTTAATATTTTAATTTTAATAAAAAAAAAAAATTGTCATACTTTGCATTTGCTTTAAATCTTTAAATTTGAAATTTTTGTTTTTGCATATTTTTTGAAAATTTTACTAATTTCCATTTTCTCTTCTTCTATTCTTTCAGAACTCAATTCCCCTATGCACAATACGCCTCCGACTACTACGGCAACGTCGGCATGTCCGCCAGCGCCGCTGCTGCCGCCGGCGCCGCCTGGTTCACACACCAGGATCGCCTCTACCAGCCCTGGTCTGCAAGCCAAAGCTATGCTGGCTTCAATTTTGACGACATTGCATTCCAGACACAGCTCCAGCGTCGCTCCGTACGTTGCACCTGCCCGAATTGCGCCAACGAAATGTCCGGCCTGCCGCCAATTGTTGGCCCCGATGAGCGCGGCCGCAAGCAACACATCTGCCATATACCCGGCTGTGAACGTCTCTACGGCAAGGCATCGCACCTCAAGACACATTTGCGTTGGCACACCGGTGAACGGCCCTTTCTCTGCCTGACGTGCGGCAAACGCTTCTCACGCTCCGACGAGCTGCAACGTCACGGACGCACACACACCAACTATCGCCCCTATGCGTGTCCCATCTGCTCGAAGAAATTCTCGCGCAGCGATCATCTGAGCAAGCACAAGAAAACGCACTTCAAGGACAAGAAGAGCAAGAAAGCGCTTGCCGCCGAGGCCAAGGAGCAAGCGGCCAGCGTTAAGCAAGAGCAAAACGATGCGTCCACAAAGTCCGCGACAGCAACGACGACGACGTCGACAACAAGCAGCAAAAAAGCTGCCGTTGCGACAAATGCACCCGCTGTGGTTTCACCCGTCAAACCTACAGCTAGCGCCGCCAATCTGCACTTAACGCAGCCGCTTTCGCTGCCACAACCAACGCAGCAGCTGCAGCAGCAACAACAGTCGTCGCCCGTTGCTGCCACGCTGCAGCTGAAAACCGAGCAGCCTGAGATTCCATCCGGCTACAATCCCTATGCCAATCTCTATCATCAGAGTAGCTCACTCTTTCATCCGCATCATTTGTCTGCCACCAGCGCTAGCGCCGCTTATAGCGCTGGTCTGCACGCTGCTGCGGCAGCGTCAAGCCAACAACAGCCCAGCAGCGTCGGCTCTACGCTCGACTTATGGAGCAGCCATCATCACCATCATCATCACCATCGCAGTGCCATTGAACAGTCATCTACCTCCGCCTCTGCCGCCGTTGTTTCCTCCGCGGCAGCTACGCATCAGCAGCAGCAGCAACAACAACAGCAGCAACAACTGCAGCAGCAGCAACAACAACAGCAGCAACAAATGCAGCAACAGCAGCTACAACAGCAGCAGCAACAACAGCATTCAACCAGCCAACACTACGCCGCCCTGGCCATGCAGAGCGAATCGCAGCTAGCCGCCGAGTATGGCATCACAATGACCGGCTCCACTAGCACCGGTTCGTCACCAGTGCATCACTTGCAGCACACGAGTGCCGCATATCCCAGCCTGCTGGGTCAAATGAAAAGCGAGTATTCGGCATATCCGGATTTCAGCGCTAGCGGCAGCTATGCGGCGGCATCTGCGGGCGCCTTCCATCACCATCATCATCACAATCCGTGGGCAAGCGCCGCAGCCTACCAGCATCCACATGCCACAGCATAAAATGTTGAAAAAAAATGCACATTTTGTGAAAAAACAATATTTGAGAAACTATTGAGAAACATTTGAGAAACAGTTGAGACACGCTTGAGGCACTATTGAGAAACTGTTGAACACAATTGTAAAGCATTTAAGTTTAGTTTCCAAAAAGTGCTTAGAATCTCTTGTGCTTTAGTACTCTGATATAGTGATGTGATGTAAACCTAGAAAAACTATTGATCGGTTGACCGCTTGATGTTGTCTGTGCGTATAGACTATATACGCTTCGTTATTGTTGTTGTTTAAATATATTGAAAACTTTAAGTTTTTAAGTTTAAGTCATGCATATAGTTAAAAAAAGAGTAATACCAGCTTTTAGTTACAGCATTAAAAGCTTTTAAATTGTATATATTTTTTATTTGTTTTAAGCCAATTGTATATAGCTATCGATAAATCGATAATACATTTAATACATTTGTTATGTTCATATTATTCATAAAAGATATATCTAAAAATTATATAATAGTAATACTAATACAAAATAATAAAAAACCATATAAAATTAACAATTACTTTTTTTATTTCAAATGGGAAGATTCTTTATTTTGCATTTAGAGTTCAACAATTTAATGTCTATTTTTCTCGAAGCATAATAATGAAAATGTATGTATATCATATCATATTGATATTCCCTATCGATATCATATTGATATTCCATCCCTTGAAATTATTCTAGGGAATGTTCATCATTATAACGTGAATAGTTATATGATCAGGTCATGATTATGTTTACCATTAAACACACAGGGAAAAATATGTTTGCAGCAAGAATTTTCAAATTGTTATTGCTTTTATTTTAACATCGATATATAATGATTAAATTAAATAAACGACAAAACAATTTGAAAATTTTAAATATTACAGTCAATTAAAGTCATTTAATTTATGTTTGCAAATATATTATGTTTGCTGCAAAATATTTTTTTCTTTGCGTGTAGAGTAAACTTTAATTTGGTCCCTTTTTAAAGTTTTGATATTCTGATAAATTAGAGACCTTTTACCCTATGTATAAATTGTGATTCTAATAGTATGATCATTATTCAATGATGATAATTCCACACATTTTAAAACTAAGAACTGTCCTTGCTTCTCAATAATTCCGACAGGAAAACATTTTGCTATGAGTTCTACTCTGTAATATAATACCACAAGTAATATGGAATTTATTTAAAAATTTAGCATGAAAGTGACGCCATCATCCATCCTTGATAATTACCACATAAAGCTACTCTTAATAACATTTCTAAACATAACGAAACAAAATTTCTGTAATTTTTCAGGAATATTTCCAGCAAACACACAGATAAATGGAAGTTTGTAGGAAGCGTATGTTAGATTATCAGATTTTATAGAATTTTAAAGGCAGATTCATGGCATATTTTCAGAATGGGCAGCGAAAAAACAGCTTATGATACAAACTCCGCCCTTGTCTGCTTAAAATATTTCGAAATTATGTTTTTAAATTGCCTTGATCCTGCTAAACATTGTGTCTAGTGATACTTTCTCGGTACAAAATTTGCGGAATATTTCAGGAATATTTCCAGCATATTTTCGGCAAACACGCAGATAAATGGAATATTTTGGGTAGTTTATAGCAGGCTGTGAAATTTTATAGAATTTTAATGGCAGATTCACGGCATATTTTGGAGCAAGCAGAAAACAGACAGCTTGTGATACAAACTCCGCCTTTGTCTGTTTTAAATATGTCGTACAAATATTACAAAACGTTTTTGACCCTGCCAAAAAAAAAAAAAATTTTGGCTCGAGATTACCAAATGTTATTCCTGGCATATTTTTAGAATGGTCAGAAAACAAACAGCTTTTGATACAATCTCCGCCTTTGTCTGTCTAAAATATTTTAAAAGTAATTTTCTAAATTGCCTTGATCCCCGAGACAAAATGTTGCATTTTCCTGGAATATTTTGGGTATATTTACGGCAAACACAAAGATCAATATAATATTTTGGGAAGTGTATAGCAGGTTGTAAAATTTGGTGGTTTTTAATTGCAAATTCACGGCATATTTTAGGAACTGAAAGAAAACAGACAGCTTGTGATATATACTGAGACTTTGTCTGTTTGACATATATGTCGTCAAAATGTTTGTAAGCTGCCAAAAATTTTGTATGGGGTCCTTTCAAAAATTTTGTCTAGTGATACTTTTGTAGAATATCAAAGGCAGATTCCAATTTTTGATATTGATAGCTTTTTTTTAAATTCTTTTTTTGTATTCTTGAAATATCTGAAAAACTGTTTCTAAACGGACTTGACAGTTTTATTGTTATAATCACAAAACAACTCATTGGTCCTTAAATCCTTTTATTGATTAATTAACTTTATTTTGATTCATTCGTGGTCGCTGACTTCGAATCTGTATTTTACTCTGTTTTACAACGTCTCGGTTACTTGGATTTTGTGGTCAAATTTAGATAATTATGGTGTTCAAAACCCTTTTCGGTTAAGTAGGGGAATCTGAATATTCAAGTACTTGTTTTCATAGACAGTATCTTACCGAACTCAATTTAAAATAATTCTTAGGGCCATTTTTTCAGTGTTAGTTTAAACATAGTTAAAGCTCCGTTTAAACTAAGTTTAAACGACGGTTGAAGTTCACTGAAAAATCGATTCTGATTTTAAACGAAGTTTAAATCATAAACTAAGTTCGACTAGCACTGAAATAATAGCCCTTTAACATTAAACTAAATAATTTCGATAGATATACGGCGGTTAGATGATGCCAATATTAAAAAAAGAAAAGTATTTTCAAGTCAAACATCAAATTTTATTTAAATGTAACGTCACCTCGAAGTTATAATGTCGTATATCTTTATACGAATATACGACAATACACTTTATTTATAAAATTACAACAGGAAACATAGGAAACAGAGCCCTAATAATAAGAAACATTGAATTTAACATAGAGGAAAGGAAATAGTGTCCATATATTAAAAAAAAGTTTAATTAAAATAAGTAAACCTGAAGATGACGCTATTTCAAAACTTCAACGTTTTTGAAAAAGTGTAATTTTGACATAATGCATAAAAATAAACCCTATTTAAAAGTCGGATATAGTTTTTGTATTATTGGCAATGTCCCGCAGAATTCGAATATATTAATTTAAAAAAAAATTATGGATAGGTTTACGAGATATCGGCCAATAACTTTTAAACCGAGTTTTCAAAATGTGGTCACATATATTTGCAAATATTTCGCGTTTTAAATAAATATAATTTAAAATCCAATAAACATTTGTCAGAAAATTTTGAAACTAGTTCACTGGTTTGAGAGAATTCGATAGAATAACTTGAAAACTGTAATTTCTTCGACAAAAATTTAAATCAAAGATGCATTTAAAAAATTGGGAAAAATTTAGAAAGCGAGATGATTCACAATCTGTGATATTCCAAAATTAGCCTGCACTTTTTTTTTTTAAAGAAAATGAAGTAAAAATAAAATAAATCTATGGATATACATTTTGGATACATTTTGAGGTCAGAAAAATTTCATATAAAGCATTAGAATTGGGTTTAAACTAAAAAAAAAATTGTGCTTTTATACACTAGACCCTGGGCTACAGGTTATCTATGTATATGAGAATATTTTAGCGCATCTTAAAAGGCGTGACCGATATGAAAAGTATATATTTTCTTTATCAGCACACTTTTCGAGTCAATTTAGAAATGGCCGTCTGTCTGTCCGCCTATACAGGATCACTTGATAAACACAATTCCGAATGCGATGTAATTTAATTTAAATATATTTTAGTAGAAAAGTAATTTGAAGTTCGAAAATGAGTCAAATTAGTCAACGTACTCAACTACATCCCATACAAGATATGGGTTTAATTTTTAGGATCCCATATCTCGTAAAGTATTCAAGATAAAGATACAAAATTTTAAATTTGTTACAAACAATAATCTATCAATACGTGCTCATCAATACGTGGCGTGATTGGCCCACATTTTCTTCTTTTTATTTGTATGCCTATTCATATAGCAATCAATTATAACGCTTTCACATAATTTATTTTATCCGCAAATATTACCCATACACTTTTGTCATTGATAGCTCAATTTCTTCGAAAGAGTGTGGACTAGTTTTGAAATATTACAAACTGTGTATCATCTTACTTTCTAGATTTTTCCAATTTTTTAAATGCATTTTTTGATTAAATTTTTTGTCGAAAAAATAGTTTTCAAGTTCGTCTATCGAGTTCTCTTAAACAAGTAGATGAATTTAAAAATGTTATGATAAATGTTTATTGGTTGTTTAAATACCTTTCATTTGATGTAACTACTGATCAGCTGAGTTATTTGGAACGCGATATGTTTACAACTATATGTACCCCCTTTTTTAAAGTTTGGTTCAAAAGTTATTGGCCAATATTTTGTAAACCTATCCAAAGAAACATTTTTAAATCATATCTTCGGAATCATTACGTTTTCATATTAAACTCCATATTTTCAAAAATAACGCTGGCCTCAGCAGTTCGGAGGTATGCGCGCTGGACTTGCATTCGAAAGATCTCGGGTTTGAATCCCCGGTTAGGTATTGGCACTCGCGGTGATATTTACCACAAAACGTAGGGAATAGATTTCACCGTACAATGGATTTAGTATGTCAGAGTATTGTGGTTCATAGTAAATATTCTATAAATTATCAAAAATCGAATTCATCTAAAAATTAGTTCAATCTATATATATAAAACTTATTTTCCGTTTATTTGTTTGCATGTTTGTGCGCTATGCAAACGTACACCTGTGCACGGATTTTCTTAAAATTTGGAATATATATCCTACAGACCCAGTAGAAGGTCACTACATAGTTTTCGTTGACCTCGCCCTTTTTTACGCTCATTTTTATTGTTGGTGTATAATTTATATTCATAGCAAAACCATTGAATGTATTTTTCTGACAATTTGCATTACTAAGTATGCTATAAAGTCCATGGAGTATCCTAAACCATATATAAACTAGATAGGGCAAAGGGGGTGGCACCTCCCATAGAACCCAAAAATTCAGTACGCTATATCTCAGAACAAATGATATCGATTTAAACTAAACTTTAAAATTGGATGTTACTCATCTTACTTAATCTCACCACACATAAACTCACTACACCTAAACTCACCACACCTAAACTCACCATACTAAAACTCACCACACTAAATTCATCACACTAAAACTCACCACACTAAAACTCACCACACTGGAAAAACACTACGGGGAATAATTCTACCGGGAAGAATGTTACGGGCACGAGTCGTGCACGGGTCCAGCTAGTTTTTTAATAAATTTTAAAATATTTTTTTTTTTTTGTATATTTCTTTGTTCAGTTAGTTTGCTATGTTGAGAATTGTGAATATCAGTTTATATCTAATTTTTGCATTTACTGCAAACATTTTCCAAATATCACAAAAAGTGTAAATATTTGACATAAGTAATAAAGGGTAAAATTTTGTATTATTTAAAAATTACCGAATTCCTTTTTTTTTTTTTTTGGATAAAGTCGATTTCTGTTTATTTTGCTATGCTTAAATACCATGTATTATCTACATATTATAACTATAAATATCAATATAAATTAAGCTATTAAACAATGTCTACTAAACCAACAAACAAAAAGTAAAATATTTGAAAATAAATGCATAACATAAGGTACAGCCATAGATCATCTACAATCCCCAAAAAACGCCATATGTTCTAATCATTCCATAGTAAATACTAAAGCATAAATATAGAAAATGACGACAAAAAGATAATGCAAAAGGTACAAAAAATGAACAACACATAAATTTATAATTGTCGATGACCATGTCGTCAACGCCCACAACAAACCGCAAAAACCTACGAGTAGACCTCGAGGAGTTCGTTGTCTAAAACAAACAACTGCCTCGAAATATTATGTCTCGTTTTTTTTTGTTTTCTAGTTAAGTCATCTTCTTATCTGACCAAGTGATAATCTGCGCAATTGTTCTAAGACCTGCGTCGATCGGCGATCGAGAAACGAGGCATAAGGACGAAACATCGAACATCTAGAAACGAGCATCTATTTTCGAGGATCTAGCATCTCAAAAAGCATCGCCCGATCGACTTTAACGAACGGGTACTGCCGAGCGCAGTGGTCAGCCAGCGTGTCGAAAAAAGTGCCACAGAAATATTAGATTGAATTCTGTAGAAAAAGGCGGTCTGTAAACTGAGCACAAAGCCAACAAGCAAAGGACCTCATGAGGTCCTTTGACATTTGTGACACACTGACACGAACACTGACAGCGACGACCTCTTGTTGCGGGTGATGATGGGCTACTTTAGTTGCTATTCTTCGGCCGTCATGTGACGCAACATCTTTATTTTGGTACTTATAATGTTGGTCCTTAAATTTTCGCTATTGTTGTTGTTCCTTTTACGAATCATCTGTAGTTCGATCGATGATCTTCTGTAGATGATCTTCGCGCAGAACACAAGTGCTGCACAAGTGTTTTTCCATAAACAAGTTGGTAACGCGCTTGACTTACGCCCGCTCTGACATAAATTCAAAATTAACATGGCCACTTATAGGGTATAATTGTGACATTAGTGCCAGCAGAGTGGCAGAAGATTTGCCCCAACCCAGTGTCAAATCACGGTATTTCTGGGAAGAAGTGCGGCGGCAGCTCTTTTACAAGATGAGAAATGATTTTTGTTCATGGAAGTTATATATATGAACGCGGTAGTATGTAAATGATATGGATTTGTGTTGCACTTATGGGACTTCTGTTTGTTTTTTCACTATAATTGAAGTATATTTTGAGTAGACATAGGAGAGCCAATAATATGTATAACGCATAGGTTTATAGCAAGTGACAAATATGAAGTAATATCAAAATTAATTCGAAGAATTAAACTTCAAATAGGTTTTTTTTTTGTAAAAGCCGCGTCAATAATGAAATATAATTTGTTTCTATACAGACATTTTTGTTTGGCAGAAAAATTTCTGATAATATTTAGTACCGATAGACCTTCATAAATAAGTTTAAAAAATTCAGTGTACGTTTCGATTTATCGATAATTCGAGTGTAAATAATTTGTTATTCAAGAAAAAATTGATAAAATCAGAAGAAAACAAGAGGCAAACGGATGATATACACTATAACGAAAAACTTCTTGTTATTAAGAAACATTTTGAGAAGCAGAAAACCAGAAAAAAGCGGTATTTTGACATAATACATAAAAATAAAACCTATTTAAAAATCAGATATAGTTTGGATAAAACCAGAAAAAATCCAGATTGTTTTGTCAAAACGAAAAATGTATTAATATTAAGAAATAAATCAAATACAGAATAATCTTCATATTAAAAGAAAATTCCCGAAAACTTTTGTATAGCCACTTTTGTATAACATCAGAGTGGCATTCTTCTAAAATGTATGGGGCATATTTCGAGACAAATCTTCTCAACCTCCCGATACAAAATTTTTACCATGTCTCAGCAATATTTTGGGCACATTTCAGGTTATCTAATACTTCGCCTTTGTCTGCTTACAATTTTTAAAAATTTGGTTTAGTGCTCGAGGCAAAGTTTCTGTCATATTTTAGGCAAATACATTGATGAATGGAAGCTTGTGGAAAGCATATAGCAGGTTGTACAATTTATGGAATATTAAAAGCATATTTTCGGCGTATTATGAGAATGAACGGAAAACAGAGAGCTTTCGACACAATATGTTTAAAAATTATAAAAATGTTTCAAAAACTGCGTTGGTCCTGTCAAAAACTCTGTTTTAGACCCGAGCCAATACGTCTGACATTTTTTTTTGGAAATTTCCTCACAAAACACAGATTAATGGTAGCTTGTGGAAAGCATATAACAGGTAGTCAAAATTTATGAAATATTAATAGCAGATTTTCGGCATATTTTGGAAACGGACATCAAACAGATATCTTTTGAAACAAACTTCGTCATTGTCTTTCGCAAAAAATGTTGCCAAAATGTCTAGCATTTTTTGTTATGAGATTTTCCCACAAACAGATAAAGCATGTGGAAAGAGTATACAACTCGAGACACAATTTCTGGCATTTTTCAGGAATATTTCGAACATATTTTTTTGGCAAACACACATGAAAATGGAATATTTTGGGAAGCAGGTTGTCAAAATTTATGAAATATTAAAAGCAGATTTCCGGCATATTTTGGGAACGGACAGAAAACAGACAACTTTTGACTGTCAACACTGTCATTGTCCTTCGCAAAAAATGTAGCAAAAACCTCTAGCATTTTATATAAAAGATTTTCTTACAAACAGACAAAGCGTAAAAATTTGTGTAATTTTAATGGCATATTTTGCGAACGTGCAGGAAACATACAGCTTGTGATACAAACTGAAATATTACGAACAAATATTTTTAAACTGCCTCGACCATGTCAAAAATTTGGTCGTATATCTTTTCATCAAGAAATGGCAAACCTTACTGAAGAGAAATTAAAAAAACTTTTGTAGCGCTCTTATTGAAAAACCCTTTACAACTGGTTGATGGCAGTTTATACATTTTTTTGCTAATTCGTTGTAAAATTTTAAAAAGTGATTTCCGACATTTTTGGCAGATAATAGGCAGCTTTTTATACAAAGTTCGATTTTATAACAGAGGCTGCCTATAATCTGCCAACATTTAAAAGAGTTGATGAATTCCGTTCTTCAATCCATGAGTCATTGAAAATTTAAAAAAAAAATTAAAATAAAAAATAAATTGAATAAATAAAACCAAAAAACTTCTTATAATACTTAAATCATAAAAAAGAAAACTGTACACACAAAAAATAAAATTCACCAACTACCAGTATTCATCATATTGATGATTTCATTCAGTGTTTTTTATTTTTAGTATTTTTTATATCAAGAAATTTCAAACAAAAATTGATCTCCGTTTTACGTATTTATAATTCTCATAAGATTTATGATATTTAAATTAATATGGTTTGATGACCAAAATTCATCAATATGAAGTTCACTTTTTTATTAATTTGATGAAATGGAGGCTTCGAATAATAAGCAATTCAATAAGAATTATAAATAACCAAATGTGTAAATGGAGACAAATTTGTGTTTGAAATTTGATGGTCAAAAAATGAAAAACATTTAAAAAATACGATTTTAATTCAATGAATGAATTCATCAATATGATGAATCCTGGTAGGTGGTGAAATTTTTGGTAAAATTTTGTGTGTGTACCAACAACATATATTTTCGATACTTTACAAAATATGTTTCAAAACTGCCTAAGACTGCAAAAAATGTTCGTAATTTTATGCCTAGTCATTCATAATATTAATGAATTACGACATAAATGTTATGAATGCGGTCATAAATATGATGAACGCTTGGTAACTGTCGAAAAAGTGTTCTTCAATATGATGAACTGTTTGTGATGAATACGTTGCATCAAATTAATGAACAAAAACATAAAATACAGCATATATGTACTTCATATTGAAGAATGATGTTGATCAGACTAAATTTCAAACAAACAATTTTTGTCGTTCACTTTTTTGCCGTACTTCTAAGTCCTCAAGTAGTTCTTGTATGTTATTTCTTATATAATGCTTGCTCGATATGCCTAAATTAGTAAACTGCTTTATAATATATTTATTTATTTATAATATATTTATTTATAATATATTTATTTATTTATAATATATTTATAATATATTTATTTATTATTACAACTTTTTATTAATGAAAAGTAAAATTTTTTTTGACAAATTTTTTTATCGAATCTTTTTCTGTAATTTTGTGTAATAAAATTTTTACAACACTTTTTTCGAATTATTTAAAAAAAAAAATTGAAAATTTTCGTAAATAAATTTAAAAAAATCAATTGTTTATTCATCAGATTGAATCTTATATTCATAAATATTATGAACAAATTCATCAATATGACGTTTCAAAATTATTGTATAGTATGAATAATATGAATAATAGTACGAATAATTTCATATATATAGTTAATTTATTCATCAATATGTCATTTAAAGAACGGTGGTATCAATATGATGAATCAGGTAGTTGGTGAAGAAATTCATAATATTTATGAACAAATTCATTATATTGATGATTTTTTTTTCTGTGTATAGTATTGATGTACGGGATGTCGATGGTAAACATTTTTTCACGTTTTGTTGAGTAGTATTATCTGTGTGTTTCGCGGAAATATGTCCGAAATATAATAGAAAAATATAATTTTATGGAATTTAAAGGCAGACTCTGTGTGTGTCTGCTTAATCGTTCGAGAAAATGTTTCTTAACTGCTTTCGCCTGTCAAAAATGATATCTAGGGACGTTCCTCTAAAACATATGTATATTTTAATTAGAATTCCCAAAACAAAATTCTAGCCAAAGTTTTGCCAAAGTCTTCTAACAATTTTCAATTTCTCTGCCTAATTGAAACATTGTATCCCCAATGTGTTTTGTCATAAATCTCTTCAAAATAACAACGACGTCAAGCATTAAACCAACACATTTTAAACTAATTGAAAGTTTAGTTTATTGAACTAGAAAATTATAGTAATTTAAGTTTTAAGCAAATTTATCGAGCGCAGCATATCTCACAATCGTATACATGATCGTCGTGTATCTGTATCGGTCGGTCAGTCGGCTGGTGATCGGCATAACGCCATATTGATTTATGTGCTCAAATTATCAACTGCATCCATCAATTCTTTTGCCGCAGCAGCAGCAACAGCAGCGCTGCAATCAATCTCACACTCAGAGTCTCAATCTCAATCTCCAAGTCAAACTCTTACCATGCAAAGGTATTTATTCAAAGTTTCCACATTTTACACTTTAAGCCACAAGTGGGGCGTGTTACCACGCATACGGACCAGGCCAATAATTATCTCGGCACAGCCTCGAACTTGTTGCGTTATAATTGCAGGCGAAACCAAATATTTGTCGGTTTATTGAAAAACTACGCTATACGGCTGTTGACAGATAGAGGTATTTAAATTCTTCGATTTGATCTTCATTTTTGAGTAGTATAGGCACTGCTGGACGCTAAAGCTTGTTGAGCTTCAGTGAAGCTGAAGACGGTATATGGCACACACACGCATAGTCCACCGAAATGAGGCTTCTTCGGAGCTGACCGCTGCATAATCTTCATCATCATCATAATCTTGAGGTTAAAACAAAACAAAAAAAAAACTGTCCGACTGAGTGACTGAAATTCTACTTGGCTGGGCGCAAATTTCCGCCTTTGGCTATGTAACAAAATCTGATTGATTTATAACCGAGGCGCATCTCTTGTGGCTTTGCATGACTTTCCTTGGTTTCAACATGGTTTTGAGTTTGGTGTATTTGGATTTTGATTTTTTTTGTTGTTATTCGTATTTGAGCGCGGTAAGTTACTGGCTGCCTCTTTGTGGTTTAAGAACTTAGGCGCTTGATGCACAAAAGTTAATGATGATAAATGATTAAGTTATGATTTGTTGTTATGGCCTTTCAGTCAATGTGTTTGTTTAATTTGGGCAGTTTTTCAAATTATACTTGGGCATTTTTATTATTTCTACATGAGAAAGTGTATTTTTCTTTTATTAGATGTGGTTTTAAGGCAGTCTTTTTAATTGAATTATATAGTTTTAATAATAATATTTTCTTTTAAGTATTTTCAACCTTTTTATAAATTAATTACTGAACAAAATAAAACAAATTGTTGTTATTATTGGAATTGAAAAGAAAATAACGATTCGACTATAAAATCAACTACTGTCAATTACGGATGGTGAAATATGAAAATATACCGAATCGTTGAATTTTTATGCTGATATCAACACAGAAAAAAAAACTTCAATATGATGATTTTATTCATAAATATTATGAATTTTTCACCAACTACCAGATTCATTATATGGATTACTTCGTTCATTGAAATACAATTAAATGTTTAAAATGTTCAATATTTAAAATGTACACACAAAAATGTGTCACCATTTACAGATATCGTCACCTGTCAAACGTCATTTTTGATGTGAATGGAGTTATGACGTATATATTCTCTTTCTACTTCCGTTATCCGTTTTTTGATAGCTCGTAGCATGCTCCAAATCGCAAATTTGCTCCTATTTTAACGCAAAAGCTAATCTTCTTTATCGATTTATTTCAAAATCGACTCAATGCCATTTGAGCCAAATAAATTCGCAGGTGACGATTTTTAGAATTTTTATACGAATTTTCAAAAGAAAAAAATTGATTTTCGAAAATAAAATTCGAAACAAAAACAAATTCCTAAAAAATAAAATCGAAAAAAAATTTTTTTTTTTCATAAATATATTTTTTTTTTAAACTAATAATTTTATTCTAAATAATTAAATTTTTGGAATTTTTTTTACGAATTTTCAAAAAAAAAAAAATTATTTTCGAAACAAAAAAATTTCCTAAAAAATAAAATCGAAAAAAAAAATTTTTTTTTTCATTAAATAAAATTCGAAACAAAAAAATAAAATCGACAAAAAAAAAAATTTTTTTTTATACATTTTTTTCATAAATATTTTTTTTTAATGAACTAATAATTTTATTCAAAACTAGCTGGACCCGTGCACGACTCGTGCCAAGATTTTGTGAATTCATAGATATAAAGCGATTTTATTAATATAAAAAACATTATTATTATTTTTTATATCAGGGGCCCGTGCTTCGCTGTGGAATTTTGTATTGGTTTTATAAATGTAGTAACCAAATAATAATTCTCCGCCAAAACAACTTTTCCCAAAGACAATTCAGACAGTAGAATATTTCGCCGTAGAATTCTTCCCAATAGAAATCTTCGTCGTAAAATTCTTCCCCATAGAACGCTATACCGTAGAATTTTTCCCGTTAGAACTCTTCCCGGTAGAATTCTTCCCCGTAGAGTTTTTCCCAGTACAAGTTTTAGTGTAGTTAGTTTTTAATGTGGTGAGTTTTGGTATGGTGAGTTTTAATGCGGTGAGTTTTATTGTGGTGAGTTTTAGTGCGGTGAGTTTTAGTGTGGTGAGTTTTAGTGTGGTGAGTTTCGGTGTGGTGAGTTTTTAGTATGGTGAGTTTTAGTGTGGTGAGTTTTAGTGTGGTGAGCTTTATTGCGTTGAGTTTTAGTGTGGTGATTTTTAGTGTGGTGAATTTTGGTGTGGTGAGTTTTAGTGTGGTGAGTTTTAGTATGGTGAATTTTTAGTGTGGTGAGTTTTATCGTGGTGATTTTTATTGTGGTGAGTTTTAGTGTGGTGAGTTTGAGTGAGGTGAGTTTTAGTGTGGTGAGTTTTAGTGTGGTGAATTTTAGATTTTTGTTTAATCATTTTGGATTGTGTATGTGCTGAGTTATGTCGTTTTGAAAGTTTAGGTTGTATGGGAGGTACCACGCCCCTTTGTCCAATCCCGCCCATATGACACACCCGGGCTTCTAAGTATCCTGTGGCAAAATTTCAGTTAAATCGGTTCAGCGGTTTAGACGTGATGCTGGAACAAACAAACAGACAGACAGACAGACAGACCGACAGACTGACAGACGGACCAAGAGTTTTAATTATAGATAATTAAATTTTTTGAATTTTTTTACGAATTTTCAAAAAAAAAAAATTGATTTTCGAAACAAAAAAATTTCCTAAAAAATAAAATAGAAAAAAAATTTTTTTTTTTTTCAAAAACATTTTTTTTTTCGTAAAATAAACAAAATTCTCCGAAAAAATTTTAGAATTTTTTTTTTTCAAATTTTTTTTTTTAAATATATGTTTTTCAAGCAAAACCTTTTATTAATAAAAGGTTGTAATTATAATTAAATATATTACAAAACATTTTACTAATTTATGCATGTCGAACAAGCTTTATATAAGAACTATTTGAGGACTGAAAAGTATTGCAAAAAAAATGAACGAAAAATTAAATATTTTCATAGAAATTTGGTTTGATGAACAATATTCATCAATAGGATGTACATATATGTTGTATTTTATGCATTTGTTCGTTAATATGATGAACATATTCTTGATATACGAACACTTTTTCGTTCATTCATCAAATTGATAACGAATTCATTGATGTTTTGTAGTTATCAATATTATCATTATATTTCTTCATTAATGTGATGAAACATATTCTTCACATACACTACATCATATTAAAGAACACTTTTTCGGTCACTCATCAAATTGAATTGATAATGAATTCATAACATTGATGTTTTGTAGTTATCAATATTATGTATCGTTCTTCGATACCATTCATCATGCATCATGAAGAACGAAATTCATTAATATGATGATAATTTTTTTTCTGTGAACATCTACATAAATATGTTCATTAGACTGTTAATGACTTTTGTATGAATTGTTCTTATAGAATTTGATTGAAAATTTATTTTGAAATTGTCGATTTGGGTACCATCTTTGAGTTCCCGGCGGGTTTATTTCCCATATTCGGATTTCGCTAAAAATTCTCCACATCAATGTACTCATTTATTTTTAGGGGTTTATCTTTTCTCGATTTGAAATCATGAAAATTCAAACTCAGTCTTTATGTTCACTAGTTTTATGTTCACAATCTTTGCCTTCCATTTCGATTTCATTAACATCGCCTAACATACCCTCAATTTTCCTATCATTTGGTACCACCTGAATTGTATATGAATTGTATATTATTTTGGAAGGTCATCTTTTTAACTTCTTGACGTTCGAAATATATTTAGAAAAGAATATCGATCTTTTGTTTAAATTGTCCTTCTTTTCTCATATATTTTATTTTTACTTTATGTCCATAATTATATCTTTTATCATTTTTTTTTACATATTTCACTTTCATATTTCCCATATTTCTACATCAAAACAATTTTTTTTTCATAAAAATACTGCATAAAATTAAAGCACAAAAAACGAGATAGAAGCGCATTTTAACGAACACTTAACAAAAAATATAAATTAAAATAATTTCCCGGTTCGTCCCCCTAGAAAAAATCAAACAAAATATAGAGTTTTCTAGTTTACTTGATAGGTCGAAGATTAAAAATTGGATCTCTTTAAAGATTTTTCTTCTTTTTGAATTTTTGTGGAATCATGAGTTTGTAAAGAAGATAATAATTGCCTGTCCCTTACATTAATTCTTGTTTGTAAATATAGCAACCGACATTAATTGCATTCATTAATCAATCCAGCAATGAAATTCACTTGCTGCATTGACGTACGAATATTTGTAATATAAGCAAACAGAATTGCTAAATTAACGAAGAATTGCAAATGATTTCATTAAATTAGTAAATATCATTGTTGGATTGATTAATGAATGCAATAATGTCGATTATTTTTCTGTGCTGCTAAAGAAAAATTCTTTAATCTTTCCGTTCTAAGATTCTACGAGATAGATGTAAAAAAAGTGAATTGATCACAGTTCTATTAAGCAATTACACCTATTTTCAATACCAAATAACAAATGTATACATACAACCTAAATTTGCAATTAGGTTGATATAGATCCTTTACTTCCAATGCAATCGTGATTTCAACAGACAGACGTACATATTTTACCATTCTTTAGAACTAATATACGTACGTTTTGAAATTTATACTGAATTTCAGGTTTCGTCGGTTCTCCAGATGAATTTTATTTGTATCTATGAATTAGCTAACTTATGGTAAAACACACTACAAATAAAATTTGAATTTCAATATATAAATTTTGACTCTGAGCGGTAAAATAAATGTCTTTCTCCCATTATTCCATTAGATGTACCATGAATTTTGATTTTTGCCAGATCTTCAGCTAAAATGTATATTTTTTTGTGTAGGATAAATGTGTTTTAAAAAAATACTTATGTCGGTAAAGTAAAAGTCTTCCATTCTTCCATTTTAGTGCTATATCCCTAGTAATTAGAAATTGTAATAGGGTCATTACAGGGTCATTCATTGTTATAACCCGATTAGTTACATGACGATCATGATCTGGACATTATCATGTATACCCTAATAGGGTAAATTTCTACTAATGATGAGGTGTATGTACAAAGATGGATGACAGGTCTCCGTAAATGTATAACGCCAATTTTCAATAAGAAAATCCAAATGTATACATTTTATCTAAATTCGAAACTTCATTGAGCTATTTCTTAAGGTTTAGCTGTAACCGTGATTTCAACATATAGTTGGACAGACTTTACCATTCGTTTAAATTACTATGCTTACGTATGCAAAGTTGTATTGAATTTTAGAATTTTATACTAAAACATAAAAAGAAAAGATTATTGAAAAACATTGACTCTGGCCTGAAAAAAAATGTCACGCGCCTTTCAGTTCAAGGGTTATATCGTCGTTGTAGAACGAAAAGTCACAGAGAAGGGTTTAAAAATGGGTTCGGTAGTTAAATTACGTATATTTCACGTAATCTCAAATAGCGTCGATATACAGGTCATCTAAATTCGGTGTTTTTTTCGATCTAGCTCTCTTATTTTTGTTATTTCTGTTAAACCAAGTGCATATAAATTTCCAATTAAAGTGTTGGATATAAAAAATACTTTAGAGAAATTGCATCAATATGAAAAACACTTTTATTGTATAGATTACTGCTCGATTTCCAATTAATTCACGTGCTTCGCTCCACAATTATTTCAAGACACGTTTCGTTTTCTTTTCGAAATCATAGCATTTGTTTTAATTTCATTAGACGTGTCCTTCGAAACGTCACAGCTATCAGACCGTACTAAATATACCTGATTAATATATTTTCTTGTGCACACATTTGCTGCTTCATCTGTCCCCCACCCCATATGTCACTCTAGCTTCAAATGACCAAATCGAGGGAAAATAAGTTGTCTGCTTCTTAGATTTTTCTTTTTCAATACTGTTCATGGTCATGGCGCGCTGACATATGGACAATTTTTCCATTTTTTTTTTTGGTTCTATTGCAAGAAACCATAGAGTGGTGTGGTGACGGCGCGTGTTGCCCGCACTAATGGCTCCACAATGACCGTGCGTTAATTTTTTTTTTTCCACAGTTTATACTATTTTTTTTCTTTTTGGTGCATACATTGTTCGGACATTTTTATTCATAGGGTTTTGTTGATACATTTCCAGCAATGAATGGTAATGGTTCTGGTTCTGTTTTTGTATGATTCTGGTTTTATTTCTGTGGTTGATTTGTTTGTTGTTTCCTTGAGTAGTAGGTTTGTCATTGAGTTAACACAATCGTGTGCCATTGTCTAGCATATCCTTTAATGCTGGTTATTGTGTGGTTTGAATATTTTTTCACTTTATTAAAATGCATTTTTCCTACAATGTGTGTGCGTGGGTGTTTTAGTGTTGTTATTCAAATGTATTTGGCGCACAAAAAACCATCACAAATTGATTAAATTTTCGGTTAAAAATCGATTTGTTTCGCCTGTTGTCCTGTAAATGTCCTGTATTGGTTGAATGTATGTGTACAACGTGGGTGTGTTTCGTTTAGAATTGGTTTTTTTTTCTGTTTGTATTCGCGGTTAACGTGGTTTCTATTATTTTATAAATGGCGCCACTTAGCAACCCTTGTTTGAGTTTTGGTTGTTATTGCTGCACGTCGTTATTTATGGCTGAATTTAGGAGACAACTATGGTCTCTTTTTTCTTTTTTAATGACTATAGAATTTGATGCTAATGTGTGAAATATAGGCTATGCAAAGTTTTTATAATGATTCAGTTATTTTAAATTTTGACCAACTACAGAATAACAAACCAGTAAGGAAGGTTAGGTCATATGGGAAATTTTGAAGAAGGGAAGTTATAGTCGGTCTAAGCCGACTATAGATACTCCACACATGTGAAAATGTATGCGGTTATTATTTAAAGTGGTGCATAAGTCACCAGGGTATACAAATCTTGAAAATAACTACAAACCTATAATCGCTGAAAAATTTCCTTTCATTTGATACCCATATGTATAAATGGGAAAGTGTACCGAATTTTGATATTTCTTTTCATATATTGAGCATAAAGTCAATATATATTTCACCAAAAATGTTTATTTAAGCCAGTATAAAGTACAATTCATCTATTGATATACATTTTCGGTTTAGAGGTCACAAGTGACCGATCATATCAGCCACCGATGATATATAAGTAATTGATCTAGCTCTTCTATTTATTCTGTATTCGTGATTTCAACAGACAGGTGGACAGACAGATATACAGACTGACGGACATCGCTAAAGGTCATGCTTATCAAGAAGATATCGTCACTATCATGCCAAAGGGGCGAATGTGCAATTTTTGACATTTGCGTTTTTTTACATTTTCGAATGTAGTTTTTCCTCAAGTATACTGTGCTAAAATCGCGTGTCGTTTTGTTGGATATATCTAGCCACAAAAGTCAAAACCAAAAGCGCGAATTTGAAAAATTTGAAAATCTTGTCATGCCAATAGGGTGAATCTTTCCTTTTTCGCCATAACTATTTATTGGTACGAGATAAAATAGTAGTGTGAAGGCATTTATTATTTGTTTTTAAAGCACCTATCGATCTGCATCATTAATTAAAAATATTTTGTCAAACATTAATTTGCTATTTGTTATTTGCAGGAAAAAATGTTTGGCAAAATATTTAAATATGCTTTAAAAACAAACAATAAATGCCTTTACACCACTATTTTATCTCGTACCAATAAATAGTTATGGCGAAAAAGGAAAGATTCGCCCATTTGGCATGACAAGATTTTCAATTTTTCCAATTTCATCGTTTTTTTGCAATAACTTTTTATTCGTACAATATAAAATAGTAGTTTAAAGGTATTAATTGTCTGTTTTTCAAGCACCTATCGATTGGTATCATTATTTAAATTTGCCAAAAAAATTTCCTTCAAATAACAAATGGCAAATTAATTTTTGTCAAATATTTTTAAATAATGATGCCAATAGATAGGTGCTTTAAAAACAAACAATTAATTCCTTAACATCACTATTTTATTTTGAGCTAATAAAAAGTTATAGCATAAAAAACAAAAATATTTGCGTTTTGGTCAGGATATAACCTCACAAAATATTTATAATTCAGTAAATTGTCCAAATCCAAAGATATTTTATATACGTTATAATAATTCATGAATAAACCAAAATAATAGAAAAAAATGAAATAAAACTAAATTTTTCTAATTTTTAAAGCACTTCAAACTTTAAAATTTGATTTCCCAACATTTTTAAAAATACACATTCGCCCCTTTGGCATGACAATGACGATATATACTTTTCCATACCGGTTATGTTTAAGTGTTACAAACGGCTTATCAAACAGAATAACTATACCCTTTCCCTCTAAGAAAAAGAACAGAAAAGAGCACACGAGTCAAATATAACTGTGAAAATTCTCCCTCACTCACTCCCACTTCACTTACTATTTATTTTGAAAACAAACATTTGAATATTTACATTGAGAGAGCGCATATAATTCCACAACTGTGTGACTTCTCGCTCACACAATATTTAAATTGGGAGTACCTCAGAAAACAAAAAAAACTATAGTACGAATAGTTCCTAAATAATACGAAACAATAGTTTTTCCTATAAACCAATAGTTTTTATAGTATTGTGTTCTATTGTTTAGCTAATAAGGTCTTCAACATTAATTCAATAGAACATGTTATTGAGAAAATAGTAATTTTATTATTATTTCAATAGTTCATTTTATATTACAATACTATTCATTACACGGCACACCAACAAAAATTATCCACGGTCTTAGTATGATTTTCCGATGGTTGTCAAAATTCTAATCAATACCATATACTCAGTTTATTTTTTTTTTATATTGCCTCAAGTTGTTGACTTATTACACCCAGAAAAATATACTATATAAATAATAGTTTTTGTACAATTAAAAATAGTCAATAGATAAATTATTATTTTTATCGGAAAATACCATTAAATACTAGAAAATAACATGACATTGCCATTGAGTTTATATGAAAAGTTTAATTTTTTGTATACTATTAAATCAATAAGAGGCCTATTGACCAATTTTAGTGGGATTTGAGGGAATTTTACTTAAAACAAGTATATGACATTTCTCGACTTTTTTCACATATTTTGAACTTTAAATTTTTACAGATTTGAGTTGATTTCTTTTGTGTTTTATTGAGAATACTTCCACTAATATTTTGAATTAAAGCTTATGAATTTTAGATATTTCCGACAAAAGCTATGAGCAATCAAACACAAAAAATATAAATTTTAAGCTCTACCTATTATTTATTGCATAACATCTATAATTATTATAATTAAATATAGTTCTATGTTTCCTCTTACTTTGGTATTACAAATCACTCTTTAAGTTCAGAGATTAAATTCAAATTCATAAATTCGATTTAGAAAATACTTGTTTTTTTATTTCATATGAAAATACTAAGAAAAATGTTTTATTAAATTTTAAAGGTGAACTTTATTTGACTCTAATGTAGGATCCTGAGGCAAACCTATTGAAAGTAATACATAATACAGCGGAATTATACTGGTTTAAGAATTTGTTGGAATTTCTATGAATTACACAGTGCAGCAAAAGCCCACTTTTTTTTTTTGGTGCCAGAGATTTGACATCTTTTGTATAGTCCTTTGGAAACCTGGAGAAATTTCACCTATGAAACTTATGCCCTATCATGTCAGGTTTACGAGATATATGACCATAAAGGTCCTAAATTGACCGCAATATTACCCACATAATCGACTAATTTCATATTAAGGAGTAGCAAATGTATCATATTGTCCATGGATAAAATATTCAGTATAAAAAACATAAAAAGTGGCCAAATATGTCGAGCAAAATACTAAAGTTTTTCGTAGCTTAAAATCGAATGATCCTTTATCGGTGCCAGAGATTTGGCTTTATTTTAAATATCATTAATGTGCCAAGTAATTTAATGTACTAAATGCAAAATTGAAAAATAAACATTCAATGCTTAATAATAGAAACGATAACTCGCCTGGCTTTGACTTTCTTTAGTGTTATTAATAGTTTGAGTCACATTAATTAAACTATAATAGTAATATGATAAATATATTAAAAATAAAAATGAATCCGTGGCTTTGCAGAACGTTGTATGCTAAACGACTTTCAAATTCGTCACTCTGCTCTTTTTGTTTGAACGCAAAATTGTAAAGCAAAACAAAAAATTATACATGAAAACATGAAAATAAAAATAAATTAAAAATAAAACATATCGTCGTTGTAAAACGAAAATGCAAAAATCACCAAATACATTTTCAAAATGCCAAATATTCATTTACAAAAATCTTTAAATATCTGTCAATTTTTAATCGATGATCTTAATTTTACCACATGATAAGAAAATGTAAATCTATCAATTGATATTTCAACTTGAAAAATGCATCGATTACTTTTTATAATATTAATCAACAAACTAGAAATTTAAGTTTTTCATAAAAATGTCGAAAAAGTATCATCATATATTTGGAGATAATGAAATGAATTATAGCCCCAAAGAACTGTTTGTTTTTATCGAAAACTCTGTCATTTTCTGTTATTATAGATTATAGAAAAAGTTATCGTTAAGATAACGTTTGCATTTCTGCAAAAAGACACATAACTAAAAATAACACTTTTCTGTAAACGGCCTATAATAAAATGGCGTATATTATAAATAACCTCAAGACATAGAATTTAGACAGAAATTCAGACAATGACCATATATAGACAGACAGAGAGACTGTCAGACAGCAACAGCTACGCCATTATTTGGTGAGAAAATAAAGGCCTAAATCAACGTTAAATAAATCATAAAGATTTTTGAGTTGTTGCGTTATATACATATTTTATGCAACTTTTCTGTTCGACCAAAGTTCTCGCAAAGGTTTTCGTTGGGTTCGCAAGGCATTGCAGAGGGTCTGGTCTGGTCAGGTCTGAACTGCTCTGGTCAGGTCTGCGCATTGTCTGCATGGTATTTGTGTTGATGATTCAACCAACGTCGCGGTCCAGTTGCACGCCTAAAACAAAACCTTAGCGCTGAGTCGCAAAGAAAAAGTATTAAACAAAAAAAAAAAAATCGAAAAATTTGTTCGAAAAAAAAACCACATTCACAGATTCAGATACGATAAATCAGATGCCTGTTACCCCTTCGGCTGTGAATTTTTCATTTTTCGATAATTATACAGTACACGCAGCAGCCCAAAGCAACACAACGCATATCATTTCATTTGCTCTTTGCTCTCGCTCACGCATTGTGCGTGTCGTCCTGCTCTAGCATACATCGTGATTTCTTTGAATGGCCCTTTGTTTTAACGTTTTTACTTTGCGCCTAATATATCTTTTGGCTTTAACGTATATTTCATTTAGTCTTTTAGACACATTAATTTTTCGTTATTTTTAAAAGTATTTTTTTATTTTAATTTTGTGTTTTTTTTTTTTTTCAATTTTACAAATATATAATTTTTTGGTTTCTGCTCAAACGAAAAAGCCGCTAATGTTTTTCCTCTGAGCCATTTGTTGCTATTTGCAGCATTTTTCATAACGTACATTTTGGCTGTTTGATATATTGATTAACGATGTTTTATTTGTATGTTTTTTTGTTCATGGAACTTTTACATATTCTGAAACAGAAAGTGAATTTGTAAAATTTGTAAAATACAAATGCGTGTTTTTAGTGTAACACGAGGTGTGGCTATGGCCTAGGGCTAACGAATGAAATACTTAATTCGGACTATTTAATAGAACAACATTTAATAGAACAAAATAAAAATTAATTTAATCAAAAATATTGGATATTTTTTAAAATGATTTTCATTAAAAATTATATTATTCAATTTTGAATTCAGTTTTTCAAAAATGTTATTGGAAACGTCAACAAACAGATGCCGGAAATGTGTCTAATAACATACACTGAAAATAATCCTATATAAATCAGTCAATAGGACAGTTATTGATTCAATAGTATACATAAAATAAATGTTTTGATATAAACACTAAAATAATAGAATAGTATTTAATAGTATTTTCTAGTATTTAATGGTATTTAACTATTAAAACAATGACTTATCTTATTGAATAATTTAAATAGCAAAAAAACTATTGATTCTATGTTATTTTTTCTGAGTGTAGGTACTGGAGGCTTAACTGCTATAGTCTGTTATCTAACTTTTAACATCCATTCAAGAAATTCAATTATCATTGAATATAAAGTACGAAATTCACCGATTTCTTCAATTTTGATAGTAGTCGAAAATGCATTTTTTTAAGCATTAGCGATATATTTCTTAACTGTAAAATGCAAATATTCTATACGAACGAGTTCTACATACAGAATATGAAATGGTTGCACAAAGCTACTCATTGCACTCCAAATAATTTCTAGGACATTTTAAGAACAATTTTTTCGTAATTTTTATTTCGTAAAATACACGAATAATTCGTAGAAAACGCGAAACATTTGTAATATCGATTTTTTTTTTCGAAAATATTTTTTTCGAATGATTCGTATATGTTACGAATTAATATTAGTAAAATTAAAATAAAAACAATATTACAAATATTTTGTTTAAATTACGAAACTTTCGTTATATTACTTTTATTAAAAATTTTTTACGAAAGAGGGCCATTCCACACTAAATCGACCAGCGGTTGGAACTCACCTTCTTCGATTTCAATGAAACTGATAAAGGGTATCGAGACATGCACTAAACATTTTTTTTTTATTTTTTCCGACCACTACTTCCAGAGATACAGTGGCTCAAAGTTGGAAAAAAAGTGCCAAAAATCACTTTTGTACTGTTGTTCATATTTAAATATCTCTTGAACTAGAAAAGCTAGTTGATGGCTCATTTTAAAGCTAATAGAACAAGCTTTTAGAAAAATTAAGTTGTAATTTCCAAACGGTAACATGTGGCCCGTGGTCATTATCCTTGCACTTCAAAATTGATGTCCTTAAAAAGGACCCTTTTAGGATTTTTTTCAGAATTTTAAAAAGGGTCCTTTCCTATAAATAAAATGTCTTTATTTTCAAATATACGACCCAAAAATGATAATTTAAAAAAAGTAAATATACAACACGAGAACGTACTTATTAGTAGTGGAAAACACTTTAGTTCTAATTTGATTCTACCATTGAATAAGAGTAAGTCATGTTTTACTAAACCTAACTTTGTTTCACATAGCACGTTTTGAAAATGAGCTCCTCCAATCTTCTCTAGAGAATATTCATCCGCGAGACAATTCTTCCCAAAACAATTCATCTCAAGATTTATCTCAAGATAATCATCCCCGGACATTTTATTCTGAAGACACTTTTCCCTAGACAATTCTTCTCAGAGACAATTCTTCTCAGAGACAATTCTTCCCAGAGAAATTTCATCCCAAAGACAATTCTTGTCTAGCGACAATTATTTAACTTTTTTTCCAAGGACTATATTTCTTTTTATTCAAAAACGTGTGTGAAAACAGCCTAAAAATTCGATTGCAATTTGCTTCAAAACCCTATATAAAAGAAAAAAAAAACAGAGTATGCAGTCAAAGTCAGTATCCACAAATTATATAGAATTCTTGTACGAGATGTTTGTAGGAAATATTTGTTCACGTTTTGTTGAGTACAACGAGACAATTATTCCAAAGATATATCTACCACAAGACAATTTATCCATATAAATTCTTCGCAGACAAATTTCATTCCGTATGCAATTCATCTCGGAGACAATTCTTCTCGGAGACAATTCTTCTCGGAGACAATTCATCTCAGATCTCAAGATCCCGACAAAATTCATCTCTAGACAATTCTTCCATTTCATCGTTATACAATTCCTATATAGTCAAATCTTCTTCGGAATATTATTCAACAAGATTCCCAGAGACAAATGTTTTCAAATATATTTCATCTCCAGGAAATTGCTCTTAGTTACTTTTTTAATACCTAAGAATATAATATTTGCATATAAAGAATTATTGCTCTTTGTTACTATTGACAGACAGACAGATGGCGATGACAGACGGACAAGTAAAACAAAACACAATAGCGAATATTATAGATCGAAGCAAGATCGAAAAACAACAGTTATACGAAAACTGGAAGAAAACTACAAACTACCTACGACATTAATCTGTGCATTATCAAGAATAATTGCTCTTAGTAAATTTTTTGATAACTAAGAGGATCTGTTTCTTAATATCCAGATTCTTTCCCTTTAGCACCGTATATTTCTTGATTCTCTCTGAATTTTAGAAGTTTTTCCCTTCTGTGTCTGCATGTTTGTTATTACAAATTTGACAAAATATGAATTAAAATGAAATTTCTCATGACATTATTTCTTTGCAGCATTATTTGACTAAACCATTTAAATGAACACCCATTTTCACAAGGTTTCTGATCTGACCTAAGACATTAAACTCAGCATTATTAAGAATAATTGCTCTTAGTTACTTTTTTGATAACTAAGTGGATATATTTCTTAAAATCCACAAAGTTTCCGTTTACCTATGTTTTATCACTCCTTATATTTCTTTATTTTTTGGATTTTAGAAGTTTTTCCCTCCTGTGTCTGCATCTTTCTTGTTAGAAATTTGAAAAAAATATGAATTAAAATGACATTTCCCATGACATTATTACTTCGTAACATTATTTGACTGAACCTTTTAAATGTTCACCCAATTTCATAAGGTTTTTGATTACATTAAAATGCAACAAATTGCATTTTTATACAAAGAACGTATTTCCGTCAGGTGCGCGCGATGCAAACAAATCAGAACAATGCAAAAAAAAAACATAAGAAAATCTAATGAAATCTGATTCAAACATCCTGACGGCGACAATGTCAATTTAAGGACAGACCAAAAATACACGAACATGAAAAGAAAAAAGAACCAAATACGATTCAACAGATTCAATCTAAAACAGCAAACATACGATGTAAAAAAAGTATCAAATTGTAGCACATTTGTTGCATTTGCTATTGCTATTGCTACAGTTGCTACTGCTGCAAAGAACCCCATAAGGACTATGGCGATGCATGAGGCTAATCAACTCAATACTCAATTGTCAAGGATATAACAAACAATAAAATAATGTTTATGGCAAGGGAATGAAAGAAATTCAATACAGACGACAACAGCGAATAAATGCGTGAAAATGCGTATAAATAAAAGATGAAGCAGCAACTGAAGTACATGCAGAAAAGTGTCATCGACAGGATGTGTCAAGGATATCCTATTGATACGCACACACACATGTGCTTCAGTATAAACAGATACAGATGAAGCTATATAAAGAATATGTTATATCAAAAATACTCGAAAGATTTTGGTACTTGTGCTGCGAGTTCTGTGTTATGAATAAAAAGAAAATTTGCCAAACTTTTCGATAAACATACAAGCCACATATTATTCACATGTTTGAGAACTTGTTAAGATTTTTTCTTCATTTTTTCTGGTGTCAGCATCAACCGGAAGCATGTGACATACGAGCCAACGTTCGCTGCATGTCCTTGGGTGGGGAGACTTTGTAATGTAGGCAGCAATATTTGTTTTTTTCTTGTTTTCATTTTTTTATGCAACACATTTGTTGCTTTATCTTGTTGGCCATTTTTTAGGCTTTACAACAACATGAATATTTTTCGACAGCAACTGCGATAAAACATTATGTCCTTGATGTTTCCGTTTTTTTGTTGTCTCCTGCTGCTGTTGTTATTGCTGTCATTGTATTTAATATTGGTAAAGTTCATAAAAATGCAAAAGCTTCTTTTTTTTATTAAAATTCGTTGTCTGTTAGCCGTTCGGCTAAAGTGATTTTGTGTTTGCGCTGAGTAGCTTGTTTTGTGTCCTTGTCCATTGTCCTTTTTCGAGCACTTTGTTTGCTGTGATTTATGGCGCTTTTCTGGCGTTTGCGTAATATTTCCGTTACATGCCGTCAGTTAAGTGGGAATAATAAAATATGCATTTTACAAAAAAATAAAATAAAAAACAAGATTTATAAAAAATCATTATGGACATTATTTGAGAAAATGTTAGCTATTCAGTGAAAATTGTGTTAGAAACTATGAAATACAACGATAAAACAAGAATTTAATTTCTTAAAAACGATATTTTTTGCAAGTCAAACGATATTTTTACAAAATCACACTGATTAAAATGTTTATCTTATAAAGAATTACATTATTCAAACCGAAATTCATTGTATTCATGAACAATTCGTAAATTCTTTAAATTCATCATCAATTTGATGTAAACCTAAATCGTATTCTTCTATATTATGAAGTATGCGATGTACATCATTTTGAAGAATTTGGTTCTTCAAACCCATGATTCATTGTAATAATTCATTTATCATTTTAGACTCAATGAATTCATAACAAATTGATGAATTACTGACAAAACTAAATCAAAATATGTTCGTCAATTGGTATTGTAGAACAATTAATAATATTAAAGACTTTTCTGAATTTATCATCAATTTGATGAATGATTGCAAAAGAGTTCTTAAATTTAATAAAGTTTATGTGATGTACATAATATTGAAGAATTTCGTTCACCCAACTATGATTTATTGTATTGAAGAACAGTTCATAATTTTAATGACAATAATGAATTCATCATCAATTGGATGTATTACTAAAAAGTATTCCTAAATTTTATGAATTTTATGTGATGGTCATCACATTGAAGAATTTTCGTGCTTCAAACTATGATTCATTGTATTCATGAATAATTCATTATTTTAATGACTACTATGAATTCATTATCTAGATATATAAAACTCTTGGTCCATCTGTCTGTCTGTCTGTTTGTTCCAATATCACGTCTTAACCGCTGAATCGATTTGACTGAAATTTTGCACGGGAATACTATAGAGCCCGGAGGGTAAAGATGAAAAAAAAACTCAATAATATAAAAAAATATATAAAACCAAAAACAAAAAACAAACACGAAAACAAAAACAAAAGCAAAAACACGAAAATAACAACAAAATCAAACACAACAACATAAACAAAAATCCAAATCAAAAACAAAGGAAAAACATAAAAACAAAATACACAAAACCAAAAGAAAATCACAAAAAAAAAGCAAAAACAAAAGAAAAATCAGAAACACAAAATCAAAAGTACAAAAAAAAAGACAAAAGCAAAAACAAATTAATAGCAAAAACACAAGAAAAAATGAAAACACACAAAAACAACAAAAAAGCAAACACACAAAAACCAAAGCAAAACAAAAACAAAAGCAAAACAAAAACACAAGAACAAAATGAACACACTAAAAACACAAGATAAAAGCACAAAAAAGACAATAAAAAAACAAAATCACAAGAAGCAAAAAAAAAACAAAATAACAAAATAAACACATCAAAACAAAACATATAAAAACAAAAAAAAAAAAATGCAAAAACAAAAGAAAAATCAGAAACACAATAGCAAAATCAAAAGTATAAAACAATAACAAAAAAACAAAAGCAAAAACAAAATCAAAGTACAAACACAAGAAAAAATGAAAACACACAAATACAGCAAAAAAAGGAATAACACAAAAACAAAGGCAAAACAAAAACACAAAAACAAAAGCAAAAGAAAAACCACAAGAACAGAATAAACAAACTAAAACCAAAACATATAAAGGCAAAAAAAGTCAATAAAAAGAAACAAAAGCAAAAACAAAATCATAAGATGCCAAAAAAACATAAGAACAAAATAAACACACTAAAACAAAACATATAAAAGCAAAAAAGACAAGCAAGAAAACAAAAGCAAAAAAAACAAAAGTAAAAACACAACAAAAAAATCACAAAAAACAACAAAAAAACAAAAAAATGGGTAAAGCACAAAACATAAACAGAAATAAAAATAAAAGATAAACCAAAACAAACAAAAACAAAAGTTAAATAAAAAATATATATATATATATATTATAAAAAATAGTCTTGATCGACATAATGAAATTATTAAGTATATCATAATCAGTTGGTAATATTAAAATGTTTTATAATTAGTACGAAATTTAATTATAAAATAAGAAAAATTCAACGTACCACAAAACAACCAAATTAAGTATTAATTTTTATGTATCCTTTTGCAATATACCAACTTGCAGAAATATTGATGTAAATCAAAAGATTAAGAATTGCAGAAGACCTAATTTTTTTTTAATGAAATTTAACAAAATTTCATGCTCTTCATTTATCGCTGTAAAAGATATGGGCTCAAAACAATTTAATTAGCAGATTTCCAACTCACGATATGCGCGAAAGTCGATGCTCATATCGCGCAAAAATATAAGGAATATAAAAAGTAAAAATAAAAACTAATAATAAAAAAAAATGATAATAAAATATTATAAAAAATTTAAAAAAAGTTAAACCTCGAGAAAATACCGCTGAACATGTTTGCAGTTTAAGACCGACTCGAAACGTCGTTGCGCATGCGTTGGAGTTGCATGAAATGGCAACGCGTTGGCAGCGTACCATATGAGCCACGGCACGACTCCTTAGTTCCGACAACCCCTTGTCATAGGTCCCGAATTGCGTTACTGCTGCGCGCACTTGCAATGAATATTGTTCTTATCGTGCGATAAAAATCTAATGTTGCAACATGTAACGAGAACATGAACAAAAAATATGATCAAGTTGATAAAAAATAAAATTAAAAAAGCAGAAAAACAAAAATTGAAAACATTATTTCACGCGTTTTGTACCAAGTCTTAAGCGTTGTGCGCGGCACACTTTATGGTCGCGTACAAAAGCGTGACGTGCAGAGCATAAATGTATGAAATGACATTTTGAAAAACAAAAATATAAATATTTCTAAATATATTTGATAAAATGTATATACAATAAAACTCTTGGTCCGCCTGTTTGTCTGTCTGTCTGTCTTTCCGTTCCGTTTGTTCACGTCAGAAGTTCCGTAGGAGTCCGGAGAGTGACATAAGAAATAAATGGACAGAATTGGAGGCACCTCCCATACAACCTAAACTTTCAAATCGACATAGCTCGGCATTTTCACGAGCTACAAAAAACAAAAAAGTATTAAAAAGCAAAAACACAAAACGAAAGTAAACAAAAGCAAAATTAAAAAATTACAATAACAAAAGCACAAACACAAAAGCAAAAAAGCCAAAAAAAAAAACGCAAAAATCTCAAACCACAAAAATAAAACCAAAGCAAAAATAGAAACGAAAATCGCAAATAACGAAAAAAACAAACTAAAAGAATAGTAAAAACAAAAGCAAAATAAAAACGAGAAAAACATAAAAAAAAAACAAAACAACAAAAAAAAAATCAAGCTTCCTTTCAATACATTTCGATACTAAAGCAAAAAATAAACACAAAAACAAAATAAAACAAAAACTAACGCTAACACTACAGCAAAAACACAAAACAAAAAAAAAATTGCAAGAACGAAGGCTCAAACACAAAAGAAAAAAGCATAAACAAAATCAAAAACGATACAGAAAAACACAAAAAAAAAAGAAAAAACGCAAACAAAAGCAATAAAAAACAAAATAAAAAAATAAAGAAAAATATGAAATCAATCTCAAACCGAAGCAAAAGCAGGAACATACAAATAAAAAACGAAAAGGAAAAATAAACGAATGAAATGAATAAAACAAATAAATGAATTAAAAAAAATAATTGAAAAGAAAAATAAAAACGTAAAATAAAACAAAAGAAAAAAACATAAACAAAAACAATGGATAAACTGAGCAAAACTGAAATTAAAATTTAAGAAAATCCAACAAATAACTAAAATCGAGCGTCATTTCGATACAAATAAATAAAAAAAAATATATATATAAGCCTAAAATAAACACAAAAACAAAATCAAAAACACAAACAATAAAACAAAAACCAAAAAAACAAAATCAAAAACACAAACAATAAAACAAAAACCAAAAAACAACAAAACCATCAAAAACGAAATATAAAAAAAAAACACAAAAATAAAATTGAAAAAATTGAAACAACAGCAACAACAAAAACGTAGAACACAAAACTCAAAAGCAACAAAAAAAAAAAAAACAAAAACACGAAGTTAATCTCGAAACCAAATCAAAAGCAGAAACAAACCAACAAAAAACAAATGAAACAAAAGCAAAATAAAAACATAAAAAACACAAAAGAAAGAACATTAATAAAAACAAAACATACGATAAAAAACATGAAACACAAAATGAGAAAAACTGAAAAGAAAATTTAAGATAATCCAATAAATATCCAAAATCAAGCATCTTTTTGATAATTTTTTTTATTGCAGTTTTCTTTTCTTCTGTAAAAAAAATATTTAATAAAAAATTAGAAAAACGCCTTTGCGCAAAATAAATAAAAAACATTTGCAATGATAAATTTAAGAATTATAAAAGTTAGTGTTGGTATTTCCGTATATATAATATAAATGTGTAAAGAAAAATAAATTAAAAGCGGCCTTTTAACCTTTCGGCTCGTAGTCCAACGCACTAACTAATCGAGCTACCGATGCTACGATAGTTTAACTAAGGTAAACATGCCTTTAACTAAGGTAAACATTCCTTTAACATGCGCCGGCCTCAGCAGTCCAGAGGTAGCGTGCTGGACTTGCATTCTGAAGGTCTCGGGTTCGAATCCCGGCTTGGGCATGAGCGCTCGTGGTGATATTAACCACAAAATTGTAGGGAATAGATTTCACAATACAATAGATATAGTCTGTCTGAGTGCTGTGGATCTTAGTACATATTCCAAAAAAAAAAAAGGTAAACATGCAGTGATCATTTCCCGATTATGGACCTATCACAATTTCTATAAAGGATGAGAAATATATACAAAACTGTGCAGATCTCAGATTGCAAAAAACCGATCACGGTAATTTTAAATACACAAGTAATTTAATGCCCTGGTTTTCCTGTAATCGTAATTTTACCGATAGGCGAGTACAATTCTGATTTAGTAGAATAAATCGACGTTTCAAATATTTGTATGGAAATGTCCATACAATAAATTTAAACGTGTTAATTATCTTATGATGGATCGATATATAGCTTTTCATAAAGGGTTTTTCAATAATAAATAAAACAAAAACGGTTTTGGATATCAATGAAATTCTTTATTCCTGTAAAAGTACGTTCGATGCCATTATGTATGGAACTCGATTTCTTTTGCATGGCCACCACGGGAACGCTTGCAGAAGTCCAGACGCTGAACCCAATTTTCGACGGTTTTCAAGCATAAATCGGCCGATACTGCTGCAATTTCACGTTCGATATTCGTACGGAATTCATCAATCGTCGCTGGCTTGTTGGCATAGACCATAGACTTGACGTAGTCCCACAGGAAATAGTCTAACGGCGTCAAATCGCACGATCGAGGCGGCCAATCGACTGGACCATTTCGTGAGATAACACGTTCTCCAAACTTGGTTTCCAATAAATTGATTGTGGCATTCGCTGTGTGGCTTGTGGTGCCGTCCTGTTGGAACCACATGTCCTCCAAGTCCATATCATCCAATTGGGGCCAAAAATATTCGGTTATCATTGAACGGTAGCGATTTCCATTCACAGTAACGTGCCGGTCTTGATCATCACGGATGAAGTACGGCCCAATGACGCCGCCGGCCTATAAACCGCACCAAACCGTCATTTTTTCGAGATGCAATGATGACTCATGGAGTACGTGTGGATTGCTGTCTGACCTATAACGCACATTTTGTTTATTGACGAAGCCATTCAGCCAGAAATGAGCCTCATCGCTGAAGATGATTTTTCGTTGAAAATCCGAATCATTTTCAAGCTGTTGCTTAGCCCAATTCACGAACATACAAGAGTCTGATGGTCAAGCGGCTTCAGTTCTTGCGTCAATTTGATTTTGTAAGGATGTATGCCAAGATCTTTTAGCAAAATTCGCCACAAGGACGTCACAGAGATGCCCAACGCTTGAGAACGACGTGTGAGAGACACATTTGGGCTTTCTTCAACTGAAGCCTCAGCGGTAGCAATATTCTCGACACTACGGGCACTTCTTTGTCTCACTGGCACGGGAACATTTTGTACTGTGCCTGTGGATTCAAATTTTTCTACTAGACGCTCAATTGTTGATCTGCTAGGACGATTATGACGACATTAATTTGGACGTAGCGTTCTTAACGTTGAGGACATTGACTCCGAATTTCGGCACTAAATTTTAATAATTTCGACTCGTTGTTGGCTCGTATATCTTTCCATTATGAAATGGCAAACCTTACTGAAGTGAAATGTCAAAAGACCGGCAAGAAATATGGCGTCGTTTGCTGTCCCTGTCGCTCTACTTTTGTAGCGTCCCATTTGAAAAACCCTGTACCTTCAAAGTGTTACAAACGGACGTTCAAAATGAAAAAAAGTCTCTTAAAATATATCGGCTCTACGTTTAAATATTCATTTATCAATAATAGTTTTTGATCTATAATGTATTAAATGTCAAATAATATTTTTAAATAAAGTCATTGAGTTACTTTTTGCTTTCCACATAGTACGTATATGTGTTTCGATTGTGTAGGCTTTTAGCCAAAGTGCGCAAGTGATTTGCAATTTGCAGATGGCCGCGATGTGAAAATTAATTTCATGTCTATAAGGAATTTTTAATTAACTTGAAATACTCAGGTTTTTTTAGCTGAATTTTTTGTTTTTTATTTTTTTGTTGATGTGTTTTTTTTTGTGCCTACCACAAGTGGTCTCAACAAGTAAATGACTTAGGTGCCGTTTTTTAGATAATGAAAAATTATGCGGTTATTTGTGTGGCATTAAATGGAGAACCAAAAAAAAAACTATAATTGAAATTAAAAAAAAAAAATCAAATTTAATTAAGTAGTAAAATAAAGGTTTTCTTTATTGAAACTATTTATTAGAAATAGCTGCTTTTATTTTATTAACGGAAATGTGAACTTTCATTTTGAAAGACTTATTTAATTTTTTTTGAAATAAAATAATAATTGAAAAATGTCTATATAATGTAGTAATTATTAGTATTTGGAAGATTCTTTTAATAATTCTATTTTCATAGTTAAATTATATTAAATAATATAATATAAAATTTTAAATTGAATTTTTAATTCAATATGTTTTTTCGGCAGTATCATTTTTTAATATATAAGACCTTCTATCAGAGATCAGAAATAAATATTAACCTGTATTTCCACTTCGTTTTTTAATGAGAGATATTATTTTTCAAAAAATATGAAGGTCTTTGATTGAGAGAAATTTGTTTTTATTTGAAAAATTAAGGTATTTGGTTGAGAGTTATATGAAAACCTTTATTTTGAAGGTCTTTGGTTGTTAGTAGACAGAAAATTTAATGGGAAACATAACCAGTTGGGAAGGTTAAATCACATGGGAATTTTTAAAGTAGGTGTTATTATGATAGTGTTATTATTATCAAAGTTATAGTCGGTCTAAGCCGACTATAAATACCCTACACATATGTGTGGTTACCATTCAAAGTGGTATATAGGTCACCAGGGTATTCGAATCCTGAAAATAACTACAAACTTTCCATCCCTGAAGAAATTTCTTTCATTTGATACCCATATTTACAAATGGGTAGTTGTACCGAATTTCGATTTTTTTTTTGGGAACCACAAGTCATTTCGTGGGAAAACATTTTTTCATTTATTTGAGCATAATTTCCATATATATTTGACCAAAAAAGTTTACCTAAGCACGTATACAGTAAAATTGATTCGTAGATGTAGATTTTATTTGAGGTATTTGAACATAAGTGGTCGGTTCTCAGGTCACAATAGACCGATTATGCCAATTTTCTTGTTCAAAAAGCTTAGATATATAAGTAATCTAAATCTAAAGTTTCATTGCTCTAGCTCTTCAACTTTTTGTGTAATCGTGATTTCAACAGACAGACAGAAGGACAGACAGACAGACAGACAGACAGACAGACAGACAGACAGACAGACAGACAGACAGACAGACATCGCTAAATCGACTCAGGAGGTCATGCTGACCAAGAACATATATACTTTTCCATACCGGAGATGCTTTTTTCAGGGTGTTACAAACGGCCTACCAAATTGAATATACCCTTTCACTCTTAGTGTAGGGTATAAAAATTTGTTGTTAGATTAGATTAGGTGATTTCTACCATTGCACTTTTTTCGAAAATGTTCGAAATTGCGTATTTTTTGTAATCCAACTTTTTTTTATATTTTTTTTTTCGAAAATGTTCGAACATTGTAGTTTTATTGAAATTTTTTATTTGGATTTTTTTTTAACAATTTTTTTATGTTATTTTTATTTTTGTTCGACCACTAATTTTTCTTTTGTTTACTACATTTTTAATTTTGGCTTTAGGGGTTTTTTTATATATCGTCACTTGAGAATTTCTGTGGCTCATACGCCTTTGAGTTGATTTCGATGCGTTAAAATAGGAGCATATTTGCGATTAGCAGCAATGTCGATGCTGAATATCTCAAATATGATACGAGATATCGAAAAACGGATAACGGCATTAGAAGGAAACTACATAAGTCATATATATCCAATTCGTAACTCCATTCATCCAAAAAATGGCGTTTGAGCCAAACCAATTGTCAGGTGACGATATATGTATACCCAATTTTTAATCAAAAGTTACCATCAGTCTGTGGTCCACAAATATTGGAAGTTATCTGAATAGAGAACGCATCTCAAAAATTACTAATGAGAGATATATTTTGTTAACCTTTATATCTGACGCTGTTCAACCGCAAATTAAATTTTTCGAAAATACCGAAATCGAAAATTTTTAAAAATAAAGATTTCTCTCGGACCGAAATCGAAAATTTTCAACAATAAAGATTTCTCTCAAATCAAAACCTTTTTTGTTTTCTTTAATTTACGGTTTTTACTGATTTATTTGATTATTGTTATTTAGTGATAGTTTTTCAAGATCTCTGAATGGTTCTTATTTTACTCCAATCGGTGTAAATCTACTCCATTCCATTTAAGTTTTTAAAATCTACTTGAGATATAGCACATTTTTCTATTTCCCATTCATTTGCTTTACTTTTATTTTTAAAATTCCAACAACAAAAAATAATGAAACTATATTTTCTATATTAGATACAGAACATCTTGCGCTACAATACGAAAATTTGTCTTACTGTGTGAGGAATGTTGTTTTCGAGATATAGGCAAAAGAAATACTAATTTTTTTTTTAAATACAAAAATTTTAATATAAGACGTTATTACTTAATGGATAAGATACCTACACTCAGAAAACAGGTATTAAGGAGAATTTACTTGAAATGGCGTCAAGTTCAATTTTACTTATTTTAAAGAAGGTTTTTCATTAATAATAGTAAAATTTCCTTATTATTTTCCTTAAAATAAATAAAATTTCCTAAAAATGAAGAAGTTTTTTCCTTAGCGCTATTTCAACTTTATTTTCCTTATTATGGGGAAACTTTTTTCGGAGTGTATAAATGATTTTTATGCACTATGTAGCGCCACATATCCTCTATAAAACCCGATTAAAAAAAATAAAAAACGACTGTTGGTTAAAAAGTTAAATAAAGGCAATATGTATTTACTTTTTAAAATTATATTTACTGATTTTGTAAATTTTTAATGAACAGCATTCTTTAATATGATGTACATACATGTTTTATTTTATGTATTTGTTCATTAATATGATGGAACGAATTCTTCACATACAGTTCATCATATTGAAGAACACTTTTTCGACAATTACCAAGCATGCCTCATATTTCTGATCGCATTCATAACCTTGATGTCGTTAGTCATTAATATTATGAATGGTTCTTCAATACAATGAATCATGATTTGAAGAACGGAATTCATTAATATGATGTACATTTTTTTTCTGTAAATATTCGAAATCGAAAACGTAATTCGTTAGCGTTTTAATGCATGATTTTTAATGAAGTATTTTGAACTATTTAATAAATAATTCAATAATTTTATGAACAAAAACAGTTTTCTTTATTCTTAAAAATAACAAAACTGATAAAAAAACATATTTGAATGTGAAAAAATATAATTAACTTAATTCTATCAATCTGATGAAAATCACAAACATTATTTTCTATTAAAAAATTTAGTCAAATAATAAATTTCATTTACTTTTGATATCAATACCATTTGTGCCACAAAAGGAAACAATAACAATCATCATTTGTCCACGATGCGACACGCGTCAGTACCGTCCCCATATTTTTGGAACTGAGATTTTTCCTTTTCAAAAGTTTTATCAGTTGACTTAAAAATTAAGTTCAAATGAGGGTTAAAAATCTTGAGAACTGTAGGTTGAGAGGGCGGTATATTTTGTGCAACCTAATTGCGACCACGTACGCGGTTTCATTTTGCTCGATTCTTTTTTGCAATCAACATTGTTGGATGCCCTCAAGCATCAGCACAGCACATATAGATCAAGATTTTAAATAAAATTTTCAATTGTGTGTTCCTTCCGTTGGCAACGTCTATGAGGAATGAGAGACAGACAGACGACAGTCATTAGTTGTCTAATTTACGACTGTCAACATAGACACCCTACACGTGGTGGCCGCACGCTTTAGCACCCATCTCCACAAGACTCACTCACCCCCAATAAAAGAAAAAGTCAGTGTGATGAAGTTGGCTTTAAAGCAGTTCAAATTCGAGTGCGTAATTTTTCAATTTTGAAAAATTTGTTACGTTGCTCTGTTTTTGATAACCGTGGATGATAACTAACGGTATTGATGATGATGGTGTGAAGAATGTAGGTAGAAAAATGTTTATAATTTTAAAAATATTTTAAGAATAAAATTAAAAGTTTTTCAAAAAAATTAAAAATAATGAAAATGATTTTTTTTCGAATATATTCGAATTTTTAGATAATTCTAAATGCATTTTAGCAATATAAGAACCATATTCATCAATATGAGAAATTGTGTTTAATCGTAAAAGGGTTCATTATTGTAATGAACAAATTCATAATATTAATGAATGTTTTATTGGATTATCGCACTGAAAAAGGTTTATGAATAAAATAGTTATTCAATCTAAAGGAATTACCAGATTTATAATATTACTAATACAAATCATAAATACTATGAATACTTCATAAGTTTTCATCAATATGATGAATTTATGTAAATAATTTATTGCGAAAATAATCGAAATAGCTTTTTGAAAATATTCGGCTTTATATAAATTCTGTGCATATTTTAGAAATAATATTTAATATAAAAAATGTAAAAAATATTCAAAGGATAGAATCAAATTCATCAATATAATGAAAGACCAAGTATTGGTGAAAAATGCATCATATTAATAAATGGTTGATGCAAACGATGAACCGTTCTTCAATAATATTTGTTAAGTTATGTTTATAAAGTTCTAGTGTATAATACTAGTATAAAATAATTGATGTAAAATTCAATATGATGAAAAATACAATGTGATGTATTGATGAAAAATTCAATATGATAAATTGATGAAAAATTCAATATGATGAAAAATTTAATTTGATGAAGTGTTGAAAAATTCAATATGATGAAGTGATGAAAAATTCAATATGATGAATTGATGAAAAGTTCAATATAACGATTTGTTGAAAAATTCAATATAATGATTTGTTGAAAAATACAATGTGATGAATTGATGAAAAATTCAATATGATAAATTGATGAAAAGTCCAACATAATGATTTATTGAAAAATTCAATATAATGATTTGTTGAAAAATTCAATATGATGAAAAATTTAATTTGATGAATTGATGAAAAATCAGTATGATGAATTGATGAAAAATTCAATATGATGAAGTGTTGAAACATTCAATATGATGAATTAATGAAAAATTCAATATAAAGAATTGATGAAAAATCCAATATGAATAATTGATGAAAAATTCAATATGATGAATCGACGAAAAATCCAATATGAATAATTGATGAAAAATCGAATATTATTCATATTGATGAAAAATTCAATATAATGAATTGATGAAAAATTCAATATGATGAATTAATGAAAAATTAGACATGATGAATTGATGAAAAATTCACTATAATGAATTGATGAAAAATTCAATATGATGAATTGATGAAAAATTCAATATGTTGAATTAATGAAAAATTAGACATGATGAATTGATGAAAAATTCACTATAATGATTTGTTGAAATATTCAATATGATGAATTGATAAAAAATCCAATATGTTGAATTAATGAAAAATTCAATATGATGAATTGATGAAAAATTCAATATGATGAATTGATAAAAAATACAATATGACGAATTGGTGTAAAATGCAATGTGATGATAAATTTAATATGCTGATTTAATGAAAAATTCAATATGATGAATTAATGAAATATCCAATATGAAGAATTGATGAAAAATTCAATATCATGATTTGATGAAAAATCCAATATGATGAATTGATGAAAAATCAAATATGATAAATTGATGAAAAATACAATATGATGAATTAATGAAAAATTAGACATGATGAATTGATGAAAAATTCACTATAATGATTTGTTGAAATATTCAATATGATGAATTGATAAAAAATCCAATATGATGAATTGATGAAATATCCAATATGAATAATTGATGAAAAATCGAATATTATTCATATTGATGAAAAATTCAATATAATGAATTGATGAAAAATTCAATATGATGAATTGATGAAAAATTCAATATGTTGAATTAATGAAAAATTAGACATGATGAATTGATGAAAAATTCACTATAATGATTTGTTGAAATATTCAATATGATGAATTGATAAAAAATCCAATATGTTGAATTAATGAAAAATTCAATATGATGAATTGATGAAAAATTCAATATGATGAATTGATAAAAAATACAATATGACGAATTGGTGTAAAATGCAATGTGATGATAAATTTAATATGCTGATTTAATGAAAAATTCAATATGATGAATTGATGAAAAATTCAATATTATGAATTAATGAAAAATTCAATATGATGAATTAATGAAATATCCAATATGAAGAATTGATGAAAAATTCAATATCATGATTTGATGAAAAATCCAATATGATGAATTGATGAAAAATCAAATATGATAAATTGATGAAAAATACAATATGATGAATTAATGAAAATTTTAAAATAAAAATATGGATGAATGTTTCATTTTAAAAATGATCAGTTCTTAAATATTGTGGAATTGTTTTATAAATTTGTCATCTGTAATTGCGAATTCGAAAAATGCTCACTTTTCCACTGGGTTCTTCTTTCTCAGCACAAAGTCTCACCACATCGCACAGTGTCTCATTTGGCCAAATGGCCATTGAAGCGGATGCACTTTAATTTGATCACAATTGTAGAATGAAAAATGTGTCGTCGTCATTGAACGCGTGCCGTTCTGTCTTTGCCTTAACGTAACGTAACGCATCGAAGTAAAATGAAATGATGACAAGCAGCTTGAACTGTCAGCACGTTCGTCTGTCCTACTGCCTGACACTAATGTGTCAAAGGTCACGTGACCTGCGACTGTAGCCTGCTACTGTGACTGTGACAATGTTCAATTTATTTAATGTCGTTTTATTGCAAATACGTTTTGTTTTATGCTGCACTCAATTGAAAACTATGAAAAGTTTATTTCAATTACAACAGGATTCAGTGAATTTAACAATTTAATGCACATCTTACTAATTGTCAATTGCAATTAAAAGAAGCAGGAACATATTTAACTAAAACTATTCGATGGTATTTGATATTAGGTGAGAGAGGGTCACTGATAGGAAGTCAAACGGAAAAACAATTTCGGGAACCCTATAAATTTGTATTATTAATAATTCGTTTTTATGAAAAATTAAATTTTTAGTGAAAAATAGAATTTTTAGTGAAAAATTGTATTTTTTTTAGTAAAAAATTGAATTTTAAGTGAAAAATTGAATTTTTAATGAAAATTTGAATTTTTAATGAAAAATTGAATTTTTAATGAAAAATTGAATTTTTAATGAAAAATTGAATTTTTAATGAAAAATTGATTTTTTAATGAAAAATTGATTTTTTAATGAAAAATTGATTTTTTAATGAAAAATTGATTTTTTAATGAAAAATTGAATTTTTAATGAAAAATTGAATTTTTAATGAATAATTGAATTTTTAATGAAAAATTGAATTTTTAATGAAAATTGATTTTTTAATGAAAAATTGAATTTTTAATAAAAAAATGAATGTTTAATGAAAAATTGAATTTTTTAGTGAAAAATTGAATTTTTAGTGAAAAATTGAAATTTCAGTGAAAAATTAAATTTTTAGTGAACAATTGATTTTTTTTAGAGAAAAATTGAATTTTTAGTGAAAATTTGAATTTTTAGTGAAAAATTGAATTTTTAGTGAAAAATTGAATTTTTAGTGAAAATTTGAATTTTTAGTGAAAATTTGAATTTTTAGTGAAAATTTGAATTTTTAGTGAAAATTTGAATTTTTAGTGAAAATTTGAATTTTTAGTGAAAATTTGAATTTTTAGTGAAAATTTGAATTTTTAGAGAAAATTTGAATTTTTAGTGAAAATTTGAATTTTTAGTGAAAATTTGAATTTTTAGTGAAAATTTGAATTTTTAGTGAAAATATGAATTTTTAGTGAAAATTTGAATTTTTAGTGAAAAATTGAATTTTTAGTGAAAAATTGAATTTTTAGTGAAAAATTGAATTTTTAATGAAAAATTGAATTTTTAGTGAAAAATTGAATTTTTAGTGAAAAATTGAATTTTTAGTGAAAAATTAAATTTTGCAATTGAATAAAATGTCTACCTTGTACCTCTACCGACGCAGCTCTTACCCTAAAGAGACTCACAAAAGTAATCCCCCCTACTTTTCTTCAAAACTTGTGCAGATACCCACTCAACAGAGGCCGATGACGACTGACACCCATCATTCAAGACTCATTTGTGACTCACGTCGCGTCGGCGACGATGACCGTGTGATCGGCGGCAACTTTAAACAACGCAGAACACAGAACACAGAGGCCACCAACACAATACAGTAGTTGGCACAAGTGAATGGAGTTGTCTATCGATTGATTGAAGTGGCTGGCTTCAATGAAAGGAAGAAAAAAAAGTACGGCATTCAATTAACCTATCAAAGCTACAAAGGACAGACAGATTTAACAACAGCACAACAATCTGGTACATGTTGGGGCTTGGATCAAAGTAGGGTTCAGTTCAACATGGCGTAGTTACGAACGCTTTGACTAATGGTAGACGGAAGGTGCACATGGTTGAACTAGACTGACTGATGGTTGTACAAAAATTACGAATGGTTGAATGATTTGACTCTTGGTTGGATAGACTTATATTTGATGCTATAGACTGTTGGTTGTATAGACTACCGATTGTTTGAGTATATGGATGGATGGATCATTGATGAAGTCAACGCACCTGTGAGCGGTTCTTATATTTGCCTATCATGATATTGGGGATAGTGGGGGGAGGGGGTCTTTTTATATTGCCACGTCATGTTCCCATCAGCATGAATTTTTAATGAATTTTTTTTCACTTACCGCTTTTGCCTTCTTCTTTTTCTTCTCACAGAAGCCTTGAAAGTGTTTTGAAATGCGGTGTTGTTTGCTAACATCCATTGAAGTGCCTGCAAAATGGATACATTTTAAGATAATTTTTTATGAAGAGTTGTATATTTCAAATTTGAAAAATTTTAATATTTTTATTTTCGAGCTATTTATATATATAAAATTTATAAATGATGAATAATGTGTTGAATAATATTCAAGTTATTTTAAATTAATTGATGAATAATATGGATGAAAATCATATTCAATAAAAGTTATAGTAATGAAACTTCATATTAAACGAAATTCGTATATATGAATAGATGAATTTATGAATAGAAATATTAATGAATTGGCATATCGATAAATAATAGTTTTGATGAATACTCAAAGTGTTAAATAGTCATACTGATGGATAGTCATATTGACATTTAAATAGTAATTATAATGAATAGTCAAATTGATGAATACTTCTCTTATAAAATGATGCATAAAATTGATGAATAAAATATTAGCATTTAAATAGTCATCTTGATGAATAGTCAATATGTTATTATTTCATTTTATTGATGAATATACGAATTACTACATTGACATTTTGATGAATAGTCATATATATATAAATAGTAAATTTATGAAAAGTTCATTAAATGATTACGCATACTGATGCACAGTAATATATGTATTGTTTTAAAATCATAGACATGCAACTTCATATTAAACGAAAATTATATAGATGTACAGATGAATTTATGAATATTATTATTAATGAATTGTCTTATCGAAATACTAATTTTGATGAATACTTAAAGTCTTAAATAGTCATATTGTGAATAGTCATATTGATTAATAGTCGTATTGATGAATAATCATATTGTCATTTCAATAGTAATTTTGATGAATAGTCAAATTGACGAATAGTTCTCTGATGAAAGGATGCATAAAATTGATGAAAAATATATTATCATTTAAATAGTAATTTTGATGAGAAGAAGAATAGTAAATTTATGTAAAATTATATTAATGATTACGCACACTGATGCAGGATAATATGTATTGATTATATAGATGTACAGATAAATTTATGTAAATTAATATTAATGAATTGTCATATCGATGAATACTAATTTTAATGAATACTCAAAGTGTCAAAATTATGAATAGCTATATTGATTAATAGTCGTATTGATAAGTAATCATATTGTCATTTAAATAGTAATATTGATGAATAGTCAAATTGAGGAATAGTAAGCTTATGAAAGGATCAATATAATTGATGTATAGGTAAATTATCATTTAAATAGTGATTTTGATGAGTCCAAATATCATCGTTTTATCTTACAAATGATCATATTGATGAATATTCAAATTACTGTATAGACATATTTATGATGAATAGTAAATTGATGAATAGTTGTTTTGATTATTACTCATACTCATGCACAGTAATATGTAAATAGTCTTATTGTTCAAAAATATCCCTTAATGAATGTCATACTGATGAATAATCATATCGATGAATAGCCATGGTGATAAATAAACACATTGATTGTTAGTAATAGATTATTATGTATATGTAAATCATTAAACTGATGAAAATCCAAATTAATTAATACACATATTGTTATTATTTAAATAGTAATTTAGACAAATAATTGAATTGATGGACGGTTAGCTTATAAATGCTCCTATTGATGTATAGACGAATTGATGAATAGACGTATTGATGAATACGCATAAATATGAATAGTCAAACTGAAAAATAGTCATATTGTGACTAGTTATATTGATTTATATTCATATTGACGAGAAACCGAATTGATGAATAAACATATGTACATTTAAATAGTAATATTGCTGAATAGTCAAAATTATAAATAGTCATCTTATGAATGATCATATTGTTGAACATACGAATTAATGAATAGACTATTCTGCAATATGTCTATTCATTATTTCGAATTAAGGATAATAAATTGATGAATAGTCGTGTTGATGATTAGTCATACTGATGAATATTAATACTGATGAATAGTTATATTAATACATAGTCATAGTAATGAAATATTCAATTAATGAATGTCATATGATAGTCATTGCAATGTGTAGTGGTGTTGTAATTTGAATCGTTTTATTATAATTCACAAATAGTTGAGGGTTTAATGATGAATATTAAGTACAATTCATCAATATAATGAAATTAATAATTTATTGTATTAAAAATATCTGTGAAGTATTAATGTGCTATTGAACAATATGAAAACTATAAGAATCATCTATGAATAATCTAAAAATGTAAAGTACTACCAATATAATGTAATATAAAATAATGTAATTTAGTAAAACAATTCATTAATATGACGAACAATTCACCTCTTTATTTCTTGTGATGTACAATTTTATTAAATTTTTCGTTATTTTTAAAAACTCATTTTAAAATTCCATCAAATGAATTTTACACTTTGGTACCTTTGAACAATGTCAATATTTGCGCTTTTACAGCTCGTTTCGTTACTCATTGCCAATCTTCTCCGCCTCCCCGTTGATTTTGTCAATATATATTATATATATGCTGTGAAATATAGGCGTCATCGGCAGAAAAACGTTCAACCTTTAAATAAACTCTTAAAATATTCGTAGCAGAAACTGAACCCTTTTTTTTTTGATGTCGTTGTGTGCGCAAATTTACAAAACTTCAAAGTGTTTTATGCTTTATTCACATTTATAGTCAGTGCTTCAGTCAAACAGTACCAAAGTCATTTCGTTCAGTTAAAATGCGTACATTTCATATAGCGATTTTCAATATCATTTCTATTCTATTCTAATTTATGTTCTCACACACGAAGGGTTAAAATTGCCTACAATATGCTTGGGTATTGTCTGTGATCCTGTGTAAATACTGCATACAATTTGCCTATTAAGTAAAAATTGAAAAAAAAAAAAATAGATTTCATCTTATGCTGGAAAAAACGCAACGATATGGAAAATTTATACAATTGTTGGCTGTTTGTGGAACAGAACAGTAGAAGTTCTGTTCATTTATTGGCCTCATTGTTGGCGACAACGTAGGTTGCACGCGTCACACAGTCACACTTTAATCCTTTGGCAATTTGTGCGTTTATTCAGATACATTTCTATTACAATTTCAGTTGGATCATTTTAATGAGCTGATTATGTGATGGAAAATGATGCCTCTTTAATCAGGCTTCATTCATGGTGTTATGTTTTGTATTGCGATAGTAATTTTTTGTAAGGTTCATTTTCATATTAACTTTTGAATTGATGAACAGTCAAATGAATAGCCATTTTTAAAAATAGTGGTATTGATGATTAGTCAAATTGATGAATATTCCTATTGATGAATAATGAAATTGATGAATAGTCATATTGATTAATAGGTAAATTGAGGATATGGTTTATTGTTGAATAGAGAATTTCAAGAATACTCGAATTGATGAATAGCGAAATCAATGAAGAGTCATATTGAAGAATGGTGCTATAGATAAAAGTCAAATTGATGAATATTCCTATTGATGAATAATGAAATTGATAAATAATCATATTGATTAATAGGTAAATTGAGGAAATGGTTTCTTGTCGAATAGGGAAATTCAAGAATGGTCAAATTGATGAATAGCGAAAGCAACGAAGAGTCATCATGAAGAATAGTGTTATGGTAAAAAGTCAAATCGATGAATAGTCCAACTGATGAATATAGTTATATATATAGTTATAATAGTTATATTAATGAATAGTCTTCTATATATAGTGTTATTGATGAATATTCCTATTAATGAATAGTGAAGTTGATGAATGGTTTATTGTGGAATAGAAAAATTCACGAATAGTCAAATTGATGAATATCAAAATCAATGAATAGTTATATTGAAGAATAGTGATATGGATTAATGTTAAATTGATGAATAGTTATATTAAGGATTAGTCAAATATATAGTGTTATTGATGAATAGTGAAGTTGATGAATGGTTTATTGTTTGTGTATTGACATCAACGAATAGTCATATTGAAAAATAGTGTTATGGTAAATAGGGAAATGCACGAATTAGTCAAATAGAAGAATAGAGAAATCAATGAATAGGTATATTGTAAAATAGTGATATAGACAAATAGTCAAATTAATGAATAGTCAAATAGGTGAATAGTAAAATATTTATTGTTATTGATGAATAGTCAAATAGATGCATAGAAAAATTGATGAATAGTTAAATTGATGAATAGTCAATTTGATGAATAGCCAAATCAATGAATAGTCTTATTGAGTCAGTCTAATGAATAATGTAGTTGATGAATGGTTTATAGATGTATAGTCATATTGATGAATATTGAATGAAATTGATGAATAGTCAAATTCAGAGTATTATTGAAGTATAGTGATATGAATGAGTAGTTATATGGATTTTTAGTCAAATAATTAAATTGTCATATTGATGCATATTCAAATTGACGAAGAGTTATAGTGAAAAAAATAGTGATATTTATGAATAGTCAAATAGATGAATATTCCAATACAAAAATAGTCATATTGATGAATGGTCAATAATATTAATATTTAAAATAGTACTATTGATGATTAGACAAAGTGACGAGTAGTCAAATTGATGAATAGTGAAAATTCTCTCCTAGATACTCTCCTAGATACGGTCGGGACATCATCATCATTTGGTCGTTGATCTCCTCGTGGAGCATAGGGCCTCTCATAAATTGGTATGTAGTTGCTTGGTTTGAGCTGTCCATTGGTATAAGGTGTCTTGATATGAAGTATCTTTTGGTATGGGTACTTCATGAAGTACTCATTGGTAAGAGGTGTCTATTGGTATGAGGTGTCCAGTAGTATGCAATGCCTTCGTATGAGTTGTCTTGGTATGATTTGCAATGGTGCGCTTCTACGCCTGCTACGATTTACATTGAGAGTACATACGTATAATTCCATAAGACTTTTTCGGTTTCATCTAAGAGAAAAAGTTGTGTGAGTGCTTAAAACTTAATATATTTGTTATTTAATCGCGTTTTTAGTGAAACCTGCATGAAAGAATACAAATTTAAAATATCGCAATTTCCTGAGCCAATTTAAAAACGCATTATTTTAATGAAGATCGAAAACAAAGTCAATAATACAGCTGTTAATTTCACAAACTGTAACTAATACCAAATAAAAAAAAGGACAAAACAGAAAATAAAAAAATAAAGGGAAAATACAAAAGTTGAAAATGTTAAAATGATCCAAAAGTAATTTGACAGCAAACACTGGACAAAAAAAAAACACTAGGACAACAAACACCTTGTTAATACGAAATTAATGACTGCATTAGATGAATTACAATAGCCGTAGCGTAGTAGTTACAGAGGAATAGGCTAATGTTTGAAGGGTCCTGTCAGTCAACCATTCAGCGGAGTGAGTCAACGTCGTGGCACAATCTATGATAGTAACGCTGACGACTGTGAACTGGGACAAATTGCTGAAGCGCTGACACAAAATACGTTAATGGTTGTTCTTGTTGTTGTTGCTATTGGTGTGCAGGATAACGAGCCAGAGGACACTTTGGCCTAATGATCGTATATAGCTAACGAGCCAAAACGACAACCGACCGCAGTCATTGTTTGGGGGCCCCCGGAAATATGTAAAATTATTAATGAAACTGTAGCACCATAGAATGCAGATAGTGGGACAATGTGTTAGTATTTCTTGTTAGTTCTTAAAAAGCTACTGTCGCCTGGACAGTAAAACTAACCCTGGATATGGGGGTCGCCTTTATTAAAATCAAATAAAGAAAAGCGTACAGCAACTCCTGGGGCTAGAACCTTGTAAAGTAATTGAACGCCAAACCCTACAAAGTGTTAATCTATTATTTACGTGTGTGTTCATTTTCTATTTACGTCTATGTCTATGTTGATGACCGTCAGTCAGTCTAACGTTGTCTCAACGTATTATAAACGTCTTTATGTCTGCCAATCCATAAGTTAGTCCGTCCGGACTTTTACCTGTTCGCGCGTTCCTTATATTTGATGAACTTTTATGTTCGTGATGCTTTTTGGGCGCGTGATATACTCACTGAAGCTAAGGTATTCTATGGCAAGACAGGGTTCAATACAACAACAATAAGAAAATATAACATCGATTAAAGCTACACGTTGGAAAAATGTGGTATTTTAAATACATTTTATTTACGTTTTTTAATGTTGAAAATTAATTGGTCACAAATAACATTTAGAATGAATATAAAAAATATATCATATGGGAGCTGTAAAGTTTAACTGATACCAGAGTTGAATAAAACGGTTTCATTTTAAAAATGAATCTGTTTCTAAAATAAAACCGTAACTAAAAATAGAAATAAATCGCTATCCAAGGCTAGAATTGGATCCTAAAAATTGCAAGAAACGCAAGATTATTGTAACAAGAATGACCCTCCAAGAACTAGATCGATGCAAGAACGAGAACGAATCTTCAAGAACAAGTTTTCAACGTGCTGTTCTAGGATTTACTCTTTACTAGTTTCGGATTATTTCATTAAACTGCAAGAACAAGCGTGACTCAGCGATAACAAGGTCAATGCAAGAACATGAACGAAAATTCAAGAGCTAGTTTACAATGTCTTGTTCTTGCATTTGCTCATTACTAGTTGGAGATTATTTCATTGAAATGAAAGACTATTGTAGCAAGTACAGAAGTGACTCTTCAATAGTAAGGTCGACCTGTCGATGCAAAAACAAGAGTGACTATTCAAAAACCAGATTGACCTCTCGATGCAAGAAGAAGAATGACTTTTGTAGCAAGGACAATTGTATTTCTACAAGAAGAAAAAGAAGATCGTCCTGTCGATGCAAGAACAAGAACGACTGTTGTATTAAGAACAAGACTGTTCTTGTTTTTGCATTCACTCATCACTAGTAGGAGTGACTCTTCAATAGTAAGGTCGACATGTCGATGCAAGAACATGAACGAAGGTTATAGCAAGAACAAGACTGTTCTTGTTTTTGCATTCACTCATCACTAGTTGGAGTGACTCTTCAATAGTAAGGTCGACATGTCGATGCAAGAACATGAACGAAGGTTATAGCAAGAACAAAAGTGACACTGCAAAAAAAAATTGACCTAGCGATGCAAGAACAAGAACGACTTTTGTACCAAGAACAAGAATATTGCTACAAGAAGAAGATCGACCTGTCGATGCAAAAACAAGAACGAACCTTCAAGAACATGGTTAGAACGTCTTGTTATTGAATTTGCTCATTAATAGTTGGGGATTATTTCATTGAAAGAACAAGAGTGACTCAGCAACTGCAAGATTGACCTGTCGATGCAAGAACAAGAACGACTTGTTGGGCATTATTTCATTGAAATGAAAGACTGTTGTAGCAAGAACAAGAGTGACTCTGTAATAGTCGGCCTCAGCAGTTCAGAGGTAGCGCGCTGGACTTGCATTCTGAACGCCTCGGGTTCGAATCCCGGCTTGGGCATGGGCGCTCGTGGTGATATTTACCAGAAAATCGCAGGGAATAGATTTCACAGTACAATGGATATAGTCTGTCTGAGTGCTGTGGAACTTGTAGATTTTACAAAAAAAAAAAGACTCTGTAATAGCAATATCGACCTGTCGATGCAAGCACAGTGACTCTGCAAGCACATGATTGACCTATCGATGCAAGAACAAGAACAAACCTTCAATAACAAGTTTACAACGACTTGTTCTAGTATTTTCTCATAACTAGTTGGGGATTATTTCATTGAAATGAAATACTGTTGTAGCAAGAACAAAAGTGGTTCTGCAATAGCAAGGTCGACCTTTCGATGCAATAGCAAGAGTGACTGCAAGAACAAGTTTTACCTGTCTGTATAAGAATAGAAACGACTTCTTTAGCAAGGACAAAATTATATAAAAGTAGATCGGCCTATCGATTCAAGACGACGGTTATAGCAAGAACAAGAGTGACACTGCAAAAACAAGATTGAGCTGTCGATGCAAGAACAAGAATGAATTTGTTAGCAAGAACAAGAGTATTTCCATTAGAGGAAGATCGACCTGTCAATGCAAGAACTAGATCTACGTGCCGTTGCAAGAACATGATCGAACCTTCAAGAACAAGTTTACAACGTCTTGTTCTTGCACTCGCTCACTAATAGTTCGGGATGATCGACGACCTGTCGATGCAAAAACAAAAGTGAATATGCAAGAACAAGAATGACTTTTGTAGCAAGAACAAGAGTATTTCTACAAGAAGAAGAAGAAGATCGTTCTGTCGATGCAAGAACAAGAATGACTGTTGTATGAACGACTGTTGTACAAGAAGAACAAGACTGAATAAGCAATAACAAGTTTAAAATGTCTAGTTCTTGTTCTTGCATTCACTCATCACTAGTTGGAGGTTTTTATTGGTGGTAATTTCATTACATTTTTGGGATTATTACATTCATATAAAATACTATTGTAGCAAAACTGACACTACTAGATCTACCTATCCATGCAAGAACAAGAACGACCTTGAAAGATTTAGAGTGCACTATTTTGTTCTTGAATTTGCTCAACACTAGTTTTGAAGTTTAATTGTAGATTATTTTATGACTTACGAGGAATTATTTAATTGACAAACAAGATTCTTGTAGCAAGAATAAGATTGACTCTGCAAAAAAACAGCGACATGCCGAAGCCAGAACAAGAACGAATCAAGAACAATAAGAAGAAGCTTTCATGGTCTTGTAATTGCATTTTTGCATCACTAGATGCAACACTCAATTCGAGGTTATGTCAATACTTTTTGTGAATTTATTGTATTAACCCTTGTGTCAAAAATAAGTGTATTACTGCAAGAACAAGATCGACATGCCAATGCAAGAACTCGAATGAAGCTGCCAGAAAAAGAGTACAATATCTAGTGATTATTCTTGCATTAGTTTATCACTTGCTGTCAGGTTTTATTCAAGGTTATTTCATGGTTTAAGAATCATTTGGAATTTATATCAAATGAGCATTCCAAAAGACAACGGATAACCAAAAATATTATTTGTGAATTTGATTTAATTCTCAAGAATTTAAGAGTGATTGACAAATGGAAAAAATAAGATTAGATATGTAATGTTTATTTTTTTTTTGAAATTGTGAACATCATATATTATATAAAATTGATTTTATGAAATTGATAAATATTAAAATATATATTTTTAACGTTTGATTTGTCATAATTTTGGTCAGATCCACCAGAATTTTATTGCGTTTATTTTGAAATATTAGCTAAATTATTCTCAATTAAATAAAAAAAGAAATCAAGCAGACAATTCAAATTGGCAAAAAGTCAATGCAGATTTAGTTATTTATCGACATATTTTAGGATGTTTACATAAATACATAATGTAGTTTTTTTCAATACAAATGTAGTAAAATATTGCATAATAATGTAGAATGTAATAAAAACCAAAACATTTGCATTTCAACTTTAAATTATTGTTTTGGTGTACGTTTTTTTCCGCGTGTACAAAATAACAAGGTGGAGCAGACAAAAACTAATCATAATTATGTGATTTGGTTGATGAATGGCGCGCGGGTGTTTTTCTTTGTAACAATCGGTGTTGCTGTCGCTGGTGGTGCTGATTTTACCTATGTTGTTGTTGTACTTTATACAAAATTATTTTATTATTAACTGGAAACACTAAACGCTTATCGAACAAAAGACCCTCAAATGTTGGCCAAACCATTTAATTGTGCATTAAACATGGCCTGCTTGTGGCGCTTCAGCCATTACAACAATAAGTAGCAATGGCAATTACAACAACAATAGGAATAATAACAAGAACAACAACAAGTACTAAAAATAATGTCATTTGCATTTTGTCAAAAGGTGACAATTAATTTGTCAATATTATAGAATAAATTGTTGTTGGTACGGTGCGTCATTTTCGTTTTGTTTTGTGTCTGTCTCTTTCTTTTTTTTTACTGTATTTTATTAATTAATGACACACGGTCGTCGATCGGTCCTGCGGTGGTCATTTTAATTATTTAGCCATTTGTATACATTTTGTTTTATATATTAATATTTATTCATATTCATTATAATTTAAATATTGATTAATGATTAATGCCTGCAGCACATTGTTTTGTTGGCAACAACTTAATCACGATTGTTCATAGGTGGTGTGTGAACAAAAAAAAAAAATAATTAAATAAAAAAATGTGGGAACAAAATGAAAGGGTTCAAAATGTTTAAAAGACATTTTGTTTTAACACGATAATTATAAATTAAATATTTTTTTGTAACATTTAATTATTTTAATTGAGACGTTTATTTTTACTAAATAATAATTTATTAATGGACATAAATTTATTATTTTCACTATTTTGAATAATGGTAATTAATATTTTAACTAAAAAATAGTTAATTTTCTTCAAAAATGTTAACAAAAAAAATTGCTCCAAACCTTGAAAACCCCAAGTAGGAATTAACGACCGGCACAAGCCTGACACAGGCTTGTGCCAATGCTACTCAGGCCTGTGCCAACGCCGTTATCCAAGCTCGTTGTAATACTGTGTAAAGACTGGAATGATAACTATGTTACAAGCCTGTATCCCAGGCTTGTCCCAGGCTCGTTGACAAATGTTGTGCCAGACTTAAGTCTCAGTCTAGTGCCAACACTGTGTTTTAGGCCTGTGCCAAGGCTTGAATGACAACTATGTTACAAGCCTGTAATTGAGGATTGTACCAAGGCTTGTGTGCCAGGCTTGTGCCTCAGTCTTGTAACAAAATATATGCTTCAGACTTGCGACAATCCTTGAAATACGCCTGAAGATTCAGGCTATTGGGCATAATTTGCCATGGGCATTGCATTCATTATTCATGTCATTACACTTGAGAGTTGTATCTGTAGATAAATAAATATGTAAGAGGTTAACAACCAATTCAACAGTAATACTTACGTTAATTTGCAGACATATTGTTCAGACAACTCCAAAGAGTTGAGTTTCTCCAATATATTTTTTGACGTTTAAAAAATCATCAACAAACATTTTTTTTTCATCATATAAGTGTTCTTTAACATGGAAACAACACAAAAATGTCACCATAGTAAACTTTAATTTACTCAAGTCAAAGTCGGTACACACGCATAACTAGGCATGGGACGAAAAATTGTCGAGACGGAATTTTGAATTTCCGTCAGAATATGGCGGTTTGGATAATTTGACAATTTTCATATGTGGCTCAATATTGTGTCAGCCTTGTGTCAATATTGGTATACCGAGGTCTGTGTGGAGTCCGAGAATGAAAATTGTGCCAGGCTTGTGTCCAGCATAAACTTACGAGACTTGTTTGAAATCTGGGAATGACAAATGTGCCAGGCTTGTGTCTAGCTTGATATATCAAGGCTTGTGTTGGGTCTGTGAGTGACAATTGTGCCAGACTTGTGTCTAACCTAAACTAACAAGACCTGTGTAAAGCCTGGGAGTGACGATTATCCCAGGCTTGTGTCTAATGTAAACTAACGAGGCTTGTTTGAAATCTGGGAATGAAGAATGTGCCAGGCTTGTGTCTAGCTTGATATATCAAGGCCTGTGTGGAGTCTGTGAGTGACGATTGTGCCAGGCTTGTGTCTGGCCCGATATACCAAGCCTTGGTAGTAAAACCTTGAACAAGCCTGGCACTTTTGTTGCAGCCTGGAAATTCCTACCTGGGAAGTCAGAAAAATGCCACACATGAAGAAAGATTTTTTTTTTTACTTAAACTGTTTCCATTACAAAGATATTTTGTATGGGAAATAACAACATAGTTTTACTGTATTTCTATACAGAAATTGAACACATTTGAATTAAAAAAAACGTAAACTTTGTCTTTATTTAAACGTCCTGAAATATGTAGAAAAATTAATACATCAGAATATGATGTGTCTTCTCAGAGAGTATATATGTATATTATTCTCTCTGCAGAATTGACAACCTTTAGAACCAAAACATATCGAAGACGTATGCGGCTCTAGAAAATTATGAAAATTGTATGAAATTCATATAAAACAATCAAAAGCAGAAAGATTCAGTTGGTTCAATCAGTTCGTTCAATTAGTTGGCATCACTAGTTCTCGTTTCGATCAGATGCTTGGCTGCTTGGGTTTTTATTTTTTACTTTCTCACTTCGTATCGCAATCGTCCATCGTGTGTCAAATGTGTGTGAAAAACCAATTTCTGCAATATGTAGCCATCCGATTCGTTTATACCTACACGACGAACGACCTTTCAATATACGTTCGTCGTGTGTTCACAGAATTTCACATAATTAAAATAAAAGCAAAAAATAATAGGTACAGTTTATGCAAAGAACTAATTTTAAATTCATGGTGTAGTCAATTTAAGTCAAATAAAATCAAATGTATTTAAAAACTAACAAAATGTAGTAGATCTACATTGTTACAAAACAAAGACATAAATTGAATATAATTTACTACAGTAAATTTTTGAGTGTATATATACCAATTCTTCATGTACTTTAAGTAACCAAATGAACTAACTTTAAAGATATACAGATACTAAATTGTATTTTTATGTTTTTTCAGACAACATTAATAAATATTTCTAAAGCTTAAAAATAATCATCGAAATTATCATTACGTACAAATTTGAATTTTTGTATAAGGGTGTGCTATTGTCCCGCCCGGAACCAAAAAAATACATTTATTATCATCTTAAAGTAATACAATTTTTTAAAGAGTTGAATCGCCTTTTTCTACAGCAGAATTTCCTCATCATTTTTAAAAATGTAAACTTCGATTTACTGGTAATTTTACAAAAATTATTGACAACTACACAGAGAAAAAATGTACATCTTATTGATGAATCCCGTTCTTCAAACCATGATTAATTCTTCAATACAATTAATAATAGCGGTAGTCATAATATTAATGACTACCGCTATTATTGTTATGAATGCTATCATAAATATGAAGAACGCTTGTTAACTGTCGAAAAAGTGTTCTTTACTAGATGAACTGTATGTGAAGAATACGTTTCATCATATTAATGAACCAAAATATAAAAACAACACATATGTTCTTCATATTGAAGAACGCTGTTCATTAAACCATATTTCTAACAACATATTTTTTTTCGTTCATTTTTTGCTGTACTTCTCAGTTCACAAGTAGTTCTTGTGTGTTATTTCTTATATAATGCACACAAAAAAAAAATTTCACCAACTACCAGTATTCATCATATTGATGATTTCATGAATTGAACTAAAATCGTATTTTTTCAGTGTTTTTTATTTTGAAAATTTTTTATATCAAGAAATTTCAAACAAAAATTGGTCTCCATTTACACATTTACGTATTTATAATTCTTATAAGATTTATGATATTTAAATTAATATGATTTGATGACCAAAATGCATCAATATGATGTTCGCTTTTTCATTAATGTGATGAAATGGAGGCTTCGAATAATTAGCAATTATATATTATAAATCATTTAAGAATTATAAATACATAAATGTGTAAATGGAGATAAATTTGTGTTTGAAATTTGATGTTAAAAAAATATTGAAAATGAAAAACATTTAAAAAATACGATTTTAATTCAATGAATGAATTCAACAATATGATGAATTCTGGTAGTTGGTGAATTTTTGGTAAAATTTTTTGTGTGTGCTTGCTCGACATGCATAAGGACTGCGTCGAATAAAATTGTCCGTTACATATCTTCCCATAATGTGCTATTGCAAGATTCAAATTAAAAAAATTGATCATATTAGCTCTGAATTAAATGGCAGAAAATAATTTGTGTCAGTTATAGTCAATACAAAATTTATTTAACGCGAAAATGGCAAACGAAGTGGAAGTGTGAGAAAATATAATTAAAAGTTTTCAAAAACAACCTAGTTGGTCTTTTAAAAAAATTGCCAAGGAGGTAGGGGCTAACCCTATGACCATTTCTCGCGTTATCAACCGCTTTAAGGAAGACCTGAGTATTGATCGGAAGAAAGGTTCTGGTAAAAAAAAGGCCCACATGAACGTGAAAAGTCGAAGAAGGTTGTGAACATTTTAAAGAAAGATCCAAGCATATCCGGAAATAAATTGGCGAGAAAGGCGGATTGCTCAGAATCTTTCTTGCGCAGGACTAAGAAAGAAGCTGGGCTGAAGACGTACAAGGTCCAAAAAGTTCCAGATAGAAATGCCGTCAAGAATAAAACCGCAAAACAACGAGCTAAAAAGCTGAACAAAGATTTTTTTAAAAAATTCGATTGCTGCATAATGAACGACGAAACTTATGTTTTAGCGGACTTTTCTCAGCTACCTGGGCAGGAATTTTATACAGCCGATTCTCGAGGAAATGTCGCTGAAAAATTTAAATAAAAACAAAAATGACAAAATTCCCAAAGAAATTCCTTGTTTGGCAGGCAATTTGCAGTTGTGGAAAAAGGAGCAGCTCATTCGTGACATCGGGTACAATTAATAGCGAAATATATGTGAAGGAATGTTTGCAAAAGAGATTGCTTCCATTTTTACGCCAACATGAAGTGTCCACATTTTTTTGGCCTGACCTCGCTTCATGTCACTACAGCAAAACGGCCTTAGAGTGGATCCAACAAAATGCAGTGATTTTGGTGCCTAGAGAAGCCAATCCACCAAACTGTCCAGAACTCAGGCCGATTGAGAGATACTAGGCTTTAGTAAAAAGGGAGATGAAGACAACAAAAAAAGTGGCCAAAGACCTTCAAGACTTTAAAAGAAAGTAGTCTTCAGCAGCTGTGAGGGTGTCGGACACTACCATTACAACATTAATGGAAGGGGTTCCGGAAAAATTATAACTTTTTATTAAAAAATATTAATTTCTGGTTTTTTATATTTTTTTTTAAATATAAAAATAATTTGCAAAATAAAATATTTTATTCTATAAAAATTCGATTACTAGATTTTTTCATTTTTGTAGCGGACAATTTTATTCGACGCAGCCCTTAAATTAGTAAAATGTTTTATAACATATTTATTGTAATTACAACTTTTTATTAATAAAAAGTTATATTTGTAAAAAAATATATTTTTGAAAAATAATTTTTTTTTCGAAACGTTTTTTTTTTTAATTTTTTTTTCGAACAAATTTTTTTTTCGAACTTTTTTTTTTGTTGAAATTTTTTTTTTCGATAATTTTTTTTTAATTTTTTTTTTCTATGTAATTTAATGAATATTTATGAATATAATATTCAATATTGGATATTTAGTTTTGGGTCAGGATATCAGGTTTATGTCAGTTCACTTTTATATAGTTTTTGAATTAAATTACTCAGCGGTTGGATATAGAGTTCAGCACAACATCCACGTTTAAGTTTATGTTTTTTTTTTTTACAAAATTGCTATAGAATTTTTAGTTCCATTTTAGGCACTATTAAGAGTAAAAACAAACTACCAAGTCTGCCATGTCTCGGAGACCTTCGATTAGTCGAAGCTTTCTCGAACTAATTTTGATACGAATGTTCGATCTCGTAGTTACATAGTTTGCAAGAGGACAATATATGTTATTCAAACAATTATTATTTATTTATTTTTTTTTATTCGATATCATTACGATTTCAAAATATTCTTATACCGAGAAAACTCCGACAGAGTGCAGGATTTGATGTTAGATATTTTTACGAGAACGATATTGTGTGATTTCTACATCTACTCGCATTGATCTCGGAACGATATCGCAACGAAAACATGTAAACGCAACATATCTGTTAATTATCAATTATACTTTATCAAAAATTTAAAGTTTTAATACATAACAATTTGCATTTTAAAGAAAAACCAGATTTGTATAAAAAAAAAACAGATTTGTATAAAAAAAAAACAGATTTGTATAAAAAAAAAAAATCTCAAAATATTCCCACAATAAATGAAATGAAATAAATTAAAAATTTGAAGTCAATTTAAATTTGCTGTGAATTCTAATCAATCGATGTTTATACAAATCGCTATATAATTCTGCAAAATATCATCAAACAAGAAGGCGCTTGCTTGATAATGAGAAAAATATTATTAACTTATTAAAAATCAGAGCATGCGATGGATGTGGAGGATAGTTGGATGGATGGATGGATGGATGGATGGATGAAGGAACTGATGATGTGGGCAACAGACAAAACTCACAGACATGGCTGCAAATTAGTGTGAACTAAAAAGAAGTTCATTTCAAAGACGTTGGGAACATAATAAATGTTAAAATTAAAAATATAAAAATAAAGACTAAAGCACCAAAAAAAACAAAGAACAGAAATATATATTTTTTCCTGGGAATTTTAAGGTGCTGCCAAAGAAAACAGCGAAAAGGACGTTTCGTCCATTTGTGCGCGTATTTCTTTCACTGAGTGCAGAACTTGAGAAAACATGAAAAATATTAAAAAATTAAAAAAAAAAAATTAAAAATTAAAATAAAAAAAAAAAACATAAAAACTAAAGAATTATGTTATGGGGAAAATAAAATTTGTGATAGAAATCGTGATACAATCACGTCTAGACTTTTACGAGCTGCGCCTACAAAACGCAAACTTTAAATGAAATGAATTTTTGTAGTTGTACTTGGTAGTTTGAGCGATGCTTAGGTTATGGCATTTTTTTTTTTGTAAGGATTCTTCAGCTTTTTTACTTTTTTTTTAGTAGATCTTATGCAGATACCATAGAGTTAGAGGTTACTTTAGTTGGTGGTCAGTGAAAACACTTTAGCAGCGCCAGCTTAACCAAGCACATGATAGGCACAAACTAGGCATCTAGGTTAAGTCATGACCCATGTTGCCTACATCACAAAAATTAAAGGAAAGAATAATAAAAAACGTCCAACGATAAAAGTTTCACAAAAAAAAAAAGCTAATTATACGTTGTGCGTTTGAAAGAATTTTTAAATAAATTATTTAAAAAGAAAAAAAAAGAATATTAAACCTCATTAAACCGACTATATGACCCCACATAACAACCGTCACCTTTTGTGAAAATATGTAAATGTCTGACAAAATGCAACGATCGTTAAATGCAACGATCGCTTTGTCCAAACTGTCCGTTTATTAAAATTAATTTCTCTAAACATGCGCTTTTTTATTATGTTTTCGTGAAATAATTGATTTTAGGTCTTAAAAGAAATACAGAAATTAACCGAAACAAATCGATTAAATATCGTTATTGTGTTTTGTGCGATCACAAAAGATCCGCGCGCACTGGCGCCAGCGTAGCACCGCGCATAATTAGCGAAGCATGAATATAAAATATAATAAAATTAAGAAAGCCACAGCAACAAATAGAAAATCGAATTTTGATTCTTTTTTTTCGTATTTTCATGTTTTCGTTCAATATATATTCGATATATATTCGGCTAAAGAACAAAAGGCGCCGCCGACATCGGCACCACCGCCGACGAAACTGTAACGAAAGGTTGAATAAACAGATCAACACAGTATGAGCAGGATCCACCTACAAAAGAGCGTTATTGAGATCAGGTTGAGCAGGTTGCCGTCGCAGCGGTCAATTTGACGTTTGTGAGAAAACGTAGATGAGTAGTAGAAGTCGACGACGATGATGATGATGCTGCTGACCAAAAGAAATCATTAACAGGAAACAGCACAGCGTCAAACAAAAGAACAACTGCAAAAAAGGAACCGAAATATAGGATGTTGCACCGTAACGAAATTGGTTTTGGTGAGAATATTATTGCGATCGGGGGTGAGGTTTATGGCGGTCGATTTAAAACTATTTTCATAATAGAGAAATTTATGAAATATTTTTATAAACTATTTCATAGTGTATAAAAAAAGTGATAATAATGGATTGTAGATCACAAATATAGCTATAAATAAGTTACACCAACACACAAAAAAAAAAAAAAAAATCACCAACTACCAGTATTCATCATATTGATGATTTCATTCATTGAACTAAAATTGTATTTTTTCAGTGTTTTTCATTTTTAATATTTTTTATATCATCAAATTTCAAACAAAAATTGGTCTCCATTTACGTATTTATAATTCTTATAATATTTATATTTAAATTAATATGGTTTGATGAACAAAATTCATCAATATGATGTTCACTTTTTCATTAATATGGTGAAATGGAGTCTTCGAGTAATTAGTAATTAAATATTATATTAATATTTTCACTACCTACCAGATTCATTAACTTGATACCACCGTTCATTAAATGAAATATTGATGAATGCATTCATTATATATATGAACTTATTCGTACTATCGAACATCACAGTGAAGAACGAAATATTCAAAACAATGAATTTGAATCGTCATATTGATGAATATAATCATAATATCTATGAATAATTTAAAAAATGTTTTCAAACATTTGTTGATAAATATTTATTGTTGAAATAAATAATACTTTTCTTAATTGATGGAAATTTTCTCTTACAATTTTTCTAAAAGAAAATTGCTTTTAGAAAATAAAATTCGAAAAAATGTCCTACAATATTTTTTTTTATTTTGTTGAAAAAAAAAAATTATTAAAAAAAAACGTTAAATTTTTTTCAAAAAAAAATTTTTTTCGAAATAAAATGATTGTCTTGAAAAAAAATTTTTTTTTTTGATTAATGAGTTTCAATGTGGTGTAATTCGGTGTGGTGAGTTTTGGTATGGTGAGTTTTGGTATGGTGAATTTCAGTGTGGTGAGTTTGATAAATACACACTGGTGTCAAATATCCTGATATCACAGTCACAACTGTCGACATACAGCATCTTGAAATGTACCTTGTATGTGGGGTGTCGCGCACGGTGCTTAAATCCCGACCACATTCGGCGAGATCGTTAAGAATGGACGTTGGCTAAAATATCATTAAATTTGCTATCCCAATAGCTGGGATGTGTCACGACAAGATATAGTCTATCTCTGCATAGAGCCGAAACAGATATTATGTGTCAAAATTTTATTCAATTCGGTTTAGCCGATTTTACGTCTATTCGAAACATACATACACCCAGAAAAAAATATCTTCAAATCCCATTAAAATTGGTCAATAGGACAATTATTGATTTAATAGTATATCAAAAATAAATATTTTCATGTAAACTCAATGGCAATGTCGTGGTATTTTCTAGTATTTAATGGTAGTTTCCGATTAAAATAATAATTTATCCTAATGACTATTTTTAATAGTAAAAAACTATTCTTTATATAGTATTTTTTTCTGGTTGTACACGCTACAAAAAAAAATGCTCTCCCAAACATAATTTTGCAGGCTTTATGGAAACAAAAGTATTATTGCATTGCCAAACATTATTAAAATAACAGATAAACAAATTTTTGTTTTCGTTCAAACATATTTATGTTCACAATGAATAATTTTTGGCGTTCTTGCAAACATATATATGTTTGAATGTGAAAAACACTTTATTTACACGTAAACATATTGATGTTTACATTTCATATTAATGCAATAAAAATATGTTTAAAGCTAATATTTTTTTGTAATTATATTACTTTATTATTTTTTATTACAAATCAAATTATTTTATTTCCATCTATTGTTCCTATGTTGAGCTCATTGAATTACGGATTAATTGGATATTTCACAAACAGCCACTTTCTGGTACTAACAGTATTTAGCGGCACTTAAACAAATTGATCCACAAAAAATAACTTTTGAATTATATGAAAAGTATTAATGTGAGTGTTACTGAGTGCTAAAGGTAGGCAGCGTTGTTATTTACTTGTAATGCCAAACATAAATATAATTAAAGCTTTGTCATACTTATTCTATTATTTTTAAATTCGTTGTCACCCATGAATAGCTAAATATATATAATTCAAAGAACTTTGTTTTGACGTTGGCTGTGTTAAATAGCAGAAATTTACGAAAAATAAATATTTTGATTGTAATTTGGTTTGATGAACAACATTCATCAATATGATATACATATATGTTGTATTTTATGTTTTTGTTCATTGATAGAATGAAACGTATACTTCACATACAATTTATCGTCATATTGAAGAATGAATTCATTACATTGATGTTTTGTAGTTACCAATATTATGAATCGTTCTTCAATACAATGAATCATGAAAAACGAAATTCATCAACATGATGATGATTTTTTCTGTGTATTTGTAGAAGAGATAAGTTCTATGACTACTTACTTTAATTATTGATGCATATTGTGATTAATTCTGAATGGGTATTTTGAGTAAGATATGTTTTTACCTCCTTTGGATTGATATTAATAACAAACAAATATACTTCATCGATTCCAATATAAAAGTACACAGCGTATTTCCCCAAAAGATAAGGTTTTGGTTTTTTTTTTTATATATGTATATATTATAATTATTTTGTGCATAAACACTGAGTTAAATTGATACTATAATTGTTGTTGAAAAGAACTGATTCAATGGGTATAATGAATCTGGAATATTGCACTATATTGAACCTAGATTTTATGCTAAAACATGACTATGACTCTAGAATAATTTTGCAAAAGTTATTAGACGTTATCAGACCTAGGTCTTGAATCGATAGCACTAGACATAAATGTCATTACTATCTGTATAAAAATTATCTGTTTGAACTATAGGTTAGCATAGCAATAAGTATATTAATGTTTTTAATGCTTTTGCTAATTTCTGAATAAATTCTAAACGATTTAAATTATTTTAAAATATAAATCGAAAGTGAATTGAAAAAATGCATGCATCTTTTAATATGACATAGAGATGCCACATGTTATCAGTACCTATTTATTATCAACTTTTGAGTTTATATTGTTTTATAAATTGTAGTAAGTACATTTATAATTTCAGTCTGTTTATAGAATTCAAACCGAAAAGATCACTTCATGGCAATGCAACTATATTTGCTGTGCACTATCGTGCTGATTAACTCATGTAAGTATAGACAATTATAATTACTCATGTGAGACAATTATAATTATAGTGAATATTATTAGAAATCATTGAAATATTTTGTATTATAATTCAGTAGTCAGCAATGTAGAAGGTGCCCTATTAGAACCGCCAGATTGTGGTCGAATGCTGGGCAATCGTATACATGGCGGCACTGAGACCACCATTGATGAGCATCCTTGGATGGCATTACTGGCATATGATACACGTGAGTAAAGCGTTTATTTAATTTATAAATTTTTGAACTTTACTAAGTATTATTTATCATTAAAACATAATGAAAAACAGTTTTAAACGGATTTGAAATTTTTTAATACTTTTCAAAACAGTCTTTGATTTTTCATTATAAATGTTTCATAATTTTTAATAGATTTCGATGTATATTAGCAGTATTCGATCATTATACCAGTTTTAAATCTGTTACATAATTAATAATGTGTCATTAATAATAACTTATACACCCAGAAAAAAATACTATATAAATAATAGTTTTTTACTATTAAAAATAGTCAATAGGATAAATTATTATTTTAATCGGAAAATACCATTAAATAGTAGAAAATACCATGAAAATGCCATTGAGTTTATATGAAAAAATTTATTGTTTGTGTACTATTAAATTAATAATTGTACTATTGACCAATTTTAATGGGGCTTGAGGGATATTTTTTCTGGCTGTACCTTTTTAAAATATTTCAATCAGTTTTCATTTAGTTTTTGATCCCTCTTTTCAACTTTTCAATCAGTTTGTAATGCATATTATGTTTTCAAATATGTTTTTTTATATGTTTCAATACTAATTCCATCTTTTTTAGATCATTGATCAAAAATTATTAAAAAAAAAATTCAAAAACATTGTAGTTCTAGATCTTTATATCAGTTTTAACTCTGTTAAGCAATGCCAATATTTGTAAAATCCCCTTTGTTAACTTTTAAAAAATTTTTAACTTATTTTGCGATTTATATTAATCAGGACTCTAGGTTTAAACCTATAACAAAGTGTATCTCATTCGCGTTTCTTTTCAATACTTTTCCAAATAGTTTTTGATTTTTTAACAGTTTTTGATTAATCCATGTGTGGCAATTCAATGCAATTCAAACCGGGTTTTACCAGTTTTAGAACCTAATTACTAAAATGTCTACATTGAAAACTCTCAATAAACATTTTAAAAATTTATTTCACACGATTTTTAAGTTTTTAATTGTGCTTTTCCATTTGCTTTCCTTTTTATCAAATTCTGACGATTTACCCAGTTTTATATCAGGATTTTATGTGTTTCTTAACCGTGTTTTTTATCCGTTTAAACAATTTTTATCAGTTTTTTTATACTTATTATCAGTATTCGTTCGTTATATCAATTTCATAATTTGAATTGCATTAATTTAACTCTTCAGTAGTCCGTTTTCATTCAGTTATAGATCTATATTAATCAGTTTTATGTACAGTTGTTCAGTGCAAGTTTAAACTTAGGTTAAACTCATTTCGCATTTTTAAAACGTCTATAATTCCTAATCAAAACGGCCGAATGTCTTAAAATTTTACAGACAGATAGACAATTAGTAATCTGATTATATTGCATTTGAAATATTTTTGATATGTTGACGAATTGACGAAATTACATTTAGTTTAAACGACGTTTAATTTGAAAAATTGACTGAAAATACGGACCGTAATCAGTACGGAAACAATTTGAAAATGTTTGTATTCATTTTTATATTTTTGGATTTAGTTTCTTTTTCCATTTGCGTTCCATTTTATTAATTTCTGACGATTACCTCAGTTTTATATCAGGATTTTATGTGTTTCTTAACCGCTTTTTATCCGCTTAAACAAATGTTATCAGTTTTTGATACCTATTACCAGTATTCGTTCTTTCTTTCAATTTTATAATTTGTATTGCATTAATTTAACTTTTCAATAGTCCGTCCGTAATCAGTTTTAGTTCCAGTTCTTAAGTGCAAGTTTAAACTTAGTTTAAACTTTTCGAATTTTTAAAACGTCTATAATTTCTAATCAAAACGGCGGAATGTCTCTAAATTTTACAGACAGATAGACAATTAGTAATCTGATTATAGGACATTTTAAATATTTTCGAAATGTTAACTATAGACGTAATTACATTTAGTTTAAACTACGTTTAATTTGAAAATGTGACTGAAAATACCGACCGTAATCAGTACGGAGACAATTCGAAAATGTTTTTATTCATTTTTATATATTTGGATTTAATTGCTTTTCATTTTATCAGTTTCTGATGATTTATCAGTTTATATTTTCATAACCGTTTCTAATCCGATTCTAATCCGTTTTTAATCCATTTTCTTAACCATTTCGAACACAGCTGAAGGCAAAGGCTTTTACTGCGGTGGCAGCTTAATCAACTCACGTTGGGTGGTAACGGCCGCTCACTGCGTCGTCGGACTTAAAAAGGATTGGACACTGACCAATGTGCGTCTCGGCGAATGGAACGTCAATGAAAATCCCGATTGTGCAGCACCCGGCGATTGTGCACCCGAACACATTGATATCAATATCGAAAGTACCATTGTACATCCAAATTTTAACATCGCACAACCAACAAAGGGTTCAGATATAGCACTATTACGTCTAGAACGTAATGTGACAACAACACAATTTGTCAAACCCATTTGTTTGCCACATCTGTCAGATGTGCGCAATATGAATCTGATTGGTAAGAACAGCATTATTGTTGGTTGGGGCCGCACCGAACATACAAATAAGGCTAGTCCAATTAAATTGAAAGCTTCGTTAGAGGTGCGCCCTCTGGAGGTGTGCAACAATGTTTTTCGACAGTACCGTTTCAGCGTCGATGATGATCAAGTGTGTGCAGGTGGTGTACGTGGTGTGGACTCGTGCAACGGTGATTCCGGCGGTCCATTAATAGTCGAATTGAAAGTGGGGCAATTTACGTCTTTCTATTTGGCCGGTGTCACGTCGTTCGGTATGCGTAATTGTGGTACTGAGGGTGTGCCGGGTGTTTATACACGAGTCAGTTCATACATTGAGTGGTTAGAAGCAAATATGATATAAAATTTATATGATTTTTTTATAACTTCTTGAATAAGATATTATAATAGAAGAAAAAACGTGCATTTTTATTTGAGTAAACATGGGGTAAATAGGTATTCTAACTCAAAATCGCATTTTTCATAGAAATAATGTAATAAAAAGGTAAGAAAACATCTCAAGATGTATCCATTGTACTGCGAAATCTAGTCGCTACGTTTTGGGGTTAATATCACAGCGTCCATGTCGAAACCGGGATTCGAATCCAAGGACTTTTGAATGCAAGTACTGTGCGCATACCACTGGACTATTGAGGTCAGCCAGGAAAGAGTTAATATGGAGGGGTTTTCAACAGTTTTGGAATAATTATATCCTACACCTTGAGGTACAGGGTATATTAACTTTGTGCATATATTGTAACGCCCCTTAGGAGGCGTGTCCGGTATGGGAAAGTATATATATTCTTGATCAGCATCACCACCCGAGTCCGTTTAGCCATGTCCGTCTGTCTGTATGTCTGTCTGTCTGTCTGTCTGTCTGTCTGTCTGTCTGTCTGTCTGTCCGTCTTGCTGTCTTACTGTCTTGCTGTCTTGCAGTCCGAATACAGAATAACTTGAGAAATACTGATCAGAATGCGATGAAATTTCGTCTCAATATATTTTATCCAAAAGTAGGAACTGAGTTTGAAAATGAGCCAAATCGGTCGACGGACACGCCCACCTCCCATACATGTCACTTTTATATAACTCTTTGGGAACTAATAACTCGAAAAGTATTCAAGATATAGTTATAAAATTTAAAACATATTGTTACAATTCACCTTAAAATATGTGGTCCAAAAATGGGCGTGATCCGCCCACTTTTTTTTTCATTATTTCCCGGGTTTTCATAGTGGAAATTTGATCCGCCTTTCAAAATTTTAAATATAGGCGTGGTCCGCCCAATTACATTTTTCAAATTTTTTTTTTTTAGTTTTTTATACATTATATAAGTTTTTTAATTTATGGGGATAAAAGACGTAAATTTCTGATATATGAATAATATTCTGAGGGTTAATATCCCCACCAAAGGTGTAGGGTATTCCATAGTCGGGCCAGACCGACTATAAAAATCCGCCCCATGTGACCGAACTTACCCATGTGACCTAACTTTCCCAACTCGTTTTAACTTCGTTATTTCAAGGCAATGTTTACTCTCGGAAGTTTGTCATTATCTGTCGAGAGATAGCGCTATATAGAAAACTTTTTTTATGTGGACAGACGCGGCTTACGAACCCGTAGCATTTCGACTCGTAATCGTGAGCACTTACTACTGAACCACGGAAGTTACACGGAGAGAATTGTTCTCATCAAAAATGCATTATACGAATACATTTTTTAAAAATTAATCATGATATTCAGACAAGAATAAGAAATCATAATATAAGTATGTAGTAAAAATCAATTATTACACCATCCGACACTATTTTGCACACATGAACACACATGAACATTTTCTATTCTTCGTTAAATCAGCAATTCCATTTGCTAATATGAATATTTGTACGTCAATGCAGCAAAATAATAAATATTAGCGAACGCAATAACGAAGAATAGCAAATCTTTTCATTAAATTGGTGAATTTTATTGTTGGATTGATTAATGAATGCAATTAATATCGGTTGCTATATTTACGTTGATTATTATTTTCTGTTCAATACCTGAAACTGGGGATCATTCTAATTTGTGTGTACCCAGTTTTTTTTAGATCAATGCGTTTTGTTTTTTTTTGTATTTGAATTGCAAATGCATATCATATTTTCATAATTTTTTTATTTTTTTGCGGCATATATTTTGTTAGCTGAGATCACTCTGAGTATGGCTATGAAAACGATTTTCCAATATCAATTCATTTAAATGTTTTAAATTCATTTTAAATGGTACTATGAGATATTTTGAAAATCAATTCAAATTTATTAAATGCAATAAATATATGTAAACGAATTGATATCGGAAAAACATTTTCATATTCATAATTAGTGATGTCTCAACTATGAAGTAGATCCACACAGAATTAAAAATCCTCCATATGATGAATTTATTGATAAATATTATGATTTTTCACCAACTACCAGATTCATCATATTGATACCACCGTTCATTAAATGACATATTAATGAATGTATTCATTATATATATGAACAAAATATTCAATACGATGAATTTGTTCATAATATTTGAAAAACGCAGTGAACGGCGTTTAAAATCTAAAGGATTTTTTATAAGTATTAAAAAAAAAATAATAATAAAAAACCCATTTTTTATACAAAGTGCAGCCTACGTATTTGATTCTGTGGAAACTCTGCAGCCTATACGTAGCAAATTGCTGCACGCAACAACAACTTTGGCAAAATCTTGACTTGATGCAGTTTTTGCATTTTTGCTTTCGGTTCTTTCTTCAACGCACATAATTCTTATTGTGTTTATTGGAGAAGGAAAACTTAGGCGACTTGAAATGTAGAATCTGCATAGAAAGATCGCTGATGAAGGGGCTTGGCTGCCTCTGAAACAGCTGTACGATCTTCCACTCAATGCATTTTGCCTATTGTTTGTTGTTTTATTTGTTGGTACAAAACACCCAATTTGTACTGACTGGACCTTGAGCAGGTTATATTGTCTTAAAAAAAAAAATTATAAAATAATTCGAAAAAAAACTGTTATAAAAATTGTATTTAAAAAATATCAGTATAAAAAACATAAAAAATTATCAAAAAAAAAATTATCAAAAAAAATATTTTTTTTGAAAAAAAAAGAAATTTCGAAAAAAAAAAATGTTGAAGAATTTTTTTTTCGATTTTTTTTTTTTTTCAAAAATATATTTTTTATAAAAATAACTTTTTATTAATAAAAAGTTGTAATTATTATAAAACATTTTACTAATTTATGCATGTCGAGCAAGCAATATATATGAATAACACACAAGAACTACTTGAGAACTGAGAAGAACGGCAAAAAATGACGAAAAAAAAAAAACGAATTGATCCAGAAAAACTGGGATACACGTGTATTTTATTTTTTAGCGTACTTTAAGAATGTATAGGATTTTCTTATGTGTTCAGTCAAAGGTTGAATTTTGTCAAACGATGTTATGATTAATTGAAAAAAATAATGCGTAATATATGTATAATATATTCATAAGTCATGAGTAATTGGTATAGGTTCTGGAATACATTTTATGATTTTTTATTCATAATTAAAATGTCATACACTGTGACAAATAGTCGTAGCCAAATAGCAGTAGCATGCAGATGGAAAATCCAAACTATACGGAACAAAATGAAAAATATCGCAATTCAAAATATAATAAGTCAATGGGCAGGGAACTTTAGGAAGGAAAGGAACATTAAAAATACAATTGAAAAATACATCACTTCAATTTATTTGTGTGTTAAATTTCACATTTATTTACAAATGACTTATTTTTTTTAATTTCTTCACTCATTTAAATGTTATTTAGACTGCAGCTATGACGTGGTTTTTTAAAACTGGCATTAAGAAAATTAATATGCAATATGAAATACAAGTGATGAATAAATACTCATAATTTCGCATATTATGATTAATAGGAAAAATTGTAAAATGTATGAATCCAATTCATAATAAATACATAGTGATTTACAGTTTATTTTGCAATTTTTTTTAGTATTATACATAATTCATGAATATAACTCATAAATAAGTATATAAAAAAAAAATGTGTTTTATGAACTTCTTATTCATAAATCATCAGTAAACAATTTCCTCCGTGTATACATTATTCCAGATTCGTCTTATGCCAATCTGTTCGTTTTGTATCAATTACTTCGTTTTATATCAATCTATTTCAACTGTTGATGTCGATTTTTCTTTGACACAAGTATGAGCCAGTGTTCCAATTACATTTTCAAATTTAATCAATTTTAACTAATATTTCGATTATAGTCAATATATATTTAAATGTCACAAATATTTAAAAGACAAGTCTGAAAGTCTGAAAAATTGAATGACTTTCTGCCATTTTGATTCGGAACTAGAATCGTTTTCGAAATACTATAAAAATTAAGAATTTTGGTAGTGGATCGTATGTGGATCGTGGTTCTATTGATGGCTTATAAAAGTATCAAACTATGTACCTCTATTTTATTTGAAACCTATGAAGCTGATATTGAATTTAACTTCCAGCACATATCATTATCCTCTGAAAAATGTTAAAAAACCTATTAAAAATCCATCAATAAAGCAAGGATTTTTAAAAAATCCTTCTACCAAAAACTTCTTCTAAAAAAAATCTACTTAAACTATTAATGTTGCTCGAATTGTTTGATCTTTAAATAGAACATGGTTAAAAATACAACTCATTAATAACCATTATTTTAAACTTGCCACTTCAATCCATTAAAATGGCAGTAGAAAAAAAAGTAATGTAAAAACTACACCTTCGATTTGTGTAAAAATTATAAAAGAGCAGCCTACATTTAATTGGACCCACCCATATTTTTTTTGTTCACTATTTCTTCTCTATTTCAAAATCATCTATACTAAGTGTTTTCGTTGTTTTGCATTTGCTGTTAGAATTATTACTACTCTGCGGAGGCTTCAGAGACTAGCAATTATATCAAACAACTGTCCGGCACACAGTTCATTTATCACTTGCTCTACATACATCAAAATGAAGCATCCTTATTTTTATCCTTTTGTCGGTTTGCCGAAAATTTCGTATGCGCTCTCCTGACTAATTGAACACTTTGTCAGACAGTAATTTGTTGCAACCTGCAGCAGTTGCAACAACGCAGCACCAGCAGCACCATCAGCAGCAATAGCAATAGCAACAGTTGCACTAATGAAATTAATTGAACGGCAAACAAAAGGCGTGTGACTTTGAGAGCAAGCTGCACATTTGACCAACTATTCTAAATGCAAAGTGCAAAAGTAGGTACCATGTTGATGAAATGAGTTCAAGAAATGTTATACGTTTTGTAGGCAGAGTGCATTAGAGTCTACCTGATATTGTTGCTAATTACTGTCAGCAATTAGCTAAGCTAGCTGTCTACAATTGTTGTCCTTGCGTTGTGCCAATATTGCTCCCATGTTGTGAAAACTTTGCTCCAACGAAGCTCTTTTGATTTTCATAACTGATAGCATTGCTCCCATGTTGCGAAAACTTTCCTCCAACGTTGCTCTTTTGATTTTCATAAAGATAGCATAACAATCATACTTAAACTTTATCTAAACGTTGCTTTTATGTTGCTAAAATGTTGCGTCGATTTTCAAGATTTTATTTTGTGCAGATTTTATGCTACTCTTTCAAAATTATATTTCCAAAAACTTAATAAATGTTGAGTATTTTTGATTCTGAGAGCTTACCCAAGAATGTTACTAAATACTGTCATCATTTATCTAAGCTAGCTGTGTACAATTGTGTTAATGCTGAGCAAATATTGCTGTCATGTTGAGAAAACTTTGCTCCCACTTTTTACTTTTTGTTTATAACCAGTAGCATTGCTCCCATGTTGCGAAAACTTGACTCCAACGTTGCTCTTTTGATTTTCAGAACTGATAGCATTGCTCCCATGTTGCGAAAACTTGGCTCCAACGTTGCTCTTTTGATTTTCATAACTAATAGCATTGCTCCCATGTTGCAAAAACTTTGCTTCAACATTGCTCTTTTGATTTTCTTTACTAATATCATAAAAAAGGTACTTACGGCGTACTCGAACTTTGTCTAAATGTTGCTTTTATTTTAAGCTACTCTTCGAAAACTCAATAACTGTGGAGTATTTTTCATTCAGAGAGCAGTACTTCTTACCCAAGAATGTTATTAAATACTGTCAACATTTAGCTAAGTTAGTTGTTGTAATTCTAAGCAAATATTGCTCCCATGTGGGAGAAAATCAGTGTTTGAAACTAAATGAAGCAGAGCACAAACTCTCACTTTTTATTACAAGCATCGATGCATCGCTTTATAGAGCGATGTTTCAAAAGGAAGCAATATTTGTATTTACTTAGGAGTCGTATCCAGACACTTCCACAAAAGTCATCACCCCGAAAGATATTTCTCCGAATGGACATTTCCCCGAAATATGCATTTTCCCGAAACGAGCATTTCCCCGCAAAGGACACTTCCCCGAAATAGACACTTCCCCGAAACGGGCATTTCCCCGATATCGACACTGCCCCGATATCGACACTGCCCCGATATCGACACTGCCCCGAAACGGACACTTTCCCGAATGGACAATTCCCTGACACGATTCCCCATAAAGGACAGTTCCCCGAAATGGACACTTCTCCGAAACGGACACTTCCCCGAATGGACATTTCCCAAAATAGACATTTCCCCGCAAAAGACACTTCTCCGAAATGGTCACTTCCCCGAAACGGACACTTCCGCGAAATCGACACTGCTCCAAAACGGACACTTCCCCGATATCGACACTGCCCCGAAATCGACACTGTCCCAAAACGGACACTTCCCAGTTATCGACACTACCCCGAAATCGACACTAACCCGAAACGACTATTTCCCCGCAAAGGACAGTTCCCCGAAACGTACACTTTCCCGAATCGGACACTTCCCAAATGGACATTTCCCCGAAACAAACATTTCCCCGAAACGGACATTTTCCCGAAATCAACATTTCCCCAAATGAACATTTTCCAGAAATATAGGTGGGCAAAAGTGGGCGGATAATGCGAAAAGGGCCGACAAGAATTTTATCGATAGCAGACATCGTTGGAAATCAATCCATTCGATTTCCAACGATGTCTGCTATCGATTTCCATTTCGGGGAAGTGCATTTCGGGGTAATGTCCATTCGCGTCAAAGCAAAGTTATTTATTTTTTGGAGCAATGCTTTAAGATTTTAAATACTTTTAAACCTTCAAAGGCATTGGTGCTTCAAATGATGCTTCAAATACTTTGCATTCTTGCTTTTTAAATCTTTTACAATTTTAATATTACTCGCTCTTTTGCATCCCATATATATCCAAATTTAACACAAATGTTGCTCTAATATGTCCAAAACTAGCTTACACTTTGCTGTGCCGATTTTTTTTTTAACAAAAATCGTACTCTGGTTCCTATAATAATACGTAAACTTTACACAAACCTTGTAGTAATGTTGCTCCAATGTTGCCACAAAGTTGCATAACATAAAAAACACAGATTTCGTCTATTTTTGGCATAATTTTTAAATGTTATGTTTTGTTCTAGATTTTGTGACACTTTTGCAAATACCGTAATCCGTTTTAACATTTGTTCATCTTCGTAAAACTTTAAAATTACAAAAATATAAAACAAAGTTTTGCTCAAAAAGCCTAATGGCATATCTAACAGTGTTGCTAATTACTGTCAGCATATTTCTGTTCTATGTTTCTATAATTTAAGCTTAAACATTGCCTTAATGTTGCCTGAATGTTGCATTGCTTGCAACTTTCACATTTTCGTCTATTTTTCTGCAATTTTTTAAACTACTCCTTCTGCGAATTTCAGACCTCTTTTTGACACCTGTTTGTCTTTGGCAAAAACTACCTACAACAATTCAAAGTTAAAGTTTATACTGCATCGTGGCCACTGTCTACAATTCATCCATCAAACAATGCAACTTAACTTGTAAAACAACGTCATCGTCAGCATCATCAACAGACATCAACCGTCCACAAATTTGAAATTTTCGCCAACATGAGTTCGAAGTTTACTTCTTAGTCTTCCTCTTCTTTTAGCCTTTTAGTCTTTTAGTAGCTGACCGTTCTTTGATGTGGCATCCAAGCCAACTTTGTTGTGTGTTCAAACTGTGCAGGCCAACAACTTTAGGCATCTTTGGGTTTTGCGTTTCTTCGTTTGATGCAAACCCTGTAATTATATATTGTAGTTGTTGGGTTTCTGTTCAAAATTTCGGTGCTGTTTCTTTGCCTACGGAGGATCTCAACCTGTGTACCTGGTATGTGATGTTATTGTTGTCAGCAGCAACAGCAGCAGAGATTCATTTTTGTCGGGTATGTCGGCCTAGCATCCCACTGACTGACATCGTCAGCATAGAACGAAGAACTACTATCACTCTGTGGTGCTGGTGGTGATGATAATGGTGCCTGTGATCGCTGGTCACTGAGATCAAAGCACCGCAGGGGAGACCGAGGCAAAAGGATGTGAATCGGGAGCAAACAAATGCATAGTGACCATTATGGGTTTCTGTTCTGAATGGCGTCTGATTGCAGCATGGGTGCAGAATATGTTTTGAGGATTTTCGTTTATTTTTTCTTCATCTTTTTCTTTTAAATTTTCACATTATGTGAAACTCTTATTTAAAAAAGGATTTGTATTACACACAAGCGAATTATATTTGTTTGCAGTAAACATATTTCAATCATATTATGTTTGTTGCAATATAATATAATTCGTGCAAGCATAAAAAATTAGCGAAATCAATCTAAAGGACATATTTTCCACTATTAAATAAACTTTCTTTGTTCCAACAGTCCAATCATACTATATTTCTAGAAAACATATTTCTTGTTAGCTATTCTTTCAAGCATATTATTTATAGTTTTGCACAATTTTAATTGCCCACAATATATGTGCCCCAAGCACGATAATGCTCATAATTACTTTAATTTACGAATTAGTCTTAACTTTACAAAAATCTCCAAAGAAAAGTCTTGCTTATCTATAGCAGGCTCTACAAAATTAATGGTCTATAGAATATAAAATACTCCTACATGAATCATGTACCTTGCCATAAATTTTAATTAAGCGTTGCATTAAAAATCAACTTTGATTTTAATTTTTTTCAAATATAAAATGTGAGAAATTTTTACACCTCTGTAGACACGAACTAATTACGTCTGAATTATGTTTTCACTTTAAACAAAAAACGAAAAAAACAGTGATTAATAATCCAAATCGTTTTAGATTTAATTTCAAACAAATCCGCCATTTTTGCGCAGTTTTGTTGAGTGAATAACAACAAAAATTTTAATTAGTTTTTGCATTAAATATGCATTAAAAAACATGCGAACGAAATGCCGCGCGTGGTTTAGCAACAAAGGCAGCACAACACAGCACACGAACGAATCGCACTCAGTTTTCTTCAGTTTCTGGTGGAACTGTTTTTAGTATCGGGTGGGATAAAAATGATAAATATGATAGGAAAATTATAAAAAAAATGAAAAAGAACGGAATACCAAAAAAATAAAATAATAAAAGAAAAAAAATTGAATTAAATAAAATTTGAGGATTGATTTCAGATGAAAATTCACAAATTTACTAATTAGAACCTAAAAAAAAAAAAAAAATTTATGGGCCATTCCACACCAAATCGACCAAAAAAGTCCAATTAGATATTTTACCTTTTCGATCTTAATGAACTTTTGGCAACTGATAAAGGGTATCGAGACATGCACTAAACAATTTTTTTTTATTTTTTCCGACCACTACTTCCAGAGATACAGTGGCTCAAAGTTGGAAAAAAAGTGCCAAAAATCACTTTTGTACTGTTGTTCATTTTTAAATATCTCTTGAACTAGAAATGCTAGAAACTCCGTTAATGGCTCGTTTTAAAGCTAATAGAACAAGCTTTTAGAAAAATTAAGTTGTAATTTCCAAACGGTAACATGTGGCCCGTGGTCATTATCCTTGCACTTCAAAATTGATGTCCTTAAAAAGGACCCTTTTCCAAATTCTGAAAAAAATCCTAAGTTTTCGTCAATTTATTATAAATGTTCATACATAATTTCAAGATGGTATTTTGATTGCATCATATTTTAAAAAAATATTTTCTAAATTTTATCAATATTTTTTGTATTAAAAAAAAATATATTTTTTACTATATATTTTATAAAAATCTGAAATAATTAAAAAATGGTGGAATGAATGTCAAAAATTTATATTTATAACTTCTTCGAAGTGGACTCGTCCATTATCTTAAAAATTGCAATAGAAGTGGATGTAAGAAAATGAAATTTGAACATTTTACTTCAACACTTTCAGGGAACTAAAAATTGAATCGAACACTATTTCGAAGATAATAAATTGGTTTAAATAGGAACTGATCAGGGGTTCTGATAGGCAGGTTCTGGGAGATCGTTGACAAGGAAAAATCAAAGAAGATTAGTACCTTCTACAAGAAAACAACCAACATTTCAGCCAAAAAAGTGGTCAAACAACTGTTATTTTCGGAGTCCTTTGTTCGTAGGATCAACAAAAAGATGGACTGAAGATGTTGAAGGTTATAAACACAGAAAAAAATGTACATCATATTGATTAATTCCGTTCGTCAAACCATGATTCATTGTATTATAGAGCCATTCATAATATTAATGACTAACGCCATCAATGTTATGAATGCTATCATAAATATGAAGAACGCTTGGTAACTGTCGAAAAAGTGTTCTTCAATATGATGAACTGTATGTGATGAATACGTTTCATCATATTAATGAACCACAATATAAAATACAACATATATGTTCTTCATATTGCAGAATGCTATTCATTAAACCAAATTTCTATCAACATATTTTTTTTTTGTTCATTATTTGCCGTACTTCTCAATTCTCAAGTAAAGCGTTTTTCAATAAGAGCGCGGTTTTGGAAATCAATGAAATTCTTTATTCCTGTAAAAGTACGTTCGATGCCAGTATGTATGAAACTCGATTTCTTTTGAATGGCCACCACGGGCACGCTTGCAGAAGTCCAGACGCTGAACCCAATTTTCCACGTTTTCCAGCAAAAATCGGCCGATACTGCTGCAATTTCACGTTCGATATTCGTACGAAGTTCATCAATCGTTGGAATAGACCATAGACTTGACGTAGCCCCACAGGAAATAGTCTAACAACGTCAAATCGCACGACCGAGGCTGCCAATCGACTGGACCAAACTTGGTTTCCAATAAATTGATTGTGGCATTCGCTGTGTGGCTTGTGGCGCCGTCCTGTTGGAACCACATGTCCTCCAAGTCCATATCATCCAATTGGGGCCAAAAATATTCGGTTATCATTGAACCGTAGCGATTTCCATTCACAGTAACGTGCCGGTCTTGATCATCAAGGAAGAAGTACGGCCCAATGACGCCACCGGCCCATAAACCGCACCAAACCGTAATTTTTTGGGGATGCAATGATGACTCATGGAGTACGTGTGGATTGCTGTCTGACCAATAACGCATATTTTGTTTATTGACGAAACCATTCAGCCAGAAATGAGCCTCATCGCTGAATATGAAAATCCGAATCATTTTCAAGTTGTTGCTCAGCCCAATTCACGAACATACGACGCTTCTGGTGGTCAAGCGGCTTCAGTTCTTGCGTCAATTTGATTTTGTAAGGATGTAGGCCAAGATCTTTTCGCAAAATTCGGCACAAGGACGTCACAGAGATGCCCAACGCTTGAGAACGACGTGTGAGAGACACATTTGGGCTTTCTTCAGCTGAAGCCTCAGCGGTAGCAATATTCTCGACACTACGGGCACTTCTTTGTCTCACTGGCACGGGAACATTTTGTACTGTGCCTGTGGATTCAAATTTTTCCACTAGACGCTCAATTGTTGATCTGCTAGGACGATTATGACGACCATAAATTGAACGTAGCGCTCTTAACGTTGAGGCCACTGACTCCGAATTTCGGTAGTAAATTTTAATAATTTCGACTCGTTGTTGGCTCGTATATCTTTCCATCATGAAATGGCAAATGTAGTTCTTGTGTGTTATTTCTTATATAATGCTTGCTCGAAATTAGTAAAATGTTTTGTAATATATTTATTATAATAACAACTTTTTATTAATAAAAAGTTATATTTATAAATAATATATTTTAAAAATAGATTTTTTTCGACCAATTTTTTTTCAATTTTTTTTTTTTTTACAATTTTTTTTTTACGAAATAATTTTTTTTTCGGATAATTTTTTTTTAATTTTTTTACTGTGGTTTTTTAAATAAAATTTTACAACACTTTTTATTCATCAATATGACAATTCAAATTCATTGTATTGAAGATTTTGTTCATATATATAATGAATACATTCATTAATATGTCATTTAATGTCATTTAATGAACATTTAATTGATACCATATGATGAATCTGGTAGTTGGTGAAAAAGTTCATAATATTTATGAATAAATTCATCATATTGAAGAATTTTTTTTTCTATGAAAAGACCAGATAAGAATGTGGTGAGGTACACTGGGGGAAAAACCGTATCAAAAGATTAAAAAGATTTTTTTGATTTATAAGGAAATGCTGACCCAAATTAAGATCAAGAAGCAATCGAATATTCTTAGGCAGTTCCTTATTTTGCTAACAATCTGTAGTTGTTACAGAAGAAGTAAAACTTTCATTATCACGGGCACAATAAACTCCAATATTTACATTAAAGAATTCTTGAGGAAGCGACTATAGCCATTCTGATATGAACATAAAGTGTACACATTAATTTGACCTAACCTAGTCTACTGCCTAACCTCCTCCACTACAGTAAAACGTTCATCAAGTGATACACGTCATATTGGTGCCTCGAATTGCAAATCTATTGTCCAGAATTGTCCAGAACTTAGGCCAATATAAAGGTACTGGGCATTGGTCAAATTTAAAATGTAGGTAACAAAGAAGTTCACCATTTCAGGGAAAAGAGGTCTGCAGTATCCAGGAAGATGTCCTGAACTACCAGAAAGTTAATAACTAAAGGGGTGCCAGAAATATAAATAACTTATATAAAAAATAAATATTAAATAAATATCTAAATATAAACAATTAATTTGAATAAAATTTACGTTATAAACATGGCTTCACTATGAAAATCGAAACACTGGTAATTTTGTGATGGACAATTTTTTCGTGCGCTGTCCTTAATATAATTCTAGTGCATTTCGAGATCAAATGAAAATGTTTTTGAAACATTTTGTTGGAGTGCTGTTGTTTGCTATCAAAAAATTGTGAATGTTCGTAATTTTTAATTACAACATGCTTATCTGTTGAAGTGGGAAACATTTTCTGGGGTAATGTGGGAAACGTAATTTAAGCAATGCCGGTTTTAATTTTAGTGAAAATATTGTGTTAACTATATGAATTATTTAATTGGTTTAGCCAACAAAACACTTTAAAAGAAAATCAACCTTTTGACTTCACCTGAGATAGATGTAAATTTCAGAAGAAAGCCGTAATTTTAACTGGAGCAAAAATAATACACCGGTAAAGATTCTTCAACATTATCAGAAAAAAATAATATTGTACAATTTAGTTGAATGAAATTCAATTAAAATTTTAAAATTCTGTAAACTGCCATATCTTCAAATTGCGAATTTGGCGACCAGAAACTAAATCTGTGTTCATTCGCACTCAGAATATTCTGACTAGAAATTATTGTACCATTTTTTTCGTTTTTTCTAAACAGAACTATTGAGATGTTTCTAAATTTCAACTTTTTTTCTTCCTAGTTTTTTAAGCATTTTCATTTTTACCTTATTGTAATGCTTTTTATCCTTAATATTTGACTTTGTTATAAAAAAAAAAACAAAACATGAAAAAGTAAGACTGAAATACGATTTTGCTAAAAAAAAATTTGAAATTTCCCATTTTACCCGAACATTTTTCAACAAGTCCGAAATTGCGCTGTTTTGCAAAATCGCTCAAAAATCAATAATTAGTCATATAAATGGTATTCTGTTGATGCAAAAAGCTAGATCATAAACTAGTCTACGGAATATAACCTTCAGAAGCATTTAAAAAATTCTCAAATTTACTTTTTGGAAGAATATCAAATCGCGTCCCACTCTACCACAGGCTCTCCTACTTAAAAATTATAATAAAAAAGTTAAAATGAGCAAGTTATGTGGATTTTCAACTCACATATCATTATTTTTAAAATTTCCCACTTTACCCCAACATTTTTCAACAAGTCCAAAATTGCACTGTTTTGAAAAATCGCTCAAAAATCAATAATAAGACATATAAATGGTATTCTCTTGATGCAAAAAGTTAGATCATAAACAAGTCTATGGAATATACCCTTCAGAAACATTTAAAAAAAATTCACAAATATACTTTTTGGAAGAATATCAAATCGAATCCCACTCTACCACAGGCTACCCTACTTAAAAATTATAATAAAAAAGTCAAAAATCTGCAAGTTATGTGGATTTTCAGCTCACATATTATAAAAAAGTTTTTATTGTATTTAAAATTATGATAAGAAAATATTTTTTATTTCTCATTTCAGCTTAATTAAGATGGTCATTTTTTGACATTTGACTTTTGAAATATACTTAAAAAGGTGGTTTATGGTAAAATTTGATTGAACTTATATTTTGTATGTAAAGGGGATTGACTATTTTGTTTTCGATTTGGTGAAGTGGCCGGTTAACTGCAGTTTTTTTTTAAATTGTATTTTTTTTAAATTGTATTTTTGAAAAAAAAAAATGTTTTTTTGGAAATAAAAATAACGTAATATTAAAAAAATATATACTCTATTACGTATATATATATTTAATATTACGTTATTTTTATTTCTAAAAAAAACATTTTTTTTTTTTCAAAAATACAATTTAAAAAAAATATTTGTGCGAAAAACAAATTTAAAAAAATATAAAAAAATATAAAAAAACTAAAAATAAAAACAAAAATCTTGTAAAAAGACCGCCATGTTGGCAACAATGGCGGCCGACAACGCGAAAACTTGGCTAAACGTGGCTGCGTGCGTTTCTAAAGGCCGCTATGCAGCAACAGACCTGTCTGGGCAACAACAACAATAACCACTAAAAATACTACAACAAAAACTACAACAATAGAATGAGCGAACGAGCGAAAAACACTTTGCTGTGACTTGAGCTTGAAAGCCAAATAAAAGTCCAACGTGCCGTGCCAGTCGGACGAAGTTTGCGACGTCTAAGCCATTGAAGGCGGTTTGGCGCGCACCAGCGAAAATAATTCACAAATTATGCGAATAAAATTTTTAATAATTCTCATGGCAAAAACTCAATGAACACAGCAACAACACTAAAAGTTTATTAAATAAATTCAAAATGAACAAACACAAAAAAAACAAAAATGAAAGACAAGAACCTTAACATGCAAGAAAAAGAAAAACACATAGTCGCAGACGGACAGACAGATACTTATTCAGCCAGTTATAAAAATAAAAAAAAATCACAAACAACCCACTGCAAAATGTGGGTTGGCTTTAAATCTTCAACGCGTCGGTATCTTAAAGATTTCATATTTGCCAGATACCCAACAAAAAAGCGGCAACAATCGGTCGCAATCGGCGCATTACAAAAACAAAAAAACATTTTCAAAGATGCAAAAGTATTTTTTGTGCTCCGCAATGCGATATGGTTTTTTTTTTCACTTTTGTATAGGTTACGTAAAACATTCCGTTTGGCTTCATGGCAACGTGGCTTGGCACATGTTTCGCGTTGGATGCTGCTGCTACAGCCATTGCTGTCTGTCTCCAGGAAAAACGCTGTAGCAGCCACCGCCCGCCCGCCTGCTTTTGGCTCACGGACAAACGTTAGTTTTAACGCTTTCTTTGTTTTGTTGCCAGCAGTGAAAAACAAAATTGTTTAATTCTAATTATAAAATCTTTTGTGGCAATTATATTATATGTTTGGTATATGCTTACAATTAAATTCTACTTGTATTCAATTATAAGTTGCTTTGAATTTAAATTGATTGATCATATTTTTATTTAAATGTGTGTGAAAACAATTATATATTTGTTTAATATTACTATGAATATGTTTGCAGTGCTTATGATTGGTAGAAATATTTAACAAACGTGCATAGCATATTCAGAAATACGTTTAATGTACCCAAATAAATATTTTATTAAATATGAAAATATTCAAATAATATGTGTGAAAACAATAATATTGTTGTCTAATATAATTAAGAATATGTTTCACGCTTATGATTGCCACAAATATGTTCATGTTAGTAAGAATTGAGCATGGAACATTCTGTTCTGCGTTTAATATGTGCAAACTTGATAAATTAATAAATATAAATATATTCCAATAAACATATTTATGTTCCAATTATGTAATGCTAGAAATTGTGTGTTTATTTAATATATTTGTATTAATTGAAAATTTAGTTCAAAGAATGTTTTTAAACACAAACGTAATGCTTTTTTTTCTTATAAACAGTTGTTTTTTTGGTAAACTTTTAGTTGGCGCAAACATTTAATATTTGTTAACAACAAAGAAAAAATTGCCACATAATATTTTTCATAATTATGTTTAAACGCGATTATTTTATTGTTTGGTTTTATTCTAATATATTTGCAATGCTTTTGGTTGATACAAATATTTACATGTTTTTAATATACGCAAAATAGGTTTATATTTGATAGAAATTATTATTATAAATATTATTATTATTAGTTCTATGTATTATGAACTATCACAAACATATAAAATTACCGAAAATTAAAAATATGTTCTACGTTTAAAATATTTTACATAAACCATATTTATATTGCAATTTTACAATAATGAAAATAATTTATTTATATAGTACGTTCGGGCATGTTTTCATAAAACGAATATTATGTTTATTATTTTAAATATTTATTATTTTTATGGTATTGACCCATGTAGGAACAGCCACTCTTAACAATATGGCCAATGCTCAGCCAAGGTTGGGCGGCCAAGTCTTGGTCAAATAATCTTCGACCCAACCATCACCCAAGTGAATTGCCCTAAACATTTATGTAATTTTCGAAAATGTTTAGAGATTTAACTATATAATATATCCCAGTAACCACTTTTATGTTGCAATTATATTCGGTTAGAAATGACTTATATATTTTCATAAAATTAATGATTGTGTGCTATTATGATTCAATTTATTTTTAATATCAAACAAAAATCTAATGCTAATGGCATGAAGTAAGATTATGTTTGCAGAACATTTAGTAGACACGAATATATGTTTATATAAAAGTTTTATAATAACTTTATTATATTTGATATTATATTTTTCAAAATATTTTTAATGTTTAAAGCATAATAATACAGTTTGTGATCAACATTATAGTTTCACTATATAATTCACTGTTTCTCTTAAAAAATATATTCTTGATAAATATTACAATGTTTGCATCTAAACAACAAAGTAATTAGTACCAATTATAAATATGTTTTGCAAAGTATTTAAAATTTCTACAGTGTAACTTGCATTTTGGCCAATATGCATTGTAAGCCATGCTGCACGTTTATGGCTCATTGTTGGTTTAAAATTTTGCATAACAAAATGGCAAACGTTTCAGCGGCTTTCGGTTTTTGAAGTCACCGACTAGTGCAGCGGAGGCCTTGTTTTTGCTGCTGTCAAAGGATTTTTCCTGTTTGATTTTTTTTTGGTTTTAAGCGGAAAATTTGCAGCCATAACGCGGCATTGCAAAATTGGCTAAAACAAGCATCTATTGGCAGTGCTTTTGGCAGGTATTTGCATAAGTTAAGCTGTAGTGGATGGAGTGCATTTTGTAGATGCAAAGGCAAATGCAATGAATGTACGGGTCTTAAATTTGCGAGTAATAGAAGGAAATAAATATGAAGTTTGTTGTTAGAAAGTAATGCATTTGGATGCTATTGCTTAGAACGGTGTCTCAATTGTTATGATTTTATATTTTATATTTTATATTTTATATTTTATATTTTATATTTTATATTTTATATTTTATATTTTATATTTTATATTTTATATTTTATATTTTATATTTTATATTTTATATTTTATATTTTATATTTTATATTTTATATTTTATATTTTATATTTTATATTTTATATTTTATATTTTATATTTTATATTTTATATTTTATATTTTATATTTTATATTTTATATTTTATATTTTATATTTTATATTTTATATTTTATATTTTATATTTTATATTTTATATTTTATATTTTATATTTTATATTTTATATTTTATATTTTATATTTTATATTTTATATTTTATATTTTATATTTTATATTTTATATTTTATATTTTATATTTTATATTTTATATTTTATATTTTATATTTTATATTTTATATTTTATATTTTATATTTTATATTTTATATTTTATATTTTATATTTTATATTTTATATTTTATATTTTATATTTTATATTTTATATTTTATATTTTATATTTTATATTTTATATTTTATATTTTATATTTTATATTTTATATTTTATATTTTATATTTTATATTTTATATTTTATATTTTATATTTTATATTTTATATTTTATATTTTATATTTTATATTTTATATTTTATATTTTATATTTTATATTTTATATTTTATATTTTATATTTTATATTTTATATTTTATATTTTATATTTTATATTTTATATTTTATATTTTATATTTTATATTTTATATTTTATATTTTATATTTTATATTTTATATTTTATATTTTATATTTTATATTTTATATTTTATATTTTATATTTTATATTTTATATTTTATATTTTATATTTTATATTTTATATTTTATATTTTATATTTTATATTTTATATTTTATATTTTATATTTTATATTTTATATTTTATATTTTATATTTTATATTTTATATTTTATATTTTATATTTTATATTTTATATTTTATATTTTATATTTTATATTTTATATTTTATATTTTATATTTTATATTTTATATTTTATATTTTATATTTTATATTTTATATTTTATATTTTATATTTTATATTTTATATTTTATATTTTATATTTTATATTTTATATTTTATATTTTATATTTTATATTTTATATTTTATATTTTATATTTTATATTTTATATTTTATATTTTATATTTTATATTTTATATTTTATATTTTATATTTTATATTTTATATTTTATATTTTATATTTTATATTTTATATTTTATATTTTATATTTTATATTTTATATTTTATATTTTATATTTTATATTTTATATTTTATATTTTATATTTTATATTTTATATTTTATATTTTATATTTTATATTTTATATTTTATATTTTATATTTTATATTTTATATTTTATATTTTATATTTTATATTTTATATTTTATATTTTATATTTTATATTTTATATTTTATATTTTATATTTTATATTTTATATTTTATATTTTATATTTTATATTTTATATTTTATATTTTATATTTTATATTTTATATTTTATATTTTATATTTTATATTTTATATTTTATATTTTATATTTTATATTTTATATTTTATATTTTATATTTTATATTTTATATTTTATATTTTATATTTTATATTTTATATTTTATATTTTATATTTTATATTTTATATTTTATATTTTATATTTTATATTTTATATTTTATATTTTATATTTTATATTTTATATTTTATATTTTATATTTTATATTTTATATTTTATATTTTATATTTTATATTTTATATTTTATATTTTATATTTTATATTTTATATTTTATATTTTATATTTTATATTTTATATTTTATATTTTATATTTTATATTTTATATTTTATATTTTATATTTTATATTTTATATTTTATATTTTATATTTTATATTTTATATTTTAATTATCGCAATATAATAAATGGCTAAAAAAATACATAAAACTCAACAATTACCACATATTATTAATTTATAAACGATAATTATTCAATTAATGTTATGACAGAATTGTATTAAATTAATTAACGTTTACTTGATTTAATTTATTTAATAAATTTACACATGCAGTAATTAAAAGCCGCACCTAAATGACAACACCTATGTTAGTGATAGCAAGATGTCAAAAAAAATATGAAACTTAAATGGGTTTTATCATTCAATAATATTTTTTTTTTTATATGAGCCATTCCACACCAAATCGACCAAAAAAAGTCAAATTTGAGATTTTACCTTTTCGATCTTAATGAACTTTTGGCAACTGATAAAGGGTATCGAGACATGCACTAAACAATTTCTTTGTTATTTTTTCCAACCACTACTTCCAGAGATACAGTGGCCCAAAGTTGGAAAAAAAGTGCCAAAAATCACTTTTGTACTGTTGTTCATATTTAAATATCTCTTGAACTAGAAATTCTAGAAACAATGTTAATGGCTCGTTTTAAAGCTAATAGAACAAGCTTTTAGAAAAATTAAGTTGCCAAAATTTCATTGAAATCGAAGAAGGTGAGTTCCAACCGCTGGTCGATTTGGTGTGGAATGACCCATATATAAAATAACGATATAAGAATTTCAAATAAACAGTAATATATAGCGGAAACAGCATAACTGTCAGAAATCTGTCAGAGCTGTCAAAACAACTCAAACTGTCAAACAGACAAACGAAGGAGCGCGCGTCCGACAAAAATCACAGCGTGTGACGCGTGATTGTGAAGAAAATGTTGTGACATTTTTATTGAACGATAATTGCGTGGCAACTCCTCGACGGTGGCGTTGGAAACATTAACAACGGCCTATAAATTCATATTTTAAATGACACTGGCAAGTGATGAAGAGGGACAGGGTAACAAGGTGATAGGGTGACACATAAGAAGAAGATGCCACTCTGTAGAAAAAGAAAAAGATGAAATAGCTGGTTGCTTAAATGTAGTCGCTTAAAAATAAATGCAAAAAAAGTCAAGGAGCCGCATGCAAAAAAGGATTTTAACGAGCAAGTGCTGCTGTTGCTGCTGATGATGTTTGTTATGTTGCTGCTGACAGCGCAATAAAAATTAATTGAAAACAACAATAAAAAAGAATTAATATAAAGAAATAAAAAAAAAGAAAACAGTGGCAGCAGGAACAACTTAAGAGCAACAACAAAACCAAACAACAGCACAAACAAAAAAAACAATAAAAAAAGTACACGCAATCGGAACAATAGTCGTCACTAGAAATACGCACAATTTTTATTTTGTGCTGACAACATCAAGTTGTTGTTGCTGCTTCTTTTGCTGTTGTTGGTATTGTCAGCACCCGCGTAAGCACATAAAATAGAAGCAGCAACCAACAACATTCTCAGCAACAGCACTTCTATTCTCAGCACAGCACGTCTGCCACGCCCTTTTTGCGTTAATTCCAATGAATTTGCTGCGCCATTGAGCTTTGCTTACTTATTCTTCACTTGTTTCAGTTTTTTTTTATTTTTATTTTTCTTTTTTTTCCTAACATTTTTTATTTTATACATTTATTTAAATGTTCCTGCTTTTTTTTTATATATATTTCGACTGGGCTTTTTGATTTTTTAGGCCTTTTCATTATTAGTATGGTTTCCAGTTTTCGTCACTCACGTTTTTATGACTTCATGTCGAAAAAAAGGGGAGACCTATTTAGATGACATGTTTATTTTTATTTGAGTTGTTCATATAAGGCGGGCAATGTTTTCAAAATGTGATCTAGAGATCAACAGAGTTTACAGAAACTGAAAATGGTTGAATATTTGTAATGCTGAAATAATGTCCATTCCTTTGAGTGCCCATATGGGCGAATGGTGCTGAATTTTAATTTTTTTGGGTACCGCAAGTTTCGTTTATATTTGACCATAGAAAAGTGTTATTAAAAACGTTCGTTTCGGTCAGTAAAGTGAATTACACTAGTTGATTTTTGTGCTTTATGAGGTATAATTACAATATTTGTCAGAGCTCAAGTAGCAATCAACCCTCAAGTAATCTAACTTCCAAGTTTCATTGATCTAGTTTTTTTGGTTTTGCTGTACACGGAGTGAAATAAAATTCTAAAACTCGAGAAGAATTCGGTTAGAAAGAAAAATAGTAGAATTTGACTAATATCAATAAAATACTACTAAAATTCAAGAATTTGTCATCTGAATATTAAGAAAGCAAAGTTCTTAGTTGTCAAAAAAGTAAACAAACTTTATTCAACTGGATTTTCAGAAGTTAATTTATTGATTATTAAAAAGCAAAAAGAACACGCAAAATTGTTGCTGTATTCTTTGCAAAAGGAACACGTGTTCATGGATCTGCTGTAGTTTTCATCGATCTTTCTTTGTCTGTAATATTCTCTCGTATGCTTTGTGTTGCTATTGAAAGTTCTAGATATTAAGACATTTTGTTCTTAGGTATCAAAATAGTAACTAAGTACAATTTGTCTGAATGGCAGATGGTTTTTTCTTAGGTATCAAAAAACGGCATGATATACAATGTTTGCATGTGTGTGTGTTTTCACGAATAGAACAAGAAAGCAAATAAGTAAATTCCTTTCTTAAAATTAAAGAATTTTCGGTTTAGGTGTATATCACTCCGTATACTTCTTGATTCCTTCTGGATTTCAAAACTTTTTTCCCTTCGTGTAATCGTGATTTAAACAGACAGATAGACCGACATCGCTAAATCAGCAGGTGAAGCTGATCAAGAATAAAGAATATTTTTACATACCAGCCACGCCCTCTTTTGGGTTTTATAAACGGATGACCAAATAGACCCTTTCATTTTAAAAGTAGGGTATATCTGGAAGAGTCAAAACTTGTAATTGCAATTCTCATAAAATATTAAAAAAATGCAGTCAAAAACAATAGATCAAAATAATATAATTAAATATAAGATGTCCATACACTCAGAAAATAGTTTACTCATATTAGATAAATTGACATCAGAGAAAAAGATGTTGCCAATCGTTAGCCTACAATTGATCCAAACCTTTCGAACCGGTCGTTACCTGGGTTCAAGTGTCGATTGGTGGATATTTGTGAGGTAATAAGCATAAGGAGTAATACGGGGTTCAGAATGGTGTAGTGCATGCGAAATTTAGTAAACTGATTCCCATTAGTTTACCATAGCCTCTCCTACATAATTACTAGTCTTACCTTCGCGTTGGTGATCCTCGTTAACCCCGAGCAACCAGCTGATGATCACGTTTCAACCCCGGTGGCAGGTCCGGTCGGGGACAAACGAGACAGGAATATTGGTCCTCAAAAATGGGGGGTTTGCGTTGGGCTTCAGACCCGCTATGCAAAAAGACAGTAAGCGAATACAGCTAACATGCCTTAGATACTGACCAGAGAACAGGATGACAACCTACGCAAACGTTTAAAGACCATGATTTATAGATATGCACCTGGAACGGCCGATGTTATCAAAAGATATAAGGCTAACATCACTGCAATCCAAGAAATGCGTTGGACATAACAGGGTTGCTCTAAACAGACATCCTGAGACATCTGGTACAGCGGCCATGCGGAGAGTCATGAATTTGGATATGTAGTTGGCTAGAAACTTCGCCGCCTTGTCTCTAGATTTACACTCGGGAACGAACGACTAGGAACAATCCGCATTATGGCTGCCCTCGACAGACCGATTAGAAGTAGCCTATACGCCACTATGTCTGAGTTCGGTATACCTGCGAAACTATACCTGCGAAACTTATATGGCTTTGCACGATGACCCTGAGCGACACTCGTTGCACAGTGAGAATTGGGAACAACCTCTCCGATACGTTTAATACCCAACGAGGTTTCAGACTTCTTCAAACTAATAATGGAGAAGATTGCAAGAGCCCCCGAACTCCACCACAATGACACTATCTTCAACAATAGTACCATGTTCCTCGGGTATGCCGATGATATCGACATCATTGGGCAGAGCACACGAGTAGTCAGTGCAGCATTCTCCAGTTTAGAGAGGGAAGCACGTCGAATGGGTCTTACAGTGAACGAGGACAAGACGAAGTACCTGGTGTCAACAAACAAAGCGTCCCGGCGTCTTGGATAGTCAGTCACTATTGACACCTAGAACTTCGAAGTGTATACGCAGTGGTGGTCAACGTAGAAGAGTGCGTCAGAATCTTCGGTGGAGCGACCAAGTGAAAGTCAACATGTCAACTCTTGGAGTGAAAATCTGGTCGCAGAAGCGACTGGCACGGCATAATTACTGCGGCTGTAACCCATCTCAAGACTGACATTGTTATTTTTGTTGATGCTGGTGAATGTAGCATAATCTGTCTAATATCGTCTCTTCTAATAGGGCATAATTCTACTATGGAAGAGAAACTATTAAAAAAACGAGGATATTCAGTGCTTCTTCTCAAAATATATTGCGTATGACAAAGAGTTGAAAAGAAGAACTTCCTTTACAAAAGTTTTGCTGTTTCGTAATGCTACACAGAGCTCCAGAAATTACCTTTGTCGAATTTCTATATTTTACTTCAATCTTGCCAAACTACTGCAATAACAAAAACAAGTACTAAAAAAGAAACCAGTTCCAATTAATACAAATAAATTCCAAACTTCAACCACAAAATGACAAATTACAATAATGCAATAAGTAATTAAACAATCAATTGGCCAACCTTCCACCAAACTCCGCCATGGCACCACCCTCTTCTGCCTTCACCGACACCTTGCCGGATACATAGTGCTGTGTTGCTCCGAATGTAATTGCGTAATTGTAAATAATTACAAACCACATCGTCGTCGTCATCATCGTCCTCGTCGTCGTCGTCGTCGTCGTCGTTGCCATTGTCGTCGACGTTCTGGCAATAATTAATTGAATTAAACTCTGCGTTGCGCAGCGCTTTTCTTTCCAATAAATTGGCTCAAACGACAAGTAGTACAAGATATTTGGCCACAGTTATCGCAGCACATTTTTCGAATTTTAAATGAGGCAAAAATGTCTGAATTTTTTTTATAATTTATCACTTTTTGACTTTGGGTATGACTGTTTAAAATTATATGTGTCTTAACGTGTATCGTTGTTATTTCTACTCAAAAATGCCGCTATTTGTATGAGTCTCTACCAACTTAAATTGTACCATTAAGCGGTCCAACGAATCGATTGGATCCATTAGGACGAACTTTTATCGGCCTCCACTTGTAATAGTCCTCACTTGAATCGATTAGACTTGTATAAGAATCGATGTCTCTGCACGTATTGTTCTACATTCTTATTTGTTTCAACTTCTCTACTTAATATAAAAATAGTTTGATGCTATAGTCCTATATAGAACTTCAGCCGAGCCCTCTCAACATATAAGCTGTGCGTATTATATTTGTACTCAAATTGGTGGGACCTACAGTTTAATGCCGAATCCGAACGGCGGGTGAGAGCTTTTCATAGACAATGTTTTACTCTCGTAGATTTGCTATTTGCTGTAGAGAGGTAACGTCGCATAGAAAATCGTTTTCTATGAAAAAGATTTTAGCAATCGCTGGGGATCGAACCGAGGACCTTTTGGCTCGTAGTCGAACGCACCAGCGACTTTTCGCTCGTAGTCCAACACACTAACCAGTCGAGCTACCGATGCTACTTTACTTGTGGAACTCTTTTTTTATTTATGGAACTCTAAACTTTTCAATTCATTTCTCTACATGTATCAGTCTTAACCCGCATCATCGTAATCAGTACATCGAAACGTTCATACCCAGTATCAGTCTCTACCTGTAACAGTCTCCAATTGAATCAGATATCACTACTGTCGGAACTCTATACGTATCGGTCTCTTCACATAGTGGTCTTATTCTCTCAAACTTGTATCATTCTCTACTTTTCGATTTCTATTAGTTTAAGTATCAATTCATATCTCTATCTGAATCTATCTCAACTCGTAGAATTATAATCGTTCCATCAAACCGATTGGACCTACATATAGCACCGACTGGCATCGGTCTCTACTTGTAACAGTCTCCACTTAAATCGATCACAACTGTCAGATCTCAATACGTATCGGTATCTAATCGTTTTTATTTCTATTCTCATTTGTCTCCAATTGTATCGTTTTCTACTTATCGAACTCTATTAGTTTAAGTTTCAATTCATTTCTCTATATGTATCTATCTCAACTCGTAACATTCGAATCGATCCATCGAAATGATTGGACCCATTATGACCGACTTGTATCGATCTCTACTTGTGACAGTCTCCAATTGAATCTATCTCTACTGTAAATCTTAGTGTAAATTTTAATTCATTTCTCTCCGTGCATCTATCTCAACTAGTATCATTCGAATCGGTCCATCGATCTCTACTGTCAGATGTCTAAACATATTGGTCTCTTCTCGTATTGGTCTCTTTTCTTATTTGTTTCAACTTGTATCGTTGTATAATCTTCGATTTCCATCATTGTAAATCTTAACTGATTTATCTACATGTATCTATTTCAATTCGTATCAATATAATCGGTATATCGAACCGGTTGTATTCATTCGGATCGATTTATTTTGATCTCCATATGCGATAGTCTCCTCTTGAATCGGTCACTACTATTAGATCTATAAGTATCGGTCTCTTCTCTATTATTATTTGTTTCAACTAGTATCATTCAATATAAATCGATCTCTATTAGTATATGTCTCAATTCATTCAGGTCTCTAAACTCGTTTTGGTATCTATTCTCACTTTTCTTAACTTGTATTGTTCTCTACTTTTCAATCTATGTAAATACAAGTCTTACTTCACTGTTTTATATATATTGTCTCAACTGGTATAGTTTTCCATTTTTTTGATATAGATTTTTTCGAGACCTAATCTCCTGAGTAAAGAAAGATATGATCTGTATTTTTATCCGTCTGTGCTCATACAAGTTTTAACCTGCATCGAATAATACATTCCGATCTCTATTCGTATCAGTCTCAATCATTCCTTGCTCCACTCGTATCTGTCTCAACTCGTATTAGTCACTTTCGCTTTATATTCCTATTGATCTCTATTAATATCTGTTTCTACTTATATCGTTTCTAAATAGTATTGACTTAAACGCATGGGTTTCTATATCTATTAGTCATTACTTGTAGCGATCTCTATTAGATTTTCTCTATTGGTACAGCCCTAAACTTTAATCGATCCTGATTGGTAATTGTCTCAATTTGTCAGTCGTTTATTTTTCAATCTCTTTACGAAATCATCTCTATTTGTATCTGTTTAAACTGGTATTGGTGCTAACTCATCAGTGTCCTACATGTATGTTTTTCAATTAGCGATCTCTATTCATAGCGAAGTCTACTTGCATCATTATCTATTCGATTTTGTCTAATCGAATCTGTCTTAAATTTTATTGATCTTTATTTCTATATTTCCTAACTAATGATTAAACATGTCGGTCAATATTCGAAAAGCTATCTTTTTGTATGTCTTAAATTGCAGTGGTCTCTACTTTTCGTTATGCATTCTTTTCAATCTCCGATTACTTTCGGTCTCCATATGTATTGGTATCAAGTCGAATTGGTCTTTTTGCATATCTATCTCAACTTGTATTGCTTCCCACATTTCGATCCCCATTTGTATTTGGCTGTTTATATTTGGCTATATATATTAGACTGAATTGTTTTCTGAAACTTTTCGAATCAGTTTGAACTAGTATTCGTGTCAGTTTCGTGTCTCTACTTTCGAATCTATACTCAGATCATTCATAATTTCAATACGTATGCAGTAAATAATCACAATGGAATCGGTCTATACTCAATCTGTCTGCACCTGAAATGGTCCCTAATTTTCTATCTATATTCTTATTAGTCTCAAATTCAATATGTCTCTGTCTATTTGGAATCAGTCTATATTCATATACTTTTGCACCTGAAATGGTCTGTAGTTTTCTATCTATATTCGTTTTAGTCTCAAATCAATCTGCCTCTGTCTATTCTTGCATCGATCTTTTAACGTTTATCGATCTCTACTTTACGAACTCAATTTTTTTTGGACATTACTTGAAGTTGTCTCTACTACTTCTTATATGTATTTTTTATTTAGATCTCGCAAATTGTATCGGTCTCTACTATTCAACCCCTATCACAATCGATCTCTATTTTTAGTCTCTACCTCTACTCATAACTGTCTCTACTTGTACCGGTCTCTCTATTCGTATCGATCTTAATTCATATCTGTCCCAAGTTTTTTGTTGTTGTTATTGTTATTGCTGTCTGGTTACAAGTGCCAATCCAAAATTTAACATTAATCCTACGTGCAAAAGTCATCAAGTAATTTGCCAAGAATTCGCCTTGTTTTAATTTTTTTTTCCACATATTTTTTTTAATAAATTTTGTCGACTTCAAAGTTTCCATTGACTCAAATGCAAGCTGCACAATTAATTTTAATACCGAGTGTAGTATTTCCTATGTCTGTCTGACAATCATACAACGTTTCGCTGTTTGGCGATCATTCGTTGGTTCGTTTGGTCGATCATAACCCGTAATTATCGTTCGATACCAATCGGAAAGACACAAAATTTATTATTGCGAATTAATAATTTTTATATTTTTGTGGAATTTGTCTGTAGTTTTTTTCATATTTTGTTTTTTTTTTTCTTTTATGTTTTGTCCGTTTTGCATTGCGAAATATTTCACTGATCGCTCTTGTGTCATTGATAAGCGATCTTGTAGCTATTATTTATGCATTCATTCATATGCTAGATAACTATACTTAAACAGTCTCGAAGATGAACGAGTGAGAGAAATATTCTTAAGAAGTCCTCATATTTAAGTTTATTCATGGATCGTGTTATAGCAAAGGCATGAATGGTGCATTGAAGAGGTTTTCTGTATCATTGTTTTATATGAAATGTATTTCTAAATTGTGTTTTTTTATACTATCTGAGATTTAAAACCAAAACTAGTATGTGGTATTTAAAAAAAATTTCAATTTTTCATTATCTTTCGATCGTTGGAATATTTGATAATACCAAAATTGTGATTTTTTGTATTACCAAAATAATGACTATGATTTAAAATAAATATAGGTTACTTACTTTTATTATTGTTGTTCTTATACGAATCTTTATAAGTGACGATATGATCGTTGAATTTAGTTGTATCTGTAAAGACAAAAAGATGAATTAGTAGGTAATTTTGAACCTAGTATTATTTCATATAATATACAATAGCAATCAAATTAGTTCGAGATAATAGAGATTAGGTTCGGAATTAGGTTCACGGTGTCTCCGTAGTCTCGTGAATTATTATTCCAGGATAGACTTATCGAGGAAATAATATTCTCGGATTAGTATTGTCTTGGAGATGATTTATTCGATAAAGAATTGTCAGGAATGAAGTATACGATGATCTTTAGGAGGTCTTTACGACTCTACAATAGCAACAATTTCCGATGTAATTTTAGAATGTAATATGTGTTTGCATTTTTCAGGCAATTTCAATGATAGCAATCCAATGACTTTTATGTTCGAAGTGCGGATCGAGCATAAGAGTGTACTTTTGGGGGTATTTGTTTCCAAATGAACTAAAGATGTGTCCAATTTCTTTTTGTACACTTAAAGTTAAAGGGCATATTCCATTTAGTCATCCGTTTGTATCATCCAATAGGTGGCGTGTCTGATATGGAAAATTCTATTCATTCTTGTATGAGCCCAAGACTAGAATATAACCGTCTGTCAGTTTGTTGAAATCACGATTACAGAAAAACTAAAAGAGCTATACAAACAAAACCCCTAAGATAGATTAATTATACATTTATACTGCCTGGTATTGAAAATGGGCTTGATCAGTCGATTTTGAGCAGTGACCCATTGAAATATCACATATGTGCAGATAAAATGAAAACTCTTCAATATTTTTTAATAGACCTTGATAATAAATGATTGTTATATCTGCTAATATTGTTTTCATAAAGCTTTATGTATTTCTTTTTACATATTAACCAACGCTCAGGGAATGCCCCATATTCATGCAATGTACAATGTTGATCAAAGAAAGGAATATAGGTTATTAGAAGGGAGGAAAAATGGAGTAGTATCGGTGGATGTTTCTTTTGAACTTGCCAATATCAAAAATGTCGGGAAAAACAGACGCAGGGAGATTGTTCCACAAACGTATCGTGCGACTGAAGAACGAATTCCCTCTGTAATGCCTGATTGTGTTGAGTAGACTACGAAAGGGTGGTAGTCTACGAAAGAATGAGATAAAACACGACCTGGTCGAATCAGGCCATGAATTTCTCTCAATAACTTACCATTGTAATACCCATAAACAGGCTTACTCACCTGACGGTTCTACGGAGTTCAAGTGAACCAATAGAGGATGCAATATTATCATTCCCTATTAATTATATCGCACGTTTTTGTATTCGGTCCAAGAACTTCCAAAGAGGATTTTGAAGCCCCTGTTCAAATATGCGAGTTGTATTCCAGCTTAGGCCGAATATAGGTGGTGTGGAAAGAGCGTAAGTCAGAAGGAGTGAAGTATTAAGACACCGTTTTAGAAACCGAAACACTTGGCCGCTTTTTTTGATACATCAAATAAAGGATCATTCCAATGGAGATCTCATTGAATTGATATGCCCATAATGTCAAGAACCGATGACTCCGCAATATCCACACCACCCATATAGTGGGAAGGGAGTGGTGAATCCATTCGTTTGTTTGACAGAAGAGTACATTGAGTCTTGTTTGTATAAAATTGTATAAAAATTTGCAAAAACCCACTCGGAGATTGCTTTTAAGGTGTCATGTGTCATTCATAGTGCCTTTTTTTACGCTCAATCTCCAAAGAGAGAGATATTCGACGCTTGTTAAGAGGTATTCGACGCTTGTTAAACGAATATGAACGACAAATGTTACTGTCATCTGCAAAGGAACGGTTTGGGTTCTGGGTCAATGACTGAAGGTCGTTGATAGAAACTATAAATAGGAAAGGGGATAGGACGGAACCCTGCGGAACTCCAGAATTGATGGAATCTTGTTCAGAGAGAACACCATTCATCGCAACTCGTTTTGAACTATCCTGAGGAAAACGCGATCGGGTTAAGGAATTACCGACACCAATTACCGACACCAATTATTACCGACACCAATTATTACCGACACCAATTAACACCGACACCAATCAAACCAGATCAAACGCTTTGGAAATAAATAGAGCATCAACCTTGCTCTCCCCGAAATGATGAACACAATTATTCCACTTTTCGGAGAGAGCCCCTATTAAGTCACCCGTGGATCTGGTCCTATGGAAACCATACTAACGGTAACTGAGCAATTCGTTGTACTCTAGATAGTTTACAAGGTGGAAGTTTATAACGCGTTCTATTGCCTTGGTGATCGCGGAGTAAAATGCAAAGGGTCCTTAATTAGTAGGGTTCGTAGCCTCGCCTTTTTTCGGAACTGACTGGACATTGCCAATCTTCCAACAAAATGGAAAAACTCCGGTCAATGTCCTGCACTATCTAATAAGAGAATCAAATGCTAGGCTCTTTTTTCTTTCAGAAACTCGACGAAGTGAATAACGCACACCCGCTAAAAATAGTGAAATTTATGCAAACATCTGGATGGACAAATCTAGAAACACGTTCAGAGGAAACACAATGGATCAAAACTGGTCAAAGTGGTCGGAAACTAAAACCATATTACCGACAACCTTACAGCCTAACTTTAGTATAAACATTCCTTTTTTATTACCTGTTCCGGGATTTTTTCTAATCCTGAAAGTCCCGGGATTGTCAAAATGCTTCGGGATTGGAATCCCTATTTTAACTGAAAACACGCCCATAGCCAATACAATTTCAGAGGAAACACAATGGATCATAACTGGTCAAAATGGTCGAAAACTAAAACCATAGTTACCGACCACTCCACAATCTAATCTATATATAAACTTTTTTTTTATTACCTGTCCCGGGATTTTGTTTTCGAATCCCGAAAGTCCCGGGATTGTCAAAATGCTTCGGAAGTGGAACCCCAACTGATTGTTTTAACCGACAGCATTCTTCCCATTAGATCTTATTATATGTAAAGTGCATGTTAAATGTTTGCACTTTTAATAAAATATTCAAATTACCCACTAAATACTTAATTTAAATGTAGGTTTTACGCTGCTCACACCCACAAAAAAGAAAAACGAAAAAAAATTTCAAAAAGTGATAAAAAAATGGAAGTGCAGATCACAACGCACAGTAGCAACGCTTTGCAATTACATCGAAAATTCATCATTGATTATCGCCTCAAGCGAGCGATGATCAACGTCATCAGCAGCTTCACCACCAGCAGCAGCAACAGCTCCAGCTCTCGTCGGTGTCAGCAGCCCTTTCCGAACAAACCAATCAGTTGCTGTTTAGGTTGTGCTGGCGCAGGCGCATTTTGCAAACGAAAATCAAGCCAAAACCAAACCAAAGTCGAGCAATACGTCAAGTAGACATTTAGTTGTCTGTCTTTCAGTCACCCAGTCAACCAGTCTACCAGTCAAAGAAGAGAATCAGTCGAAGCAGAGCAGCCAACTACTCTCATAAAAATATATCAAATAATAAATTACAATAATTAAGTTCAATGAAATGGGTGTAATTCACACAATGAGCTCATGTTGGCACCTCTTAAAGTTAAACATAGGTTTGAGTTGTGTTGTGCCTCAAATTGTGCTTCTTCTCCTCATCTTCATCGTCAACTTCAACTTCGACTACTACTGAATGAAGCCTCTTGCCACAATTTCATCAAAACGACAGGTTCTCTTTGTTGACGTTGCACAGCAAACGAAGACGACAATGACGAAGACAACGTAGATGAAGACTCAAGCTCAACACTCGTCACTCCCGCAAATGCCAGGCGGTAGAGCAAAGCAGCATAGTACTCTCTAGATGGCGCTGCCAAAGCTGTCGATTTTGATGTGAGGCCTGGACTGGCGACGTCTGTCCTGTCCACATGGATTGAGTGGAAATTGCAATAGGGGCTAAAGTGATGATGTGATGCCAGCAAAAAGCCTACAGGGCGGAGAGCAAATGAGTTGCGATCAAGCGGTGCGGCACGATCGAAAGCAGAGTTGCCAAAAGCATTGAATTTAAACATTTTTTTTTGGAATTAGTGAAAAATTGAATTTTAAATGAAAAATTATATTTTTAGTAAAAATTACATTTTTAGTGAAAAATTGAAAGTTTAATTAAAAATTAATTTTTAATGAAAAATTTAATTTTAAGTGAACATTTTAATTTTTAGTTTTAGTGAAAATTTGAATTTTTAGTGAAATTGAATTGTTAGTGAAAAATTTAATTTTTAGTAAAAAATTGAATATTTTGTGAAAATTGAATTTTTTGTTAAAATTTCAATTTATGTTAAAATTTCAATTGTGATAAATTGAATTTTTAGTGAATAATGAAAGTTTTAGAGAAAAATTGAATTTTTAGTGAACATTTTAAATTTAATAATTGAATTTTTAATGAAAAATTGAATTTTTAGTGAAAAATTGAATTTTTAGTGAAAAATTGAATTTTTAGTGAAAAATTGAATTTTTAGTGAAAAATTGAATTTTTAGTGAAAAATTGAATTTTTAGTGAAAAATTGAATTTTTAGTGAAAAATTGAATTTTTAGTGAAAAATTGAATTTTTAGTGAAAAATTGAATTTTTAGTGAAAAATTGAATTTTTAGTGAAAAATTGAATTTTTAGTGAAAAATTGAATTTTTAGTGAAAAATTGAATTTTTAGTGAAAAATTGAATTTTTAGTGAAAAATTGAATTTTTAGTGAAAAATTGAATTTTTAGTGAAAAATTGAATTTTTAGTTAAAAATTGAATTTTTAGTGAAAAATTGAATTTTTAGTGAAAAATTGAATTTTTAGTGAAAAATTGAATTTTTAGTGAAAAATTGAATTTTTAGTGAAAAATTGAATTTTTAGTGAAAAATTGAATTTTTAGTGAAAAATTGAATTTTTAGTGAAAAATTGAATTTTTAGTGAAAAATTTAATTTTTAGTGAAAAATTGAATTTTTAGTTAAAAATTGAATTTTTAGTGAAAAATTGAATTTTTAGTGAAAAATTGAATTTTTAGTGAAAAATTGAATTTTTAGTGAAAAATTGAATTTTTAGTGAAAAATTGAATTTTTAGTGAAAAATTGAATTTTTAGTGAAAAATTGAATTTTTAGTGAAAAATTGAATTTTTAGTGAAAAATTGAATTTTTAGTGAAAAATTGAATTTTTAGTGAAAAATTTAATTTTTAGTGAAAAATTTAATTTTTAGTGAAAAATTTAATTTTTAGTGAAAAATTGAATTTTTAGTGAAAAATTGAATTTTTAGTGAAAAATTGAATTTTTAGTGAAAAATTGAATTTTTAGTGTGAAAATTGAATTTTTTGATAAATTGATTTTTTTTTGAAAAACTGAATTTTTTGTGATAAATTGAATATATGAATGAAAGTTTTATAGAAAAATTGAATTTTTTAGTGAAAATTTGAATTTTTAGTGACAAATTGAATTTTTAGTGAAAAATTGAATAATTGGTGAAAAATTGAATTTTTAGTGAAAAATTGAATTTTTAGTGAAAATTTGAATTTTTAGTGAAAATTTGAATTTTTAGTGAAAATTTCAATTTTTAGTGAAAAATTGAATTTTTAATGAAAATTGATTTTTGATTAAATTTTTCAGTCAAAATTAAATTTTTATTGAAAATTTGAATTTTTAGTGAAAAAATTAAATTTTTAAAGAAAAATTAATTTTTTTAATTTAAATTAATGATTTTTGAACTATTTATAATTCAAAATGATTATTGAAAATTTTTAATATATATTGGGATTTTTAATAATATTTATTATTTTGAGCATTGGCAACTCTATGCAAAATGCTCACTTTATGCAAATTTAAACAAACATATGCTTGCGGCTATAATCATTATTATATGTATTTTTGCCAAAATTAAATAAGCATTTTCGAAATTACTCAAAAAATCGATTTGTAATTTTTGATTGAGGATCGTGAACGCGATCGTGCCTCATGTTTAATATTTTATGTTCTAATTTAAATAAACACGTTCTCATTAGTTAATAAATCAAATAATTTAATGGTTTAAAAATAATCTAAATATATATATATATGATAAACATTTTTAAAAATATCTTTATATGGTTTATGTTTTGATATAATCATCATTCAACTTAAACTTTACCGGAGATAATAGAAATATTTAAAAATGTAATATAGGAATTTAAAGAATATGCTTTAGTATTGATATATTAAACAAAACATTTTGTTGTCCATGATGATCAACGTGATCTGTTGTCCAACATGATCCATATGTTGAATTTATTTCTTCCCTAACCTACTTGATATGGGGGACCTTCCTTGTAGAAATTGTAGTGAACTGATCATTCTAGTTTTTCTTTTAATAATCCGATCAGTTGCATGATGAACATGTTTGCCCTAATAGGGTAAATTTCTACTGAAGAAGGAATAAATGTTGAACAGGTTATGTACAATCAGGTCTATCCTAATAAGGAAAGCTTATACTTGGAAAGTGAGTTTGAAAGATCATATAACACATTCATATAACGGAATGAAAATTCAACACCTTTTCCTATAACAACGGATATAATATACATCAGTCTATAATCCGAACTATTGAAATAGTAGAAAAATTGGCCATACAACGATCAGTTTTGGTAGTCAATTTGTAACATATAACCCTAACATTTTTTAGTTCTCATCCTTGTTATACTCATTAAGTTACTCAATAAATTACACACTCAATTCAGCAAGCAATCAATCAATCACTCAATGCTTGGCTCACTCAAACACTGCGCTAGTCAACAGTTCATCAAATTTTGGCAAATTGGATGCGCCTGCAAAGTTCGGTGGTACTGCCCTGCCCAACCCAGCCCTGTTCTGCCTCTGTGCATCGCCTTAATTTATCGCCATCAATTTCGGACGGCTGTAGCTGTCTAAGTGACTGACTGCTGGACTGACTGACATCCAGACAGCACATCGCCCATCGATCGGTCGCCGAAAAATTTCTTGTTTGACATAAAGACACGCTGCACTCTGACTTAATTAGGCTAATAACAATTATTAACATGGCTCGCTAGGTTGGTTGGTTGATTGGTTAGTTTGCAAATTCTGTAGCAGTTACCGCATCGTAAATTTTATTTCTTTATTACGAATTAAAGATACAAATGTTGATTGTTTATTGGTTTTTTTTTCGTGACCACTAATTGTTTGGAATGATATGTTGTGCATTTGAGCAGCTGTGTTGTGTTTTTTTTAAGAGTTTGGGAGATTTGGAAGTTATTGGCAGTTTTTTTTTACTTTTTTTGTTGATTTTATTAGATTTAGAATATTTCAAGTTTTATATATCTTAATTTTGTTGGTTTTTGGAAGACTTTGGTAGAATTTGGTAGATTTTGGCAGATTTTTCACGTTTTCTATTTTTTTTTATTATTTTTATTATGAGTTACAAATGCTGGCAAAGCATTGGAAACATGCTAAAAGTTGTTTGTAATTATTTATATGTTTTTTGTATTGTTTGATTTTAGAAGACTTTGACAGATTTTTGGTTTTTGGAAGACTTTGGTATATTTTTCCCGTTTTTTATATTTTTGAATTATTTTTTATTATTAATAACAAATGCTGTCAAAGCATTTGGAACATTGTTTGATATTAAAAGACTTTGGCAGATTTTTGGTTCTTGGAAGACTTTGATTGATGTTGGCAGACTTTGGTAGATTTTGGTTGATTTTCCCGATTCATATTTTTTATTATTTTTATTATTAGTAACAAAAGCTTTCAAAGCATTTGAACTAAATTAAAGATGTTTGTAAATTTTTATATATTTTCTATATTGTTTGATGTTAGAAGACTTTAACAGAGTTTTGGTTTTTGGAAAACTTTGGAAGATTTTGGTAGATTTTGGCAGATTTTTACCGTTTTCTAATTTTTTATTATTTATATTATAAGTAAAAAATGCTGTCAAAACATTGGGGACATGTACAAAGATGTTTGTAAGCTTTTATATGTTTTCTATATTGTTTGATGTTAGAAGACTTTTGGTTTATGGAAGACTGTGGTAGATTTTGGCAGATTTTTCTCGTTTTTCTCGTTTTCCTTTCTTATATTTTTATTTTTATGTATTTATTTTATTGTTCTATTTTTATTTTTGTTTGAAGTTAGAAGACTTTTGACAGATTTTTGGTTTATGCACTTTTTTTTTGGTTTTTGGAAGACTTTGGCAGAATTTTCCAGTTTTATATATTTGCATTATTTTTTATTATTGATAACAAAAGCATATGGAATATTGTTTGTTGTTAAATGACTTTGGTAAATTTTTGGTTTTTGGAAGACTTCGGTAGATGTTGTTAGACTTTGGTAGATTTTGGTTGATTTTTCCCGATTTATATTTTCATTATTAGTAAAAAAACCTAACAAAGTATTTGGACTATATTCAAAATGTTTGTAAGTTTTCATATTTTTTCTATATTGTTTGAAGTTAGAAGACTTTGGCAGATTTTTGCTTTTTGGAAGACTTTTGTAGAATTTGGTAGATTTTTGCCGTTTTCTAATTTTAATTATTTTTATTATAAGTAACAAATGCTGTCAAAATATTTGAAACATGTTAAAAGAAGTTTGTAAGTTTCTATATGTTTTCGATATGGTTTGATGTTAGAAGACTTTGGCAGATTTTTGTTTTGTGGACGACTGTGGTAGAATTTGGTAGATTTTGGCAGATTTTTTTCGCTTTTTTTTTATATTTTTACTTTATTTTTATATTATTTTTATATTTTCATTATTGTTTGATGCTAGAAGACTTTTGGCAGATTTTTGGTTTATGCACTTTTTTTTATTTTGATAGATTTAAGCAGTATTTGGAATATGGTTTTGACGTATTTTATATATGGTTAACTTTTGTAAATTTTTCGAATTTACCATTTTGTTTTTATTTTCTTATTTTGTTTATTTAGTGTAACAAATTCTATCACAGTATTTGGAACTTTCTAAAAGTCGTTTGCAAGCTTTTGTAGGTTTTCTATATTGTTTAATACTGGAAGAATTTGGCAGATTTTGATAGATTTTTTCAATTTTTACACTTTTTGTTTTTACTTTATTATTGAAAAATTTGAGCTGTACCAGACCATGTTATGACCTGTTGGTATAGTTTTAAATATTTTTACATTTCGTTAAATTTTAGAAGACTTTGGTAAATTTAGAAATATGTTGGTATATTTTTCGTTTTATTGTTTTTGAATTTAATGTTTTCTTTTTTTTATTTTGTTTTATATAAGTAACAAAATCTGTGAAAACATTTAGAATATGTGAAACGACTTTTATAAGTTTTCTTAGAGTTGCTTTATTGTTAGAGTTTGGAAGACTTTGGCAGATTTTGTCAGATTTTTGGTTTTTGTACTGTTTTTATTCTTTTTTCCTTATTTTTAATTTTATAGATTTTAGCAGCATTGAATGTTTGTTGGTTTTTATATATTTTATTAGATTTTAGAAGATGTTATTAAAATAAATAAGGTTTTTGGCAGATTTTTCGATTTTTACATTTTTTTTTTGTTATTTATTTAGACAAATTTGAGCAGGATTTAGTATATGTTATAAGATATTTTCTAGTTTTTAAATATTTTATATTTTGTTAGATTTTGGTAGACTTTGTCAGATTTTGAAAGATTTTGATTTTAGCATTTTTAGTTTCTTAATAAATTTGACAGCACTTTGAATTTTAGAAGACGTTTTCAAGTTTTATCCGATTTTGTTTTGTTACTTTTGTGGAATTTTATGCAAATATTAGCGGGTTTTGGAGAATTTTTTGAATATATTCTCAAATTTAAATTTTGTTCGGTAGATTTTAGCATTTTTTTGAAGATTTGATATAAATATCACCAAATTTTTAAATAATTTCATAGACAACTCAGGCTTTAGCATTTTAATTTTGGTAGATTTTATTAAATTTTAGCAGATTCTTTGGTATGTTTTTGCAAATATTGTTAGAATATTCGACTTTTCTCTATTTTCTACAAATATCAACAGATTTTTGGTAATTTAAAAATAATACATAAAATGTTGATAGATTTGTTGGCATTTTTATGCTTTTTTTTATACAAAACTGCTTAAAATCATTCCAGAAACTCCCGAGACAAATTGCCTGATATTTTTAAGAAATATTTCCGGCAATTTTCCGACAAGCACACAGATAAATAGAAGTTTGTGGAAATCATGTCAAATTTTTAAATGTTTTGGCATTTTAACGGCAAATTCGCGGCATATATTGGAAGCGGACAGCTTTTGATGCAAATTCTGCCTGTGTTCGAAAATTTGTTTCTACCCTGCCTTAAACAATTTGGTCTTTGTGCTGTTTCTAAACCGCATTGACTCTGCCAAATATTTTAAGTACGAAGGTTTTTGAAAATTTAAGAAGATTTCACATTACAGAATATTTTAAAAGACTTTAAAAGATTTTAGCAGCTTTTCGTAAATTTTAATTTTTTGGTTTTCGCAATTTTTGCTAGACTTTGTCCCAAACTCTCTGCCGTCGGATTGGTTGTTGTTTACGACGACGACTGTATTGTGTATAAATAGAATATAAAGCAGTTGTTTTTATTGTTGTATTATTTTTGTTATTTAGTCTTCGTACGCGACCCACTTCAAAGTGATTTACGATTCTGTGACACGCCCTCGCCTAGCAATTTAGCCTCAGACCGCATTTGAAGTCGATTTCTTGCTCGTTTTGCGCCCTATTCTCTCGTTCGGTTTTGTTTTGTTTTCACTATTACCACATTTTCCTTTTTTGTTCCGACTATTGTTTTCCCCCAAACATACTACAAGTCCAAATAATTTTCTGGACCTTTCGTCTGTGGCGCATTCATGCGTTTTTCCCGATGAGAGGTGTTGGAGAGTGGGTGTCGAGGTTAAAATACTTTAGGTAGTACTTTCAATTGTCCGTCTGGTCTGCAAGAGTTCTTTGTATTCGCAGGCTGTCCGTCTATATGCCATGTCTATGTTTTTGATATCCTTATAAATAGCCTAGAGAGGAAGTGATTCTTAGTACGGTATTTCCTTTTGTTTTTATTTTATTTTTATGCGGTTATCTTTATTATTCGCAGTGGGGTCTTTTAGTACCCTTATGGTGCGTTTACGCTTAATCAGTGCACAATGCGTGGGTCATGAATTTTATTTTCCCATGTGTGAGCACTCAAGCAGGGGGCAGGGGTGAGTGAGAGTAACTTTGAATTTGGGGTGATTGGTAGTATGAGAAAAGTGCTTTAAGAGTTGACGTTATAACTTTTGATGGAGTCATTTGTCGAAATGTGATGCTCATTATTGTAGTATGTGATGATGAGGCTAAATTAATGACTTCAAAATAAGTTGGTCATTTGAGAAAAGTTTGAGCTATTAAATATATATACAAAATGCAAAAAAGTTTGATTTATAGACAATAATAACTCTAAAATAAATAGACATATTATTGACTATGTCAAGACTGAAAAATATTTAAATCAAAAGTCTTTTAGGTTAACAGAAAAAAGTTTATTAAAACAATTGAACAGGATTATAAGAAATATGATACTAATGATCTTTTTTATATTTTTTTTTATTATATAAAAAAATCCGAATTTAGAATAACTAAAATCTATTAGATTGATGTGAGAAACACATATAATATATTTTGCATTTCTTTTTAAAAATATTAAATTTAAGTCGAATCATACAAATTTAAAAATTTACCACAAAACCTAGATTTAAAATGATATAACTTAGCAATTACATCAGATACTAAACATGAAACAAAAAATACAAACACAAAAAATATACAACAGCGTTAAAACAACAAACAAACGCAAAAACACAATAACAAAAACAAAATCAAAAGCACCACAACAGAAAAATCAAAATCACAAAAACAGAAGTAAAACAAATAAACAACAACAAAATCTAAAACACAAATACAGAAGCACAAACAAAATCAAAACAAGAGGTAAAACTCAATAACAACAGATAAAACCCAAAAACAAAAGCATAAACACAAAATAAAAAGTAAAAACACAAAGATAAAACAGAAAATCAAAAGCAAAAAGAAAAACAAAAGGAAAAACACTAAAATAAATGCAAAAACCAAACCATAAACAAAACAATATACAAAAGCATAAATAAAAAACATGACAAAATCAAAAACAAAAGCAGTAATAAAAAAAAGCATCAACAAAGTGAAAAACACAAAAGAAATACAGAAGCCAAACACAACAGCAAAAACACAAACAAAATAAAAAACAAATTCAAAAATTAAAAAATAAAATAAAAAAAAACCAAAAGAAAAGTAAAGTAAATCGAAAAAAAAACAAAAATTAAAAAAAAAAACAATAACAAAAGATAAAACTCAAAAACAAAAGCAAAAACACAAAATTAAAAGCAACAAAAAAAAAAAGAAAAAACACAAAAAAACAAAAACACTAAAATAAATGCAAAAACAAAACCATAAACAAAACAACATACAAAAGCATAAATAAAAAACATGACAAAATCAAAAACAAAAGCAATTATAAAAAAAGCATTAACAAGTGAAAAAACACAAAAGCAAAAACAGAAGCCAAACACAACAGCAAAAAAACAAACACAATAAAAAGCAAATTCAAATATTAAAAAAAAAAAAAAAGTTAAGTAAATCAAAAAAAAACATAAATTAAAAAAAAAAAAACAATAACAAAAGATAAAACTCAAAAACAAAAGCAAAAACACAAAATTAAAAGCAAAAAAAAAAAACAAAAGAAAAAACACAAAAAACAAAAACACTAAAATAAATGCAAAAACAAAACAACATACAAAAGCATAAATAAAAAACATGACAAAATCAAAAACAAAAGCAACTATAAAAAAGCATTAACAAGTGAAAAACACAAAAGCAAAAACACGAAAAACAACAAATTCAAAAATAAAAAATAACATAAAAATGCAAAAAAAATCAAATGTTAAGTAAAGTAAATCGAAAAAAACTAAAATTAAAAAAAAAACAATAACAAAGCAAAAACACAAAATCAAAAGAAAAAGAAAAAAAAAACAAAAGGAAAAACACAAAAAAAAACTCTAAAATATATGCAAAAACGAAACGAGAAACAAAAGAATAAATAAAAAAACATAACAAAATCAAAAACACAAAACCATATGTAATAATAACAAAAAGCATCAACAAAGTCAAAAACACGAAAGCAAAAAAAGAAAAAACAAAAACAGAAGCCAAACACAAAAACAAATTTAAAAAAAAATGCAAAAAAAAAAACAACAAAAGTAAAATCGAAAAAAAATAAAAAAACAAAAGTATCGATTTACAAAAAAAAAAAAATCTAAAGAGAAATAACAACAAAATCAAACGAAAAAGCAAAAACATCAGAAAGAAAACCAAACAAAATACCGCAAAAACGTAAAAATAAAACCAAAAGCAGATATAAAAGCAAACAAAAACAGATATAAATGAAAAAACAAGCTTCATTTTAGTAAAGAATAGCAAACGTTTTAAATATTTTTATTCTATAATTTGAGCGGTTAACAACATCTTTTCATAGAAACATTTTTCTATACCGCGCTACCTCTCGGCAGTAAATGGCAAACCTACGAGAGTAAAACATTGCCTATGAAAAGCTCTCACCCGCCGTTCGGATTCGGCAGTAAACTGTAGGTCCCACCACTTTGAGTACAAAAAATGGTGAGAGAGCTCGGCCTAAGTTCTGATAGGATTGTAGTGATAAACTATTATATTATATATATTCACATATGATTATTTTAGAACCCTTTTCTTTTGTTCAGTAATGGAAATATAGGATTTAAGAAAAACCCCGATGCGCGCACCCAGAGTACAAATTACTGGTATACAATATTTTAAAGAATCGGAAAATCAGAGGTTCATAGAAATAGTTCTTAATAAAGAGTAAAAAAATACCTGGTATAAATAAAAAATCAGCAAACATTTAACATAGATTTAAAGAAAAAAATATAAAGATTAACGAAATTAATTTTAAATGAAATATCATAGCTTAGGCTGGTTATATGGATGTTTTGGATATAAATAGATTCATTTCAGGTCTAACATGTAGCTCCTTTTATTGATTCAAGAATTTTACACATAGGGTTTTTTTTTTTGATATCAAGATACTTGAGGTCGCATTACCCCATAATGAAATTTCAAAAGTCTAGATAGGGTTTTTATTAAGGAGTACTTTGGAATATATATGGATCTGAATATAAATATTTGAAGAACCGTTGAAAGGAAGTAACAAAAAATGAGAAATAGTTTTGAAAGAAATCGTCAAAATTCAAAATACAATTTTGTGGTTCATTGTAAACTTTAGGACTGATCAAAAACAAAGAGTACGGTAATAGTTTTTATTCCAATCTTCTCTTGAACCTCAACCCATAATTAATTCTTTAAAAAAAAGTACCACAATTAATATTATGCCTTTCATGACTTTTCGCCATTTTCTGCGCCAACTAATTAAAAGAATATTATAAATGTCTGTTTTCATTGTACACAGTACAAAAGCCATTTGATGACACTCCTTTCATTAGAAGAAGAACAAATACAATTAAATGAAAAGAACTACACCAAAGTTAACATAGAAAAACTTTCAACAAATGATGGCCACAAATGGTTGATGTCTAATATTGCTCCACAATTCGACATAAATAAGCAATTATCTAAAATCGCATTTAATAAAACAATTAAATGTTCAAACGTTTAAAACAAATTGAAAACAATTCTGTTCTTTTTTTGTTGCTGTTGTTAGTGTGTTTAATATGCATGAAAATAAACCCTTTTTGTAACTGAATACTGAATAAAATTTCAACTCGCGACAAATTAAATAGCAATTTAATTAAAAAGCACAATTAAATAAATTCACTTAATTAATGGACAACATGTTGGTGTTTTTTTGTTTTTGTTGGTTTTTGTTGTATGTATTGTTGTTGTATAATAAGCACTCTATTAAATGACAACTTGTTCAGGGCAATTAAATATTTAAATGCCATCCAATCCAACTAAAAACAATTCTTCGTGGAAGTGTGGCATCGTTGGTCATGTTCGATCGAACGTGTGGTCAATTAATTGGAAAATATAAAAAATTTAAAATATGTTTGCTGCAGTAATTTAAATGATCAACATAAATTATTGTTAAATTTTATGAAAATATAAAAAAAGCATTCATAATTTTAAACAGTTTCTTTCAAATCTTTCGCAGACACGTCACATTTCATAAACAAAAAAATACATAAAGGAAACATTCATTTTTCAAGTATATAACAAAAATATAGAATACTAAATTAGATATCCTATATATAATAAATAAATACATTACATTAATTGAATGGTTTTGAAAGCAAAACGAAATTATATTGACCCACTTGAATAAGGCCAATAAAATGCTATAAAGGACAATACTAATAAAAATAGAAGAAAATTACAAAAACAGATAAAAATGGAACCTTAATTTCATGCATTAAAATCGAGCAGCAAAGGCTTATTTCACAGATATGCTCTGTGCTGCTGCGGCCGCCATTCACTTTCCTAA